>CM055121.1:68792225-69994725 GCA_029206835.1 Rana muscosa | reverse complement strand
TGGGCATTATACAGGTGGCACAAATATTTAACCCGCTTTGAATACCACGATTGGGATCCGGGATAGAGTACAATTCTTGTAAATTAGGGTTAAACCACAGGGGGTTGTTGGGAGATTTCAGCCAAGTATGTGTGGAAACCTTCTTTACAATATAACCAAAGACTGAAAGTGTATTGGCTATGATTGAGGTTCCGGGGCGGTCAGGAGCCCGTTCCCTGTGAATAATATTATGTAAGGTTTCCATGGAAGATACAATGGCTCCCTCCGTGGAGGTACAAACGTTAGCCAGTACTGGGCACAACCAATCATGGATATACACCAACTGAGATGCTAAGTAATACAAATAAAAGTTAGGAAACGCCAACTCTGCCAGATGTGCTGGCAGCCTCAACGTTTCAAGGGCCACTTTAGGGGAGCCTCCCTTTCACAGGAATGTAGTACATAGCGAATCTATAAGTTTAAAGATAGATTTAGGTATTTTTCATGGGGAGTTAGCAAGGATATAGAGGAATCTAGGTAGATAAATCATTTTAAGAACATTAGCCCTCCCCATGAGGTCTAGAGGCAGGTCCATCCACAACTTGGTCTGTTCTTGAAGGTGGGTCAACAAAGGTTCTAAGGGGACAATCGTGGGGATACTGCAGGTTGTGGAACAGCCTGCAGATATTCATTCTGGTAGACCTACCAGGTATAAAACCGCCCTGGTTACTATTGACCAGAGACTCCACTACAGAGTTCAGCCGATTAGCTAATATTTTGGCCAGGATTTTAACATCCACATTGATAAGGGAAATTGGACGATAGGATTCACATTTAAGGGAATCCTTACGGGGTTTTAATAAAAGCACAATTAAGGCCTCACGCATTGTTGGAGGGAGGACGCCAGCATCCAGGGCTGCGTTATAGGTCCGCAACAGATAGGGGCCCAGAAAATCTTTAAACTGTTTATACCATTCAGTTGGGAAACCGTCCAGGCCAGGGGTTTTATGTGCGGGCATGTGTGAAATGGCTGCAGCAACCTCCTCAGTCGAGATAGGTGCATCTAACGCATCGCGCCCCTCAGACGTCAAGGAGGGGAGCGATACGTCGTCTAAATAGTCAGTCAATTGAGAATCATCATAGTCAACCCTAGACGTGTACAATTCTTTATAAAAAAAAAAAAAAAAAGTTTAAGATATCCCCTGGTCTATCACTGATCAGGCCCTGGGTTGTGACAAGACGTGGGATGGATATGGGAGAATGGTCAGTTCTAGTTAAATATGCCAAGAGACGTCCAGCCTTATTACCATGTTCAAACGATTTCTGAGTAGCATGCGTTTCTGCGTGAGGTCTAACAAGCGGAGTTCATACTCCCTACGACTCTGCAACCATGCCTCCTTCATATCAGAGGCAGGGTTGGAGGCATAAGCAGATTCTGCACGCACCATAGCAGTCTCATGCTCCTCAGTAAGCATCCGATTGTTTTTCCGCAAGACCCCAGTGATGGACATAAAGGTGCCCCTCAAATTTGTCTTAAATGCCTCCCATTCAGTGGAAGGGTTCACCTTTCCCATGTTATCCCTCCAATAGCCAGCAATACCTTTCCGACACTCTCCCTGCACTTGTCTTCTAACCAGTAGGAATTCAGGCGCCAGATAGCTGGCCCCGACCCGGGGAGGAGAAGGATGTCCACAGAGAGAGGAGCATGGTCTGAGGCCCCTCTAGGTAGATAGGAGACAGCCGAGACATCAGGAAGGGTCTTGGCTGGAGCAAATGCCATATCCAACCTGGACATAATGTGGAAAGAGTCCGAATGGCAGGAAAATTGGCGCATATCCGGATGTTTCCACCGCCAGAGTTCTGTAAAGCCATGAACCTGGATTCAGTCCAGGAAGGAGGGGAAAGATCTGCCCCCACCCCCCAATCGGTCTATTACCGGGTCCAGGACAGCATTAAAGTCCCCTACATAAAGTAGGGGACTAGGGGGGTCTGGTCAGCAGATGAAGAGACAACTTGGAAAGCAGGTCCACTGAAAATGGGGGTGGGATGTAAACATTGATTAAAGTAAAGGTTACAGCGGAAATTTGGATAGTTAGGACAATAAACCTCCCGTCAGGGTCTGTTTTAACCTGAACCTTCTCATCTGGAAGAGATTTGGCCAGAATGAGATACCCCTCTGGAATAGTTAGTATGAGTAGCATGATATGAAGCTGACAGCCAGGGGCGTTTCAGGGCCCTTGTTTTAGAGCCCGTGAGGTGAGTCTCCTGGAGACAAATAATATGAGGATGGCTTTTTTTCAGAACGGAGAAGACCAATGACCTCTTCTGGGGCGCATTCAAACCCCTAGTGTTCAAAGAGACTATCCTCAGGGGCTTTGCCATGGTAAAATACATAGTGATAAAGAAGCACACCGTAACATAACAGTAAATACAGAAATAACCAGGTAGGCCGCACAACCTGAAGCACATATAAGCATAAAACAACAAATGCCTGGATCTGCCATCAGAAAAGTTTGGGCCAGCAGTGCAATATTGAAAACATTAGTATCCTGCCACAGGCAGCAACCTGAGAAGCCCTTATACAGGGTAAAAATATAAACCTGAGGTGAGAAGAAAAAAAACAGGCGATACTTCACTGCGGAGAAGGATACACACTGGCGTTGAACCTCAGCAGAAAAGTCCGGATAGACAGAGATGGCGTTACCATTATATTTGAGTCGGCCTTTTTCCCCTGCAAGGCGCAGGATAGCAACTTTATCCTGAAAGTGTAGGATACGGGCAATAATGGAGCGTGGGGGCCACCTTCAGGAGGGGTGCGTTGTGCACGTTCAATGACATGAGAGAACGAGGGGGCATCTTTACCAAAAATGTCCCGTAACCAGGAATAAATTAATTTTTCATGGTGGGGGCCTCCTGCACGTTCTGGGAACCCCACAAACCTGAGGTTCCTTCGAGAACGATTTTCCAAATAGTCGATCTTCACGCATGGCAACAGACAGGGGATTCAGTGTCCTCCAGTGTACTAATGTGTTCCTCCACCTCTCCGGTTCTGTCGCGGAGGTTCTGGACATCTTGTTTTAGTAAAGAAAAGTCCATACGGATAGAGGCAATCTGAGTAGAGGGAGACCTTACAATCCTGTATAGCCAGCATAATGGAGGAAAGAGTAGGTTCAACAGGGGGAGAATCTGCGGTCTGACTACTGTCATCAGATATCAGGGAGTCCTGGGACAGCTGGGGGTCTGCGTGGGTCTGAACGATGGCAGGAATAGATGCACTCACCCCCGAAGCAGAACACTGACCAGCAGAGGAAGAAGCGCGCGTTCCCTGCATGTGTCCCAGCGCAATCTTGCCTCCTGAACCACGCCAACTGCTCCCCCGTGGATGGGGGCAGAGGCGGCCCGTATTTCACCATCCCAGCCAGCCTGCTCGGTGCCCACTGCCGCGGGGAACAAATCAGTACCTTTGGTGAAGAGATAGGACCCAGGATAAGGTAAGGATTGTGGTTGAGAGCTGGAGCAGTGTGTCTATGCGACTGCTCTCCTCACCATACGGCCACGCCCCAAACGCACATGAATTTTAATGGCGTCTTAGTCCGTAGGGTTCAATACTTGGGCCGCCCTTTGTAACTCTTCTGGGAGGGCTGTCCACAAGGTTTAGGAGTGTGTCTATGGGAATTATGCCATTCTTCCAGAAGCGCATTTGTGAGGACTGGAAGGCCTGGCTCACAGTCTCCGCTCTAATTAATTTAAAAGGTGTTCTATCATATTGAGGTCAGGACTCTGTGCAGGCCAGTCAAGTTCCTCCACCCCAAACTTGCTCATCCATGTCTTTATGGACCTTGCTTTGTGCGCTGGTCCAAATCATTTGTTGGAGGGGGACATGGTGGTGTGGGGTTGTTTTTTAGGGTTTGGCCCTTACGGCGTGTCAGCAGAAGTCTGACCATTGGAGTACAGCAGGCTGTGCTCCCAAGTAAAAGGCAAAGAAGCAAACTGACCATGCTGGGATGGATGCTTCCATCTCTAGGGTGGTCATTTTGAAATAGAAATACAGCAGGACTGCTGGCAGGGGTATTTCACACAAAAAAGCAACACCAAGAGGATACTTTTTAATACAAGCGCTTGGTACCACAGACGCATCAAAACTATAAAATGTTGGGGTAATATACATGTTAACTTACAAAATGGCTTGTGTAGCAGTTTTATATGCTATATAATTTACTGAAAGTGGAATTCTACTTTAATTATAAATGCATCTGTACTTACAGTATTTTTAGTCCCCCTGCAAAGTCCACATATACCCCATTATTCTGCCAGAGAAGCCCACCTCTTCGTATGATGGGTGGCAGCAATGCTGCACTGCTCCTGAATCCAGATCAGAGCTTATGTAGGGTGTGCCTGCTTGCCGTACAGTGGGATAAAAAAATCTTGCAGGTGGCATGACTATACTGTTATCAATGAGAAGTCTGTAACTTGATACCAGACCATGTCTAGTCCTGACCGCTGCTTTTTGTATTGACAGTACTGCCTCTGTTGCTAAAATGTGAATTGCTGTGTTTGAGAGGGGGTCATGTTAGACACATATTAAAGAGAATTTGCCTTTCGGAGCCCTGGTTCACACTGAATGCGGCTTTGAAATTGTGCGATTTCACTTGAAATGGCATGCTTTCAAAGCCGCATGTCAGTGTGACTTGGCTGACATCTGTGCAACTTCATGCACAGATGTCTATGCAAGTGGCACCTGAAATATCTAAAAATAGTGCAGAAACTTTTTCAAATTGGTGCAGCACTACAAATTCAGCATCGCACCAATTTGACTGGTTCTATTGTCGTCAATAGAGTGCGACTTGTCATGCGATTTGAACCTGTCAAATCTCATGACAAGTCGCGCCTTATGAACTGAAGGCTATGGAAGGGTAAAGTACCTTTTTGTTTACTTTAAGGCTCGTGCATCGCATAGTAACTTTATTTGGTACTTAAAGAAGAAGTAAACCCGTTTTTTTTTTTTCTTCTGCAAGACAAAGGCATAATGAGCTAGTATGCATAGCATACTAGCTCATTATGTGGCACTTACCTGAGATCGAAGCCCCCGAAGCGCTCCTCGTTCCTCTCCGCCGCCATGTTGCCTACGAGTCTCTTCTCTGTATCGCCGCTCCAGCGCTGTGACTGGCTGGAGCGGCGATGACGTCACTCCCACGCATGCGCGTGGGACCGGCATAATCCCGGCAATATGCCACTCAAGACCCGGCCTGCTCAGTGCGCCTGCGCCGTTGTCTACGGCGCTCATGCGCCATAGACATCGGTGCAGTCTTTTCAGCAATTATATCCTTAACCGTGTAGGTTAAGGAGATATTTCTTGCACCTACAGGTAAGCTTTAATCTAGGCTTACCTGTAGGTGCAAGTTGTCAGTGGGTTTACAACCAATTTAAGGCTGTGTCATAAATAACCCTTTCGTTTTTTTAAATGTGTGACCAGAAATATGGGCAGGATAACCCCTCCACTTTCTATTTTTCAGGGGCCCTGTTCTATGTGTGGTAATGAGCAATAACGGGGAGCAGTGTTACAGTGGAGGAACAGATGGCATTATCCAAAGCTGGAATACACCAAACCCAAATGTGGATCCATATGATTCTTATGGTAAGTTACCGTTATGGAAATTTTTACAGTTTGTGTGAATATTGTAGCCAGATTCATTTCTGTACACTGTAATGTGAACTAAATCTGTTTTTTTTTTTGTTTTGTTTTTTTTCCCCCTCCTCCCCAACAAGATCCTTCTGTACTACGAGGGGCATTTGAAGGCCACACCGATGCTGTGTGGGGCTTGGTGTACAGTGCGAGCCACCAGCGCTTGATGTCTGCCTCGGCAGATGGTACAATAAGAGTATGGAATGCTCTGGAAGCCTCTCCTGCATTAACAATATTTAACGATAACCAAGGTAACATTAAAGTTAGCAGTTGGACAGAATGTGTTTTTTTTTTTGTTTTTTTTTCTGTGTTGCTATAGTGTTTACTTTTGCATACATGAGTAAGCTCTTTCAGATGTGTGAAAGACTGTTCACGTAAAATATGGTAGTTGTCTGGGGTGACACCTATACATAAAGGGAATAAAAACAAAGTGGATGTAGAAATAGCATTATTTTATTAATGCAGTTTTATGTTAGTGTGTTGACTGCTCCAAAACAATGTGAATGCCACCTATATTTTTACTTCCAGTTAAAAATATTAAAGTTCCAGCATGCTTCAAGCACCCACAACGATCATGCCTCAGTTTTTGCTAGTGTCCTAAGGAGAGTGTTGTCCATTTTAGAAGATTCTTTCTATTCACAGCTACTGATAAATTCATGCTGGATGTGTTAACCACTTCAGGCCCCGGACAATTTTGACACTTCGTTTCTACATGGAAAAATCATAATTTTTTTGCTAAAAAATTACTTAGAACCCCCAAACATTATATATGTTTTTTTTAGCAGAGACCCTAGAGAATACAATGGCGGTCATTGCAATGTTTTATCTTGCACGATATTTGCGCAGCAATTTTTCAAACGTGTTTTTTTTTTGGAAAAAAAAAACAGTTTCATGCTTAACCACTTAACGACCGCCCACTGTAAATATACGTCGGCAGAATGGCACCGACAGGCAGAATCACGTACATATACGTGATTGCCTTTGTATAGTTGGGGGGTCCGATCAGACCCCCCTTCTTTACAGTGGGTGGTCGTTTTACCTTCGGGAGCGATCCGGCATGAGGGGACGGCCGTTCGATTCTGGCCACCCCCTCTCGATCGCTCCCGGCGAATGAGAGAGCTTCCCCTGCCTGCCAGGCAGGAGGAAGTGATGTCATCTCTCCTGGGGCGCTCACATATACCGAGCGCCGTACAGGAGAAGATGCAGGTTAGTGCACACAACACTACACTGACACCAGGACACATAGGCACATAAATCGCCCCCCCCAGATCACCCCCCAGCCCCCAGTCACAGTGTCACTGATTGCAGTGACCATTTATTTAGTGATCACTGCAATCAGTGACATTTGTGACTGTAAAAGTGTCACTACATTTAGTTTTAGGTCCAGTGTAGCCCCCTAACCCCCCCTAATAAAGATTTAACCCCCTGATCACCCCCCAGATAACCCTTTCACCCCCTAGCACCGCCGTCGCTATGCGATAATTTTTCTGATCGATGTCTTAGCGTCGGCGATGCTGATCGGTAGCCAGTATTTTTTTTTAGGTTCGCCGCAGGTTTTTATAGCGTCGGGTACCCCCATATATTACCTAATAAAGGTTTAACCCCCTTGATCGCCCCCCAGGTAACCCTTTCACCCCCTATCACCACTGTCACTAAGCGATAATTTTTCTGATCGATGTCTTAGCGTCGGCGATGCTGATCGGTAGCCAGTAATTTTTTTTAGGTTCGCCGCAGGTTTTTATAGCGTCGGGTACCCCCATATATTACCTAATAAAGGTTTAACCCCCTTGATCACCCCCCAGGTAACCCTTTCACCCCCTAGCACCGCCGTCGCTATGCGATCATTTTTCTGATCGATGTCTTAGCGTCGGTGATGCTGATCGGTAGCCAGTAATTTTTTTTAGGTTCGCCGCAGGTTTTTATAGCGTCAGGTACCCCATATATTATCTAATAAAGGTTTAACCCCCTGATCGCCCCCCAGGTAACCCTTTCACCCCCTATCACCACTGTCGCTAAGCGATCGTTTTTATGATCGTTGTCTTAGTGTCGGTGATGCCGATAGGTAGCCAGTAATTTTTTTTAGGTTCGCCGTCAGGTTTTTATATAGCGTCAGGTACCCCCATATATTACCTAATAAAGGTTTTAACCCCCTAATTGCCCCTAGTTAACCCTTTCACCAGTGATCATCATATAAGTGTTACGGGTGACGCTGGTTAGTTAGTTTTCTTTTTATAGTGTCAGGGCACCCACCGTATATAACCCAATAAAGGTTTAACCCCCTGATCGCCCGGCGGGTGATATCAATTAGGTTTTAGCGTCAGAGAGGGTCTGCGTCACACCCCAGGCAGCGTCAGGTTAGTGCCAGTAGCGCTAACACCCACGCGTGAAGCATACACCCCCCTTAGTGGTATAGTATCTGATCAGATCTATACTAGCGTCCCCAGCAGTTTAGGGTTCCCAAAAACGCAGTGTTAGCGGGATCAGCCCAGATACCTGCTAGCACCTGCGTTTTGCCCCTCCGTCCAGCCCAGGCCACCCAAGTGCAGTATCGATCGATCACTGTCACTTGCAAAACACAACACACATAACTGCAGCGTTCGCAGAGACAGGCCTGATCCCTGCGACTCCAGTGCTGTAGGAGGTGATTTCACCACCACAGTTAAAAAAAAAAGCATATATGCCGAAGCATTGGGGCAGCAGGAGCGGAGGAGCGATTTTGCTCCTAATGCCGCGTACATACGGTCGAAATTCCGACGGAGGCTTGCCCGTGGAAAAGTCTGACCATGTGTACGCGGCATAACTTTTGCGAGAAGATACCCCATGCTTCGGCATATATAAATGGTGCATGTATGCCCATCATTAGAAGTGGGTGGATGAAGGGCGGTATTCTAATGGTGGGCATACCCACCGATCAATCTTTTTTTTCCGTTCAGCCAATAGGCTGCATGAAAAAAAAGATTACAATACATGTCCAACAAGGACCAGCAACGTACTGGTATGTTGCTGGACTTTGAATGTTTATACCAGAATGATGCCTGCGGGTTTAGGTATCATCTTGGTATCATTCTTTTCAGCCAGCGGCCGGCTTTCATGTAAAAGCAATCCTAGTGGCTAATTAGCCTCTGGACTGCTTTTACAAGCAGTGGGAGGGAATGTCCCCCCCCCCCCGGATATAAAAAGCGCCATTGGGAAAGCATTTTATCACACCGATCTTGGTGTGGTCAGATGCTTTGAGGGCAGAGGAAAGATCTAGGGTCCAATAGACCCCAGTTTTTTCAAAAAAGAGTACCTGTCATTACCTATTGCTATCATAGGGGATATTTACATTCCCTGAGATAACAATAAAAGTGATAAAAAAAAAAAAATATGGAAGCAACAGTTTAAAAATAAAATAAAAAAGCAAAATTAATAATTTAAAAAAAAAAAAAAAAAAGCACCCCTGTCCTGCCCTGCTCTTGCCCAATGGCGAACGCAAGCGTCGGTCTGGCGTCATATGTAAACAGCAATTGCACCATGCATGTGAGGTATCACCGCGAAGGTCAGATCGAGGGCAGTAATTTTAGCAGTAGACCTCCTCTGTAAATCTAACGGGGTAACCTGTAAATGCTTTTAAAGGCTTTTAAAAATGTATGTAGTTTGTCGCCAATGCGCGTTTGTGCGAAATTTTAAAGCATGTCGTGTTTGGTATCTATGTACTCGGCCTAAGATTAATCTTTTTTATTTCATCAAACATTTGGGCAATATAGTGTGTTTTTTCCCCAAAAAATGCGTTTGAAAAATCGCTGCGCAAATACTGTGTAGAAAAAAAAAATGCAACACCCACCATTTTATTCTGTAGGGCCTTTGCTTTAAAAATATATATAATGTTTGGGGGTTCAACATAATTTTCTTGCAAAAAAAAATATGTTTTCATGTAAACAAAAAGTGTCAAAAAGGGCTTTGTCTTCAAGTGGTTAGAAGAGTGGATGTAAGCTTCCTAATGTTGTGTATAAAATGCCAGAACAGTTCAAAACCCCCCCAAATGACCCCATTTTGGAAAGTAGACACCCCAAGCTATATACTGAGAGGCATGTCGAGTCCATGGAATATTTTATATGTTGACACAAGTTGCGGAAAAAATACAATTTTTTTTTTTATTTTTTTTTATTTTTTTGCACAAAGTTGTCACTAAATGATATATTGCTCAAACATGCCATGGGCATATGTGGAATTACACCCCAAAATACATTCTGTTGCTTCTCCTGAGTACGGGGATACCACATGTGTGAGACTTTTTGGGAGCCTAGCCGCGTACGGGACCCCAAAAACCAAGCACCGCCTTCAGGCTTTCTAAGGGTGTCAATTTTTGATTTCACTTCTCACTGCCTATCACAGTTTCGGAGGCCATGGAATGCCCAGATGGCACAAAACCCCCCCAAATGACCCCATTTTGGAAAGTAGACACCCCAAGCTATTTGCTGAGAGGTATTGTGAGTATTTTGCAGATCTCGCTTTTTGTCACAAAGTTTTGAAAATTGAAAAAAAAAAAAAAAAATGTTCTTTCTTCATTTTCAAAAACAAATGAGAGCTGTAAAATACTCACCATGCCTCTCAGCAAACAGCTTGGGGTGTCTACTTTCCAAAATGGGGTCATTTGAGGGGGTTTTGTGCTATTTTGGCATTTTATGGCCTTCAAAACTGTGATAGGTAGTGAGGAGTGAAATCAAAAATTTGCGCCCTTAGAAATCCTGAAGGCGGTGCTTGGTTTCCGGGGTCCCGTACGTGGCTAGGCTCCTAAAAAGTCCCCGTACTCAGGAGAAGCAGCAGAATGTATTTTGGGGTGAAATTCCACATATAACCATGGCATGTGTGAGCAATATATCATTTAGTGACAACTTTTTGTAATTTTTTATTTTTTTTTTGTCATTATTCAATCACTTGGGACAAAAAAAAAATATTCAATGGGCTCAACAGGCCTCTCAGCAATTTCCTTGGGGTGTCTACTTTCTAAAATGGGGTCATTTGGGGGGGTTTTGTACTGCCCTGCCATTTTAGCACCTCAAGAAATGAGATAGGCAGTCATAAATTTAAAGCTGTGTAAATTCCAGAAAATGTACCCTAGTTTGTAAACGCTATAACTTTTGCGCAAACCAATAAATATACGCTTATTGACTTTTTTTACTAAAGACATGTGGCTGAATACATTTTGGCCTAAATGTATGACTAAAATTGAGTTTATTCGATTTTTCTTATAACAAAAAGTAGAAAATATCATTTTTTTTCAAAATTTTCGGTCTTTTTCCATTTATATCGCAAAAAAGAAAAATCGCAGAGGCAATCAAATACCATTAAAAGAAAGCTCTATTTGTGGGAAGAAAAGGACGCAAATTTCGTTTGGGTACAACATTGCATGTCCGCACAATTTACAGTTAAAGCAGCGCAGTGCAAAATTCTGAATTCACCTCTGGTCCTTTAGCTACCAAATGGTCCGGGGCTTAAGTGGTTAAAAAAGACAGTAAAGTTAGCCCAATTTTTTTGCATAATGTGAAAGATGAAGTTATGCCGAGTAAATGGATACCTAACATGTCACGCTTCAAATAAAAAAAAATATTGCACACGCTCGTGGAATGACGCCAAACTTCGGTACCTAAAAATCCCCATAGGCAAGGCTTTAATTTTTTTTACTGATTACATGTTTTGAGTTAGAGGAGGTCAATGGCTAGAGTTATTGCTCTTGCTCTAACGTTCGCGGCGACACCTCACGTGTAGTTTGAACACAGTTTTCATAGGAATATGGCATGACAGGACCTCTTTACTGTGAGATTTGGGGTCAATAATCTCACCTCTAGGCTGGGAAACCTAAAAAAAAAGATCAACGCTTCACAGCCGTTTTCTTTTTTTAGTCAGAGGCCGGGCATGACGTCATAACATCGCGCCCGGCCTCCGATCATAGAGACTCCGGCGACCATCTGGTCCGCCGGAAATCTCTATGATCAACATCCGGGGCCGGCGGATCCTGTCACCAACTCACCGCACAGGTGAGTCGGGAGGGGGGGCGTCCTTTTTCGCCGCCCGTAGGAACGATGAAGTGGCGGAACAGCCCCTATGATCATTCCTATGGTGTAGGGAATCGCCGGCTGAAAATGCCAATATCTGAATGATGCCTGTAGCTGCAGGCATCATTCAGATATAGCCCCACAAATTACCACAAAGCCCAGGATGTTAAATGACGTCCTCTGGGCGCCAAGTGGTTAAACTCTGAAAGTGTCTCCAGTCAGTCACCAAGCACAAGTTTTTCCTGCTGTTCTCTCTGCGACAACCCTGAATTCTCGAACCATCTCTAGTCTTTTACAGCTACTTGCAGATTCAGGCTTTGAATCTTCGCATATAAGCTTGTTTCAAATGGATCCGATCGGTCAATCCCTTGATTCATTTTAGAACCATGCTGGGACTTGAAGACCTGAAGCTCGAGAGAGCTCAAACAAACGTGCCCATTCACCTTGCAGACACTGGTAAAAAACTGAAGTACTTCCTGTATGGGAGGGGTTATATAGGGGATCAATTCCTGTCTAAAGACCTTTGGTCTACCAGTGTCCATTCACCTGGAGATTAAGTATAACCCAGTAGGTAAAGAATATTAGCCTCACTCTGTGTCCCGTGATGTATGATAAAGAAAGTTAAATTTTAACTACTAAAATAAGTAAAAAATAAATAAAAAATTAGATTTATAGAGAGAGAGAGATAGAGAGGGAGAGAGATATAGAGGGGGAAGGAGAGGGAGATATATATCTCTACACACACATACACGCGCACACACACAGTGGGTACGTAAAGTATTCAGAACCGCTTAAAATTTTCACTCTTTGTTATATTGCAGCCATTTGCTAAAATCATTTAAGTTCATTTTTTTTCCTCAATGTACACACAAGCACCCTATATTGACAGAAAAACAGAGTTGTTGACATTTTTGCAGATTTATTAAAAAAGAAAAACTGAAATATCACATTTAGTAGAAGCACCCTTTTGATCTAATATAGCCATGAGTCTTTTTGGGAAAGATGCAACAAGTTTTTCACACCTGGATTTGGGGATCCTCTGCCATTCCTCCTTGCAGATCCTCTCAGTTCTGTCAGGTTGGATGGTAAACATTGGTGGACAGCCATTTTTAGGTCTCTCCGGAGATGCTCAATTGGGTTTGAGTCAGGGCTCTGGCTGGGCCATTCAAGAACAGTCACAGAGTTGCAGTGAAGCCACTCCTTTGTTATTTTAGCTGTGTGCTTAGGGTCATTGTCTTGTTGGAAGGTAAACCTTCGGCCCAGTCTGAGGTCCTGAGAACTCTGGAGAAGGTTTTCGGCCAGGATATCCCTGTACTTGGCTGCATTCATCTTTCCCTCGATTGCAACCAGTCGTCCTGTCCCTGCAGCTGAAAAACACCCCCACAAAATCTTATTTAAGCTAAGAGCGGCTGACATGCGGCGCTTCCAGGGGAAAGCTGTGGGACACAGAGCAGGCTCTGAAAACCTTTAGCATTCCTCCTTACCTGGGTCACGTGAGTCACCAGTTGTCGGTTGGCAAGCTAAAGAGCTTAGCAGGATTGTTGCATAGGGGCTTGGTGAGCACGATTAAGGGGGACTCCCTTCTGGGGTAAAATACTAAACCCAGGTACTCCCTTTTTGTGGCTTGCAATGTCTTCAAAAGAGGAGTGGAGTTAACATTACAAGGAAGGGCACATGTCCTCAGTAGCTTCTGAGGAGCCTAGTCGAAACCCTAGTGTTTTATCCCCTGAGAGACCAGAGGCTTCCGGGCAATCTGAGCCAATGTGCCTTTCTGGTATTGTGCCTACAGTCAGCGCTGCTGTTTCAGCCTTAATCACCAGGGATGAACTGTCCTCAGCCCTAGCCGGGTTAGAGCACAGGATTGCTGGCCTCAGATCCCCCTCCTAATTTGGAGCAGGAATGAGTTGAGGCAGGGGAAGAGCTAGATGCTTAGGACTTAGGTGATGGCCCGGCAGATGAGTCTGCTTCTGCGGAATCTCGGCCAGAAGATGTCCAGTTGGTATCAGCCTCTTGGTCGCAGAGGCTTTTGATCCAGACTCTTCTCGAGATGGTTCGTTCTGCCTTTAAGTTACCTCCTGCAGTGGTTTTTGAGCCTCCCTTGTCCTCTTCGGAGTACCTGAAGCCTCCTTAGGCTGTACAGGCTTTCCCTTGCACCCGCTGTTGGAACAGGTGTATGCTGATTGGGAACATCCTGACAGGATTTTTGTTCCTCCTAAGAGGTTTTCCCTTTTATATCCCATGGAGGAAAAGTTTAAGAAATGGAGCATGCCAGCTGTAGATGTGGCAGTCTCTTCCTTAAACAAGAACATAACTTGTCCAGTGGAATAACGCACAGGGCTTGAAAGACCCTGTTAACAAGAAACTGGAGTCCATTATTAAGGGCTTCCTTTTCTTTGGTCAGTTTAGCTTATCAGCCAGCGGTCACAGCAATTGAAGTCTGCCAGTCCTTAAAGGATCAGGTCAGACAGCCTGATAGGCCTAACCAGTAGGAGGATTTTAGGGCTGAAAATAGGGCAGATATTCCTCGAGCGCTGTGTTTTGCTGTAGATGCCTTTTAAAGGATTCTATACATCAAGTCTCTCTGGCTCTCCTGTCTGTACACATGCGCAGACTTGTGTGGCTTAAGAACTGGTCAGCCAAGCTTTCCTGTAAGAAGTTATTGGCAGGGTTGCACTTTCATGGGGAACGTTTGCTGATCTGGACATGCATCTAAAAGATTTCCGTAGGAAAGAGTTCTTTACTTCCTGTAAAAAGGACCACCAGGCGTCCCCTGTTTAAAACTTCAGACTTCCTCAGGTTTTTCAGCGCCAAAGCAGTTCCGCTGCCAACAGGGCGCTAGAGCCAGGGGCAAGCCGCAGGGCTAGGACCAGAAAAAACCCTGGGTCCAGAACTCTTCTAAACCGGGCACCAAGACCTCCTTTTGAGGGGATGCCCCCACTCTATCAGGTGGTAGTGGAAGGCTGCGGTCCCTATTCCGGGAGTTGAGAACTGGAAGGGCAGATTATCTCAGCCACCAGCAGATCTGCCAGGGGGAATAGTCCCTACACCTGAACGTGTTTTGGGAAATCTGCCAGCGTTGAGGATGGCCAGAGGTCGATCTGTTGGCATCCAGATTCAACAAGAATCTACAGCCATTTGTGTCCCGAACAAGGGATCCCCTGGCAATCGGAGCAGATGCTCTAGTAGTTCCATGGAACCAGTTCTCCCTGGTTTAGGCTTTCCCTCTGATCCCTCTCCTTCCACATTTGTTGCGCAGGATTTGGAGAGAGGGGCTTCCAGTCATCCTGGTTCCCAGAGATCGTAAGATCCGTAGACGGGCCATGGACGCTTCCGCGCCGCCCCCGATCTACTGTCTCAAGGTCCTATATTCCACCCCAATTTACGGTCTCTAAATTTGACGGCATGGCTATTGAAGCCAGGGTGTTTCAGGATCGTGGCATCTTGGGACTGGTGTTGTGTACTCTAGTGAATGCCAGAAAAACAGTCACTAGGAAGATCTATTCTAAGGTCTGGAAGACTGGTATTACTTGGTGTGAAGCCAGAAAATGGCTTCCTCGGAAATACGTGATTGGGAGAATTCTCTCTTTCTACAGTCGGCTGTGGAAATCAGATTGGCTTTGAGTACAATCAGGGGTCAGTATTATTCCAAAGGCCCTTAGCCTCCCATTCACTTATCTGAACCTTTTATGCAGGGGGTAACTCATTTGCCTCCCCCCATTAGGTCACCTATGTGTCCTTGGAACTTAAACCTGGTACTGTCTGTGTTACAGAAACAACCGTTTGAGCCTATCCATATCCATTAGTCTTGCTGTCACGCAAGCTAGCCTTCCTGATGGCCATCACCACGGCTAGAAGGGTTTTGGAGTTAGCGTGCAAAGAACCATACTTGATCCTTCACCATGACAGGGTCGTGTTACGACCTGTTCCATCCTTTTTGCCATAAGTGGTGTTGGGCTTTCATTTGAATCGGGACATTATTTTGCCTTCTTTTTTTTCTTGGCTTCGTTCAGCGGAAGAGAAACGACTGCACTCCTTGGATGCAGTGCGAGCAGTCAGTTTTTGTCTAGATCTGCGGAGATCCGAGGACTGTTTTTTGTTTTAACAGAAGGACATAAGAAGGGGCAGGCAGCTTCCAAAGCTTCCATTGCCAATTGGTTCCGCCAGTTGGTCATTCAAGCCTATGGTCTGAAACATAGGGCTCCTTACCTTTAGGGTGAGAGCTCATTGTACCAGGGGTGTAGGAATCTCCTGGTCTTTTTGCCATCTGGCATCTGTGGCTCAGACCTGGTCTTCAGTGCATACGTTCACAAAATTTTATCAAGTGGACGTTCGAGCAGCAGAGGATTCGGCTTTCAGCCGCAGTGATACTGCGGGCTGCCGTATAAGGTCTGATGGCTATTTGTTTGGCAGGGTGTCTCCCTCCCCTCAAGGCTATTGCTCTGGAACGTCTCAGTAGGTAATGAATATTCGCCTCACTCTGTGTCCCGTGATGTATGATAAAAAAATAACATTTTTTCAACGTACTTGCTTATAAAATCAGAGGTCCCGCCCCTTTTTTTGAGGATTAAGTGCTTGCTACAAAACCTGAAGTACTTCCTGTATGGGAGGGGTTATATAGGGGATCACTTCCTGTCTATAGACCTTTGGTTTACCAGTGTCCATTCACCTGGAGATTAAGTATAACCCAGTAGGTAATGAATATTAGACTCACTCTGTGTCCCATGATGTACTCAAAATGATTTTACAGACAAGTATGATGAAAAAAATCCTATTTCTTGATATAGCAAGGCTTACAAGCTCCCAATTTGATAGCATTGGGCAGTTGACAGGTACTCTTTATGGAGCCCTCAGGTATCTGGTACCCCTTATGTCTCCCTGGCCCTCTACTGTCCAGCAAGCACAGGATTGTGCTCAAGCGGTTTACCTAGCTTTCTAGCCAGGATTTTGACAGCTCTGCTTCTTCAGGCAGACTGACTCCTTTTTGTACTCCTCTTGGACCCCATAAGTGTATATCACCTCTAAGTGATTCAGTCAGTCATTCAAACATATTGTCCTAAAGCAGTAGTAAACCGCTAAAGGCGCTTCCATCTTCACCCAGTCTTTCTTCCGGGTTCTCCGACTCTGGCTGTGTGAGTGGCCGGAGCCGCAATGACGTCACTCCCGCACGTGCACGCGCGAGCTGCCGTTTACGGCACAGGACTCTGAAGGGACGGCACGGGTATGCCGGTCCTTCAAAGTGCATGTGCCAGTGATGTCACCGGCTGCATGTACAGTAAATATTTCCTAAACGGTGGAGATTTTTACAGTACCTATATGTAAGCCTTATTATAGGCTTACCTATAGGTTAAACATTATGCATGGGAGTTTACCCCTACTTTAAGGATAGTGTTCCACCCTTTCCTGTCAAGGCACACTTGTAAGTGCCTCTTGCACTTTTCAGCATGATGCAACTTTTCCCAGTTTTCAAGGCTACCACCTGGTTTTCTACTAGATGTATGTTTAGGCCTTACCTAATGCCAGCTTCAGGCGTTCAGTCCTTGAGGTAGCCCATTTGAGCTGCAGAAAGATCCCCAATTTTCTGTTTATTTTTGTAGACCTTTGTTGCTGTGTTGCTCATGCTTTTCGATGTTTCGACCAGTATAATTCCTCTTTCCGTCAACAAATGACAAAGAAAATGGGATGTCTGTACCATGAAATCCCCTTGTCTTTTAGAGCCGGTTCCCACAGGGGCAACACGACTTCCAGTGCGACTTTGGGAGGCAACTTGGACACGACTTGAGCATGAATCACAGCGCGACTCCAGGCAACTTACAAGGCAACTTCAAGTTGCCTCCAGGACAGGCGACTTTCCAGTGGTCAATCAAACAATAATCCGCTCTGTGGGAGGGAGGGGTTTGCCTGGAAAACTATTTTTTCTTCTTGGAAAGTTGCTTCAGTTAAGACAGGGGATCCGACTTGGAGGCAACTTCCATTGAAATCAATGGGTACAAGTTGCCTAGAAGTCGGATTGTAGTCGTACAGGAACCTTTTCTGAAGTCAGAGCGACTGCAGTAGTGTACATTAAGACAGGTCTATTCACTTCCATTACTTTTCTAAACCGCGCAACTTGGGGCGACCTGAAGTCGGATCCCAGGACGCCCCTGTGTGAACTGGCTCTTAATGTTCTACACACATTTTTGTATTCATGTTTCTGTTAGAGGCAGGGAAAGATGCAAAGGAGCGTCGTCAGACAGTGGAGAACACCATATTGTAAAAGACAGCAAAGAAATACTTCTGCTAATTTACATAAACCTGCATATTTTTGATTCGTGATTTTGCTTTTTGCCCAAGGGGGTTTATAAAAATTTATATTTGTGAACCAAGAATATGTGTATAACAAACGAGTTTACAATGTGCCTTGTAAGCACAACTTGATAAGTTATTCTGTTTTACGTTTTTTTTTTTTTGTTTGTTTACATTTCTTTACTCTTGGAAAACACAACCCAGTACACCGTTTTATAATGGATTAGATCATTGATAATTTAGAAAATGCACTGCTCTGCTCATTTTTGTCAAGATTTCCTATGTAAAGGCAACTATTGTCATAGTATGTAAAGAATACTTTCCCACATAGACATAAGAGTTTTTTAGTACAATGAGTAGCAAAGGGGTATACTGCGCTATTCAAATAATTAATATAAGCGGCAACAATAAGTGCATACAACACAAATGAACAAATGGAAAAAAGAAAAAGTTGCGCTAAACGTGATGATATATAAAAATGCCATATATCAATATGAGGACAATATTAAAAAATTAAACCACATTGAAAGTGATGTAATTGGTAATATTAGACAAGTGCAAAATCAGATGAAAGTGTCAATGTGCTCAGTCCATGGAAACAAAAATGAGAACCAAATAAATGAAGGCAGTCTGTATCCTGCTAGAACAACCAATAAGTGAAGGATTCCTTATGATGAAAAACACCAGTGCCAAACTTGATCCAACAGTAAAGAGGAATGTGATGATAGAAAAGGCACCTCCACCATAAGCATACACTGCCGCTTACCGGATGGATCTGATCTCTTATTACAGGAGATCCAGATTCACATAGGCTAATGACACAACCTGGGGTTGTCTGTATACACCTCCGCTCACAGGGATATGGATGTCAAACAGCAACACACGGAGTCACACCACATGGAAATATAAATTGAATGCGCATAGCATAAAACCCTTTTAAAAGTTTTATTAGAATAATTAAAAACACACTTACAAAAAAGATGCTACAATAGGCATGTAACAATCGAGCCGGCCGGCTCCTCAATAAGCAGCCCGTATCTTCTGGGTCTGGAAACGAACGCGGTGAAGTGAGAACGTCGTGCCTCCCTACGTTTCGTCACTAGAGGGACGTGATCCCATGACCACGTCACTCTAGTGACGAAACGTAGGGAGGCACGACGTTCTGACGTCACCGTGTTAGTTTCCAGACCCAGAAGATACGGGCTGCTTATCAAAGAGCCGGCTCGATTGTTACATGCCTGTTGTAGCATCTTTTTTGTAAGTGTGTTTTTAATTATTCTAATAAAACTTTTAAAAGGGTTTTATGCTATGCGCATTAAATTTATATTTCCATGTGGTGTGACTCCGTGCGTTGCTGTTTACACCTCCGCTCACAGGGATGTGGATGTCATACAGACAACCCCAGGTTGGGTCATTAGCCTATGTGAATCTGGATCTCCTGTAATAAGAGATCATATCCATCCGGTAAGCGGCAGTGTATGCTTATGGTGGAGGTGCCTTTTCTATCATCACATTCCTCTTTACTGTCGGATCAAGTTTGGCACTGGTGTTTTTCATCATAAGGAATTCTGCCCTTATTGGTTTTTCTAGCAGGATACAGACTGCCTTCATTTATTTGGTTCTCATTTTTGTTTCCAATGACTGAGCACATTGACACTTTCATCTGATTTTGCACTTGTCTAATATTACCAATTACATCACTTTCAATGTGGTTTAATTTTTTTATATTGTCCTCATATTGATATATGGCATTTTTATATATCATCACGTTTAGCGCAACTTTTTCTTTTCCATTTTTTAGTACAATGATTGCCATTTTAACGAGTACCAATAAGCAGTAGAAGTAGATTACACTTTGTTATTCTAGTGATAGCTATAGTATATCTCAGAAACCTCATATTTAGGACATACTATAATTGTGTACCTTCATACTTTTTCTTGCTACTGGGGCAGCCCTAGCAGGTTAATGTATGGACAGGTTAAAAATTAATTTAGCACAACCGAACACTATTTTTTCCAAATTAATTTAACTATAATAAAGTTATAACTGAATTCAAAACTTTTTTGGATAGAGTAGAGAGGGATTAGAACACATGTAAGGTTTTCATTGCTGTCTGTGTTCTCATTAGGGATATTCACTCCCTCTGTTTGTCATGTGTGACCTGTTATCGCTGAAAGTAATTTTGACTTGTCCCGGAACAGTGATAAGAAATATTTCAACGGGAACACTAGTTCTGGCGACCGTCGTGTAAAATCAAGGATTCCTGCTCTTTGGAGGGATTTCCTCTCACTTTCCTGTTTTGGCTATGGAACAGGAAGTGATGGGAAATTGCCCCAATATTACAGAGATGGCAAAAAAAAAGAAACCGGACGGGTTATAATCCTACCTTACACTATCAAAAAAAAAAATTAAAATTACTTTTGCCTTTTAGTTCAATGTTGATGAGAACATAAAGCAGTGTCAGTGCATTAGGAGAAGCCAACAGTTAAACGATTGCTTAATTAGTATGTGTCAAGATTAAAAGAAAAAAAAAGGTTTTTATATGCAGCATTGGATTGATCTACAATGGCTAATAGTTAAGATATCCTTCTCTACATCATGATTAGGATACCTTGAGCATACAGTGAGGGAAGACAGTATTTGATCCCCTGCTGATTTTGTACATTTGCCCAATGATCGAGAAATGATCAGTCTATAATTTTAATGGTAGGTTTATTTTAACAGTGAGAGACAGAATAACAATGTCCAGAATAACGCATTTCAAAAAAGTTATACATTTATTTGCATTTTAATGAGGGAAATAAGTATTTGATCCCCTATCAATCAACAAGATTTCTGGCTCCCTGGTGTCTTCTATACAGGTAACGAGCTGAGATTAGGAGCACTCTCTTAAAGGGGGTGCTCCTAATCTCAGCTTGTTGCCTGTATAAAAGACACCTGTCCACAGTAGCAATCAATCAGATTCCAATCTCTCCATCATGGCCAAGACCAAAGAGCTGTCCAAGGATGTCGGAGATAAGATTGTAGACCTACACAAGGCTGGAACAGGCTACAAGACCATCGCCAAGCAGCTTGGTGAGAGAGTGACAACAGTTGGTGCGATTATTCGCAAATGGAAGAAAACTAAATAACCATTAATCTCCCTCGATCTGGGGCTCCATGTAAGATCTCACCTTGTGGAGTTTCATTAATCATGAGAATGGTGAGCAATCAGCCCAGAACTACACAGGAGAATCTAGTCAATGATCTCAAGGCAGCTGGGACCATAGTCACCAAGAAAACAATTGGTAACACACTAAGCCGTGAAGAACTGAAATCCTGCAGCGCCCGCAAGGTCCCCCTGCTCAAGAAAGCACATGTACAGGCCCGTCTGAAGTTTGCTAATAAACATCTGAATGATTCAGAGGAGAACTGGTTGAAAGTGTTGTGGTTAGATGAGACCGAAATCGAGCTCTTTGGCATTAACTCAACTCTCCATGTTTGGAGGAGGACTGCTGCCTATGACCCCAAGAACACCATCCCCACCGTCAAACTTGGAGGTGGAAAAATTATGTTTTGGGGGTGTTTTTCTGCTAAGGGGACAGGACAACTTCACTGCATCAAAGGGACAATGGATGGACATGTACCGTCAAATCTTGGGTGAGAACCTCCTTCCCTCAGCCAGGGCATTGAAAATGGGTCGTGGATGGGTAATCAAGCATGACAATGACACAAAACACCCAGCCAAGGCAACAAGGAGTGGCTCAAGAAGAAGCACATTAAGGTCCTAGAGTGGCCTAGCCAGTCTCCAGACCCCCTATCCCAGTGATGGTGAACCGTGGCACCCCAGATGTTTTGGAACTACATTTCTCATGATGCTCATGCACTCTGCAGTGTAGTAGAGCATCATGGGAAATGTAGTTCCAAAACATATGGGGTGCCAAGGTTCGCCATCACTGCCCTATCCCATAGAAAATATGTGGAGGGAGCTGAAGGTTTAAATTACCAAACGTCCGCCTCGAAACCTTAACGACTTGGAAGAGGATCTGTAAAGAGGAGTGGGACTAAAATCCCTCCTGAGATGTGTACAAACCTGGTGGCCAACTACAAGAAACGTTTGACCTCTGTGATTGCCAACAAGGGTTTTGCCAACAAGTACTAAGTCATGTTTTGCAAAGCGGTCAAATAGTTATTTCACTTACTAAAATGCAAATCAATTTATAACGTTTTTGAAATAAATTTTTCTCGATTTTTTTTTTTTTTTTTTTTTTGTTATTCTGTCTCTCACTGTTAAAATAAACCTACCATTAAAATTATAGACTGATCATATCTTTGTCAGTGGGCAAATGTACAAAATCAGCCAGGGATCAAATACTTTTCACTCACTGTAGGTCTTTTATACTCTAAAGAGGAAGTAAACCCTGAGGGGGAAAAAAATCGTTTTTTCCCTTTCCCTGCAAAGTAAAGGCATGTATGCATTGCCTACTAGCACATTATGTGATACTTACCTGCAAACGAAGCCCGCGCCGTCCCTGCTGCAGGCCGCATCCATGTTCACCCCTCTTCCTTCTGGGGCCGCGGATTCCGGCTATGTGACTGACCGGAGCCACGTGACGAGAGCGGGCAGTCACGCCACTGGCTCCTGAGGAAACAGCATGGGCGGCCCATTCCTTCAGAGCGCAGGCACAGATGACGACATAGGTGCACTATCCAGTAGATATCTCCTAAACTGTGCACGTTTAAGAGATATTTACAGTACCTATAGGTAAGCCTTATTCTAGGCTTCCCTATAGGTACAAGTACTGCAGGGAAGTTTACAACCTCTTTAAGTGTGTTCAGTTGAATGAGCGCTGTTCTGCTGACTCGTTTCAATCAACAGTTTTTGGAATATAAGGCCACGAGGAATGAGAAACCTAGATGGTCATAAAAATGTATATTGTGAATTTCCATACTGTTATTTTTGTAGTTGAAGGTCTGACCCAGTGTGATGTATGTTCAGCAGCTAAATCTGCAAAGACTTCAGATAAATGCTATCAAATAATTGATTTTATGATGATGTGCTGTATTGTTCATTATTAATGTTTTACTTTTTTTCGGCAGAATTAGGAATTCCTTCGTCTTTGGACCTAGTAAGTAGTGACCCAGCCCATATGGTTGCATCATTTAGCAGTGGTCACACAAGCATCTTTAACATGGAAACGCATCAGAAAGTCCTAACGTTAGAGTCTTGCATAGATACAGGTATGTTTCCGATTCTCTGATTTCCGCTTGATTATTCAAGATATGTAAAAATCTCTAATAGTTAAAAAAAAATAAAAATACTGTCTATATTGGTGGCAGTGGAATAAGATGAATACTTCCATTTTATACAAAGTGCTTAGATGGTATGAAAACTAGCCAAGTTGTTAAATGTGTACTTAAAACCTACCTGCTAAATTTTGAGTAATAAATGCTGTTTGTGAAGTTTGTAGGTTAATAAACTATAATGATGAAAGCAGATTTTTTTCAAAAGCCGTTAACAGAGAAATGTTTGTTTTTCAGTAGATTTATGTATGCATTGTTCTCTCTAGGTGTTAATTCTAGCTGCCAGATAAATAGAGTAATCAGCCATCCGACTCTTCCAATCAGCATCACTGCTCATGAAGATCGTCACATCAAATTTTATGATAACAATACAGGTATGTTTATTGTTTTTTTGAAGTAAAGCACAATAAAAATAAAGTTATGCCTAACAGTCTTTCCCACTTAGAAACCCCCACAACTACATAGCATCGAATAGACAATCCTGACTGTTCCACAATCCACATAGTGCCGTGGGTGGAATAGTTGACTATTGGGTAACTGGGCCACCGTAGACTCCAGGACCCAAGGGCATTGTGGACATTGCTGGCATCTAAAAGTGCCCTTTTGTTCACAAGGGTCCCCCCTCTCCATGCTTGCATGATGACTGTGTAGCGGGGTATTCCCCTTTGATACAGAGAGACAGGACTTTCTGGGTGAGAGGTGAGTCGGGAGGGAGTAGAGAAGAGACTTTACTGGAAGTGAAAGCAGAGGAGAGAGACTACCTTACCCAGAACCCCCTTCGGCAATGTTTCCACCCCAGAGACTCATGGGAGGTGTGATATAAGGAGGAGGCGAGGCGGAGCTCTGCCTCTTTGGTACATGAGACTTCAGTGAGAGATCCTCCTGTGCGGACCTGCTTCTGTGCAAGGCCTGAAGCCTGGGGCCTTGCGCAGTTACCAAAGAGCCTTCCACCCCATTTCGAGCCTGGGTGGCATCTGACTGGGTTTTCTTCAACTGCTGCTGAGCTGGAGACCCGACCGCTGCAGAGGCTGTGTGTGGAGACACAGCAGGTGGAAGTTCCCGGACTGGGATCGCGTCCGGAGGGGTGAGCGAGCACTTGCTCAATCCACAAATACTTTATACCATTGTTAGGCCTACAGACTGCCGTGGCCCACCAGTTCCTATATTAGTTCTTTTCCCCCACTTGAGATCCAAAGCAGAACTGAGTCAAATGGATCTCTAGTGGAGTGTACTGTGTTGGCATTTTCTACCCCCCCCTTGGATTATAAATGTGTTCCTGAAATGTGCACCACCGTTTAAAGACTTGCATGCGAAGAATTTTACCCCCCAATAGACTGAGTTATATGGTCAGGCCTGGCCATCTAGGTAGTTTATTAAGTTGCTGCGCCATAGGGCGCATAGTGAAGTACTGTTACACGTGGCGCGTGTGCGCCATATCTTATTAGTTATAGTGTGACTATTGCTGCAGGGCTCTGCAGATAGATTCATATGATCTGTTATCACTGTTGATTTTTATTACCATAGAAAGTAAATTCGTTATTCTTCTATCATTGCCTTGGTGTTTGAATTTAATCATAAAGCATAAGATATACACATATTACCCTAGACTAACTGTGCCAGTAGGGGGTCGAGTTAATTGCCGGGGGTTGGCGGAGCTGTCTTCAGGGCCCAAACTAAATCTGCGGCCCTCTTAACTGAAGGTATCGCTACAACTAGATGCAAGTTTATTTCAGATAGACATACCCCATCTATATGCAATTTTGTGAAGCGCACATATTTGCCTACTAAAGGATCGTTTGGTAAAGGATACCTATATTTTTGTAAAACATTAAGTGTAACCTTGTTTTGGTTAGAATAAGTCGATATCAATTTGGTAATATCTGATAATCTTTTAGGACATCTCTCAATAATTTGGAGCGTTGCTTATAAAAGGATTTACTATATCCCCTTGGAAGAAAAAACTAATGCATAGCAGTTTGGCTTCATTCTCAAAATCTTCATCATTTGATCATTTCCGTCTTAGGCCCCTTTCACACTAGTGGACCTGTATGTCCGCTTTTTCATCCATCTGTTTACGGATGAAAAAGGGACATACATTGGTCCCTATGAGATCGCGGGTGTCAGCGGATGAACATCCGCTGACACCCGATCATCTCCGTGTCCGCAATCCCCCGATTCTGCAGACGGAGGAAAATCCTATTTTTCTATCCGTCTGCAGAGCGGATCAGATGAACACGGACAGACGGTCCGTGTTCATCCGATCCCCCATAGGGGAGAGCGGAGATCTGACAGGGCGGTCCCTGCACAGTGTGTGGGGACCGCCCTGTCATCCGCCGGCTCAGCGGAGCGATCCCCGCTGAGCAAGCAGTGGTTCAGTGTTCAATGGGAACACGCCTAAACTCATCCCTAATCACCACTCCCAATCACAGGGAGCTGTGATCAGTGTCCTGTCACTAGGAAGAATAGGGAAATGCTTGTTTACATTAGCATTTCCCCGTTCTTCCTCTCTGTGAGACGATCGTGGATAACCCGCGGTCAGACTCGCAGAGCTCGCGGTGGGCGCGCGCCTACAATGCCACATCTTAAAGGGGACGTACAGGTACGTCCATCTGCCCAGCCTTGCCATTGTGTCGGCGTATATCGTCGTGCGCTGGTCCTTAAGCGGTTAATATGTGATACTGCCTCAGGCTGTGAATACTCCTACCTTTCACAAGCTTACAGCTGGCACATCTATTGGGAAAGCCAGCATCTACCCTCCAAATCACACAATGAAGACTATCCCCAAAGGGGAGTTTAACGTTCTCCATAATTGTTCTTCCATTGTATCATTTGGTGTAAAAACTGATGCCATTGCATGATGTTTGAGAACCAGAGGGTACTCTAGCTGGTTGAAAGAAAAAGGGAAGACATCAACTCAGGGCTTGACAAATTTGCTTGGAATCTAGGAGCCAGCTAAAAAAGTTAGGAGCCAGGAATGTGCCCTGTCCCGTCGAGCTCGCGTGCAGAAGCGAACGCATACGTGAGTAGCGCCCGCATATGAAAGCGGTGTTCAAACCACACGTGAGGTATCGCCACGATTGGTAGAGTGAGAGCAATAATTCTAGTCCTAGACCTCCTCTGTAACTCAAAACATGCAACCTGTAGAATTTTTTAAACGTCGCCTATGGAGATTTTAAAGGATAAAAGTTTGTCGCAATTTTGAAGAGAGATGAGATGACCTGGGCCCAGGAGTCATTCTGGTAGCATTAGAAACCCTTTCAGGTTGTGCTACTATCTGGGTGGGTATCCATTAGCTTCCGGTGTTTCCATAAGCAAGCCAAAGGCCGCTGGGTCAGTCGACTGCTTTCGTGGGCTTGCCTCTGGTAAGCGGATACCTATTACGGTGGTGGGGCACCTCCTGCATTATTTGAGTCACCGGGTGATGTGCATTATCTGCATATCTGCATATTGAATTTATCTCTGCATCCATCAAGTTCACACTAATTGGATAGGACTGTTCTTTGCAGATTGGGTTTTGGTGCAATTCTACCTTAGTAATTTGTGCACATATCCGGACTCCATTTATCAGGACATTATTACACATTTGTTTTACTAGTTGGTGCCTTTAACTAGTTGGTGCCTTTGTCTGTGTACTGTTTTTCGCATGCCAGCCCCTGGATGCTAACCTACTTATATTATTGGCGCAGTTTTTTCTGTTTATAATTTTGAAGCGTGACATGTTGGGTATAAATTTACTCGGCGTAACATTATCTTTCACAATATAAAAAAAATTGGGCTAACTTTACTGTTGTCTTATTTTTTTATAAAAAAAACGTGTATTTTTCTCTTATCGTCCATGGACTGAAACACATGGGTCTATGTCCCTGCTCGCAGGAGAAGATCTAGGCAGAATGTTAGATGTTAGAAACATACATTCTAGAAAAAAAACAGAGCTGAACAGCCCCGCCCAGGGGGAGGTCCCTCCAGACATAACCCTCCTACCTGCAGCTAGCAGCCTCAGTTTTGTTCTGCCTAGCAGAAGGAGAAGAGGTGGCTCTCTCAAGAGCCAGTCTCCTGGAAGGTTTTATTTTTATTCCTTTGGGAATTTTATTTTTGAGACCTTCAATCAACTGTCGGCTGGACAACAGGTTGGGTACACTGGTATCCTCGTAGTCTTCCCTGTCCGACCATCGAGCGTGCTGATCCTCGCCTTGTGTGCGTGAGACTCAGTTCACGACATGCCCCATGACTCCAGGGGTGGCCGGGTGGCTTTTATGCTCCCGCGGTCCTCAAGATTGAACAGTACCTGCTGTATCTTTTGCGGTGGAGCAGGCCGACAGCTACTCAGTACTACTCTGTGATGGGTCTGTCTGAAACAAGCCAGTAGGTCCCTATGGGACGGGTAAGTAGTCTCTCCTGCTTCAGGTGAGTACATGCCTGGCTGTGTTTCCCTGTCTGGGGGGTTTCTCCCTGTCTCCCCCCTGTTATGCTGCTCTCTGCACCCTGTACTGGCGCAGTGCTGTGTGGGGGTACCTGGGGGTCACTCTGGCCTGGCGGGGGGCGCTCATATCTGTGTGCTGGGGCTGTGAGGTGTGAGTGTTTGGAGAAACCACTAGCTGGCATGGCTATTGCTGTTTAAGCTGCGCTCGGCGGCCATCTTGCCGCGGATCAATGGCGCTGCTTACACGCGGCCATTTTCTTGAAGCCGCGGCGCTTTCACTTTCCGTTTTGGCCTTTTTCGCCACTGCTGCGGCGGCGCGAATCTCCTCACACTCTCCTCAGACTTCACTCGCGCTAGCAGCGCGGTGACATACAGCAGAGCTGAGCGGTCCTTACAAGGGTTGGCGAGTCCTCTGGGTATCCCCTCCTCAGCACAGCCAGTTGGTGGACTGTATTATTCACTTTGTAGTGTATAAGGTCTCAGAGGGTGGCAAATATGGAGTCTGGTTCACCTGCTTCCCCACTCTTGTCAGAGGCAACTGGCAGTGCTCCACCACCTGCGG
Source organism: Rana muscosa (assembly GCA_029206835.1). NCBI lineage: Eukaryota > Metazoa > Chordata > Amphibia > Anura > Ranidae > Rana > Rana muscosa. Next base: position 69,966,480 of record CM055121.1, on the reverse strand, counting down.
TCCCTATGGACCAGTTGTCGGCAGTCCTGGAAAAATTTCTTGTCAGGATGGAAGCGGTGTGCGAGCACAAGGGAGCTATAAAGCGCCCTCTCCCCACACAATCTCGCACATAGGGAGTGCTCTGATTCAGAAATGGGCCTAGCTGCTGCTGCTCAGGACCCTAGCTCTGAATATTTTAATGTTCTTGAACAAGACATTCCTTATGAGGAAGACTCCAGTTCGGAGTCAGTAAATGACAGGGCGCTTGTAAGTGAACTCATTGATGCTGTGAGGGACACTCTCAAGCTGGATGCTGTGGCTGAGGTACCTCAGGCTGACACTTTCTCCCTTGGTTCTTTTCAAGCTTTTCTTTTACACAGCTTCCTCACTGTTTGCTCACACACTGGTTCGAGAGCAGCATGGATGATACAGTGGTACACAGTCCCCCCCCCCCCGGTCGGTGCAGCATAGTGGGGGGGGGGGGGACTTTATTCATTTATTTCTATAGTCCCTGTGAGCCTTCTGTGTGATGTCTCTGAGGCAACAACAGGGTCTCTGCACCTGTGGTTTCCTGCCATTTCCTGGGGAACGCTCTGACAGGACCACAGTCTGCGGTGTCAGAGGTTACCTTTTACCTGCATGCTGCTTCGGCAGCACATTTAAGCAGGTTGGAATGATACAGAGAAGATTATGCGCCTCAGCGCCAGAATTGAAACGTATCTTATAACTCTACACTGGATACATCAATTTTATTGATTTCTGTGTCTGCGTGGGTTTCCTCCCACGTTCCAATGCGGTGTCTTCAGTGCCATACACAATATAAACATACACAATATGTTTATACACGACTCTAAATACATTCGCAGTATATGTATGTATTATACTCTCTGGGTCGGCGTGGGTGTCCTCCGGGTGCTCCGGTGTGCTCTCACGCCTTTGGCTCTCTGCACAGTTTAAACTTGTTCAATATGTTTATCACGCATACTATAATACCTACGCGGTATGTGTATGCAGTCTGAAACTTGTGCGATTCGATTATCCACATGCTAACATACCTACACGGTATGTGTGTGCAGTCTGCGTGGGTTTCCTCCGGGTCCTCCGGTTTCCGCCCACGCTACATGAAATGCGCGCCTTCGGTGCCATACACAGTATAAACATACACATTATGTTTATACACAACACTAAATACATTCACAGTAGATGTATGTATTGTATTCTCTGGGTCTGCGTGGGGTTCCTCCTGGTACTCAGGTTTCCTCCCACGCGCCACACATAAACATGTTTAAAATGTTTATCACACATACTATAGTACCTACATGGTATGCGTATGCGGTCTGCGTGGGTTTCATCCTGGTGCTCCGGTTTTTCCCCCGCGCTCCTATGGTGTGTGCATTTTCAGCGCTATGCACAGCATAAACATGTGCAATTTGTTTATTCGCATGCTAACATTCCTACACGGTTGTGTACGCAGTCTGCTTGGCTGGTTTCCGCCTACGCCCCAATGAGGTGCGCGCCTTTGTCGCTGGCACAGTATAAACGTGTTTAATATGTTTATCCACACATACTAAACTACATACGCCGTATGTGGTTGTACTATGCTCTTTGTGGCTGAGGGGGTTTCCTCCCACGCTCTAATTGCGCGTTTTGACGCAATACACAGTATAAACTATGTGTTTGTACAATCAGCACTTATCAATGGAGTAGCTGCTGGATGGAGCATTGTCATAGGGATCCCTGGTATCAGGGGTACCACCTTCCACCTGCCCTTTGGTGGTAATCAGAAGCGCTGGCTTGGACTGTGTTCGCCATGCTGAGGTTAGCGTTACGCCCGGTAGTGACTGCGTCTCTGGCGTTCCTGATGCTCAATGACTGGGCAAAAGCCTCTGCTTCATCTATCAGTCGACCAGCAGGTGCACTGCAACTGCTTTAGCCTCTAGGTTCTCTGTGCCTGGGGTGGGTCTGCGCCACCTGTAGAGGCGGTTACTGGTCCACTGACCGAGTTTCTAGGGAAGCTGTCAGGTTGTTTTTCTTGGCCAACAATTTAGGCACCCCGTAAGCCGGGCCTCCCTTCTTTGATACATTGCGGGGTCTCCTTGGGTTTATCATACCCATCCCGCTGCAGGACTGTCCTGTCAGCCGTGTGCATTCCAGGGGAAGGGTCCTTACATCCGGAGGTGTTTTCACCTCCTTTACCGGAGGTGGGGCACCGGATGTGGACCTTTTGGCCTCTCGACTCACTCGCAAGATGTAGAGATTCGTGGCCAGGTCCAGGGATCCCTGGGCAGACGCGTCAGATGCATTGGTGGCCCGTGGGGGCAGTATCGCCTGATGTATGCTTACCCTCCGCTACTGTTGTTGCCTCGCCTGCTTCGCAGAGTAGTGATCAAGGCCATTCCGGTGATCCTCATTGCTCCGGGACGACGACATTGGTACATCGATCTAGTTCAGCTAGTCGCAGAGGTTCCTTGGTGACTGCCTATTTGGGTGGACCTTCTGTCTCATGGTCCCATACTTCATCCTGCTTTACAGTCCTTGGCCGTACCTGGAAGGCTTACATCGCTATGTGCGAGGAGCTTGATGGCGTCCACGGACGTATTCCGTTCCCAAGATTTTGCTGTTCTTAAAGCGTAGTGTGACCCAAAAGCTGGCCTTGTGTACCATCGAGGGTCGGACTTCGGCCCAGGCTGTCTTTTTCAATGACCGCTAGCGGGCCATTCCTTGATTAGCACCTTTGTGCAGGGGGTTCGCCATGTGATCCCCCGTCAAGCCTCCTCCCCCTCCTTGGGATCTGAATTTGGTGCTCTCGGTTCTCCAAGAACATCCCTTTGAAAATATCAGGGAGATTCCTCTTGACCTTGTCCCAGAAGATGGCTTTCTTAGTGGCCATTACTTCTGTTCGACGGATGTCTGAGTTGGCGGCCTTGTCCCGCAAGTCGCCTTACTTGGTCCTTCATAAGGATAAGGCAGTGTTGCGCCCATGACCGTCGGCCTTTCACCTTAATGAGGACATTGTTCTTCCGTCCTTGTGTCCTCACCCATCGCATCCCTGAGAGTTTGCGCTTCATACATTGGATGTGGTACGAGCCTTACGGGTGTACCTGTCTGCTACTGTTTCCATTCGGAAGTCTGACTCACTGTGTCTTTCTCTGGTCCAAAACAGGGCCAAGCGGTGTCGTCTGCCACCTTTTCCAGGGGGATCAGACAGACCATTATGCAGCCCTATGCCCTTAAGGGGCGGGCGCCTCCCTTTCCGGTGACGGCGCATTCCACCAGGGCAATTTGGTGCTTCCTGGGCTTTCCGACATCAAGCGTCGGTTGCACATGTGTGCAAGGCGGCGACCTGGTCGTCCATTCATACCTTTTCTAAGTTCTATAAGGTTGATGTGGCTGCATCTTCGGATGCTTCCTCCGGCCGCAAGGGTTGCAGGCCGCTGTGTAACCACTTCCCTACCGGGCACGAAAACCCCCTACCTGCCCAAGCCATTTTTCAGCTTTCAGCGCTGTCGCACTTTGAATGACAATTGCGCGGTCGTGCAAAGTGGCTCCCAAACTAAATTTGCGTCCTTTTTTTCCCACAAATAGAGCTTTCTTTTGGTGGTATTTGATCACCTCTGCGGTTTTTATTTTTTGTGCTATAAACAAAAGAAGAGTGTCCAGTTTGAAAAAAACACTATTTTTTACTTTTTGCTATAATAAATATCCATTTTTTTTTTCCAATTAAAATTTTGCTCAGTTTAGGCCAGTGGTTCTCAACCTGGGGTCGGGACCCCCTCGGGGGTCAAATGATTTGCCAGGGGTCACCAAATCCTGGGCTGTTCCTGAAGCCCGCACTGCTCTGCCAGCCTTTTGTGGCTGTCCAGCAGGGCTGTCCCTGGAACCTGTGTCCGCTTGGCTGGTCTGTTTCTGGAGCCCGCGGCCGCCCACTCAGCCTCTTCGCAGCCGCCCATTCAGTTCACGGCATGGGTGGGGGGCAGAGACTAGAGGTCAGCTGACTGATGAGGAATGTGAAGTGGGAGGGGCTGGAGGAGACCCTATCTCCTGATTTCGGCATACAGTAGGTGTCACTGCTACGAGACACCATTAAGTCGGAGACACAGTGAGTAACACTACCTGTGATTAGAGTTGCCATTAAAAGTCCCCACTACAGTTCTCAGATCAGCAGATGACCTTGATAAAGAGCACCTATGTTGGCTGATCAGGACTCCCCACCAGCTCTGCCACTCATCCCAACTCCCCGCCAGCACTGCCACTGATCCCATTCCCCCCACCAAGGAGTAAGAGAAGAAATAAAAATAGAGAATATATGAAAGGGAGAGGAAAAGAGGGGGAGGAACCAAGAAAAAGGGAGAGAAAGAATAAGAGACATAACAAGAAAGACGGCTAGAGAGAGGGATGGGGGAAAAAAAAAAAATTAGGATAGAGAGAGATACAAGTGAAAGAAATGAGAACAAAGAGAAAGAGTGCTACATCCTAAAATGTACCATAAGGGGTTTAACACTGTTTGAGTGGAAGCGACCCAGGGAGCGCTAAATGTCCGTGGGTTAGGGGCGCAAATGACTTGTCTTGCCTTGGGTGCTGACAACCCACGCTACGAAAATAATTTTACTGTTAGGGGTCCCCACAACTTGGGAAATTTTATCAAGGGGTCACGGCACTAGAAAGGTTGAGAACCACTGGTTTAGGCAGATACGTATTCTTCTACATATTTTTGGTAAAAAAAAAATCGCAATAAGCGTGTATTGATTGGTTTGCGCAAAAGTTATAGCGTCTACAAAACAGGGGATAGATTTATAGCATTTTTTTTTCTTTTTTTTTTTTTTACTAGTAATGGCGGCGATCTGCGATTTTTATTGTGACTGCGATATTGCGGCGGACAGATCGAACACTTTTGACACATTTTTGGGACCATTCACATTTATACAGCGATATAAAATGCATTGATTACTGTAAAAAATGTGACTGGCAGGGAATGGGTTAACACTAGGGGGCGAGGAAGGGGTTAAATGTGTTTCCTCAATGTGTTCTAATTGTGGGGGGAGGGGACTGACTGGGAGAGGTGACCGATGGTTGTCCCTATGTACAAGGGACACACCATCGGTCCCCTCTCCCTTACAGGACGTGCATCTGTGTGTTTACACACACAGATCCACTTTCCTGCTCGGTTACTGGGCAATCGCGGGTGCCCGGCCGCCATCGCGTCCGCTGGGCACGTGCATTGGGTCCCCAGCAATGCAGCGGGCGCGTGCGCGCGCCCCCTAGCTCGTTTTAAAGGCAGGACGTCATATGACGTCCTGTCAGAACGAGAGTGTCTTCCGCCCGCCATCGGTGGGCGGTGGACAACAGGTTAAAGTTGCAACTTCTCCGTTGAGTTCTGCTTGTTTGGAGTGGAGTTTGTTTTTTCCCTTTACTACTGCTCCCACCCTTTTCTGATACTAAAACACGTGGGACGTCCCAAAGCAGTATTAGAGCTGTGTCAGTCCATGGACGATAAGAGAAAATAGGATTTTTGTACTCACCGTAAAATCCTTTTCTCTGTTGTCCATGGACTGACACAGCACCCACCCTTCTTTAAGGTTTGTACTGCTTTGTTACGAACTGAGGCTGCTAGCTGCAGGTAGGAGGGTTATGGCTGGAGGGACCGCCCCCCTGGGCGGGGCTGTTCAGCTCTTTTTTTCTAGAATGTATGTTTCTAACAGCTAACATTCTGCCTAGATCTTCTCCTGCGAGCAGGGACATATACCCACGTGTTTCAGTATTAGAGCTGTGTCAGTCCATGGACGTCAGAGAAAAGGATTTTACGGTGAGTACAAAAATCCTATTTTTCCCAAAAAAGTGCGCTTGTAAGAACGCTGCGCAAATATGGTGTGACAAAGTATTGCAATGACCGCCATTTTATTCTCTATGGTGTTAGAATAAAAAATATATATTATGTCTGGGGGTTCTAAGTAAAGAGAAGGAGATGAGCAAGCAATGAAAACAGGCAGGGAAGCTCCATTAGCATTGCTGGTTGTCTTGTCATACCAACGGCCACCACAAGAGAGCGCCAGATTCCAGAAGGAAGCATAGGACCGCAGAAGGCCTCAAAGCCGCTGCCTCAATTACCGGCCTGCCCGATGCGATCGCGCGCGCGGGGGGTGCGCACGCAGACAGAGTACCCCAGCTGTGCCGCCCCAGGCGCCAATGTCTCTTCCAAAAAAATAAAAATGTATGTAGCAGGTACACTTTTTTTCTTAGTAGGTATACCGAGGATACAATTGTACAATGAGGTAGTGGACATTAAGAGAGACCTTCCTATATTATATGCCAAGCCCCATATTTACGATCTACTAAGAAAAGGCGTCAGATTTGTCAGTTGCAGAACCCCAATTCTAAAATCCACGTTTTCAACCTTTTTTTTTATTTTTATAACTGATTTAAATATAAAAAATACACGTAGAACCTTGTCAACCAAAGGGTTCTTATAGATGTAACTTACCAACTTGTAGATACTGCTGTAGTCATAAGAAAGCTAAAGAGGTTTTTCATGCTCTTTAAGTGATGGCTTCCCTATTGATCATTATGTTAATTGTAGAACTAAAAATGTAATTTGTCATTTATTGCTTGCAGTGCAATATGTAGCATGTATTATCTGACATCTCACTAGGATTGGCGAGCACTGGTGTGGAGGTCAGCGTATGTTTCTGTCAAAAATTTCCAATGTGCCTTGACATTTTAGGGGCATACAGTGGAACCTCGGATTGCGAGCATAATCCGTTCCAGGAGAATGCTCGTAATCCAAAGTACTCGCATATCAAAGCGAGTTTCCCCATTGAAGTCAATGGAAACGAAAATAATTAGTGCCGCATTGACTTCAATGGCATGCAATACCGCATGCGGCCAGAGGCGGGGGAAACGTCCGAAAATGCCCGAAGACACCTCGGCTGATCTCGGAAAGACTTTGTTCCTGAGATATTTGCCAAGGTCAGCTCCGTGCATTTCCGAAAGGCGCCGATCACTACGATCGGCGACGTTTGGCTCTGCTTGGCTCTGGCGCCCCCCCCCCACCTCAGGCCAAATGCGGTACTACACACCGCTTTGGCCTGAATCGTGCTCGTTTTGCGAGATAACACTCGCAAACCAAGTTACGATTTTTAAAAATACAGTGCTTGTATTGCGATACGCTCGTTAACCGCGTTACTCGCAATCCGAGGTTCCACTGTACATAATGGAGACATGACCTCCTTTCCATTCCATGGCCTGCAAAGGTTGCTGAGAAAAACGGCGGCAGATTGCCATAGAAGGCTTTTGTAGAGAGAGATTCTGTGTGCTGGGCATATATGCCCGTGAACGCATTGGGCCCTAAACACAGGTACCATTTAGTGTGCATCCCCTGTCCAGCCACAGTGTATTTCGGTCTGCCATAGACTTTGACAGGTATCAAGCAGCAGGGTTGGACACTGCATCTATGCCTCCCAGGCACACTAAAACACTAAGATTGGAACCCTGGCTAAACTACCTGGTTTGCAAGTAGTTGTAAAAGTTGTGCAATAAAATATTAGGCTAAGGAACCCGTCCTTTTTGTCCATAGCATTTTCATTTATTTCATTAAAAGCATTCTTTTCACTCAAAAGCAGTATGATTTTAATAACTAATGAATAAAAACTGATGGATGGCAGTTACTTTGATAATTTTCATGTTTTTTCAGAGAACATTATGGATGGTTCATGTTGTGTTTTTTTGTTAATGGGTACTAACAAATTTGTCCACTTCTGTATTTGCAACGGGACCTCACCCAATAACCAGCCCTCAGGAACGATGACTATGGGGTCAGGTCCTGAAATCAACCAGCTATTGTTTCTTTAAGGCAAAAATGTCTTTCCTGCAACCATGGGTTGCAGGAAAGAATTTTGCATGATTTCCCCCATCAACACAGGCAGGTTTGACAAGGGAATCTGCAATTGTCAGCTATAGTAGCCACTAGCGATAATTGCAAGAGAATCAGGCAGGCTGGGTGCACCTAAGTTGATCAATCAACTTGGTACATTGAGCCTGCCCATTAATGGTTCAAACCCTGTATGATCGGGGGTCATAAATGAGAATTGTGCTGTAAATCTGGTTTATGCTTCAACTTGACTTGCTCTTCACATGTGCCATTTTTTTTACTTCATTAAGATGTCCTTTTTCATGTTCCCTCTAGGAAAACTGATTCATTCAATGGTTGCTCATTTAGATGCTGTAACAAGTTTAGCTGTTGATCCTAATGGATTGTACCTGATGTCTGGAAGTGAGTATAGTTGGAATTTACAATACAGATTTTATATATTTGACTATATGTGCCATATATATATATATATATATATATATATATATATATATATATATATATATATTTGACTCAAAAACTGTTACGTTATTTTTTTATTTGAACTGAACTGTCTGAGAATCTGTCTAGCAAAATAATTGTGCTGCAGTTTGTTTTACACCCATTTCATCTACCTTTCTTAACCCCTTAACATCAGGAACTTTTAATGACATGTTACTGTTCTGGCAGCGTGCAGTGAGTGCCTCTCAGCACAGTAAGCAAAATGTGATAGCTCCAAATGTGTACTTGCGATCAGGAGCTTCCGATCATGCGACTGCTGCGATCGGCTGCCGGAGCGGCCACAAAATGTGACAATGCTGCACCTACCTCTACAAATATATTTTTGCTAATTAGCACAGTGTACACTCCAAACTATGTTAAACACCATACATATAATACAAATCAAACCACTTATTAGGGCTGGGAAAAAAAATCGATTTTAATCTTGAATCGAGTTTTGAGTTCAAATCGATTCAAATTTGAAGAAAATTTTATATATTTTTTTTTTTGTTTTTGTTTTTTTTTTCCTTCAAAGTTTCCGTAGCAGGGCTGCAGAGGGCGTATCCGGAATGGCACTGGGCGGCGTTGCCCCAATTACATCTACTCGCCGCAGCCGCCGCGAGTAGATGTAATGTAACACTAACTAGCTGCAAGCCGCCGTCTGCCTACCTGATCAGCGTGTCATGCAGACAGACGGCGGCCATTGCAGTGTTAAAAAGCCGCGCCTCCTGAGTCCTCGTCTGATAGGCAGAACACTCAATTTCACGGCAGGCAGTGTTCAGCCTATCACGGACATCCTCTCATCCTCGTCTGTGTTATGAGGATGAGCGGATGTCCATGATAGGCGGAACACTGAATGCTGGGAAATTGAGTGTTCCGCCTATCACAGACGACGAGGAGGCGTGGCTTTTGAATACTGAAATGGCTGCCGGTGTAGCAGTAAAATCCGTATCCCATGAAAATCTGCATCAGGTACGGGCACAGTGAGTGAAGCATGGGCACAGTGAAGCACGGGCCCAGTGAGGCATACACTGGCCCAGTGAGGCATACACGGACCCAGTGAGGCATGGGCACAGTTCAATTCAACCAAGAGTAACCTCAGGATTTTTTGTTTTATTAGCTAAATCCAAATACAGTATTAATAATTTGTATGTTTAACAATCTTTGTTGCACACTGACTTTGCAGTTGGAGAAAGGGTTTGCTTTTTCAATTTTGTTTATTGATGCACTTTAATATAATAAAAAAAAAAAATCGAATCGTAAATCAAGTTTTTTATAAAAAAATCGCAGATTTTTTGGGGGGGGAAAATCGCCCAGCCCTACCACTTATGATATAATACTACTGCAATGTCCATCAAACACTTAAAATATAAACCAAGTTCTCAGTGTCCAAATAAAGTAATTATTTTCTTCCACCACTTTTTATTTGGATTTTGCGAACTTTATATTTGTTTGATAGACATTGCAGAAGTAGTATTATATCATAAGTTTGATTTTTATTATATGTATGGTATTTAACAGTTTTGAGTGTACACTGTGCCAATATTAGCATGTATATGTTTATAGAGGTATTAGGTAGGTGCAGCAGTGTCCAATTTTAATTGTATACATGCAGAATGTGGGAATGCACATTACTGCTAGCAGCCATCAAACAATAGTTTGTTTGTTTTTTTGGTTCTTTGCATTTACTCTGCACAGAACACATAAAGTGTAGCATGGGATTGAGACTAGGGTTGTCCCGATACTAGTATCGGTATCGCAGTGGGCGGGGAGGGCGGCCAGCGTCAGTGGGCGGGTGGCCTCAGTGGGCAGAGCGGTCGCCGTCAGCTTGGACATCCTGACGCCCATCTTGGCAAACTCTGCACTTGACCACAGTAAGCCAGCAGCTGACATCTTGTTACACCCAGCCCATATAGTTCGGGCTGGGTGAAACAAGATGTCTGCTGATACTTATGCCGAGTGCAGGGTGTACCAAGATGGGTGCTGCAGCATAGCATTTCCTCATGTCGTTTATTGCTGCATTTCAGTGCCAGCCACCTGTCAGTGCCAGCCATGCCCATAAGTGCCTCCCATCAGTGCCATCTAACCGTGCCAGCCACCTATCAGTGCCCATAACTGCCGCCCATCAGTGCCAGCCACCTGTCAGTGCCATTAGTGCCAGCCACCTGCCAGTGCCCATCGGTGCCACCTGCCAGTGCCCATAGGTGCCACCTGTCAGTGCCAGTGCCCATAGGTGCCACCAGTCAGTCCGTCCCCACCAGTCAGTCCGTCCCCACCAGTCAGTCCGTCACATGGCATTCAAAAAAAGTATCGGTATCGGCGAGTGCATGAAAAAAAGTATCGTACTTGTACTCGGTCCTAAAAAAGTGGTATCGGGACAACCTTAATTGAGACAACACTCTTATCTGTTGATTGCCACAGCGGTCACTTGATCAGATGCTCCTGATCGCAAGTGCATATAAAGTATCTCACAAAAGTGAGTACACCCCCTCACATTTTTGTAAATATTTTATTATATGTTTTCATGTGACAACACTGAAGAAATTACACTTTGCTACAATGTAAAGTAGTGAGTGTACAGCTTGTAACAGTGTAAATGTGCTGTCCCCTCAAAATAACTCAACACACAGCCATTAATGTCTAAATCGCTGGCAAGAAACATTTAAAGCTTACAATCTAAAAGGGGATGATCAAGTGATACAAAAGGTAATAACTGTGGGGGATGATCTGATGGAGAAAATAAAAGTACAGTTAGGTAGAAGCAGGATAGGCTTCTCTGAAAAGTTTTGAGGGATCGCCTAAAAGTGGACAGAGTAGTAGATAGTCGGACAGATTGGGGTAGGGAAATCCAAATAATGGGAGAAACCCTGGAGGCGACCATGGGAGGAGGCGATAAGGGAACTAAAGAGTAGAGGGTCTTGGGAGGAACGAAGAGAACTATTTGTTATTTTGAGACTAGATTAGTGATTTAGCTGGGGGCCAAGTTTGTGGGTGGCTTTGTAAGTTCTTGGTGTGTTTAAATTTAAGTGGTTGGGTGAATGGCAGAGAGGGCTAGTCTTGTAGTGACTATTTCAGAATGCTTTTGTCAGCCAGTTCAGTTTGGTTATTTTTTTTACTAAGGTCTTTTTTTACTACTTTTACAGGCCATGACTGTTCTATACGTTTATGGAACTTGGAAAGCAAGACGTGCATACAGGAATTTACAGCTCATCGAAAGAAATCTGATGAATCAATCTATGACGTAGCATTCCACCCATCAAAATGCTACATAGCAAGTGCGGGCGCTGATGCCCTTGCCAAAGTTTTTGTATGACATCAATATTACTAGTAGCTTTTAATTTACCCAAGCAGCCACGTGAAACCAGAAACATTCAACTAATGCCAGAAGATTTGATTTAGCCAGACTTTCTTCTCTTCTTGTGTTCAGCGATCAGGATAAGATACAAAAATAATGTTTTGGGTTTAGTTTTGTTGGGTGCTGTTTTCTAATCGAATGGTTTGTTCAGGGTGCTGTGAACTCATCTGGTGCTTGGCGCCAATATTCTGTCTTGCAAATGATCTTACAGTAGCAGAGTTTTATTTTTAAGAGTGCACATTTGACCAGGCAGGCCTGGATCAAATTAGCTCCCATCTGCCAGTATGTATGGTGGCTGTGGCAACTGGAACAGATTATGGGAAAGCTGACCATTGGAATGGCAAGTAACTACATGAAAGGAAACATGCCATGAGAGTTCTTACCATTTATTTTCTTCACCAACCGCTCTAGCAAGTTTTTTGAAAACCTGGACCTGCCCAAATTTATTTGTGCATCTTTCTATTAAGCAACTGTTTGAGAAAGAGAAAATGAAAGTTCCCATCTCTTGGACAGATAGCACCTCAGATCAGTGTATAAAAGTACAATAGGACATATATTTAAAGTGTTTTTTTTTTTTTTTTTTTTAACTACCGAGGTTTGTACCCTTTGAATGTACTTCTAGAAAACATATTGGGTTTCCTCAGAGGGTGAAATGCTTTTAATATATTACCCATGACATGCACCATCACAGACATAATCATCTCCTCTTCTTTAGTATCGGCTTATAAATGTACTTTTTATTATTTCTTAAGTGATTTTGCTGCTGGTTATGTTTCAGTGTATCTTTTGGTACCCTAAAAAAGGTTGTGTTTTTTAGGATTGCTTTCAGTTCATGAATCTACTCCAACACTTGACCTGTAGGGAGAAAAAAGATTAAAGTTGGAAAGTAAGATATTACATGAGTATCTTTTGGTAGGTTTTCCTCCCAGATAATACTGCATGTATGACCACATCTGATGGTATCTCATTCACTTTTACACAGAGAAAAGGCAGAGAATAGAGACTCAATAAATACATTTCACAAACAAGGTCATCAGTTGAAAGGAAAAGTGTTTGTGTGACATAAGGTTCAAAGAGTCAAATCTCATGCTGGCCATGCAAGGAGACATATAGTGTAGGGTTGATGTGTTAGGTCATGGTACCACATCCATTAATGTACCATTACAGATAAGGAATCAGACTTTGAGGTACCAGAGTACAACCAAATCTATAAAACAAAATGTTATATTTTTTTTCACAGCAACGTTAAAATCACATAGGATAGGACTATGTGCCAAAAAATTTTTTTGCAAAGCTTGGTAAATTGGATTATATTTAAACCTCTATATACATCTTGCCATATAGCACTGACCAGTGGTATGTATGTAGGTAGCTGAAACTATCACAAATGCATTGTATAGGAGTATAATCCTTGTCTTAAGATGCTAAATGTACAGTGAAATGGGACTAGCTTAACAGGTTTCTCAGATACATCAGGATCAGCCTCATCAGGAGAGTATTTGAGGTGTATTAAGTATTTGTCAACCAATTGTACCACAGTTGAAACCGTGAAAACCTCCCTCAGGCAAATGCAAGGGACAATAGAGGAAAGGATGAACCACCAGAGCTCCTATACAATCTTTAACATATATGTATGAACATTTTAGAAGCAATGTTCTTGTACAACGCAGTATAAGTTCTTTCATGTAAATTAGCAGGACCAATATTCCCAATGCTTAAATGTAGAGCACATGGAGGGGCGTTAAAGGGCAATATGCACCTCAGGTCATAAAAAAAGGCATTATGATCCAGATTCTCAGCATAGGAGGAACACCGAAGCAGCCCCATATTTTTCTTATACATAGCTAGTCTAGATGTATATGGAGGTTTAAGTATAATGCAATTTAGTAAGCTTTGAATTTTTTTATATAGCACATGGTCTTATGTGACTTTTTAAAGTGTTAACAAAGCCTTACTATTCTCAACAAAATGTCCCCTCCCCCTTTCTCCTATCTATCCTGCATACACTGTATGAAAAAAAAAATCTTTGTATTTATTTACCTTTTTTGATCTGCTCCGGTCACGTGCTTCAGTAGTTCTGGCTCCTTTGTGTAAAGGAGCGCCTAACACTAGCTCATTCCCAGAGCCGTAAAGCCACACATAGGCTCCCATTGTCCATTTGCTGTTGGCGCTCCCTCCTCTCCCTTGCAGCAGCTGCTCCCTCCTCTCCCTTGCAGCAGCTGCTCCCTGATACAGGTGAGCTGGAACTGCTGGATTATGTGACTGGACAGGATTAAAAATGGGGTATGTACACCTTTTTTCATACAGAGTATTAAAACATTAACATTGTTCGCTAAACTGGCTGTAATATATTAATACAGTGTTTTTTTCAGAACAGTGCTTCAATATAATTTACTTATGATTTGTAAAATAAGTGGATATTGCCAACAGCCCTAACGTTTTGGAGCTCATTGCAAAGGTCCCTAACCTTTGTATTCCACACTGAGATGTAACAAGCCAAGGTTTATTAACCAATTAAGTTCCAGAGCCATTCCCACATTTCAGCTTTGGACCCAATATATTGACAATAACTTTATTATTTATGATACTTAAGAGAAGCAAATTTTTTTGGGGGGGTGGGGGTGTCGAGCAAGGCTTTAATTTGGTGGTTTTGTATTGTGTGTTTTTATTTGTTTTGTTTTGTTTTTTTAAGCTTTCTAAGTATTTTAAAGGCAGCTTGAAAAAAATAGTTTCTTCCTTTTTGATCAGCTTTCATTTTAAAAAATGGTGTTAAAGCTGAAGCTCGGGCACAAAAACTTGAATGTAAATATGTTCCTCAGTCAACAAAAAAGGATTCAAAATACACTTTGTGTGCACCAATTGCCATTCCAGACCTAAATATTACCATGTAAAAATAGTGGAGACATCATCAGTGTGTTGCATATAAGCCTGTACAGAGAGTAGAGCTGTGGGAAGGATCTAACAGGGTTCACCTACTACAGGCTTCCTACTACAACTGTGTGTGTACACAAGACCACTCGCCTTGCCTGGGAAAACCCAGCAGCAGTGACTGGTCTTGATACAGGAGACTCCTTCAGAGGCGACGTTGCACACAGCTGAAAGAGAATTTTTGCAAGAATACACAGGACTGTTGTGTTTGTTTAATGCCGGAGTTCAGCTTTAATTTTAGGCTGTAAAGTGCCATTTTTCTAAAGACATCATTTGGCATGTTTCTTTAACTTTTATGCTGCAAAAAATACTTTTTATTTTTGTTTTTTATTGTTTGTATCAGAAACTCGTATGTAAAATAACAATTAATATATTGCAATTAGCTGATGTGAGACCCCACGATGGCTACAGTGGTAGCAGTGTTTCCTTACATTTTACCATGCACAAAGCAGGAGCACCTGGGTGCTTAAAAAGCAGTTCTGTTTCGCAGGTCTAGACTTCAGTGAGTCCTGACAGCTACATGCGGGTATGGACTCATCAGGGAACAACTCTGCGACATACAAGCAACAGCATGTGTTTTTAAACTGGATCTTTACTTGCGTTTGGCTGACTATCAGGAATTATTTGGCATGATATAAAATGGTAGAACACTTATTTAAAAAAAAATGTTGTTTGAGCATACCTTTCCTGATTAGAAGCAGCACAGCACTTTCAGACATGACAGTGCCTAAGCACTCACCTTTCACTGGATTACAATGATGGCGTCATTAAACAGCCAGATCTAGGAAAAGAAAGAGCTCCCTATTGATAATGTGTGGCCCCAATAACATGCTGGCCGCCTTGGGCCTAGACAGATTAGTAGAAGAATGCCTACTGTAAGTGCTGTATCAATTACAACTGACTTACCATGCAGTGTTTGAAGGATAAGGCTGCCTATGTTTATATCCAGTCTTTAAATAGGCTGGACTCGCACAGGTGTCAAACTGGCGGCTCTTTGGCTGTTGCAGAACTACAAGTCCCATGAGGCATTGCAAGGCTCAGTTACAAGCATGACTCCCACAGGCAAATGCATGATGGGACTTGTAGTTCTGCCACAGCTGGAGGGCCACCAGTTTGACACCCCTGGGCTAGAGCGCAAGTAAGCCTTTATGTCCAATCAGAATTATGCTTTCTTGGATTTAGCTGCAGTTACTAAATGTTGCCTTTTGCACAGTCTTCATTGAATAAGCCTACTTGTATAAAAAAAAACAGCACTCCAAAACTTTGTGTAGTATGTTAAGATTAGGGATTTTCTGCTTGTTCTTAAATTTATAGGAAGTGTATTTCAGGCAGACAAAAATTTAGAACGTGCTGAGACTGCCTAAAGTTACATAGAAAGGGACTGAATCGATGGTTGGGGATCAGTGCTTTAGTAATAGAAATAACAAATTGGTTATTGTTTCTATTTTTTTTCACAAACCATTTTGTTTCTCCAGAATGATTTACCTCACTTAAATTGCTTTGTAAAAATTCAAACTGTTAATATAAGGTGATCTAAAGGGATATCCTAAAATTCAAACTGTTAATATAAGGTGAACTAAAGGGATATCCTAAAACGTGGCAGCATTTAACTTTATAAAGAAATATTGCAGCATTTTGTAATTATGCATGGTTGTGCTCATGCTTACCAAAGTTCTGCTTTCAAATACAGAAATAGAATTTATTCCCTTTTGAAAATTATATTTCAGACATTGTAAATGTTTTGCTGACTGATAAATTATAGTTATTTTCAGTTTTCCCATATATCCGATTTTGCTGGACTGATATGAAGTGCTGGAACACCAATCCTATTCCAGCTGGCTGCATCATTTTATTAAATCCCATGAATCCTTTTTATACTATAGAAATGGACTATAAACCAAACACACTGATCTTTGGCTGTTGCCAAGAGATGCTCAGAACAGCTTGGGTAATTGAGAGCCTCTGTAACGTCATATTTATGTTGAAATAAATTGATAAACATCTATGAGTATATTAACAAATTGTACTGAAATACCACTAAATTAACCTATTTTTTTTTTGTATTGTTTCCGGTTTGTTAAAAGGAAAGTACAGTATGTGGCTTTTTACTTAGATGTTGAACTTGTGGATTATTTGTGTATTTGACTTTGGGTTTTTTTATTTTTTTTTTATTTTTTTCTTCTTTATTTTTAGATAAAGTAATTGCAAAGATTTATTTGAAAATTCTAAAAAGCTATGTATATTATATATAAATATATATATATTGTAAACATATATTAAATGTGTCTAGTATGGGATGACTCTAAGGGGTTCCTTTTAATCTTTTTGTATCGAGTTCTCATGTGTACACAAAAGATGATGGTATGGGTATGAGTATTTTGCTGTTACATACTATATACAACTACAGCTGTTTTCAATTTGATGTACATACATCTTAAGTTGGCATGCTTGTTTTACTGACTGTAACATTTAGTTGATTAGAATTTGAATGTAAGTAAAAACTCAAACCACAAAACCACCTGTTGCTATATTGTAGTTTAATTAGAAGCGCGATTGAAGGGAATGGAAGGTGCCTTTTATTAGAAAACGCCTTATGTTTAAGGTAAACTGCTGATGAGTTTGTGACCATCTTCCATTAGGATTCAGAATCTGTGATGTACACATACCAGGAATAAACACAGGGGGGGAAAAAAACTTTCTCTAAAGACTTTGAAACTTGGACGGATAAATGTACACCTGCCCCGGCCACCGTATTTTTAATATTGATTAATTGAAAATAAAACTTTTTTTTTTTTTCCCCAAGTGTGATGTATTGCCATATATTTTGGTTGAATCATGAATTGCACATTTCTACATCTTTTTGAGATTTGAAACATGCAGCAAATGCTGCATTTTTCTTAGCACCCTTATTTTGTGAATCTGTACATAGCTAACAATACATTTGAACTGTAGAAATTTAAAAGCACTGAAATTTTAGTTTTACTATCTATGATGTTAAATCAAACAGCTCACAGTTTTGTTAAATATCCTTTGAATTTCTGAGTATTGGTGATGTGAACTGAAATATAGACAAGCGCTGGGTTAACTGGCAGTGGTTTATTTTTAATTTGCAAATCAATAAAGGGAAAACGCATTCAAAATATGTATTCTAATCAATACACTTTTTATAGCATTTGTTTTGAAATGAATATATGTTGATAAAATGACAATGTTACATGTTCTTGTTGTGTAGTTTATTTACTTGCACACATCGTTGTTTTTCAAAATTTTGAGTGGAGAAGCCCCCACTAGTTCACATATTTTAATTTTCAGTTATGTATCAAAAAAAAACACCCCTCCTTGACGAATACTTGAGGATGAATGCTTCCTGTGTTCCTTTCTAGAAAAAAATAAATAATAATTTATAGATCTTAAAATGCTTCCTCTTACCAAACAGCGGTAAATCCATGGTTGAAAGGCCCAGGTTCTCTTCTAGTGAGGAGGCAAATTGTGCATCATGCTTGAGAAACGCCTTCTGCTGATCCTTTTGGAATTAAAGCATTAATAACAATTCTAGAAAATCTCAGCCTTTTTTTTATTTTTTATTCCTAACAATTGTAGCAAGTCCTCTCCTGTGCTTGAACCATTTATTTTTCCTGTAAAATTGCCTCTCTGCAATAAAACCGGTTGAAGCTGCAGCAGCTACCTTAAAGCCCCTTTTATTTCCTGTTTGAATGGATTCAGTAAGCAATTATTTTCCTCTCCATGCTGATGCTGCCTGTCATCTGCCTCTCAATGCATGACATGAAAAAAAATATCCCTAGCATCCCTTTAGATGTGCCTTCTAGCCCCTCCCACCAAACTCAGAGCAAAGACCAGCAGATAGACCCAGTGATTATGTCTCTGGGTCTCAAAAGAGGTATTTCTTGAAAACAACATTTTATTTAAAATGTACTTGCATGTTGATCAACAGGTGGGAACAACATAGGCTTAATATTTGGTTTAAGATGTGACTCAGTTTTGTTACCTACACTTTGTTGGCTGGAAGCCTTTCATCCAGTCCCCTCACTTTTGTTGAGCAACTGTTCTCTTAACACACAGATAAAGTATTCATACACCATGGTCCTGTTAACCAGGACCATGCTTTGGTGTTGCACTTAGGAGAAAAGTGGAGAGTAATGTTTCTATGTGTTGATGGCTTAGAACAAGCCATGACACAAATCTATGCAATTACAAATGTATAATAAGAAAGCCTCTTTATGATTACCAGGTGGACAGTTAACTGAAACCCCTTTGCTATTGGCAACCTGGACCTTCAGAAAGATAGATAAGTCGTCTGGCAATAAATGGGCATTCAATCAAAATTTAGGAAAGGGCTATACAGTCAAATGAAAAGAGCGATTTTGCAGTAAAATGTTTTTGCCTTCACTGAAAAAGCCAAATTTTGGGTTGTCCCCAAAACCGTAATATAGGGCTCACCTTCCAATGAGAACAGTTGATCTGGTAATAACCAGAGATTTCCTCACTTTGGACAGGTTTTCTCTCACTTCCTGTTTTGGCTATGGGACAAGAAATGACGGACACAGATGGCAAAAAACTTCACGCCCCTTACTATATCAAAAAAATGGTTTTGCTGTTAGTTTTTCTTTAAAGTGATTAATTGTAAGACTTCGGTTTTTTATTTTTTTAAATAACAAACCTATCATACTTACCTCCACTGTGCAGTTCATTTTGCACAG
Organism: Rana muscosa; assembly: GCA_029206835.1. NCBI lineage: Eukaryota > Metazoa > Chordata > Amphibia > Anura > Ranidae > Rana > Rana muscosa. The sequence continues at coordinate 69,947,156 of CM055121.1, read as the reverse complement.
AGTGACCCCGATCCTCGACTTTTGGGGTCCTTTGGCGGCTCTCGTGGCTCCTCCCCGTATCGTATAACCCCCTAGGAGAAGCGCTCTCCTGGGGGGTTACTTTGCGTGTGTGCTTCCGAGTCCAGAATTCGGCGTCCATAGCCGCCGAATGTAGGATTCGGCCCCGGTGCCCGTGTCATTGGATTTGATTGACGGCAGCGGGAACCAGTGGCCGCGCTGCTGTCAATCTATCCAATCAAGAGCTGAGAACCCCGGGCAGAGGAAGAAGCGCATCTAGATATTTTTTACTTTGCAAACAATGTCTGCATATCAATTTTTTTTTCTCTTTCGTTTGACAGACACAGCCCTCATTCTTGACCTTAGGGTTATATCGCCACCTTTTTAGGAGTAGGACTAGGCAGAAACAAAAAACAAGCACAGCCCCGCCCGGGGGTAGTCCTTACTGGTAGTAACCCTCCACTCTGCTCCCGGAAGCTGGTTTTTTTTTCTGCCTAGTCTAGGAGAAGGACCTGGCTTCCTGCTGGGATCTGTGGTTCCTTTGCAGATGCATCTTTGTATAAAAATAAAAAGCAATCAACTGTTGGGCTGGGTGACAGGCTGGGTATTATAGATCCAGCCTGGCCACGAGCGCATGCAGACCTAAGCTCCGCGCTGGGTCGGCTGCACTGAGCCCCATCCTGGGACCGGGGTGGCCGGCAGGCTAGATGCCTTGCAGGGGGGCACATATGACCAGGCAACTGCCTTCTGAGTCAGTGTCGCCATGGCCGACAGCCACTCCGCCGCGGCAGGAGATGATTCTGTATTGGGAGTGTGACCTGCAGTCCCTGCTGGATGGGTAAGTACTGGCTCCACCAGTCCAGCCCGGGCACGGTTTTGGAGCAGCTGGGAACTCCCTGGGGTGGTCGGTTCTGGGGTATTCTCCCTCCCCTGCCCACGCGTTAGGCTGCCTGCCGCTGCTGCGTGAGGCTCCTACCTGGCCTTTGTGGTGTCCCCTCTGGGCGGTCTATGTGCTGTTTCAGGTGGGGTGTGTGGCTGGTGTCCTCCGCCGCGTATCACAGCCACCATTGCTTTGGAACCGTGCGCCGTGGCCATTTTCTCGTAGCCGCGGAGGCCATTTTGCCTTGGTTTGTTGGCTTTTTCCTGGTTTCTGGCTCCATCTGCGGCCGGCAGCCATTTTCTTGTAGCCTCGTGGGAGGTTTTCTGCTGGTCCTCTAGCGCCGGATGTTATACCTGGCGCAAGCACAGATCTCCTTGTGGACCTGCTGGAGGACGGACGGCACACAGCACTGGTCCCCTGGGTTTGGGTCGGGTGTTGAGTCCTTCTGGGGTTCCCACAGTCTGCGGCAGCTAGGGGGGTGTTTCCATTATTTCTGTCCCTTGTGAGGGTTCGGTCCCTGGTGGTGTCAGGTCGAGCGTGGGTCTGCCATGACGTCTGAGGCAGGCGCCCCTCCCCCAGACACCCCCGTGTCGGCAGCTGGTCCCTCTGGGTGTGCTGTTCCCCTGGATGCTTTGTCTGCAGTCCTGGAATCCTTCCTCTCCCGGGTTGAGGTGGCGTGCGGGCGTAAGGTGGGTAAAAAATCATCATCATCTGGGGAGGACTCTGATCCAGAGTCGGGCTCCGCCGTAGTGGGTTGCACCTATATGGAGGGCTCAGATTATAGCTGGATCAGGGGAACGGTCGCTGCATCCGGAGGTGTTTCGTCTGATTTGCCTGCGGTGGGGCACGCCGGATGTGGATCTTCTGGCCTCCGACTCAATTGGAAGGTGCAGAGGTTTGTGGCCAGAATAAGGGATCCCTTGGCGGATGCTTCGGACGCGCTGGTGGCACCGTGGGGGGCATTATCAGCTCATTTATGCCTTCCATCCTCTCAAGCTCCTCCCTCGTCTGTTGCGCAGGGTAGAGGCTGAGGGGATACCTTTCATCCTAATCGCTCCAGATTGGTCTCGGCGTCCATGGTACGCCGACGTGGTACGGTTGGTGGCGGACGCTCCCTGGCGGCTGCCAGTACGATATTCCACCCTGCTTTACTGTCGCTGGCTTTGACGGCCTGGCTATTGAGAGCCAGGTGCTGAGAGACTGGGGGTTACTGGCTTCTGTGATTCCCACTATGCTGAAAGCGGAAGTCTACTTCGCGGAGGATTTATCATCGCACCTGGAAGGCTTACATCACTTTGTGCGAGGGCATCCGCGTTCCTATTCAGTGTCTAAGATCCTGGTGTTCCTGCAGCGTGGGGTTGATCAGAAGCTGGCTTTAAGCACTATCAAGGGGCAAATATCGGCTCTAGCTATCTAGCGACCATTGGCTACTCACTCGGTGCGTACTTTTGTTCAAGGGGTTCGGCATGTGGCTCCCCCAGTACGCTTGCCTCTGCCTCCGTGGGATCTAAATCTGGTGCTCTCTGTACTTCAGAAGCCGCTGTTCGAGAACATTAGATTCCTTTACTCACGCTATCTCAGAAGGTTGTTTTTCTAGTAGCTATTGCGTCCGCTCGACGAGTTTGAGCTGGTGGCCTTGTCGAACAAGTCTCCTTATTTGGTTCTCCACAAGGATAAAGTAGTGCTGCGGCCACATGCCACGTTTCTACCTAAGGTGGTATCTGCCTTTCATCTAAACGAGGACATTGTTCTTCCCTCCTTGTGTCCTCCAACGTCTCATCTCAAGGAGGTCGCCTTGCATTCTTTGGATGTGGTTCGGGCTCTTCGTGTGTGTCTGTCGGTTACGGCTTCCTTTCGGAAGACAAATTCTCTGTTTGTGAATTTTTTTTTTCCCGGTGGAGATTATTTTTTTCCCTTTTTTTTTTTTTTATCTTTCCCCCCCCCCCCCCCCCCCCCTAATCGGTAAAAAGAAAGAGTCCCTGTCCAATCACAGTTGATCACATGTAAGCAAATGCCAGTTATGGGCGTTTTCCTTTCCTTTGGGCTGTCACTATGTGAGGAAAGGAAAGCCAATAACTGTCTTTGCATTGACGGGATATTTACACTGATCAGTGCCCATTAGTGCAGGCAAGAAGAAAAATTACTTATTTGCATAATTTAATAACAAACCGAAAAAAGTTTTTCTCTTTTTTTCACATTTTTTTTAGTTTAGCAAAAAATAAAAAAACTCGGTGATTAAATACCATGAAAATAAATCTCTGTCTATAAAAAAAGAATGCATAACTGTGCAATAGTCATTCAAAATGCGACCGCACTGAAACCTGAAAATTTGCCTGGTCAGGAAGGGGGTAAAAGAGAACACCACTTCACCATATTCATTAAGCTTAGTGAGCATTAACTTTGCTAAGTGAATTTCCTCTGCTTCTTTAGTAAAGCAAGGCCACGCTCTCAACGTATTTACAGAACTGTCACAGCTTTTTTTTTTTTTTTTTACTTTGCCTCAGGGTCCTTCTGTAATGTGAATATTCACCTGTGTTTTGCTTCATGTTTTGGACGCAGTTGAAAGAAAAAGTTCTCCTGCTCAAACATTTTGTGCCTCCAGATGACACAAAAACCAACTTGTGATATAATGTTTGTTTGTGCTGGGGAAACAAACTAACCACAGAATGTAATTTTATTATAGCTTAGAACATTGTTTCCCAGCCTATTATACACCAAGACAATCCCCAATGAACCTTTAAAGTTCAAGTTTAGGTTTGACAATTTTTCAGTAGTTATATTGTTCAGCTTGGACCGATGTGTGCCTTACCTGTGTGATCACTATGGAAGCTGCAAATCGCTCTAGTTGGCACTTCTACTACAGTGATCTCCACTATCTTCCAGGTCCCATGCTAAGCGGCTGCCCTGCGTCTTATTCTGAATTAATGCAAAGTGTTTATTAATTGGACAAGGTTTAGATTGTGACATTACTGCCCTGACTCTCCACCTTGTCCAATCAGGGCATGCTTTGCATACATTGATAAAATGCTAATTGTTTCCTGAATACTGACTAGGGATGAGCTCAGGCGTGTTCGCATTGAACACGTGCAGAGCCCGCCAAGGAATTCGAAACCACGCTGCGCTAATCACAGGCAGGGAGACATTGTCCCGATGCAGAGATTGGGAAATGTCTCCCTGCCTGTGATTAGCGCAGCGCGGTTCCGACGGTGCTGATTCCCTTGGCGGGCTCTGCACATGTTCAATGCGAACACGCCTGAGCTCATCCCTAATACTGACCATACCAAGCGCCACTGTTTACAATGCAGCAGCATGGCTGTTCGGCATGGGAACTTGTATTAGGGATGAGCTGAACCTCCCCCCCCCCTTCCCCGTTTGGTTTGCACCAGAACATGCAAAAAAATTTGTGTGAACACCGTTAAAGTCTATAGGACAGGAATGTGAAAAATCAAAAGTGTTCATTTTAAAGGCTTATATGTAAGTTATTGCCATAAAAAAAATGTATGGGACCTGGGTACTGCCCCAGGGGGACATGTATCAATTAAAAAAAAAACAGTTTTTTTTCCAGGAGCAGTGATTTTAATAATGCTTAAAGTGAAACAATAAAAATTAAATATTCCTTTTAATATCGTGCCTAGGGGGTTCCCATTAGTCTGCCTGTAAAGTGGTGTATCTGTCTGTGTTTTACAGTGGGGCAGCAAAATTAAATTTCTAAAGGAAAAAAAATTCAAATTGCTCGCGGCTGTAATGTATCGCCGGGTCCCAGAAATATAGATAGAAATCAATATCAGGCCCTTTGGGTTTGGTATGGATATTAAGGAAAATTCATTGCCAAAATGAAAAAAAAAAATTCACTTAGGGTCCCCCAAAAACCAATCCCTGACCCTTATCTGAGCAACCATACCAGGCTGCTTGCCCTCAACATGGGCATATTGATGGGGACAAGAGCCTCTTCCCTTCAACCCTGGCCATTAGTGGTGGGGGAGTTATCGTAATCTGGAAGCCTCCTTTAACAAATGGGTGTGGCCCACGATGTACATCCATCGTCAATCACGCCACCCGACAGACCCGAAAAATAGAAGAAAAATGAAAATACTCCATCCGCTACTATATAGGCAAGGACTGGGCCACCCGCTGACGTAACTGGATGATTCCACCCCCTCTGACGGCACATGACGTCAGAAGCGGTGGGGTCACCGGGTGGCCCCACCCTTGCCTACATAACAGCTGTCACAGCCAAGAGACAGCAGTTTTCGGGTCCATCAGGCGGCGTGATTGAAGATGGAGGGACATCGCGGGACATTTTATTTTCTTTTTTAATAAAGGACTTGTCAAAAACCTGTGTATTTTGGTTTTTACTTTTTGACACTTTTTTTGGTGAATGGGTAGGGGTACAATGTACCCAATACCCATTCACATAGGGGGGGCCGGGATCTGGCTGCCCCCTTTTTTTTTTTAAAGGGGGCTTCCAGATTACAATAAGACCCCTGCCTGCAGACCCCCACAACCAATGGCCAGGGTTGTGGGGACGAGGCCCTTGTCCCCATCAACATGGGGACAAGGTGCTTTGGGGGGGACCCCAAAGCACTCGCCTCATGTTGAGGGCAAGTGGCCTAGTATGGTTTAGGAGGGGGGGGCGCTTGCTTGTGTCCCCCCCCCCCCATCCTGGCCTGCCAGGCTGCTTGCTCGGATAAGGGCCTAGTATGGATTTGGGGGGGGGGCCTCCACGCCGGTTTTTATTTTGGCCTGGAGTTCCCTTTAAAGTCTATACCAGACCTAAGGCACCTGCCTGCACTGTATATATATATTCTACACTGAATGCAGAGTGTGTATATGTACAGTCAGGTCCATAAATATTGGGACATCGACGCCATTCTAATCTTTTTGGCGCTATACACCACCACAATGGATTTGAAATGAAACAAACAATTTGAGGGTATTTACATCCAAATCAGGTGAACGGTGTAGGAATTACAACAGTTTGTATATGTGCCTCCCACTTTTTAAGGGACCAAAAGTAATGGGACAGATTAACAACCATAAATCAAACTTTCACTTTTTAATACTTGGTTGCAAATCAGATGAGAGCAGGTTCACCCTGAGCACGTGACAGATGTGAAAGGGTCTGGAGAAGCCGTGGAGAACGTTATGCTGCCTCGAACATCGTTCAGCATGACCAGTTTGGTGGTGGGTCAGTGATGGTTCGGGGAGGCAAATCCATGGAGGGACACACAGACCTCTACATGCTAGACAATGGCACCCTGACTACCATTAGGTATCGGGATGAAATCCTTGGACCCATTGTCAGACCCTACACTGGTGCAGTATGTCCTGGGTTCCTCCTGATGCACGACAATGCCCAGCCTCATGTGGCGAGAGTATGCAGCCAGTTCCTGGGAGGATGAAGGAATTGATACCTTTGAATGGCCCCCCACGCTCGCCTGACCTAAATACAATAGAACACCTCTGGGACATTATGTTTCGCTCCATCCGATGCCACCAGGTTGCACCTCAGTCTGTTCAGGAGCTCAGTGATGCCCTGGTCCAGATCTGGGAGGAAATACCTCGGGACACTATCTGTTGTCTCATTAGGAGCATGTCCCGATGTTCTCAGGCATGCTTACAAGCACGTGGGGTTCATACAAACTACTGGGTACCATTTTGAGTTGCTGCAATGAAATTTCAGCAAAATGGACTAGCCCGCTGCATTATTTTTTTCACTTAGATTTTCGGGCTGTCTTTAAATTTAACATCCAGCATGATATTTTTCCCCATTGAGATCTGATGTGTTTTCAAAGTGTTCCTTAAATTTTTTTGAGCAATATATATATATATATATATATATATATATATATATATATATATATATATAGTCAGGTCCATAAATATTGGGACATCTACATAATTATAATCTTATTGACTCTATACACCACCACAATGGATTTGAAATTAAACAAACAAGATGTGCTTTAATTGCAGACTTTCAGCTTTAATTTGAGGGCATTTACATCCAAATCAGGTGAACGGTGTAGGAATTACAACAGTTTATGGGACAGATTAACAATCATAAATCAAACTCACTTTTCAATACTTGGTTGCAAATCCTTTGCAGTCAATTACAGCCTGAAGTCTAGAATGCATAGACATCACCAGACGCTGGGTTTTATCCCTGGTGATGCTCTGCCAGGCCTCTACTGGAACTGTCTTAAGTTTCTGCTTGTTCTTTGGGCATTTTCACTTCAGTTTTGTCTTCAGCAAGTGAAGTGCATGCTCAATCGGATTCAGGTCAGGTGATTGACTTGGCCATTGCATAACATTCCACTTCTTTCCCTTAAACTCTTTGGTTGCTTTCGCAGTATGCTTCGGGTCATTGACCATCTGCACTGTGAAGCGACGTCCAATGAGTTCTGAAGCATTTGGCTGAATATGAGCAGATAAAATTGCCCGAAACACTTCAGGATACATCCTGCTGCTTTTGTCAGCAGTCACATCATTAATAAATACAAGAGAACCAGTTCCATTGGCAGCCATACATGCCCACGCCATGACACTACCACCAACATGCTTCACTGATGAGGTGGTATGCTTTGGATCATGAGCAGTTCCTTCTCCATACTTTTCTCTTCCCATCACTCTGGTACAAGTTGATCTTGGTCTCATCTGTCCATAGGATGTTGTTCCAGAGCTGTGAAGGCTTTTTTAGATGTTGTTTGGCAAACTCTAATCTGGCCTTCCTGTTTTTGAAGCTCACCAATGGTTTACATCTTGTGGTGAACCCTGTGTATTCACTCTGGTGAAGTCTTCTCTTGATTGTTGACTTTGACACACATACACCTACCTCCTGGAGAGTGTTCTTGATCTGGCCAACTGTTGTGAAGGGTGTTTTCTTCACCAGGGAATTAATTCTTCGATCATCCACCACAGTTGTTTTCCGTGGTCTTCCGGTGTTGCTGGGCTCACCGGTGCGTTCTTTCTTTTTAAGGATGTTCCAAACAGTTGATTTGGCCACACCTAATGTTTTTGCTATCTCTCTGATGGGTTTGTTTGTTTTTGTTTTTTTTCAGCCTAATGATGGCTTGCTTCACTGATCGTGACAGCCCTTTGGATCTCATATTGAGAGTTGACCGCAACAGATTCCAAATGCAAATGGCACACTTGAAATTAACTCTGGACCTTTTATCTGCTCCTTGTAAATGGGATAATGAGGGAATAACACACACCTGGCCATGGAATAGCTGAGCAGCCAATTGTCCCATTACTTTTGGTCACTTAAAAAGTGGGAGGCACATATACAAACTGTTGTAATTCCTACACCGTTTACCTGATTTGGATGTAAATACCCTCAAATTAAAGCTGAAAGTCTGCAGTTAACCACTTAAGCCCCGGACCATTTGGTAGCTAGAGGACCAGAGGTGAATTCAGAATTTTGCACTGCGCTGCTTTGACTGTAAATTGTGCGGACATGCAATGTTGTACCCAAACGAAATTTGTGTCCTTTTCTTCCCACAAATATAGCTTTCTTTTAATGGTATTTGATTGCCTCTGCGATTTTTATTTTTTGCGATATAAACGGAAAAAGACCGAAAATTTAGAAAAAAAATGATATTTTCTACTTTTTGTTATAGGCCAAAATGTATTCAGCCACATGTTTTTAGTAAAAAAAATGTCAATAAGCGTATATTTATTGGTTTGCGCAAAAGTTATAGAGTTTACAAACTAGGGTACATTTTCTGAAATTTAAACAGCTTTAAATTTATGACTGCCTATCTCATTTCTTGAGGTGCTAAAATGACAGGGCAGTACAAAACCGCCCCAAATGACCCCATTTTGGAAAGTAGACACCCCAAGGAAATTGCTGAGAGGCATGTTGAGCCCATTGAATTTTTTATTTTTTTTTGTCCCAAGTGATTGAATAATGACTAAAAAAAAAAAAAAATTACAAAAAGTTGTCACTAAATGATATATTGCTCACACATGCCATGGTTATATGTGGAATTTCACCCCAAAATACATTTTGCTGCTTCTCCTGAGTACGGGGATACCACATGTGTGGGACTTTTTGGGAGCCTAGCCGCGTACGGGACCCCGGAAACCAAGCACCGCCTTCAGGATTTCTAAGGGCGCAAATTTTTGATTTCACTCCTCACTACCTATCACAGTTTCGAAGGCCATAAAATGCCAAAATAGCACAAAACCCCCCTAAATGACCCCATTTTAGAAAGTAGACACCCCAAGGAAATTGCTGAGAGGCCTGTTGAGCCCATTGAATATATTTTTTTTGTCCCAAGTGATTGAATAATGACAAAAAAAAAAAAATACAAAAAGTTGTCACTAAATGATATATTGCTCACACATGCCATGGTTATATGTGGAATTACACCCCAAAATACATTTTTCTGCTTCTCCTGAGTACGGGGATACCACATGTGTGGGACTTTTTAGGAGCCTAGCCGCGTACGGGACCCCGAAAACCAAGCACCGCCTTCAGGATTTCTAGGCACAAATTTTTGATTTCACTCCTCACTACCTATCACAGTTTCGAAGGCCATAAAATGCCAAAATCGCACAAAACCCCCCCAAATGACCCCATTTTGGAATATAGACACCCCAAGCTATTTGCTGAGAGGCATGGTGAGTATTTTACAGCTCTCATTTGTTTTTGAAAATGAAGAAAGAAAATATATATATATATTTTTTTTTTTTTCAATTTTCAAAACTTTGTGACAAAAAGCGAGATCTGCAAAATACTCACAATACCTCTCAGCAAATAGCTTGGGGTGTCTACTTTCCAAAATGGGGTCATTTGGGGGGGTTTTGTGCTATCTGGGCACTCCATGGCCTCCGAAACTGTGATAGGCAGTGAGAAGTGAAATCAAAAATTTACACCCTTAGAAAGCCTGAAGGCGGTGATTGGTTTTTGGGGTCACGTACATGGCTAGGCTCCCAAAAAGTCTCACACGTGGTATCCCCGTACTCAGGAGAAGCAACAGAATGTATTTTGGGGTGTAATTCCACATATGCCCATGGCATGTTTGAGCAATATATCATTTAGTGACAACTTTGTGCAAAAAAAAAAAAAAAAATTGTCGTTTTTCCGCAACTTGTGTCAACATATAAAATATTCCATGGACTCGACATGCCTCTCAGTATATAGCTTGGGGTGTCTACTTTCCAAAATGGGGTCATTTGGGGGGGGTTTTGAACTGTTCTGGCATTTTATACACATTAGGAAGCTTACATCCACTCTTCTAACCACTTGAAGACAAAGCCCTTTTTGACACTTTTTGTTTACATGAAAACATATTTTTTTTTTTGCAAGAAAATTATGTTGAACCCCCAAACATTATATATATATTTTTAAAGCAAAGGCCCTACAGATTAAAATGGTGGGTGTTGCATTTTTTTTTCTACACAGTATTTGCGCAGCGATTTTTCAAACGCATTTTTTGGGTTAAAAAATACACTTTTTTTAATTTTAATGCACTAAAACACACTATGATGAAATAAAAAAGATGATCTTAGGCCGAGTACATAGATACCAAACACGACATGCTTTAAAATTTCGCACAAACGCGCATTGGCGACAAACTACATACATTTTTAAAAGCCTTTAAAAACCTTTACAGGTTACCCCAGTAGATTTACAGAGGAGGTCTACTGCTAAAATGATTGCCCTCGATCTGACCTTTGCGGTGATACCTCACATGCATGGTGCAATTGCTGTTTACATATGACGCCAGACCGACGCTTGCGTTCGCCATTGGGCAAGAGCAGGGCAGGACAGGGGTGCTTTTTTTTTTTTTTTATATATTATTAATTTTGCTTTTTTATTTTATTTTTAAATTGTTCCTTCCAAGTATTATTTTTTTTTTATCATTTTTATTGTTATCTCAGGGAATGTAAATATCCCCTATGATAGCAATAGGTAGTGACAGGTACTCTTTTTTTGAAAAAACTGGGGTCTTCTAGACCCTAGATTTTTCCTCTGCCCTCAAAGCATCTGACCACACCAAGATCGGTGTGATAAAATGCTTTCCCAATTTCCCAATGGCACTTTTTATATCCGGGGGGAGGGGCATTCCCTCCCACTGCTTGTAAAAGCAGTCCAGAGGCTAATTAGCCGCTAGGATTGCTTTTACATGAAAGCCGGCCGCAGGCTGAAAAGAATGATACCAAGATGATACCTAAACCCGCAGGCATCATTCTGGTATAAACATTCAAAGTCCAGCAACATACCAGTACGTTGCTGGTCCTTGTTGGACATGTATTGTAATCTTTTTATTTCATGCAGCCAGTTGGCTGAACGAAAAAAGAGATTGATCGGTGGGTATGCCCACCATTAGAATACCGCCCTTCATCCACCCACTTCCAATGATGGGCATACACGCACCATTTATCTATGCCGAAGCATGGGGGCATCCTCCCGCAAAAAAGTTATGCCGCACACACATGGTCGGACTTTTCCACGGGCAAGCCTCCGTCGGAATTTCGACCGTATGTACCCGGCATTAGGAGCAAAATCGCTCCTCCGCCCCTGCTGCCCCAATGCTTCGGCATATTTGCTTTTTTTTTTTTAACTGTGGTGGTGAAATCACCTCCTACAGCACTGGAGTCGCAGGGATCAGGCCTGTCTATGCGAACGCTGCAGTTATGTGTGTTTTTGTTTTGTAAGTGACAGTGATCGATCGATACTGCACTTGGGTGGCCTGGGCTGGACAGAGGGGCAAAACGCAGGTGCTAGCAGGTATCTGGGCTGATCCCGCCAACACTGCGTTTTTGGGAACCCTAAACTGCTGGGGGCGCTAGTATAGATCTGATTAGATCAGATATTGATCTGTTCAGATACTATACCACTAAGGGGGGTGTATGCTTCACGCGTGGGTGTTAGCGTTACTGGCACTAACCTGACGCTGCCTGGGGTGTGACTCAGACCCTCTCTGACGCTAAAACCTAATTGATATCACCCGCCGGGCGATCAGGGGGTTAAACCTTTATTGGGTTATATACACGGCGGGTGCCCTGACACTATAAAAAGCAAACTAACTAACCAGCGTCACCCGTAACACTTATATGGTGATCACTGGTGAAAGGGTTAACTAGGGGCAATCAGGGGGTTAAAACCTTTATTAGATAATATATGGGGGTACCTGACGCTATAAAAACCTGCGGCGAACCTAAAAAAAATTACCAGCTACCGATCTGCATCACCGACACTAAGACAGCGTTTAGAAAAACGATTGCTTAGCGACAGTGGTGATGGGGGTGAAAGGGTTACCTGGGGGGGCGATCAAGGGGGTTAAACCTTTATTAGATAATATATTGGGGTACCTGACGCTATAAAAACATGCAGCGAACCTAAAAAAAAATACTGGCTACGATCTGCATCACCGACACTAAGACAGCGTTTAGAAAAACAATTGCTTAGCGACAGTGGTGATAGGGGGTGAAAGGGTTACCTGGGGGGCGATCAAGGGGGTTAAACCTTTATTAGATAATATATTGGGGTACCTGACGCTATAAAAACCTGCGGCGAACCTAAAAAAAATTACTGGCTGCCGATCGGCATCACTGACGCTAAGACAGCGATCAGAAAAATGATCGCTAAGCGACAGTGGCGATAGGCGGTGAAAGGGTTATCTGGGGGGTGATCAGGGGGTTAAACCTTTATTAGGGGGGGTTAGGGGGCTACACTGGACCTAAGACTAAACTTTGGTGACACTTTTACAGTCACAAATGTCACTGATTGCAGTGATCACTAAATAAATGGTCACTGCAATCAGTGACACTGTGACTGGGGGGGTGATCTGGGGGGTGATCTGGGGGGGCGATTTATGTCCCTATGTGTCCTGGTGTCAGTGTAGTGTTGTGTGCACTGACCTGATATCTTCTCTTGTACGGCGCTCGGTATATGTGAGCGCCGCACCAGAGATGACATCACTTCCTCCTGCTCCCTCTGTCTGACACAGACAGAGGGGGCATTTCTATTCGCCGGGAGCGATCGCGAGGGGGTGGCCAGAAACGAATGGCTGCCCCCTCATCCCGGAACGCTCCCGGACACTTAGCCACCGCTCACTGTATAGAAGGGGGGTCCGATTGGACCCCCCAACTGTACAAAGGCAATCCCGTACACTCTACGTGATTGTGCCTGTCGGTGCCATTCTGCCGACGTATATATACAGTGAGCGGTCGTTAAGTGGTTAAAGCACATCTTGTTTGTTTCATTTTAAATCCATTGTGGTGGTGTATAGAGCCGAAAAGATGAGAATTGTGTCGATCTCCCAATATTTATGGACCCGACTGTATGTGTGTGTAAAACACACACACACACACACACACACATATTAGTGTTGTGTGTGTGTGTGTAAAACACACACAATAGTCAAAACTTTATATACAGTGCAGGCAGACTATATATACAGTGCAGGCAGTGTATTGAGAGATTATATATAAAATATACACACACACACGCGCGCTACACGGTGTGTGTGTGTGTATATATCTATAGATCAATCAATACACTGCCTGCACTGTATATATAGTCTTGACTAGTGTGTGTGTTTTACACACACATAACACTATATACGGCCCGCAGTGTGAGCAGCCTTATATAGTGTGGGGCATGGACCTTGCCCTCTGAACCATGATTGCCTAAAGGCACTTACGTTCGACTCAAATCGCAGTACCATCCTTAGTAGCGATGTCTACTACAGAGATTTCCAGCTTCCACAAGGACCCCACAGTTATGGCACATACATACTTACATTGGTCCGAATGTGACCAATGTTACTATGGAAAAATTGGTAAACCTAAACTTGAGCTTTAAATGTTCATAATGCATATCCTAAAATCAAACTTTCTCTTATCGTCCATGGACTGACACAGCTTCTAATACTGAAACACGTGGGTATATGTCCCTGCTTGCAGGAAAAGATCTAGGCAGAATGTTAGATGTTACAACATAGGGGGCGGTCCCTCCGTACATAACCCTCCTACCTGCAGCCAGCAGCCTCAGTTTTTTTCTGCCTAGCAGAAGGAGAAGACGTGGCTCTCTCATGAACCAGTCTCCTGGAAGATTTTTTATTCCTTGAGAATTTTTATTATTTTATTTTTGAGATCTTCAATCAACTGTCGGCTGGTTAACAGGTTGGGTACAAGGTATCCTCGTAGTCTTCCCTGTCCGACCATCGAGCGTGCTGGTCCTTGCCTTGTGTGCGTGAGACTCAGTTCACGACATGCCCCATGACTCCAGGGGTGGCCGGTGGCTTTTATGCTCCGCGGTCCTCACAAGATTGAACAGTGCCTGCTGTATCTTTCATGGTGGACCGGGCCAACAGCTACTCAGTACTACTCTGTGATAGGTCTGTCTGAAACACACCAGTGGGTCCTTCTGGGACGGGTAAGTAGGCTCTCCTGAATCAGGTGAGTACATGATGGCTGTGTTTCTCTGTATGGGGGATTTTCCCTGTCTCCCCCCTGTTATGCTGCTCTCTGCATCCTAAGCTGGCGCTGTGCTGTGTGGGGTGCCTGGGGGTCACTCTGGCCTGATGGGGGGGGGGGTGCTCATGACTTTCTGCATGTTGCTGGGGGAACTTGGTGTCTTTGGGCCTGGGCGCCATTAGGCGCCTTGTCTGTATTTTTACTGCGCTCTCGGTGGCCATCTTGCCGTGGATCGATGGCGCAGTTACAGGCGGCCGGCGGCCATTTTCTTGTAGCCGCGCGTGCTTTCACTTTCATTTGGCCTCTATTGCTGCTGCGGCGCAAATCTCCTCATACTCTCCTCACAGCTCGTTCGCGCTGGTAGTGCGGTGCAGGCAGCAGTACTGAGCGGTCCTCTCCGGGTTGGTGAGTCCTCTGGGTGTTCCCCTTCTCAGTCAGCGCAGCCAGTGGGTGGACTTTTATTCACTTTTTGGTGCATTAAGGTCTCAGAGGGTGGCGAGTATGGAGTCTGGTTCACTTGCTTCCCCACTCTTGTCAGAGGCAACAGGCAGTGCTCCTGCACCTGCGGTCCCTATGGACCAGTTGTCGGCAGTCCTGGAATCATTCCTTGTCAGGATGGAAGTGGTGTGCGAGCGCAAGGGAGCTATAAAGCGCCCTCTCCCCACGCAATCTCCACATGAGGAGTGCTCTGATTCAGATACGGGCCTAGCTGCTGCTGTACAGGACCCTAGCTCTGATGATTTTAATGTTTTTGAACAGGACATTCCTTGTGAGGAAGACTCCAGTTCTGAGTCAGTAAATGACAGGGCGCTTGTAAGTGAACTCATTGATGCTGTGAGGGACACTTTCAAGCTGAATGCTGCAGTTACGGAACCTCAGGTGGAGGCGGTCTCCTTTGGATTCTTTAAGGCCATACCTTCAAAAAAGGTTTTTCCATAGATGCCTTTCTTTGATAGATTCATTTGATTAGATCTGGGAAAAGCCGCAGAAGACTTTGACGGTCCCGCGGCGTACCCTTTGAGGAGGCCCTGGTTAAAAAGTGGGCTCTACCCTTGGTGGTCGACCCCCCCGGTCGCCCGTTTGAATAAGGCTACCACTCTCCCGATGGAGGGGACTCCTGCGTTTAAGGACCTCACTGACAGGAGGTCAGAAGTGGTGAGTAGAACTATGTTTGCCTTGCTGGGGTCCGCCTTACGTCCTGTCATTGCGGCGACCCTTGTGTCTCAGACACTCACGGAATGGGCAAAAATTTTGCACCAGACTGTGCAGGAGCATAATCTCCCTCCAGATACCATTGCCCTGGCCCACCAACTTGTGCAGGTTCTGGTGTATGTGTGCGATGCCACTTTGGACGCGGCCCCTTTAATATCTGGGGCCTCTATCTCTGCGGTGGTATTGCGTCGTCTTATCTGGTTGAAATGCTGGTCGGCTGATCTAGCTTCCAAGGAGTTCCTGGCTGATTTGCCCTTTAAGGGTGGTAGACTGTTTGGGGCTGCCCTGGATGACATCATTAAGGGTGTCAGAGGGGGTAAGAGCACATTCCTTCCTCCGTCTACTAAGAGAAAGGAGCCCCACCGTAAACCGGGCCCCTCCTTTCCAGCAATAAACTTTTTTTCCTCAGTCTGAATCCACGAGTAAGCCCTCCCAGACTGACAGCAGTGCGGCTGGTGGACAGAAGCGTCCCTGGGTGCGTAAGCCGACCAAGCCCGCCACCGCATGAAGTCTTGCCCCTGCCCGACTTTGGGGTGGGGGGATGACTTTGCAGGTTCACGGATCGGTGGACCTCCCGGATCTTCAACCGTTGGGTGTACGAGGTGGTCACCTCAGGGTACAGGATAGAGTTCCGTTCAAGGCCCCCAGACAGATTCTTCCCCTCAAATCTCCCTCTCCTTCCTGCCCGTCGGGCGGCCCTTTTGGGGGCTGTACAGGAGTTGCTCAGGTGCGGAGTGATTGTGCCGGTACCGTCACAGGAGAGGTTTCAGGGGTTCTATTTGAATCTGTTGTCCCAAAGAAGGACGGGGTCCGGCCAATTCTGGACCTCAAGGCCTTGAATGCCTTTGTGGAGGTGCAAAAATTCCGTATGGAATCCATTCGCACGGTGATCGCTACACTCCATCAAGGGGACTTTCTGCCGTCCTTGGACCACAAGGACGTCTACTTGCATGTCCCGATCTGCACAAGTCACCAAAAGTTTCTGCGCTTTGCAATAGGCGAAGTCCACTATCAGTTTGTGGCACTTTCCTTCGGCCTAGCGTCGGCACCACGGGTTTTCACCAAGGTGCTTGCCCCGGTTCTAGCTTTGCTGAAACAGCAAGGAATTGTTATAGTGGGCTATCTGGACGATCTTCTTCTAAGAGCAGAAAGTGGCTCAGAGTTAGAAGAAAATGTGACAATAGTCAGTCAGACTCTCCGGGACTTCGGGTGGCTCCTGAACATTCAGAAGTCGGTCCTGGTCCCGACTCAGCGTTTGGAGTATCTGGGTCTGATCTTGGACACCTCGGAAGCGAAAGTGTTACTGCCCTCGGAGAAGTTGCAGACACTTCAGTCGGCTGTACGGGTTCTGACGTCCCGAAGATGGTCGTCAATCCGTTTCTGCATGAGAGTTCTGGGACTCATGGTGGCCTCCTTCGAGTTCCGTATGCCCAATCACACACTCGGGCATTGCAGAAAGAGATCCTGTCCATGTGGGACAAGTCCATGTTGTCCTTGGATTTTCAGATCCAGGTGAGTCACTCTGTCCGGGCATCCCTGATGTGGTGGCTGAGGTCCCCGGCTCTTCGGTCCGGAAGGTCGTTCCTCCCCATTCAGTGGACGGTGGTCACAACGGACGCCAGTCTGACGGGCTGGGGCGGAGTTTGGGGAGTGCTATCAGCTCAGGGGCTCTGGACCCTGGACGAATCCCGTCTACCGATCAATGTCCTGGAATTGCGAGCGATCAGACTGTGCCTCTCCTCGTGGTCGGAGAAGTTACAGGGCCGCTCGATCAGAATCGAGTCGGACAACGCCACGGCCGTGGCGTATGTCAACCATCAGGGGGGCACTCGGAGCTTGGCTGCGGCATCCGAGGTCGCCCGCATCCTAAGGTGGGCGGAAAGAAGCGTACTGGCTCTGTCGGTCGTCTACATTCCAGGCGTAGAAAACTGGCAGGCGGACTATTTGAGTCGCCAGACGCTGGACCAGGGAGAGTGGTCCTTGCACCCAGAGGTTTTTCAACTTCTTTGCCGGCGGTGGGGCACGCTGGCTGTGGACCTGATGGCCTCTCATTTCAATCGCAAGGTGTCAAGGTTTGTGACCAGGTCCCGGGACCCCTGGGCGGACCCTCGGACGCGTTTGTTTCCCCCGTGGGGTCAGTATCACCCGATATATGCTTACCCTCCGCTGCAGTTGCTTCCTCGTCTGCTGCACAAGGGTAGCAGCCGAGGGCATTCCGGTGATCCTAATTGCTCCGGATTGGCCTCTGCATCATTGGTACACCGATCTGGTACGTCTCATCGCGGACGTTCCTTGGCGACTGCCCTTGAGGGAGGTCCTTCTGTCTCAAGGTCCTGTCTTTCATCCTGCTTTACAGTCTCTGGCTTTAACGGCATGGCTATTGAGAGCCAGGTGCTGAAGGACCGAGGTCTTTTGGAATCGGTCATTTCGACCATGCTGAGGGCACGGAAGTCTTCCTCCAGAAAGATCTATCACCGTACCTGGAAGGCTTACATCGCTATGTGCGAAGAGCTAGACTGGTGTCCACGGACGTATTTCGTCCCCAGAATCCTGCGGTTCTTGCAGCGTGGTGTGACCCAAAAGCTGGCTTTGAGCACCATTAAGGGTCAGATTTCGGCCTTGGCTGTTTTCTTTCAACGACCGCTAGCAGGTCATTCCTTGGTTAGCACCTTTGTGCAGGGGGTTCGCTATGTAATTCCCCCTGTCAAGCCTCCTCTCCTTCCTTGGGATCTGAATTTGGTGCTCTCGGTTCTCCAAGAACCTCCCTTTGAAAACATCAGAGAAATTCCTCTCTTGACCTTGTCCCAGAAGGTGGCTTTTTTTAGTGGCCATTACTTCTGTTAGACGGGTGCCTGAGTTGGCAGCCTTGTCCTGCAAGTCGCCCTACTTGGTCCTCCATAAGGATAAGGCGGTGTTGCGCCCGCAACCATCTTTCCTTCCTAAGGTGGTCTCGGCCTTTCACCTTAATGAGGACATTGTTCTTCCGTCCTTGTGCCCTCACCCATCGCATCCCAGAGAGTTTGCGCTTCACACATTGGATGTGGTACGAGCCTTGCTGGTGTACCTGTCTGCTACTGCTTCCATTCGGAAGTCTGACTCACTGTTTGTGTCTGTCTCTGGTCCACAACAGGGCCAAGCGGTGTCGTCTGCCACCATTTCTAGGTGGATAAGACAGACCGTCTCTCAGGCCTATGCCCTTAAGGGGCGGGCGCCTCCCTTTCCGGTTACGGCGCATTCCACCAGGGCAATTGGTGCTTCCCGACATCAAGTGTCGGTTGCACAAGTGTGCAAGGCGGTGACCTGGTTGTCCGTTCATACCTTTTCTAAGTTCTATAAGGTTGATGTGGCTGCAACTTCGGATGCTTCCTTCGGCCGCAAGGTGTTGCAGGCTGCTGTTTAGGGTTGCAACTCTGCTTGTTTGGAGTGAAGTTTGTTTTTTCCTTTACTACTGCTCCCACCCTCTTTCTGATACTGCTTTGGGACGTCCTTCATGTTTCAGTATTAGAAGCTGTGTCAGTCCATGGACGATAAGAGAAAATAGGATTTTTGTACTCACCATAAAATCCGTTTCTCTGACGTCCATGGACTGACACAGCACCCACCCTTCTTTTAAGGTTTGTACTGCTTTGTTACAAACTGAGGCTGCTGGCTGCAGGTAGGAGGGTTATGTCCGGAGGGACCGCCCCCCATTTTTAGAATGTATGTTGTAACATCTAACATTCTGCCTAGATCTTCTCCTGCAAGCAGGGACCCACGTGTTTCAGTATTAGAAGCTGTGTCAGTCCATGGACGTCAGAGAAACTGATTTTACGGTGAGTACAAAAATCCTATTTTTCCTTGGATTTTAGGTTTTATGATACTCACTTTTTAATTCTATGGAAATAACCTGCAGCACCAATGTAGAGTATCAAATCAAGTCTCTACTACTTGTAGAACAAATTTTGCATGTTCTATCATGGAAGAGTCCAGAAAATCGGTGAAGGTGATGGGAAGCCACCTGCTAACGCCAACTGGCATGGTTCACTTTTTGAGAATATATATATATATATATATATATATGTATTTTTTTATTCGTTATAGCTGTTACATGCACTAGTGCTACATTCTTTTTAGCTATTATTTGTGCTATATGTTAAAGCTGAGCTCCAGGGAAAGTAAAAATGATCCCCTGCAGTGCACTCACACTGAAAGCATTAAGCAGTTTTACTCGATCCTCCGGTCCTACAGGCTACTTGGGTTCCAAGACTAGTCCCTGCAGCCCTTTCTCCATTATGCTCCAGCAGTCGGATTCTCTCTGACCCTCTGGTCATCAAGACCAATGCAGAGCCCATTGTTCTTAGCACGCTGGGGGACAGTACATTGTTGGAGCATAGGGGAGTAGAAAAGAATGCCAGCTGCTGGGGAAGAAGGGGGTGTGTAGAACAGTTGCCCCAGTCCTCTAGACCCAAATGAACATTTAACCCTTGCGGTGCAGAGGCAGTCCCACTGCGAGGGAATATTTTTACTTTCCCTGGAGTTGGACTTTAAAAACTTTGATTTTGGTTTGATGATTTTGTGTATTGCACTGTATTTATATATATCTTGTCTCCTTAAATTCAGAAACAAAAAGATTGGGAATCTCCAACTTAGAAGAGCATTGCTTCATTCACTATTGTACAGGTAGATGGAGAAAAATAAACCTTGGAGACTCGCTTAAAGCGGAACTTCACTCAATAGGGGAAGTTTCACTTAGTTGCATCCTTACTAAACCCACAACAGTAAAATCAGTCTGTATATGCAGTAAAACATGCTTGTTATACTCACTGTGGAACCTAAGGAGTTAATCATCTGCATTGTGTAAAAAGGCTGTTTGATTATGTCTTCGCTGATCCTCCCCTTCTTCCATTGTCCCCAATCCATCTCCTGATAGAACAGAGTTTTTGGTGCACTCTGCTCATGCTCAGTTTGGTGTGTATTGTTAGAGAATTGTTTTTTTCTTGGGAGAGTGCATGTGATCAGCATAGGGCCAATCATCACTGTCCAGGCAGAGGGTCGGTGATCCTGCAGCCTCATACGGCAATCAGGGCAGAATGAAAACTCCTCCAAAAAGCTTTACTAGACACTGATAGAAGTCACAAGACTGCCCTAACTGCTGATGAGAAAAGGTATTTAGCAGTTACTAATTACTAAAAGTATTGCTTTTCCATGTTCTGTGTCCTATGGGAGACCAGCTGTAGTGAATGCATGGTCCTGGGCAGTGGCGGCCCGTCCATAGGGGGCGCCCGGGCGCCGCCCCCCCCCCCCCCCTCCTGTGGTCACCAAAAAAAAAAAAAAACGGGCCCTTTAAGAGTTTTTTTTTTTAATGTCTTTTTTTTACACATGGCGGCGCGACCATAGTGGGTGCAGAAGCGCCGCTACCGCTCGCTTCTGCGCCCGGCCGTTACTCACCACAACAATACATAGGTTCATGCATTGCATGAACCTATGTATTGCTGCCGCCCACTATTCAGATGGCCGGCCCCTTGAGCGCCGGCCATCTGAGTCACAGCGTCTGATTGGCCTATCAGAGCCAGCAGGCTCTGATAGGCTTCCC
Organism: Rana muscosa; assembly: GCA_029206835.1. NCBI lineage: Eukaryota > Metazoa > Chordata > Amphibia > Anura > Ranidae > Rana > Rana muscosa. The sequence continues at coordinate 69,926,061 of CM055121.1, read as the reverse complement.
GACTACAGCCTGAGGTCTGTAATCGGCTTCTAAATACCTAATGAGAGGACACACAGGGGTGCGTTCCCTGGCCAATCAGGTTCACCGGGTCTGGTTACCGGTAACCTGATTGGCTGAAGTGACATCGAGGGCGGGAGAAGACATCGAGTACGGAAGAAGGACGGCGCTGACTCGAGGAAGGTAAGTGCAGGGCAGGGGGGGACAAACTGGCTGTATTATGAGGGAGAAACTGGCTGCATTATGGGTGAGAAACTGGCTGCATGGGGGAGAAACTGGCTGCATTATGGGGGAGAAACTGGCTGTATTATGAGGGAGAAACTGGCTGTATTATGAGGGAGAAACTGGCTGTATTATGAGGGAGAAACTGGCTGTATTATGAGGGAGAAACTGGCTGTATTATGAGGGAGAAACTGGCTGAATTATGAGGACAAACTGGCTGCATTATGAGGGAGAAACTGGCTGTATTATGAGGGAGAAACTGGCTGTATTATGAGGACAAACTGGCTGCATTATGAGGGAGAAACTGGCTGCATTATGAGGACAAACTGGCTGCATTATGGGGGAGAAACTGGCTGCATTATGGGGGAGAAACTGGCTGTATTATGGGGGAGAAACTGGCTGTATTATGAGGGAGAAACTGGCTGTATTATGAGGGAGAAACTGGCTGTATTATGAGGGAGAAACTGGCTGTATTATGAGGGAGAAACTGGCTGTATTATGAGGGACAAACTGGCTGCATTATGAGGGAGAAACTGGCTGTATTATGAGGACAAACTGGCTGCATTATGGGGGAGAAACTGGCTGCATTATGGGGGAGAAACTGGCTGCATTATGGGGGAGAAACTGGCTGCATTATGGGGAGAAGCTGGCTGCATATGGGGGAGAAACTGGCTGTATTATGGGGGAGAAACTGGCTGTATATTGGGGGATAAACTGGCTGTATATTGGGGGAGAAACTGGCTGCATTATGGGGGAGAAACTGGCTGCATTATGGGGGAGAAACTGGCTGCATTATGGGGGAGAAACTGGCTGCATTATGGGGGAGAAACTGGCTGCATTATGGGGGAGAAACTGGCTGCATTATGGGGGAGAAACTGGCTGTATATTGGGGGAGAAACTGGCTGCATTATGGGGGAGAAACTGGCTGCATTATGGGGGAAAAACTGGCTGCATTATGGGGGAGAAACTGGCTGCATTATGGGGGAGAAACTGGCTGCATATGGGGGAGAAACTGGCTGCATTATGGGGGAGAGAAACTGGCTGCATATTGGGGGAGAGAAACTGGCTGCATATTGGGGGAGAAACTGGCTGCATATGGGGGACAAACTGGCTGCATTATGGGGGACAAACTGGCTGCATTATGAGGGAGAAACTGGCTGCATTATGAGGACAAACTGGCTGCATTATGAGGGAGAAACTGGCTGTATTATGAGGACAAACTGGCTGTATTAAGAGGACAAACTGGCTGCATTATGGGGGAGAAACTGGCTGCATTATGGGGGAGAAACTGGCTGCATTATGGGGGAGAAGCTGGCTGCATTATGGGGAGAAGCTGGCTGCATATGGGGGAGAAACTGGCTGTATTATGGGGGAGAAACTGGCTGTATTACGGGGGAGAAACTGGCTGTATTACGGGGGAGAAACTGGCTGTATATTGGGGGAGAAACTTGCTGCATTATGGGGGAGAAACTGGCTGCATTATGGGGGAGAAACTGGCTGCATATGGGGGAGAAACTGGCTGCATTATGGGGGAAAAACTGGCTGCATTATGGGGGAGAAACTGGCTGCATTATGGGGGAGAAACTGGCTGCATTATGGGGGAGAAACTGGCTGCATTATGGGGGAGAAACTGGCTGCATATTGGGGGAGAAACTGGCTGCATATTGGGGGAGAAACTGGCTGCATATGGGGGACAAACTGGCTGCATTATGGGGGAGAGAAACTGGCTGCATTATGGGGGAGAGAAACTGGCTGCATTATGGGGGAGAAACTGGCTGCATTATGGGGGAGAGAAACTGGCTGCATTATGGGGGCAAACTAGTGGCGTTTGGGCACAGTGGCTGCGTTTAATGGGCACAGTGGCGGCAATTGATGATTTTTTTTCAGTTTGTTTGCGCCCCCCCCAAAAATTTGAGCACCAGCCGCCACTGGTCCTGGGTTCAGTAACACTTTAACTGTAGTTTTAGCTGTAATATTACAGGGTCTCCCCTGAAGTCAGTCAAATACCATGCATCAGATGGTACTAACTAATGAGAGGTGAAGTCTGAGTAGAATCTGAATTATTACTGTAAAGAGCTTTGAAATTTGCTGCCACTATATTAGAGTGACACCAATCTCTGGTTTTAAAAAACAATTATATTCAAGTATATATTCCTAAATCAAAAAAGTACCCTCTTTTGCGCTCATCCTCCCCAAATAGCCCAATGTTTTTTGCTGCTGTGATCTAACTCAGCGCTCTTTCACACGGGGCAGATCAGTCATGATCCGCCACGTGAAGCTCCGCTTGCTCAGCGGGGATCGCTCAGTTGATCCCCACTGAGCCGGCGGATGACTGGGCGGTCCCCGCACACTGTGCAGGGACCGCCCTGTCAGAGCGCCGCTCTCCCCTATGGGGAGATCGGATGAACACGGATAGTCTGTCCGTGTTCATCCGATCCGCTCCGCCGACGGAAGGAAAAATAGGGTTTTCCTCCGTCACACTTTGGCGGAGCGGATGTCAGCGGACATGTCACCGCTGACATCCGTGGCTCCATAGGGCTACATGGAGCGTCCGTCCAGGTCCGCCTAAAAAACTGACAGGCGGACCTGAACGGACCCTCCGTGTGAAAGGGGCCTTACTGTTAGAGAGTGGCTACGGTCATTCTCCATGGTCCCACTGTATGTAGGAACTTAGCCCTCTCTTGCTCACTTCTGAGGTGGACTAGGGAGTATGCACTGTGGGATGTGTAGTGTGCATAGAGAAGTGCATGTGACTGCAAATAACATGCACTGCTCATTCCAAAAAACATGAGGGGGGAAAAGGAGATGTTTAGAAGCTCACGGAGGATGTTACAAGGAGGCAGAAAAAAAAGCACACCAAGAAACGGTTTCATAAAAAATAGATTACAGGGCTATTAAGTAGTGGAAGTTTATTGATTATGTTTTGAAGAATAGGAATATTGTGAAGTGTCAATTATATAACTATACATGGTTCTTAAATGCTGAATCCTAGCTGTACAATAGGTACAGCTTTTCCATTTGAGAGTTTGAAAGCTTCCAATTATCACCACTAGATGGGGACACTACATTAATAGTCTGAGTTGAAAACAAACAACATACATTGAGAATTTTGGTAACTGATGGTATACAGTTTAGAATAAATGTATTTTTTGCTGGAAAAAAAATTAAACTTGGTAGCAGTGCAATAGATACAGCGTATTATTAAATGTACAGGGAGGAGGAGATGAAGGGGGTACAGATCACCTACGCAGGATAAGGGAGGTTAAGGAATTAATTTACAGATCACACTGTACACAGACAAGCTGGGGATAAATAAGCTGTACAGGAGAGGAGGTGGGTGGTGGGGAAGACTAAAAAACATAAAACTTCAGCCAAAAAAAAAACTTTTTTTTTTTCTTCCTCCTGGCTCCTCCCGCTGCCTCCTGGGACGCAGTTTTACTATTGGGCGTGCGCACGGATGCGCCACAGGCCTCTGCTGGGACAAAGTACCCCGATTAGTGGGTCCTACCCTAGTAATAGAATGAAAGATCCTGCGTCTCAACCATGGGAGCCAAACTCCTCTCTATGTGGGAGAACTGAAGGGATTCCTCCTATGCACTGGTGACCTCTAATAAGAGGTAATGGGGAGGGGGAGGAGTGCTCCAGCCCAAAAAAAAACGAAAAACCTAGTCAGGGCCTATACAATAAAATACTTGGGGGGCACACCCTAAAATGCGTTTAAATTCAAGATGGTGCTGCTATAAGACCAACAAACAGTACAAAACAGATTACAGCGCACACATTCAAGAATGACATTTATCCTGCAAGGCTAGTTAAAAACACCTGAACATATAAAAAAAAAAATACGGGGGTTTGGTCACACTATATAGTCATAGTGCAACAAAGTACTCCGATTAGTGGGTCCTACCATTCTTGAATGTGTGCGCTGTAATCTGTTTTGTACAGTGCATAGGAGGAATCCCTTCAGTTCTCCCACATAGAGGAGTTTGGCTCCCATGGTTGAGACGCAGGATCTTTTATTCTATTACTAGGGGAGGACCAACTAATCGGGGTACTTTGTCGCAGTAAGTGGGATTAGCACTATATGACCATATAGTGTGACAAAAACCCCCGTATTTTTTTTGAATATGTTCAGGTGTTTTTAACTAGCCTTGCAGGATAAGGCCGGGTTCACACTTGTCCGACAAACGCTCCGACATTGGGAGCTCATGTCGCATGACGTGTGAAAATTAATGTTTCCCTATGGGAGCCGTCTTAACTGGTCCGACACATGTCAGTCCGACTTTGAAGATGCTCCCTGTACTACTTTGGTCCGACTTTGATCCTACTTCAGCCCACTTTGATCCTACTTCAGCCCACCGGAGCAGGTGGCCACCCGGAGCATGTGACTGTGACGTCATGAGAGGCCTATATAAATCGTTGCGGACCACACACCCAGCATTACAGCGGGAGGAAGCGACGTGTCAACATCAAAGAGGAGAAGAGGGAAGAAGGCGACGAAGAAGACCGGGCCCCCACTAGCAAAAGAGCTGGAAGAAGATAGCGGAGGCCCGGCAGAAGGAAGAAAGAACCGGAGAGCGCAGAGACGACACCAGAGACCCCCCGAACTCGGAAGAGACCCCCGGAGTCGGAAGAAGACCCCCGGAGCTGTGTAATAAATTACTTTAAAAACCTGTGTAGTGTTTTTTTATAGAATTTTTTTTCCACCAGGTGAATGGGTAGGGGTACGATGTACCCCATACTCATTCACATAGGGTGGGGGCCGGGATCTCAGGGCACCCTTATTAAAGGGGGCTCCCGGATTCCGATAAGCCCCCGCCCGCATACCCCGACAACCAACGGCCAGGGTTGTCGGGAAGAGGCCCTGTCCTCATCAACATGGGGGCCGCAGGTCGCCCCCCCCTGCCCCAAAGCACCGAACCCCCCATGTTGAGGGCATGCGGCCTGGTATGGTTCAGGAGGGAGGGGCGGCACTCTCTCGTCCCCCCCCCTCTTTTCCTGCGGCCTGCCAGGTTGCGCGCTCGGATAAGGGTCTGGTTTGGATTTTGAGGGGGACCCCCATGCCATTTTTTCGGCTTGGGGGTTCCCCTTAAAATCCATACCAGACCGAAGGGCCTGGTATGCTCCTGGAGGGGAACCCATGCCGTTTTTTTATTTAAAATTTGGCGTGGAGTTCCCCCCTCAAGATTCATACCAAACACAGTGCCTGGTATTGGCGGGGATCCAAGTCGAATCCCCGTTCATTGAAAGTCGGACGTATGTCGGCTTCATGTCGCAGGGCAAAGTCGGATCCAAAGTAGGACGGCTGTCGTGTCGCACAAGTGTGAACCCGGCCTAAATGTCATTCTTGAATGTGTGCGCTGTAATCTGTGTTGTACAGGCCTCTGCTGGGTCCCAAAGACACTCAAAGTTTCTCTTTGGTCTGCTGCTAATGATTCCTTAATTCATCATTTTTTTTTGGTCGTTCATTTTGATTGACATGGTGATTAATGTGGATTTATATCTGGGAATTTTTTATTTATTTTTTATATTAAAGCTCTTGTTAAAAACTAAATGTGTGTGTCTTTACTTTTTTTTGTATGTAAATGAGTAGAGGTATTATGTAGCCTTTACTCACATAGGAGGGGGCAGTATTTGGGAGCCCCCTTCATGTCAAAGGGGGCTTCTAGATTGCAATAAGTCCCCCGCTCGCAGACTCCCACATCCACCAGGCCAGGATTGTGAGGAAGAGGCCCTTGTGCTTAACAAACATAGGGGCAATGTGCTTTGTTGGGGGCCCATACTGCTTTTTTTTTAACAATCATCATTCCTTTATATCAGTGGTTCTCAACCTGGGGATCGAATGATGATTTGCCAGGGGTCCCTGTATCCTGGGCTGTTCCTGAAGCCCTCACCGCTCTCCCAGCCTTTTCGCGGCCGCCCAGCAGGACTGTCTCTGGAGTCTGTGGCCGCCCAGCTGGGCTGTTCCTGGAGCCCGCGGCCGCTTACTCAGCCTCTTCGTAGCCGCCCTTTCAGTTCACAGCATGGCTGGGGGAAGGAGACTAGAGGTCAGCAGACTGGTGAGGAATGTGAAGTGGGAGGGCCTGGAGGAGACCCTATCTCCTGATTTCGGCATAGGTGTCACTGCTACGAGACACTACAAAATCCGAGACACAGTGAGTAACACTACCTGTGATTATAGTTCCCATTAAAAGTCCCCACTACAGTTCTCAGATCAGCAGAAGACCTTGATCAAGAGCACCTAAGTTGGCTGATCAGAACTCCCCCAGCACTGCCACTCATCCCAACTCCCCGCCACCACTGCCACTCATTCCATTCCCCCACCAAAGAGTAAGAGAAGGAATACAGAATACATGAAAAGAGGGGGAGGAACACAGAAAAAGGGAGAGAAAGAACAAGAAAGTTGGCTAGAGAGAGGGATGGGGAAAAACAACAAGATATTAGGATAGACAGAGATAAAAGGGAAAGAAAGGAGAACAAAGAGAATGAGTGGTACATCTTAAAATGTACCATAAGGGGGTTTCAATACTGTACGAGTGGAAGGGACCCAGGGAGTGCTAAATGTCCATGGGTTAGGGGCACAAATTACTTGTCTTGCCTTAGGTGCTGACAACCCACGCTACGAAAATAAGGTTAGGGGTCCCCACAACTTGGGAAATTTTATCAAGGGGTCACGGCACTAGAAGGTTAAGAACCACTGCTTTATTTACATTCGAGCTGAATGTATATTCGAGCTGAATGGGCCAGGCAGGGGGAGTCATGGTTTTTAAGACACCGGCAGCTGCCAGCTTGCAAACAAATAGCCTGAGGGGAAGCTGTCACATTTAGAAGTGGCAGTAAAAATACCTTTTTTTAGCAAGCACAGTTGATCTTGCCAGAAATGCATTGTTCTTGTCGCAATGGATGGCCATAGATGTTTTGTTTTTCCGATCGGCCAGAGGGCATTGGAGGTGGATATAGGAATCCTCCTCACTGTGCCACTGTATTCTGACAGTGGGACTCCTCCGCTGTCAGAATACACTGATCAGTCAGTTCCATCTATGCCCACTCTTGTTCTCCCTGCGATCTCTCTCCACCAGTTCCATCTATGTCAACTCTCTTTCCTTCTGTGATCCCTTTCCAGCAGTTCCATCCATGCCCATCCTACTTCCCTCTGTGATCGTTGTCCTCCACCAGTTCCATCTATGCCCACTCTCCTCCCCTCTGTGATCTCTCTCCACCAGTTCCATCTATGCCTGCACTGCTTCCCTCTGGGGATCGCTTTCCACCAGTTCCATCTATGTCCACTCTCCCCTCTGTGATCCCTTTCCACCAGTTTCATCTATGCCCATTCTCCTTCCCTCAGTGATCCCTTTCCACCATTTCCATCTATGCCCATTCTCCTTCCCTCTGTGATCCCTTTCCACCAGTTACCGTATATACTCGAGTATAAGCCGACCCGAGTATAAGCCGAGGACCTAATTTTACCCCAAAAAACTGGGAAAACTTATTGACTCGAGTATAAGCCAAGGGTGAGAATGCAGAGGGTCAACAATGCCCATTTTCAACCTCACTGTGCCCATCATCACTGTGCCCATACTCACTGTGCCCATTGTCAATGTGCCCGTCATCACTGTACCTTGAAATTGAGAGGCTGCGGGTGTCCATTCATTGTTTAAAACTCGCGGTCTCCTCCTGGTCCCTTCCGTGATAGGCGTTTCTCAGCTGACACAGTTCAGCCTATCACGGACGTTCTCGTAACCTCAGACTCATTTTCCCAGCAGACAGTGTGATCAGTGTTCTGCCAATCACGGACGTCCTCTTGTCCGAGGATGAAAAAGCATCCGTGATTGGCGGAAAACACTGAACACAGTGTCTGCTGGGATGGGTGAGGATGAGAGAACGTTCGTGATAGGCGATTCTCAGCAGACCGAGTTCCGCCTATCACGGAAGAGACAGGAGGAGACCGCGAGTTTTAAATGATGGAGGCCCGCAGCCTCTCAATATTTCCAGGTACACTGACTTGAGTATAAGCCGAGGCGGGCACTTTCAGCCCAAAAAAAAGGACTGAAAATCTCTGCTTATACTCGAGTATATACGGTACATCTATGCCCATTCTCCTTCCCTCTGTGATCCCTTTCCACCAGTTCCATCTATGCCCATTCTCCTTCCCTCTTTGATCCCTTTCCACCAGTTCCATCTATGCCCATTCTCCTTCCCTCTGTGATCATTATCCCCGACCAGTTCTATCTATGTCCACTCGCCTTCTCCACCAGTACTATACATGCTTACCTGCTTCCTGTCTGTAATCATTCTCCTCCACTTTCTTCCATGTTTACTTCACTTCAATCTGTGATTCCCTTCTGCCAGATCCATCCATGGGCACCCTCCTTTGCCCTGTGATTATTCGCCTCCATTTTCATTCATGCCCACTCGTTTTCTCTGTGATAATGCTCCATTTACATCCATTCCTATTCTCCTTTCCTCTGTGATTGCCCCCCCCCCCCCAATGCCCACTCTCCTTTCCTATGTGATTATTCTCCTACATTTCCATCCATACCCACTCCCAACTCCTCTGTGATCACTATTCTTCTCTACCATTCATGCTTACTCTCTTCCCTTTTGTGACCATTCTTCACTCTTCCATCTCTGACCACTCTCCTTCCATCTTTGACCATTCTTCGCCACTTCCATCCATACTTACTCTCTTCCCTACTGTGATCATTCTCCTCCATTTCTATCTATGCACATTATTTTTCCGTTTGTAACCATTGTCCTAAACATTCACTTATACACACACTCTCCTTCCATTTGACATTGTTCTTCTCTGATTTCATCTTACTCTCCTTCCCAATTGTAAACATTAATTTTTACTTCCCTGCATACCTGCTCCCCTCTCTGGTCATTCATCTCCACCCAAATCCATTCACATATCTGGTTATTCGCTACGTTCATCCATGCATGCTTTCCTACACTCTGTCATCAGACCTAAAAGAAAAACTATAAAATTGCAAATACACTGCACAGCATCAATAATTATTTGCTATTTAAGCTTTTTAATTGTATTGATAGACTAGTGCACAACGGTGACTGCATTTCTTAATTTTACTCTTGCAATGGGGTTTGTGTGTTTAAATAATACAATTCCTCATGGCTGGCTGTAAATACAATGCTGTGAAAAAATATTTGCCTCCTTTCTGATTTTTTTTTTTTTGCATATTTGTCACACTTAACCTCCCTGGCGGTAATCCCGAGCGTGACTCAGGGTTGTTTTTTTTTGCTAGGATCGGTAACCCCGAGTCACGCTCGGGGTAACATTGCAGAGCCCGCAGCGGAGTTTCCTTACCTTCTCCTGGCGATCCAGCGATGATGTCCTCTGCTGTGATTGCCAGCGAGATCACCGGCGAGTGTCGGCACTTTCTGACTTCCTGGTTCCGTTCCCTGCGAGCCGCAGCGTCGCATGGGAGCGGAACTGGGCGGCAAATTTAAAAGTTCAAAAGTTCACACAACACAAACACAAAAATAAAAGAAGTTATATTGTATCTGATTACACTGTATTACACTGTATCATCTCTGATCACCATACAGTGCCCCCTTGCCTGTCATCTGTGCCCATAAAAATATGGCATCAAAAAAGCGCCACTTTACCAAAAGGGCGCTTTTGGACCAGATGAGTGACAGCGGCAGCGACACGGAGTTGCTCGCAGAAGTGAGCGATAGTGAGTCGTGGGGAGATTTGTCGTCTGACACTGACACGGACACGGATCTGGCAAGTGACAACGGCGATGATCCTGCACCTGACCTCAGCGATGTGCGCACTTGGTGCCCTATAGACTCTGATACGGACCAGGTAGCGCCCCCAAGATTTCCCTTCACTGGATCACCTGGGATTAAGGTAGATGTTGAGTGTGACAAATCGCTACTAAGATCAGCAATCCGCTACGCTGCTTGCCAGGTTTTCCCGAAGCAGAAAGTGGGAACCGGTGACGAAAGAGGACATCTGGCAGTTTCTGGGACTCCTCATTCTTCAGGGGGTGGTGGGGAAACCGCTCCAGAAATGGTACTGGACCACCAATAAGCTACTGGCCACTCCGTTTTTTAGCACCGTGATGTCTGAATACCGTTTTTCCCTCATCATGAAATATTTCCACTTCGCAAACAATGAGGAGTTTGATGAGGCCACGCATCCTGCGCCCAAGCTAAAAAAAATCTGGGAGGTACTGTATGCCAAATGATCGTAGCCAATTTCCAGCGGACCTACATGCCAGAAAGGGACGTCAGCGTGGATGAAAGTCTGATGGCCTACAAGGGACGCCTAAGCTGGATACAGTACATTGCATCCAAAAGAGCGCGGTTTGGCATCAAATTCTTTATGCTCTGCGAGTCATCCACCGGATACATCTGGAATTTGGTCATTTACACCGGTAAAGGCACGAAGTTCAACCCCAGGTACATCGGCTATGGGATGGCCACATCATCTGTCCTTACACTGCTGGAGCCATTGCTGAACCAGGGATATTGTGTGACCACGGACAACTTCTACACATCTCCGGAACTGTATGAGGTTTTGCTACAAAATAAAACTGATGGGTATGGTACCATTAGGCCTAACCGACGTGGCATGCCATCTATGTTTGGCAAGAAAAAACTTAAAACAGGAGAAATGGTTGCCTGGCAGAAGGGTAAGATGATGGCAATGCGATGGCGAGACAAGAAGGACGTGTGTCTCATGAGTACTGTGCACAATACTGCCACTGCTATGGTCCACACAAGAGGTGGGAAAGATCTGCTGAAGCCGCAAGTTGTGATGGATTATAATAATACAATTGGAGGTGTCGACAGAGCCGATCAGGCAATGACATTTTACCCGGCTATGCGCAAACAGCAGAAAAAATATAAAAAGATTTTCAGGCATCTTCTGGAACAATACCTTTGGAATGCGTATGTCCTATATAAAGCAAAGAGTGGCATGCCTCTTGTTCATTCCGACTTTATCTGGAAGGTGGCTGAGCAGATTTTTGTCAACCACCAGATGCCATCAGTAGCTGTGAACAGACCTGGACGGCGTGCTGTTGGCGTTGTCAACCCAGAACGCCTGACTGGACGTCATTTTTTGGACTATGTACCGCCAACCGCAAAAAAGGAAGCACCTACCAGGATGTGCGTGGTCTGCTGTTCCAAGAAAGATGGCAATGGAAAGAAAGTCCGAAAAGAAACAAGATACCATTGTCCAGATTGCAACGTTGGACTTTGTCTAGTTCCATGCTTTAAAATGTATCACACTCAGGATGTGTATTGAATTTTCTTTGTTTGACAAATGTCATTATTTTCTTCTACATTATTGAATAAAATTATATTACTTATTAGATTATAATTAAAGATTTTGTGTTTAAAATGTATCACATCTGGGATGTCTACTTAGAGTCTTGTTTGGTCAGGTTTAAGAAAGTAATTACTAAGAATTGCAGGCCTACAGTACATAACGCCAAATTTCCATGCAAAATAATTGTACCGCTTTTGGTACATAATTCCAGACAGAATCATACCGCCAGGGAGGTTAAATGACTCAGATCATCAAAAAAAAATATTACACAAAGATAACCTGAGTAAATACAAAATGCAGTTTATTAAATGATGGTTTAATTTATTAAGGCAGAAAAGCTGTCCAAACTTGACTGGCTTTATGTAAAAAATGAATTGCCCCCATTAATCGAATAACTGGTTGTGCCACCCTTGGCGGCAAAAACTGCAATCATGCGTTTGTTGCCGCTGTGGAGCAATTTTGGCCCACTCTTCTTTGCAGAATTGCTTTCATTCAGCCACATTGTAGGGTTTTCCAGCATGAACGGCCTGTGTAAGGTCATGATACAGCATCTCACTTGGATTTAATTCTGGGCTTTGACTAGGCAACTCCAAAACCTAAATTTAGCTTTGTTTAAACCATTTGTTATTGTGTTTCGGATCATTGTCCTGCTGCATAACCCAAGTGCACTTGAGCTTGAGGTCACGAACAGATGACCGGACATGCTTCTTTAGGATTTTCTGGTAGACCTCAAATTTCATGGTTCCATCAAATATGTAAGTCGTCCAGGTCCTGAAGCTGCAAAGCAGCCCCAGACCATCACGCTACCACCACCATGTCTGACTGTTGGTATGATGTTCTTGTCATGAAATGCTGTAATTGTTTTTTGCCAGATGTAGCGGGACGCACTCCTTCCAAAAAGTAAAATTTTTGTCTCATCAGTCCACAGAATATTTGCCCAAAAGTCTTGGAGATGATCAAGATGTTTTTTGGTAAATGTGAGATGAGCCTTTGTGTTCTTTTTGGTCAGCAGTGGTTTTGGAACTCTCCCATGGATGCCATTTTTGCCCAGTCTCTTTCTTATTGTTGAATCACAAATACTGATCTTACCTGAGGCAAGTGAGGCCTGCAGTTCTTTAGATGTTGTTCTGTTTTTTTTTATGACCTCCTGGATGAGTCGTCGTCATGCTCTTGGAGTAATCTTTGTAGGCCGGCCACTCCTGGGAAGATTCACCACTGTTCCAAGTTATCTCCATTTGTGGATATTGGCTCTCCCCGTGGTTCACTGGAGTTCCAAAGCCTTAGAAATGGCTTTGAAACCCTTCCTAGACCGATACATGTACATTACTTTGTTCTAATCTGTTCTTGAATTTTTTTAGATTGGGGGATGATGTGTGGCTCTTTGTGATCTGTTAGCGTGCTTCACTTTGTCAGACAGCTTCTATTTATGTGATTTCTTGATTCAACAGGTCTGGCAGTAATCAGGCCTCGGTGTTCCACGTGAAATATAACTCAGCTTTCCAAAAAATTGTGGTTAATCACAGTTCATTCATGATTCAGAATGGGAGGGGACAATTACTTTTCACAGCACTGTATACTGTGTGTGTGTGTGCATGTTGTGAGGGGGTTAACTCGGTAGCGGGGGTGTGTGATCCCCTGGATGGGCTCCCCACACAAAAACAGGCCCAGCAGACGGAGGTTGTGGTTTTCAAGATCAAAAAGGTGCGGTTTATTCCTCTATTTACAGTGACAAAAAAAAAACACAGCAAAGCAAAAAGAAACATAAACAAAATAAACCCTGGTCAGCTTGACCTCTGACTAAACATGCAGGTTTCCTAACTAACAACTGGGATCAGCCTAGTGCTGTCCTAGTCCCTAAGTCCCTGGTTTAGTCAATGTCCAAACAAATAGCCACACAGGCTTTTTCTCACCGCACAGGGGTTCACTCTCCCTAGACAGTCCACACAGGTCTGGTTCCAGGCATGAGCTAACATCTAATGAAGCTGGGAGTTCTTATAGAGGCCTAAATGAGCTGACAAGGTTCAGCTGGTCTCCTCATCTCTGTCTGCACGACGCCCCACACTCTCCCTAGAGGTATGAGTCATCCATGAGCCCACTAGCCTTATACAACTCTCCACCTAGTTGTATAAGTCGGCGTAAAGCCTGAATCTGGGCGAAATATATCTACCCCCCTGGATGCAACCAGGTGACTTTACCTTCCTGCTGTCACATACCCCCCCCTCTTGTTTTAACCTCGGGGTTGGAACACCAGCAATCAGGCATTCATGTACTCGAGACAAAGCATCCACATTCCCCATTTGAACGCCAGGGCGATGCTTTACTGTGAAGTTGAATTCCTGGAGGGCCAGGAACCACCTATTCACTCTTCTATTTGTTTCCTTGTTTTGAGCCATCCACTTTAACGGAGCGTGATCCGTAACCATGTCAAAGTGCCTACCTAGCAGGTAGTACCGAAGGGAATCTAGAGCCCACTTCACCGCTAAACACTCCTTTTCAACGGTGGCGTAATTTACCTCATGGGACTTCAACTTCCTGCTGAGGTAAATGACTGGGTGCTCTTCCCCATTCCAGACCTGGGACAATACTGCTCCTAACCCCACATCTGACGCATCACTTTGTACGACAAAGTCTTTAGAGAAGTCGGGTGAGTACAACACTGGCTGGCTACATAAGGCTTGTTTCAAGAATTGGAATGCTGCCTCAGCCTCGGGGGTCCATTTAATCATGACCGACCCTTTCCCCTTCGTTAGGTTGGTTAGGGGCACAGCCTTAGAAGCAAAGTGGGGAATGAATCGCCGATAATACCCAGCGATTCCCAGAAAGGCTCGTACCTGCTTCTTGCTGTTGGGACGTGGCCAACTCTGGATGGCCTCGACTTTGTTGAGTTGGGGTTTTATTACTCCCCTCCCAATGGTGTACCCAAGATATTTGGCCTCCTCCTGCCCAATGGTACACTTCTTGGGGTTAGCCGTAAACCCCGCTTCCCGAACAGAGTCCAGGACTGCTTGCACTTTTGGCAGATGTGAGGCCCAATCTGTGCTATGGACAATTACGTCATCCAGGTAAGCCGCAGCATACTTCCGATGGGGCCTCAGCATCTGGTCCATTTTCCGCTGGAATGTGGCCGGCGCATTCTGTAACCCGAACGGCATTCTTTTATATTGGAACGCCCCGTCTGGGGTTACAAATGCGGTTTTCTCTTTGGCCAATTTGGCCAGGGGGATTTGCCAATACCCTTTTGTGAGGTCAAGAGTCGTCATGTATCGGGCTGTTCCCAGCCGGTCGATCAACTCATCTATACGTGGCATGGGGTAGGTGTCAAATTTTGTAACTTTGTTCAACTGACGAAAATCGTTACAAAATCGCCAGCTCCCATCCGGTTTAGGCACCAACACAATGGGACTAGACCAATCACTTTGGGACTCCTCTATCACCCCTAAGTTCAGCATTTTCTGTACTTCCTCCCGTATTGCCTCCCGTCGGGCCTCTGGGATCCGATAGGGTTTTAACTTCACCCTTTCACCGGGCGGGGTAATGATGTCATGCTCTACCCCAAATGTTTGTCCCGGCAGCTCAGAGAATACCTCCTTGTTGCGAAGCACAAACTCCTTAACCTCCTGTTGTTGGGGTTGTGACAAGGTGGCTGCTATTCCAACCTCAGGAATCACGCAACCAGTTTGAGCTGGTGACCAAGTGTCTGCGACTAGGGACTCTCTATCCCTCCAGGCTTTCAACAGATTAACGTGATAGATCTGTTCGGGCTTTCGCCTTCCTGGTTGTCTGACCTTGTAATTCACTTCGCTCACTTTTTCCATTATCTCGTAGGGGCCTTGCCATTTGGCAAGGAATTTACTTTCAACCGTAGGGACAAGTACCAGTATCCTATCCCCCGGGGAAAAGGTACGGGTCTTGGCTCCACGGTTGTACACTCTCTGCTGTGCTAACTGCGCTTGGGCCAAATGTTCCTTCACGATGGGCATTACCTGTGCAATTCGGTCTTGCATCAGGGCGACATGCTCAATCACACTCCTGTGGGGAGAACTCTCACTTTCCCAAGTTTCCTTGGCAATATCCAACAGCCCTCTTGGGTGTCTCCCATACAGTAACTCAAAGGGGGAGAATCCCGTAGAGGATTGGGGCACCTCCCTAATAGCAAACATCAGATAAGGAAGTAGACAGTCCCAATCCTTTCCATCTCTATCCACCACTTTCTTCAACATTTGTTTTAGGGTTTTGTTGAATCTTTCAACCAGCCCATCGGTTTGGGGGTGATACACAGATGTACGTAATTGCGTCACTTTGAACAATTTACACAGCTCCTTCATAACCCGGGACATAAAGGGTGTACCTTGGTCCGTAAGCAGTTCTTTACAAATACCCACCCGGCTAAACACAAGAGATAGCTCTTTGGCTATGGTTTTGGCCGAGGTATTTCGGAGAGGGATCGCTTCTGGATAACGGGTGGCATAGTCCATTATAACTAATATGTACTGGTGCCCCCTAGCGGACTTGATTATAGGACCTACCAAATCCATGGCGATCCTCTCAAACGGGACCTCAATGATGGGTAGAGGGACCAGCCGGCTACGGAAATGTGGCATCGGGGCCGACCTCTGACACACAGGGCAGGAGGAACAATAATTTTCTATGTCCTTCATCACCCCCGGCCAATAGAATCTCTGTAATACCCTCTCTCGGGTTTTCTCTGTCCCCAGATGACCTCCAAGAATGTGCCCATGGGCCAACTCCAACACCAACTTCCTGTAAGGTTTGGGCACCACAAGCTGCTCAACGGTTTCTTCTGCCCTTTTTGCCACCCGATACAGTAGGTCCTTCTCTACGCTGAAGTATGGGTAAGTGCAGGTATTATCTGGGTTCACTAACTCGCCATCTATTTTCACTACGTTTTCCCGTGCCTTTATTAGGGCGGGGTCTTTCAACTGTTCTGTGGCAAAGTTTTCCCTGTGAACCTCAAGATCAGAAAACTCCACAGACGGTAGGTTTTCGTCTGAGGAGGTGGGCTCCTCTCCAGTTTCTTGAGTCTCCCCTGCCAATACTGATAAGGGAAATTCCGGAGAGTCCTCACCACTCTCAGGGGAGTTCTGGCTATCACATTCCTGGTACATAGGGGCACCAGTGGGGGGCTCAGGATCATCCCACAGTTCCCAGAACTTCGGAAAATCCCTTCCCACAATGGCGTCATACGGTAACTGAGATACTAAGCCCACTGGATGAGAGAGGGTACCTTTGGGGGTCTCGAAACACACTGTAGTCACTGGATACTCTCGGGTGTCCCCATGCACACAAATAACAGCTACCTTGCTATTCCCAGAGACCTCTGTTTTAACTAACTCAGCCTTTATCAGGGTCACAAGGCTACCTGAATCCAGCAATACCACAACATTTCTACCATTAACACACATTTTGCATTAATGTTTCTCAGTTCCTCGAATGGCAGTGCATGCGACTGTCGCACACAGCGACTGACGTCTGCCCGTCAGAAAGTCACACTGCATGGGTTCCTCCACAACCGGGCAATTGGCTGCAATATGTCCCGCTTGCCGGCAGCGGTAGCAAACGATCCTTCTTGCCGCCTCTTGAGCCGCTGATTTCCCAGGCTGTTCTCGCCAAACTTGGGGTAGAGCTCCCACCCTCTCACTCTCTCCACCCTTACCCCTTGGAATCCTCTTATCCGCCCCTGGGGATGGTCAGGTCTTAGGGTGGAAAGTCCGAGTGTCTCTGGAAGAGGCCGTCAGGTTCTCTGTAGCCAAGTATTTCTCCACACGATCCACAAGACCATCGGCCGTCTCTGGGTCTCCATGGCTTACCCACTTTTGGATGGCAGTAGGAAGAGCTCTCAAAAACCGATCCATTACAACACGTTCCACAATCTTTGGTGCGGACAAAGTCTCTGGCTGTAGCCACTTTCTGCTCAGGTGAATGAGATCATACATTTGAGACCTGGGGGGTTTTCCAAGCTGGAAAGTCCAGTTATGCACACGCTGAGCCCGGACAGCCTGGGTGACACCCAGCCTTGCCAATATCTCAGCTTTTAGCATCACATAGTCTTTTGCTTGGTCAGGCTCTAGGTCATAGTAAGCCTTCTGCGATTCACCAGTTAACAGAGGAGCCACCAGTCCAGCCCACTGCTCCTCAGGCCACTTTTCTCTTTCAGCAGTCCTTTCAAATGTGGTCAAAAATACCTCTGGATCATCCTCTCCAGTCATTTTTGTCAATAAACGACTCACCCCAAAGGACGCGGTATTAGTGGGACGGCTTTCCTCACTGGTCTGCGGACGTTGCTGCATTACTGCTTCCATTTGTTGTAGTCTCTGCTCTTGCTTCTGTAACAGGTCTATGAAGCGGGCCTCAGATTGCTGCTGGGCTTGTTGCTGAGCTTCCAGACTCTGTTGGTGAGCTTGCTGCTGGGCTGCAAGGCTCCTTTGCAAACCTGCATTTGTCTGCTGTTGATTGGCATTTGCTAGAGCCAGCTGTTTCAGTATCTCCTCCATGCTGGCTTAAAAAAACTGCCCGCATTCTCCACCAACTGTGAGGGGGTTAACTCGGTAGCGGGGGTGTGTGATCCCCTGGATGGGCTCCCCACACAAAAACAGGCCCAGCAGACGGAGGTTGTGGTTTTCAAGATCAAAAAGGTGCGGTTTATTCCTCTATTTACAGTGACAAAAAAAAACACAGCAAAGCAAAAAGAAACATAAACAAAATAAACCCTGGTCAGCTTGACCTCTGACTAAACATGCAGGTTTCCTAACTAACAACTGGGATCAGCCTAGTGCTGTCCTAGTCCCTAAGTCCCTGGTTTAGTCAATGTCCAAACAAATAGCCACACAGGCTTTTTCTCACCGCACAGGGGTTCACTCTCCCTAGACAGTCCACACAGGTCTGGTTCCAGGCATGAGCTAACATCTAATGAAGCTGGGAGTTCTTATAGAGGCCTAAATGAGCTGACAAGGTTCAGCTGGTCTCCTCATCTCTGTCTGCACGACGCCCCACACTCTCCCTAGAGGTATGAGTCATCCATGAGCCCACTAGCCTTATACAACTCTCCACCTAGTTGTATAAGTCGGCGTAAAGCCTGAATCTGGGCGAAATATATCTACCCCCCTGGATGCAACCAGGTGACTTTACCTTCCTGCTGTCACAATGTATATATATATATATTGTACAGAATGCCGTGGTTGTGTCCTGGAAGGACGCTATATTTCCCCTCTGTTTGGACTGTGGTCCCTTTTAAGGGAACAAAAGGGTTAACTCAATGGTGGGTGTGGAGGAGTATAGAGGAGACTGTGGATGGTGGTTTTGTGTACAGTGGTAAAAGTGAACAGCAGTGTCCTGTCTGGAAGCCTGCTGGCAGGGGAAGTTACCTGCGACAAAAACCCAGGACTGTTTAACTGTGATAGCAGTTCTGAGCTCTGCAAGTCGGTGAGACTCAGGGCTTTTTTTCAGGGGGAACTTGGTGGAACTCAGTTCCACCACCTCTGGCTCAAACCCTTTGGTGCCTGCTCACCACAATCACTTGTAAACACAGAAGTCCGGTTTCTGTGTTTACAAGTGACAGCTCTGCACTCTGTGTGCAACCCTCCTGAACTCTGCACTCTGTATGTAATGCAATCCTGGTATTTAATGCCCCTTTAAGGCCCTCCTACTGTTTGTGAAATATGACCACACCCCCTATTTGGTGTGATTTTTGAGGGTGTGTGTGGGGGAGGGGTTTCGGGGGGGGCGGGTCATGGTTGAGTTCCAGCACCTATTGTTTGAGAAAAAAAGCCCTGGTGAGACTGATACTTCTTTCTGTTATTTTTGCTGCTGTGAAGCTGTTTAAGTTAAATAAACATTTTTTTGATTGCAAAGCCTGTGTCCTGCGATCTAGCTGGTTCCCTGAACTAATTTGCAAGCGCAGACTCACCACGAGGAAGCTAATCAGCACTTGGCAAGCCAGCTGGAGGTACAAAAAAACAAATGTCACTGCCCCCACCTATGACTGGTCTTCACAGCAAGGAGCACTGGAAGGGCGGACGCATGTAAACAAAAACAAAGAATATCCAATATCCAGGTGGGGGCAGTGACATTTGTTTTTTGTATTTTTGTCATTGTGTGCATTCACAGGGACACTAGAGAGTACCCTCTCATCTCGGTGTCCATCTCCACAGCATGTGGCACTGGTACTCAAGAGGTGGGGGTGGTAAAGAACTTGGTACAAGATGTTATAATAGGACGAGACTGTCCATTATTTTCAAAACTGTGGGAACAAGGAGAACTACCTGAACGGTCCAGAGACTGGGGAGAAACTAGTCCCTCTGTTCCTGCTGTTAAGGGGAATAACACTGAAGTGCCAAATGTTCTTAATGTGGATCCAGATAATGAAAATGCTAATGATTTTGTTAATGGTGATGAAAGTAATGTTGATACTATTAAGGATGTCATAGACCTACCTGAACACTGAGGGGGGGGGGCTTTCCCCACTTAAGGTAATGCTGGGGGAAGAGGATGAGTGATTTGGGTGTTCCCCAGCGGGCATTTGGTACTGCCCAGACGCAGGACCCCACTTTGGCCCATGCATGGGAACAGGTTGTAGTAGTAAATAGGGTTACCCAAAAGCCAGGTGCGAATGAGTGGTAGCCACACTTCGCAGTATGTAATGAATTGCTTTATCGGGTTACCAAACAGAGAAAATGTGGTAGAACAATTGTTGGTACCCCAACAGTATAGACGAAAGGTTCTGGATCTGGCCCATGACGATGTGTTAGGGGGACACCTGGGAGTTGAGAAGGCTGAGGCACGGATCACCGACCGGTTTTACTGGCCAGGTCTAAAAACAGAGGTAAAGAAATACTGTACCTCTTGTCCCACCTGTCAGTTGACCACTCCGGTGACTCACTTCAAGAGCCCTTTGGTCCCTTTGCCCATAATTGAGATCCCATTCAAGAGGATAGCCATGGATATAGTGGGTCCCTTGGTAAATTTGGCTTGAGCTCTGGTGATCCTCGACTATGCCACCGGATATCCTGAGGTGCTACCCCTGCGGAATACCTCCTCTAAGGCTATTGCCTGGGAAATATTCCAGTTTACATGGACTGGTTTTCCCAAGGAAATACTCAGACCAGGGAACCCCATTTATGTTGAGGGTTATGGCTTGAGAATGCTTTAATTAGACCCTTAAGTCTATGCTCAATAGAGTGGTACAAAGGGATGGAAAAGACTGGGACTGCCTGTTACCAGCTCTCCTGTTTGCTATCCGGGAAGTGCCCCAGGCCTCCACGGGGTTTTCGCCCTTTGAGTTGGTGTATGGGCGGAGACCTTGCAAACTACTTGACTTTATTAAAGAGGAATGGGAAAGGGAACTGTAACGCCACCCCAAATATCAAGGGTATTAAACGCCGTTTAAATATTCCCCTCTCCTGGACACACATCCACTCGCTACCAATCTTCCACAGCCAGGCGACCACTTCCCATATAATTAATCCTTCTGGAAGAACGAGACGCACTCTGTATCTTCCTAAGATCGAATGACTTTTATTGAGAAACATTGTAACTTTTATATACATCTAATACACAGTAGTTTAACATGAACAATGGCCCAGCTCCACCCACACATTACAAGACTCCACACATTGTTTTGACGTCTGCTAGGAGACAACAGACTTTAATAATCCCCTTTATGTTTGAATGACTATGCATGACCTTTATAGTCACCAGACTGTCTGATACTTTACAATACACACAAGGACAGACTTAATTTCCCCAATCCACATCACCACAAACAATGAACAGGTCTTAACATTAACATTAATTACACTAGACAGGTGATTGAGGCTGAACACCTCAGTATCTCTCAATTAACCTGTTGAGTTCAGAAACAGTAAATAGTCCTTTACAGATATCCTTGAGGATATGGTGGATAAATATTACAGACCCATTTTAGGTAGCCCAAGATATATTTCTTAATGTCCATTATTTCCTGGCTCACCCTGTGTCCAAACTGACCCTCCTGTCACACATCTCCCCTTTCGGCAGGAGACTAACAGAGGAGGCGACCCCAGACGGGTTGACTCCGAAGTTAGTCCATAGGTCCATTCCTCTAATGCCGGTATCCACACAGTACCCCAAATAAATTGCTCCAAACAGAGCATTACTCACCCAGCCAACCTCTGCCTCTCTCAGAGAACATACCTGCCGCTGGGGAGAGGCCTGGACTGGCCCTTCTCCCTGGAGTCCTTTCAGCCGCTGGAGAGAAGACAGGGTGACCGGGCTCAGTCCGTCATGCTGTTGGGGATCTGGGCCAACTGCCCAGCATTCCTGGGGTATACAAGTGAAGACTAAATTCCCATCCCCTTGTGGTAGGTGAAAGTCCCCTAGTGCTTGCAAAGCAAGGCTGACATCCTCCTGTCTCAGTGTCACACCATTTTCTGGGGTTGTGTCAGTGAGGACCGAAGTCCCATCAAATACCACAGGAACTCCCTCTTCTGATAGTTGAGAGCAGAGGCCCGCGGCACTCTGCTCTGTTGCCAGCTCTTGTGCTGGGTTGCTGTGAGTAGGGACCGCAGTCCCATCCACCGATATCCACTCAAGCTGCAGTTGTGTGCAGAGGCCAGTAGCATTCTGCCCTGCTGCCAGTGATTCAGCTGGGGTAAAAGCTTTACCACCTCAGCTTGTTGCTGGAGAGAGGGGCCAACTGCCCCGGCTCCCTGAAACTCCACAGTTGTTTCCGGTGCTGGGCAGAGGTTGCCATCACTCTGCCCTGTTGCCAGAACTTCTGCTGGGGACTCCACACCATCTGCTCTGGTTAACTGTTGGGGGGGGAAATGGCCTGCTTCTCCTCCCTGCATCTCTGAAATCCACTGGGAAAGAGGAACCATCGCCTTCTCACCTCTGGCCTCCAAAACTGCCACGGGTGTAGAGCAGGAGTCTGTAGTACTCTGTCCTGCTGCCAGTACTTGGGCAGGCGATGCATAATCCCTAACATCCTCTGAACAGTCCCTTAAGTCCATACCTTCTGTAATCTGTGGCTGCGGAGATGAGCCAACTGCCCTAGTTCCCTGGAACTCCATATCATCCACTTCGGCTTTAGGGATGGCAATCTCCAGATTTTCCACTGCTGATTCTTCAGCCAGGCTAGCTCCCTGGAACTCCATATCATCCACTTCGGCTTTAGGGATGGCAATCTCCAGATTTTCCACTGCCGATTCTTCAGCCAGGATTTCAGTGTTGTCAACTGGTATTTCCTGATAGTCCCAGGCAAAGGTAGCACCACCCTGCTGCTGAGCAGATTCTAGCAGCTGTCTGTAGGTGATCTCCAGCTCCCATTCCTGAACGGCCAGAAATTCCAAATCTTCCTCTGCCCAGTGCCCTTCCAAGACATTGTTTTCGCTCTCTGTGCTCCATTATTTCCTCCAAACGCCACTCCCGATCACTCCCAAAGTCAGGGTCACTGGACAGCCCCCAATACAACAATCCCAGGCCATCATAGTCAAAGCCTTCTGTGGGGCTGTCATCCGCTGACCATGGGCACTCTTGGGCTACATACCACCAGAGGGCTCTGTAGCTCTCATCCAACCGCATCTCTGCCCGGATCAGCCTGCTTAACTCAGCTGTCCACTCCTGCTTTGGTTGTTCCCCCAATAACGGCATTCATACTTCATACTGCGACCAGTACCTTACATAGATGGAGGGGAGAATCTTTCCCTGGTGTTGCTGCTCGAGAGCTAGCACTTTCTTCCAGAGTTCGCAGCGGATCGAATCCGACCATCCCAGCAGGACTTCCTCTGATACTGGTCCTCTATGCTGTATCTGCATCTCTCGCAACCTCCTTCCGAATTCCTCTTCCATGGCGGCTGGTTCTTTAGGCGTTGTCTCCGATTGCTGTATTTCCGCCATTCTCCGCTCATGTTGCCGCTCTAGTTCTCTCTTTTGTCGCTCTCGTTCTCTCTCTTGACGCTGTCGTTCTCTCTCTTGTCACGCATCCTGCAGCTGGATGCCTCTAATGGCTTCCTGTATGGCGGTCTCTGATGGGTTAGCACCATATAATGCCAAGCGCTGTTGAACTCGTTGCTGAAACAAATCTTCAACTGACCGGGGTCCTGCATCACCCTTCTTCTGGTCCATCTCGGCTCTCAAGTAGGTCTTTCAGCGTGACTTTCCTGCAGGCTGCATAGCTGGTCATTCACTGTGGTGGTTTGGAGTGTCCCAGGAACTGGAGGGAAAATCCCGCTGCTGCCAACCAATGTAACGGCACCCCAAATACGAAAGGGGGGTTAAACGCCGTTTAAATATTCCCCAATCCTGGACACCCACTCACTCGCTACCAATCTTCCACAGCCAGGCGACGACTTCCCATATAATTAATCCTTCTGGAAGAACGAGACGCACTCTGTATCTTCCTAAGATCGAATGACTTTTATTGAGAAACATTGTAACTTTTATATACATCTAATACACAGTAGTTTAACATGAACAATGGCCCAGCTCCACCCACACATTACAAGACTCCACACATTATTTTGACGTCTGCTAGGAGACAACAGACTTTAATAATCCCCTTTATGTTTGAATGACTATGCATGACCTTTATAGTCACCAGACTGTCTGATACTTTACAATACACACAAGGACAGACTTAATTTCCCCAATCCACATCACCACAAACAATGAACAGGTCTTCTAGAAGCTGGAATTCATTAACATTACACCAGACAGGTGATTGAGGCTGAACACCTCAGTATCTCTCAATTAACCTGTTGAGTTCAGAAACAGTAAATAGTCCTTTACAGATATCCTTGGGGTTATGGTGGATAAATATTACAGACCCATTTTAGGTAGCCCAAGATATATTTCTTAACCACTTCAATACCATGCACTTATGCACCTCTCCGCCCAGACCAATTTTCAGCTTTCAGTACTCTCACACTTTGAATGACAATTACTTAGTCATGCTACACTGTATCCAAACAAAATTTTTATCATTTTCTTCTCACAAATAGAGCTTTCTTTTGGTGGTATTTAATCGCCACTGGGTTTTTTATTTTTTGCGATATAAGCAAAAAAACAGCATTTTTTTTAAAAAAAAAACACTTTTTTTTAGTTTCTATTGTAAAATTTTGCAAATAAGTAATTTTTCTTCATAAATTTGTGCCAAAATGTATACTGCTACATATCTTTGGTAAAATGAACCCAAATTAGTGTATATTATTTGGTCTTTGTGAAAGTTATAGAGTCTACAAACTATGGTGGCAATCACTGAAAATTTATCACATCTGATCACGCCTGATGTACTGAAGGGATATCTCATTTCTTGAGACACTAACAAGCGAGGAAAGTACAAATACCCTAAAATTACCCCTTTTTGGAAAGTAGACAGTCCAAGGTATTTACTAAGAGGCATGGTGAGTTTTTTGAAGTTGTATTTTTTTCCCACAATTCTTGGGAAAATTAAATTTTTTTTTTTTTTTTTTACACAAACTGGTCATATTAACAGTTTTTTTCTCTCACACAGCATATGCATAATTGCAACTACACCCCAAAATACATTCTGCTACTCCTCTTGAGTGTAGCGATACCACATGTGTGAGACTTTTACACAGCCTGGCCACATACAGAGGCCCAACATTGAAGTAGCACTTTCAGGCGTTCTACAAGCATAAATCGCACATATCCTTTCTCAACCACCTATTACACTTTTGAAGGCCCTGGAGCACCAGGACAATGGAATTTTCCACAAAATGACCCCATTTTGGAAAGCACACACCCCAACGTATAATCTATGAAGCATTATGAGTCTTTTGAACGGTTCATTTTTTTCCAGAAGGTTTTGGAAAATGTGGAAAAAAATGAAAATGCATTTTTTTTACACAAAGTTGTCCATTTATAAGATATTTCTAACACATAGCATATACATAGAAAAAATGACACCCCAAAATGCATTATGCTACTCCTCCTGAGTATAGCGATACCACATGTGTGAGACTTTTACACAGCCTGGCCACATACAGAGGCCTAACATTGAAGTAGCACTTTCAGGCGTTCTACAAGCATAAATCGCACATATCCTTTCTCAACCACCTATTACACTTTTGAAGGCCCTGGAGCATCAGGACAATGGAATTTTCCACAAAATGACCCTATTTTGGAAAGCACACACCCCAACGTATAATCTATGAAGCATTATGAGTCTTTTGAACGGTTCATTTTTTCCAGAAGGTTTTGGAAAATGTGGAAAAAAAATGAAAATGCATTTTTTTTACACAAAGTTGTCCATTTATAAGATATTTCTAACGCATAGCATATACATAGCAAAAATAACACCCCAAAATGCATTCTGCTACTCCTCCTGAGTATAGCGATACCACATGTGTGAGACTTTTACACAGCCTGGCCATATACAGAGGCCCAACATTGAAGTAGCACTTTCAGGCGTTCTACAAGCATAAATCGCACATATCCTTTCTCAACCACCTATTACAATTTTGAAGGCCCTGGAGCACCAGGACAATAGAATTTTCCACAAAATGACCCCATTTTTGAAAGCACACACCCCAACATATAATCTATGAGGCATTATGAGTCTTTTGAACGGTTCATTTTTTTCCAGGTTTTGGAAAATGTGGAGAAAAAATGAAAATGCATTTTTTTTACACAAAGTTGTCAATTTATAAGATATTTCTAACACATAATATGTACATAGCAAAAATTCCAAAATGCATTCTGCTACTCCTCCTGAGTATGGCGATACCACATGTTTGAGACTTTTACACAGCCTGGCCAAATACAGAGGCCCAACATCCAAGTAGCACCTCCAGGCATTCTAGCAGCATTAATTGCACATATCATTTTCTGACTACCGATAACATTTTTGAAGGCCCTTCATATATCTAACACATAGCAGGTACATACCAAATAACAAAAGATTACCTGTGGTTTTAGAAGTGCAGTGGTCCACAGAGGAGAGCATCGGTCCAGGCAGCAGGCAGGGATGAGGTCAGTGACAGCAAAAGCAATCATCCAGGCAGCAGGCAGGAATACTGTCCATAGTTCGCACAGGCAGAGATACTGTCAGCACAGCCAGAGCACAGCCAAAGCACAGGTCCAGGTAGCAGGCAGAGGTGTCCCGGCAGAAATGCTGTCCAAAGTCAGTAGAGGCAGCAGGCAGATATATGGTCAACACAGCCAAAGTATTGGTCCAAGCAGCAGGAAGAAACATGGTCCATAATGTCACGGGTCATTACAGGCAGTAATATGGTCAGCACAGCCAAATTATTGGTCCAGGCAGCAGGAAGGACCATCAAGCTTAGGGCCAGGGGGACAGGGGTAGAGGCTTCTTCCACCCAAATCGCTTTGAAGCCTCCGGGCAACCAGACCCTGTTCTTGGAGCACAGAAAACGAAAAACTGTTTTTCTCTACTCAGAACGCTATTCTGAAGCCCCTCACATATGTGAGACCCCTGTGTACTAAAAGTAGATGGCCAAAAGATCAGTCCAAGTGGCAGGCAAAAACATGGTCGATTAACAGGCCAAGGTCGGTACACGTGGAAGTCAGAAACGTGGTTTAAATCGGCAGGCAGAGGCATCGTCGGTAAACAGGCTGAGGTTGGTGCACGTGGAGGTCAGAAACGTGGTTTAAATCGGCAAGCAAAGACATCGTCGGTAAACAGGCCAGGGTCAGTTAATTAACATGGAAGGTAGTTAGTAACATGGTAGCAGGCAAATGGGGAAATGGCAGTCTGTTAATAATAAGGGGAACTAATGGATGTATGATAATTTTTGAAGCAATTTCCGATGCACAGGCCAGGTTGGGAGGGACAATCGGGACAATAATAGCTGGTGTCTCTTCTTACTCCTCCTCTGCTGCATACACGGCATTTCTTTTGGCGTCTTCTTCCAGATTCTGTGGGGGGGATGCTAAAGGGATAGTGTCGCTCGTGAAGCCGACTCACACTATCAGAGCGAATGCCTCCTGGGGCGGGATCTTGTTGGTAAATGAGGGCATCGATGATATCTTCAATATATTGGAGGTAGTGGAGTCGGTGATTTTGAGTTGCTTTATGGTAGCAGACAAACAAATTAAAAAGGGCCATGTGAAACAGGTGAAACGCAACTTTTTTGTGCCAATAACGGGACTTTCTGGTTGATAAGTAGGGCTGTAGCATCTGGTCGTTTAAATCCACCCCCCCCCATGTACAAATTGTAGTCGTGGACACATTCAGGCTTTACAATGGAGCCGCGTCTTCTTGGGATCTCCACCATGGTGTCATTGTGGATCGTAGAGAGGATGTGGACATCTTTCTTGTCCCTCCACTTCATGGCCAACACCTCCTCGTTCCTCATGGATGCCGATTCTCCAGGTCGCAATTTTTTTGTCAATACATTTTGTGGGAATCCCTTCCGTTTTTTTTTTAAGGTACCGCAGGCCGGGGTTTGTTTACTGTAAAGGTGGCGAAAAAGGGGCAGGCTGGTATAATAATTATCAACATATAAATGGTAACCTTTTCGGAACAGGGGGTATGCCAACTCCCAGACAATTTTCCCACTGGTTCCAATATATGTGGGGCAATCACGGGGCTGGAGCTGGGAGTCTTTGCCTTCGTAGATCCTGAATTTGCAGATGTATCCAGTGGCTCGATCACATAATTTATTTAATTTTAACCCATACCTTGCTCTCTTGCTTGATATGTACTGCTTGAACTGCAGTCGGCCGGTGAAATGTAGGAGGGACTCGTCCACACAAATTTTTTGGTCTGGGATGAAAACTTCTTCAAATCGCTGGGAAAAGGCATTGATTAGGGGGCGTATCTTGTACAATTTGTCGTAGTTGGGATGATCTCGGGGAGGGCACTGTGAATTGTCATTGAAGTGGAGAAAGCGCATAATCATGTCGTATCTTTTCCTGGACATGACAGCGGAATATAGGGGCATGTGTTGGATGGGGCGTTTGGACCAATATGAATGGACTTCGTTCTTTTTTGTAAGCCCCATATTGAACATAAGGCCCAAAAATAATTTAAATTCCTCCAATGTTAGACGCCGCCACTGGAACATGCGGGCGTAGGAAGAATCGGGGTTGGCAGCAATAAATTGGGATGCATACAGATTCGTTTGATCCACTATATTCTGCAGCAAATCTTGTGGGAAAAATAAACAAAAATAATCAAATTTAGAAAAATTTGTAGTGTCGGGCTGCACACCTGGCTGTGCGGTGAAAGGGGGGATGATAGCGGATCCTGAGTTGGCAGGCAACCATAAGGGGTTTGCCAGGGCATCGGGAAGGTAGGATTGGGGCTGGATTCTTCGGGTTGGGCGTGCATTTCCATTGCTTGTACTGGGCTTCTCTTCCTGGGGTATGGCGCTGCTGGTGGTGGGCAGTTCTCCTGATCTTGGTGCTGATCTTGGTGCTGATCGCATTCTTTTGGGAGGGACGGTTTCCTCCGGGGACTCGGACTCTGAGCCACTATCCTCCACTGGCTCGTATTCCGAACCAGAATCGGATAATGGGAGCTCCCCGCTGCTCTCATCATCCGACATGGCAAGAATGGCATATGCCTCCTCAGGTGTGTAAACCCTTTGGGACATTATGGCAGTGCTTATTGGTGGGCCTGTGTAATGGTACTGCTGGTGGTAGTGGTGGCGGTCTGTGTGGTAGTACCGATGGAGGTATTAGTGGTGGGCCTGTGTGGTGGTACCGATGGCGGTATGGGTGGTGGTGGTACCAATGGCGGTACAGGTGGTGGTGGTACAGATGGCGGTACGGGTGGTGGTGGTGGCGGCGGTACCGATGGCGGTACAGGTGGCGGTACGGGTGGTGGTGGTAGCGATGGCGGTATGGGTGGTGGTGGTACCGATGGCGGTACAGGTGGTGGTGGTACCGATGGCGGTACAGGTGGTGGTGGTACCGATGGCGGTACGGGTGGTGATGGTACAGGTGGTGGTGGCACTACCGACGGTGGTACGGGTGGTGGTACTGGTGGTGGTACCGATGGCGGCACTAGTGGTGATACTGGTAGCGGGCCTGTGTGGCAGTATAGATGCTGGGCCTGGTCGCGGTACTGGTGGTGGTACTGGTACCGATGGCGGTACTGGTAGCCTGTGTGGCGGTACCAATGGCGGTACCGATGGAGGTGGGCCTGTGACAGATGATTGACAGATGGGCTGATTGATTGACAGATGGGCTGATTGATTGATTGACAGATGGGTTGATTGATTGACAGATGGGGTGATTGATTGACAGGTGGGCTGATTGATTGGCAGATCGGCTGATTGATTGACAGATGGGCTGATTGATTGACAGATGGGCTGATTGATTGACAGATGGGCTGATTGACAGATAGGCTGATTGACAGATGGGCTGATTGGCTGGGCTGATTGATGTGCTGGGCTGTGTGACAGGTCCTCTTTATGGGGGGGGGCGTGTTGCGCACTGTAAACTTATGTAGACAAACTACACTGAGCTAACTTACTGATCTCTTCTCTCTCCTCACAGATCGGTGTGTGAGGAGAGAGCAGGGATCAGGTAGTAACTCCTGTGGAGTTTGTTTACATTTGTGACCGGCTGTGATTGGACACAGCCGGTCACGTGGTAAATGGCCAATTCATTGGCTGTTTACTCTGATCGGGGACGCGCTGTGTCCAAGGGACACTCGCCTTGCCCGATCCCCGCTCTGCAAGCCTGTGGCGGCGCACGGAGCGCGCCGCCGAGTCTGTTTTGACAGGTGATCGGCTGTGACTTTGACACAGCCGATCACATGGTAAACAGCCAATGAAATTGGCTGTTTACCGTGATCGGGGAAGCGCTGTGTCCGAGGGACACATGCCGTCCCCGATCACCACGCTGCGTGCCCCCGCGGGTGCGCGCAAGGCATTATCCTGCAGGACGTCATATGACGTCCAGTATGGATAATGCAACCACTTCCCGGACGTCAATTCACTATTGACTGGGCGGGAAGTGGTTAATGTCCATTATTTCCTGGCTCACCCTGTGTCCAAAGTGACCCTCCTGTCACAGGAACCTATTCAGCATAAGAGTGTTCTTGAATATGTCTCCCAAATGCAGAAAAGGATCCTAACCGTAATGCCACTAGTCAAGGAACATTTGCAAAAATCCCAGGAGGCTCAACGACGGGTCTATAATAGGGCCGCTAAAATAAGGCACTTCCAAGTGGGGGATCTAGTAGCGGTGTTGATTCCCACTATGGAAAGTAAATTCTTGGCCAGATGGCAAGGTCCCTTTGAAGTTGTGGAAAAAATGGGAGAAGTAAATGATAAAGTCCACCAGCCACGCAAGAGAAAAACATATCAGATATATCATGTAAACTTGTTAAAGCTCTGGACGGACTGGGAACCGGTGACCTCCCTGGCTAGTGCAAGACTTGAGCCTCAGGTTGGGGTGGAGAGTGTCCGAGTAGCAAATACCCTGTCTAAAATCCAAAGTCAGCAGGCAAAGGAGTTCTTTCAGAGAAATAAAGAAAAATTTTCAGACTTGCCAGAGCTAACTAATGTCATGATATTATCACGAAACCAGCAGTCAACGTTTTTGTCTGGCCCTACCGCATCCTAGAGGCTCAAAGGATGGCCGTTTCAGAGGAAGTGAAGAAGATGTTAGACCTGGAGATTATTGAAGAATCGCAGAGTGAGTGGTCGAGCCCGATTGTGTTGGTACCGAAGCCCAATGGGACTCTGCGATTCTGCAATGATTTCCGGAAACTTAATGAAGTTTCACGGTTTAATGGGTTTAATGCCTACCCCATGCCCCGGGTAGCTGAGCTTATTGAGAGACTAGGTCCAGCCAGGTATATCACTACATTAGACCTTACAAAGTGGTATTGGCAAATCCAGTTGACTAAGGCTGCTAGAGAGAAAACTGCTTTTTCTACCCCGGAGGGGAGTTTCAGTACAAAAGAATGCCTTTTGGACTACAAGCTGCTCCAGCCATGTTCCAGCGAGCAATGGATAGGATTTTACAACCTCACCGGAAGTATGCCCATCACGTACCTGGTGGAGACTGGAATGTGACGGAGCCCTCCCTTGCTCCTCCCGCCTACACTCCTGAAGGTGGGAACAGAAAGTGTAAAGGCAAGAAGCAGCTTAGTACCAGAGCATAGACAGGAGCAGAACCAGGAGAAGAGCAGCAGTCAGCAACAACCAGGCAGCAGGGTACTGAATCGGCAGGCAAAGCAAGTCCAGTAAACAAGCCAAAGCCAGGATACCAAGTAACAGAGTAAAGGAACAAGCAGAGGTGAAGTCCAAAGGCGAGCCGGGTCATACACGAACAAACAGGAACAGCAGATCAGGTCTTGGAAGGTCAGGAAGAAGCTGAAGATTATCCAGCACTGTTTACAGTAATAGAGCAGTTTAAATAGGCCACTGGGCGCCAAGTGCTAATTGGTGTGTGCGCGCACACGCCGCGCTCGCGCACAGGTGTGCGCACGTGCACATCTCCGTGCACGATGAACTGGCATTGCAGGAATTATGTTGGTCCTTTTCTCATGAATATTAGCACAAGTGCAATGTGTACGAGCATGAGCAAGCACTCGCACTGGCCTTTTAGTGATGGCGGTCCGGTTTGCCTTACATTGCCCCCCCCCCTAATGGGAAGCCTCCGGATGCCCATCTGGGACATCTTTGCAGGATGGGTTTGAATAAACTTCCTTACTAGCCTTGGAGCATGGACAGTGTCTTCTGGTTCCCACAAGCTCTCCTCAGGACTGTACCCTTTCCATTTGATCAAATACTGAATGCGGCCACCCCTCTTCCTACAATCTATAACGGCCTCAATTTCATACTCTTCTTCGTCATCAATCATAATTGGTGCTGGAGGGCCGGGATTACGGCCAGGAAAGAGATCTGGTACAGTAGGCTTTAGTAAAGATATATGAAAAACCGGATGATTCTTATACTTTTCTGGAAGCAAAAGTTCATAAGCTGTTGGATTTATTTTTATTTTTACAGCAAGTGGGCCAATGTACTTGGGAGCCAGTTTTTTGGAAGGACAAGCCATTTTCAGATTAGTGGTTGATAACCAAACCCTGTCCCCAGGGTTAAGATCCAGATCACCCCTTCTTTTTCTATCAAATTATTTTTTGTTGTCCTGTTGGGCCTTGGCAATAGCTTCCTGTAGAATTTTATTGTTGGTTTGCAGAAACAACAGTCGCTCCTGGACTGCTGGAACAGAAGAATCAAAGACTGCATCAGGTAAAAAAGAGGGGTTGAATCCAAAGTTCGTGAATAATGGCGTTTGACCTGTGGCTGAGTGGACAGAATCGTTGTAGGCGAATTCTGCTAGCGGAAGAAGTGAAGCCCAGTCATCCTGTGTGAAAGAAGAAAAACACAGAAGATACTGTTCTAGGGTCTGGTTTGTACGTTCTGTCTGACCATTCGTCTGGGGATGATATGCTAAAGATAACCACGTCTCAATTTTAAGCGCTTTACAAAGTTCTTTCCAAAATTTGGACATAAACTGCACTCCACGGTCAGAAGTTATACTCTGAGGAACCCCATGCAACCGTACCATCTCCTTGACAAAAACTTGTACAGTCTCTAGAACAGATGGTGTTCCAATCATTGATATAAAGTGTGCCATTTTGGATAGCCTATCAACTATCACAAAAATAGTGGTAAAGCTTTCAGAAGGTGGGAGCTCGACAATGAAGTCCATGTTAATCATTTCCCAAGGCTTGCTAGGAATAGGCAAGGGCCTTAACAAACCCCAAGCTTTGGTCTTATCTCCTTTGCTCCGGATACAAATCTCACAGCTTCTCACATAATTCTGACAATCAAGTCTCAAACCGGGCCACCAGAAGGATCATTGTAACAGCTCCAAAGTCTTACGGATCCCAAAATGCCCTGCCAAGGGGTGGTCGTGGCATAGATTTAAGGTTGACTGGCGCAAACTTGAGGGTACAAAAACTCTTTGCTCATGGAAGAACAATCCATCCCGTTCCTGCAACCGAAAGTCCTGCGGTGGCCCCTCCTCCCTAGAAGCTTGTTTAAGCTGTGACACCAAATCTCCTTGCAGTAACAGAAAGTTTTGTGAAGATAGGATGGTATCAGGTTGAGCAACTTCCTTTTCTTCCAGAAACATACGTGACAAGGCGTCAGGTTTCCCATTCTTAGAACCTGGTCTGTAGGTTATATGGAATGTAAATCGTGAGAAAAACAAGGCCCACCTGGCCTGACGAGGCTTTAGGCGCCTGGCTGTACGGAGGTATTCTAAATTTTTGTGGTCCGTAAAAATAAGGATTGGGTGACTTGCTCCCTCAAGCAGATAACGCCATTCCTCCAGAGCGGCCTTGATTGCAAGTAGCTCATGATCTCCCACATCATAATTTTTCTCTGTAAAGAAGAAGGCCAAGGGGTGCAGGAGAGATTTAGAGCCTTGTCGTTGAGATAAGATTGTGCCCACTGTGTTTTCAGAAGTGTCTACCTCGAGAACATGGGGTAATGCAGGGTCAGGATGTTGTAAAATTGGTGCTGATGTAAAAAGAGTTTTTAATTTATCAAAGGCGAGTTGCGCCGCTGGAGTCCACTGAAATCGGGTGTTCTGCTTAGTAAGCTGAGTGATGGGGCTGATGATAGCTGAGAAGTTTTTGATAAATTTACCTTAAAAGTTAGCGAATCCAACAAATCTCTGTATTCCTTTTGGCACTGGCTACTCAAGGATGGCACAAAATTTTTGTGGATCCATTGCGATGCCTGATGTTGAGATGATAAGTCCCAGAAACTGGATTGTTTCTTTCTCAAACTCGCATTTTTCCGCCTTTGCGTATAGCTGGTGTTTTCGGAGACGGTTGAGAACCTTTTTAACTTTTAGCCGGTGTTCCTCTATGGAAGGGGAGAATGAGTATATCATCGAGATACACGATCATGAAGAGGTTGAGAGTCTCTAAAAACATCATTGACAAGATGCTGAAAAGTAGCTGGGGCATTACATAGCCCAAAAGGCATAACCAAATATTCAAAGTGCCCAAAACGGATACGGAAGGCTGTTTTCCATTCATCGCCTTCCCGAATTCTTACCAGGTTATATGCACCTCGTAGATCAAGTTTTGTGAATACTTTTGCTGCTCTGAAGTGCTGGAAGAGTTCTGGAACAAGTGGAAGAGGGTATCTGTTCTTTATGGTTATTTTGTTTATTTCTCTATAGTCCACACAAGGTCTCAGAATGTGATCCTTTTTTTCAACAAAAAATATGCCGGCCCCAGCGGGGGAAGTGGATGGACGGATGAATCCCCTTTCCAGGTTCTCATCAATGTATAGGCGCAACACCTCCAGCTCAAGTTCTGATAAAGGAAAAATCCGTCTAAATGGAATCTCGGCCCCGGGTAGCAATTCGATGGGGCAATCGTATGGCCGATGGGCAAAGTCTTGGCCTTCTTCTTATCAAAAACATCTAGGAAATCATGGTAAACAGGTGGGACATGTTGCGAAACTGAAGACTCTGGTTGCAGCTCCATTAGGGGCGCTGTGGTGGTGACTGCTTGGGGAAAAACAATGTTGCTGGCAGTAGGTGGTAGGAAAAGACACAGTTCCAGATTCCCAGTTTATTTGGGGGTTGTGTGCCTGCAACCATGGAATCCTCAGCATGATGGGAAATAAGGGAGATGGAATAATGTCCAGGTTTAGGTATTCAGAATGACCCGAAGAAGTTACTGCCAGCAGGGGACAAGTTTCTTGCGTGACAGGACCTGACTTGAAATTTGAGCCATCCGCCAGATTGACCTTTAAATGCTGCGTCTTAGTTTGCAGTGGAACTTGATGTTGTTTAGCAAAGGTATAGTCCATAAAACAACTGCAGGCTCCGAAATCAATAATAGCTTGGGTTTGGATGTTCCCTCCCAGTAGCTGCAAAGAGAGCGTCAACAGAAGATGAGAGGAAATGCTTTTTACAGGACAGCTGGAAGCGTAAGGAGCAAGGGCAGTCTTTTGTGGCCTTATGGGGCAGTTGCAGAGATAATGACCAACGCCACCACAGTAAAGGCATAAGTCATTTTGCCGGCGTCTAAGTCTTTCTTTGGACGACAGAGGTGAACGGGTAAATCCCAAGTGAACAGATTCCTTCATAGAGGAGGATGGTGGCCGAGGTGTGAGTGCAGGTGCTGCTGACGTCCAGGTAGGTTGAATGTTGCCAGGCCTTTCTGCCCTTCTCTCTCGGAATCTGCGATCCACCCGAATGGTGAGCTGGATTAAGTCTAAGAGCGTTTTTGGTGGATCTAGTCTGGCAAGTTCATCTTTTAGAGTCTCAGAAAGTCCCAGACGGAACTGGTATTGCAAGGCTGCATCATTCTAGGCAGTGTCGGAACTCCAGTTACGGAACTTAACCACGTAGTCTTCCACAGGCAGAGGTCCTTGACGAAGCGTATGTAAGTTAGCCTCCACTGTGGAGGTTCGCTGGGGGTCATCATAAATCTCAGCCATTGCCATAAAGAAAGAAGTAATTGATGCAAGGACCAGGCTAGTCTGTTCTCGAAGGTGATGAGCCCATATCTGTGGTTCCTCCCGCAGGAGGGAAATGACAAAACCCACCCTGGTGAATTCAAGGGAGAAAGTCTGTGGTTGTAACTCGAAATACAGCTGGCAGGCATTGCGAAAAGTTCAAAACTTGTAGCGATTTCCTGAAAAGCGCTCCGGGATAGGTACTCTAGGCTCCAGGAGAGGAACTACTACTGTGGGTGCAGGAGCAGGAGCAGAAGCGGATTCCCCAGATAATGAACCTTGAGATGCAGAGGGTAAACGACTTTCAAGCTGGATATAGGCCTCCTGGAGTCCGGTCACCGCTTGGATCAAAGTTACGATTTGCTGGCATAGTGCTTTGGGCAGAGAGGTACTTCCTCCAGTCTCAGTCATGGCTGGATGATACTATCACGTACCTGGTGGAGACTGGAATGTGACGGAGGCCTCCCTTGCTCCTCCCGCCTATACTCCTGAAGGTGGGAACAGAAAGTGTAAAGGCAAGGAGTGGCACGAGTGCCAGGTAGCTGGCTGGTGATGTCCCCTCTGTAGGTGGGTAGAGCTGGCAGTCACGGTCCTTGGAGCAGGAAGTAGAAGCAGCTTAGTACCAGAGCATAGACAGGAGCGGAACCAGGAGAAGAGCAGCAGTCAGCAACAACCAAGCAGCAGGGTACAGAATCAGCAGGCAAAGCAAGTCCAGTAAACCAAAGTCAGGATTCCAGGTAACAGAGTAAAGGAACAAGCAGAGGCAAAGTCCAAAGGCGAGCCGGGTCCTACACGAACAAACAGGAACAGCAGATCAGGTCTTGGAAGGTCAGGAAGAAGCTGAAGATCATCCAGCACTGTTTACAGTGATAGGCCACTGGGCGCCAAGTGCTAATTGGTGTGTGCACGTGCGCACACACCAATGTGGTGTGCACATCTCCGTCCGCGATGAACTATCATTGCAGGAATTATGTTGGTCCTTTGCTCATGAATATTAGCACGAGTGCAATGTGTAAAAGCATGAGCAAGCACTCGCACTGGCCTTTTAGAGGTCTGGTTTACCTTACAATGCCTCAGTGTACTTGGACGACATAGTCATTTGTAGCAGAGACTGGGAATCACACTTGCCCAAAGTCCAGGCAGTGCTGGACTCTCTTTGGGAAAAAAAATGTGCTTTGCGAATGGAGGAGGTGAAATAACTGGGCTATATCATGGGCAGAGGGGTGGTAAAACCTCAGGTCAGCAAGGTAGAGGCTATACAGAATTGGACTCACCCCCTCACAAAGAAGCAGGTACGTGCATTCCTGGGCATGGTGGGATACTACAGGAGGTTTGTACCCAACTCTGCCACATTGGCGGCTCCATTGAAAGATCTAAGGGTCGGAAATCAGTCATGGTGGAGTGGAATGCAGACGCTGAAAAGGCTTTTTTTGAAGCTCAAGTCAGCACTGTGCCAACCCCCTTATCTGATAGCCCCCAATTTTTCAAAGGAGTTCATTGTCCAGACTAATGCCGCGTACACACGATTGTGATTCACGGCGGTGAAAACACCGCCATGAATCACGACAGGAAAAACAAGGGAACGGCTTGTTCCCCCACACACGCACGCACCCACGATTTTCCCCTGATTTTAAGGGGAAAAAAGTGTGTGTTATGCACCGATAAATATGGTATTTGGTCAATATCAAAAGTTCATCTCAATACTTTGTTATATATCCTTTGTTGGCAATGACAGAGGTCAAACGTTTTCTGTAAGTCTTCACAAGGTTGTCACACACTGTTGCTGCTATGTTGGCCCATTCCTCCATGCAGATCTCCTCTAGAGCAGTGATGTTTTGGGGCTGTCGATAGGCAACACGGACTTTCAACTCCCTCCAAAGGTTTGCTATGGGGTTGAGATCTGGAGACTGGCTAGGCCACTCCAGGACCTTGAAATGCTTCTTACGAAGCCACTCCTTCGTTGCCCGGATGGTGTGTATGGGATCATTGTCATGCTGAAAGACCCAGCCACGTTTCATCTTCAATGCCCTTGCTGATGGGAGGAGGTTTGCACTCAAAATCTCACAATACATGGCCCCATTCATTCTTTCATGTATACGGATCAGTCGTCCTGTTCCCTTTGCAGAGAAACAGCCCCAAAGCATGATGTTGCCACCCCCATGCTTCACAGTAGGTATGGTGTTCTTTGGTTGCAACTCGGCATTCTCTCTCCTCAAAACACGATGAGTTGTGTTTCTACCAAACAGTTCTACTTTGGTTTCATCTGACCATATGACATTCTCCCAATCCTCTTCTGGATCATCCAAATGCTCTCTAGCAAACCTCATACGGGCCCGGACATGTACTGGCTTAAGCAGGGGGACACGTCTGGCACTGCAGGATCTGAGTCCCTGGCGGTGTAGTGTGTTACTGATGGTAGCCTTTGTTACGATGGTCCCAGTTCTCTGCAGGTCATTCACTAGGTCCCCCCATGTGGTTCTGGGATTTTTGCTCACTGTTCTTGTGATCATTTTGACCCCACGGGGTGAGATCTTGTGTGGAGCCCCAGATCAAGGGAGATTATCAATGGGTCTTGTATGTCTTCCATTTTCTAATTATTGCTCCCACAGTTGATTTCTTCACACCAAGCTGCTTGCCTATTGCAGATTAAGTCTTCCCAGCCTGGTGCAGGTCTACAATTTTGTTTCTGGTGTCCTCCGACAGCTCTTTGGTCTTCACCATAGTGGAGTTTGGAGTGTGACTGTTTGAGGTTGTGGACAGGTGTCTTTTATACTGATAACAAGTTCAAACAGGTGCCATTAATACAGGTAATGAGTGGAGGAGAGAGGAGCCTCTTAAAAAAGAAGATACAGGTCTGTGAGAGCCAGAAATCTTGCTTGTTTGTAGGTGACCAAATACTTATTTTCCACCATAATTTGCAAATAAATTCTTTCCAAATCAGACAATGTGATTGTCTGAATTTGTTTCCACATTTTGTCTCTCATAGTTGAGGTATACCTATGATGACAATTACAGGCCTCTCTCATCTTTTTAAGTGGGAGAACTTTCACAATTGGTGGCTGACTAAATACTTTTTTGCCCCACTGTATATATACAGTCAGGTCCATAAATATTGGGACATCGACACAATTCTAATATTTTTGGCTCTATACACCACCACAATGGATTTGAAATGAAACAAACAAGATGTGCTTTAACTGCAGACTTTGAGCTTTAATTTGAGGGTATTTACATCCAAATCAGGTGAACGGTGTAGGAATTACAACAGTTTGTATATGTGCCTCCCACTTTTCAAGGGACCAAAAGTAATGGGACAATTGGCTGCTCAGCTATTCCATGGCCAGGTGTGTGTTATTCCCTCATTAATCCATTTACAAGGAGCAGATAAAAGGTTCAGAGTTAATTTCAAGTGTGCTATTTGCATTTGGAATCTGTTGCTGTCAACTCTCAATATGAGATCCAAAGAGCTGTCACTATCAGTGAAGCAAGCCATCATTAGGCTGAAAAAACAAAACAAACCCATCAGAGAGATAGCAGAAACATTAGGTGTGGCCAAATCAACGGATTGGAACATCCTTAAAAAGAAAGAAAGCACCGGTGAGCTCAGCAACACCAAAAGACCCGGAAGACCACGGAAAACAACTGTGGTGGACGACCAAAGAATTCTTTCCCTGGTGAAGAAAACACCCTTCACAACAGTTGGCCAGATCAAGAACACTTTCCAGGAGGTAGGTGTATGTGTGTCAAAGTCAACAATCAAGAGAAGACTTCAGAGTGAATACAGAGGGTTCACCACAAGATGTAAACCATTGGTGAACCTCAAAAACAGGAAGGCCATATTAGAGTTTGCCAAACAACATCTAAAAAATAGGATTTTTATAACAGCTTACCTGTAAAATCCTTTTCTTGGAGTACATCACGGGACACAGAGCGACATAGTCATTACTAATGGGTTATATAGATACCGTCAGGTGCTGGCACTGGCAACTTCCAAAACCGGAAGTACCCTCCCCTATATAAGCCCCTCCCATCCGGGAGCACCTCAGTTTTGTAGCAAAGCAATAAGTGTCCCCAAAGAGGGGCGGGAGCTCTGTGTCCCGTGATGTACTCCAAGAAAAGGATTTTACAGGTAAGCTGTTATAAAAATCCTATTTTCTTTCTCGTACATCACGGGACACAGAGCGACATAGTCATTACTAATGGGATGTCCTAAAGCAATGCCCAATGAGGGGGGGGATACACCATATATAAGCTGAGCGCTATCAGACATGAGGATCTTTTGCGGCCTGCAACACACTGCGCCCAAAGGCGACATCCTCCTGACTTCTAACGTCCACCTGGTAGCACCTAGTAAACGTGTGTACTGAAGACCATGTTGTGGCCTTACAGATTTGAGCCAGGGAGGCCTGGTGATGCACTGCCCATGAAGTTCCAACTGCTCTCGTGGAGTGCGCTCTAACTTTGAACGGAGGCGGTCTCCTTCTCAAGCCATAGGCTTGTATTATGACCTGTCGAATCCACTTGGCTAAAGTAGATTTTGACGCTGCCTGACCCTCTCTGGGGCCTTCCGGCAGAATAACCAAAGTATCCGTTCTGCGAATCTGAGCAGTGGCCTTTAGATAAGCTTTAACTGCTCTTACTACATCCAAAGAATGCAATAACTTTTCCTCTACCGAAGTAGGTTTGGGGAAAAAAGAAGGAAGAACCACATCTTGGTTCAAATGAAACCTCGATACCACCTTAGGAAGAAAGGCTGGATGAGGACGTAACACTACTCTATCCTTATGGATAACCAGATATGGCTCCTTACAGGACATAGCTGCTAATTCCGACACTCTTTTAGCCGAACAAATGGCTACTAGAAAAATCAATTTCCTGGTGAGAAGCACCAAAGAAATATGATGTAATGGTTCAAATGGTTGTTTCTGTAGAACCGACAGAACCAAGTTTAGATCCCATGGACATATGGGAATATTAACCGGAGGACTAATACGCATCACTCCTTGTATAAAGGCTTTGACTAGTGAATGCGAAGCCAAGGGCCTTTGAAAAAATATTGACAAGGCCGAAATCTGACCCTTGATAGTACTCAAGGCAAGCTTCCTATCTACAGCCCACTGTAGGAAGTCCAGAATCCTACCTATTACGTACTTATGTGGATGCCATTTCTTGGCCTCACACCACGCGATGTACGCCTTCCAGATTCTATAGTAGATCTGCCTGGATACCGGCTTCCTGGCATTGATCATGGTAGATACCACAGGATTAGAGAGCCCTCTCTTTTTTAGAATGTGGGCTTCAATAGCCAGGCCGTCAAACCTAGGGCTGGTAAGGAAGGGTGGTATATTGGTCCTTGCGAAAGCAGGTCCGGACGACGTGGGAGAGACCAAGGACTCCCCACTGACATTTTACAATCTCCGCGTACCACGCTCTTCGGGGCCACGCTGGAGCCACCAGAATCACTGGTTCCTTTTCTACCCTGATTCTGCGGAGTCATCGAGGTAACCATTGTGGCGGTGTGAATGCATATATCAGCTTGAACTGATCCCAAGGGAACACTAGGGCATCCGAGCCGCAAGCTAGGGGATCCCTTGTCCGAGAGACAAACCTGTCCACCTTTGCGTTGAATCTGGATGCTAGAAGATCTACATCCGATGTTCCCCACCGCTGACATATTGTCCAGAAAACCTTGGGGTGAAGGGACCCTTCCTCTGGGCATAATTGCTGGCGACTTAGAAAGTCCGCCTTCCAATTCTCCACTCCTGGAATAAATACCGCAGATATGGCTGGGACATATCTTTCTGCCCATTTTAGGATGTAATTTACTTCCCTCTGGGCTGCACGACTCCTGGTGCCCCCCTGATGATTGATATATGCCACTGCTGTGGCATTGTCTGATTGAATTCTGACAGGGGACCCTTGGAGTTTGGATGTCCATGCTACTAGGGCATACTGGGCTGCTCGTATCTCTAAGAGATTGATGGGCAGGGCCTTTTCTGCATCCGACCATCTGCCCTGGAGAGACCATTGCTCCAGTACTGCTCCCCAGCCTATAAGGCTGGCATCTGTAGTGACCACCTTCCAAGAAATCGGACTGAAGGATTTCCTTTTTTCCAGATTCTGGGGAACCAACCACCAACGGAGGCTCTTGCGAACGGAAGGGGACAAGGACATTGTAAGTCTAGGGCCTGAACTTTTTTGTTCCAGGCTGACAGTATGGCCCCTTGCAAATTCCTTGAATGGAATTGACCGTAGGGTACTGCTTCGAATGATGCCACCATCTTTCCCAGCAGCCTCATATACAGGCGTATGGACGGCTGTCTTTTTTGTACCCACTAAGTGGATCAAATCTTTCAAAGACAACACCTTTCCTCGAGGCAAGAATATTTTTCTCTGGCCTGAATCCAACCTTAGCCCCAAGTATTCCAGACTTTTGACTGTTTTTTAGGGGTGACTTGTCTCGGTTGATAATCCAACCGTGAGATTCCAGATACTTGATTGTCTTGTGAACAACCACGTCTAGTTTTTTCACTGAGTGGTCTATCAGCAACAAGTCATCTAGATATGCCATTATCATTACACCTTGTGTTCTTAGATTGGCCAATAAAGGGCCAGAATTTTTGTAAACACTCGTGGTGCTGTGGCCGAACCGAAGGGTAAGGCTCTGAACTGAAAATGGCGCCCTTCTACTGCAAAGCGTAGAAATTTTTGGTGGACTGGAAAGATGGGAATGCGCAAATAAGCATCTTTGATGTCGATCGCGGCTAACCAATCCTCCCCTTGTAGGGCAGTGGCCACCGATCGGATTGACTCCATTGGAAAGTCCTGATATACAGGAATTTGTATAGCCCTTTTAGAATTAATATGGGCCTCCCGTCCGCGTTTGCTTCGGGACTGTAAAGAGGTTTGAGTAAAACCCGAACCCTCATTCTTCCAGGGGAACCTCCATAATTACTCCTTGGAGCAATAGTTGTTCTAGTGCCAACAGGAGGGACTCTCTCTTCCGGGGATCCCTTGGCACGTTTGACCTCAAAAATGGGAAGGAGGAGAGTCTTTTAACTCCAAACTGTATCCCAAACATACTGCGGAGAGCACCTATCTGTCTTGATCGTGTCCCGCCAGGTCTCTTGCGAACAACTGGAGTCCTCCCCCCACCCGACTGAGTGGGGGCTTCAATGAATTTAACTTTGGGGGAGGTTTTGTACCTCCCCTGACCCAGGGTTTCTCATTACCCTGCTATTGTCCCTGTTTTTTACCCCCGGGAATTGACCGAGGAGGCCGTCGGAACTGTTACACAGCCGATGCCTCAGGGACTGGAGAAGCAGGCCTCTTAAAGAGGGACCTCTAACTCTGTTTTTAACCGGCAAGAGCGTATTTTTACCGCTGGAAATTTTCTGGATATATTTGTCCAGGTTTTCCCTGAATAAGCGTTCACCATGAAATGGGACGCTAACCAGCCATTCTTTACAGGGAGTTTCAGCAGACCAGTTTTTGAGCCATAGAAGCCTACGCATATGTACTATAGACAGCGTAAGGCGGGAGGCCTGATGGACTGAATCCTTTATGGCGTCAACCGCAAAGCCTAAGGCTCTAGGTAGATCAGCTAGGGCAAAGCCTGCTGATCTGTCAAGTCCCTCAAGACCTGTTTCAACTGATCCTTCACTGCTTAGCAGACCCCAATAGCTGCTACTGCTGGTTGTGTCACCAAGCTTGCTGTAGAAAGAAGCAGATTTTCATAAGGACTCCAATCTTTTATCTAT
Source organism: Rana muscosa (assembly GCA_029206835.1). Classification (NCBI taxonomy): domain Eukaryota; kingdom Metazoa; phylum Chordata; class Amphibia; order Anura; family Ranidae; genus Rana; species Rana muscosa. Next base: position 69,882,349 of record CM055121.1, on the reverse strand, counting down.
TGGGTTCTTGAACATTTGGACATTATCCACTGGACATGTCAGTGATTTATACATACAAGAGATGGCTGCGTCCACTGTAGGGACCTTCCATTTTTTTTTTTTTTTTTTGATGAACTTATCCTCCATGGGATAGACCACCGGAAATCTCTTGGGGGAATAAATATTTTCTCAGGATGTTCCCAATCCTGGTAAATGAGCCCTTTCAGTAAAGGGTGAAGTGGAAAAGAACAGACAGTCTGGGGGCTTCTAGCGACCCCAACGAGGATACAGTAGTGGTTGATGGTTCCGCAAGGTGCATTTTTAAATGCTGATCGGACCATGTTAGTCAGAGACTGAACCCATAATCTTTCAGCTTGAGATGCTGAGAAAAGGTTCCCCCACTGTTGATTCCTCTATAACAGAATCAACCTCATCCTGATCCCCTTCAGGCAGGTCGATCCCTGTATGGGACTGTTGCTCTGCTAACAGGCACTCTGAAGGAGGAGACGGAGATCGGGCGTGCTTTCCCTGACAGGGAGGCAGCGATAAATGTTGACAATCTCTCTCTAATCCTCCCAGAGCTGAGGAAAAAACCTCCTCTGTTACATACACAGGAGCAGGTGAACTGAGGACAGCCACAGTACCAAGTACCCCTGCGGGGTCTCTACGGTCACTTACCTCTGAACTTCAGGGGAGACTGGTGCAGCAGAAGTATGCCCAAGATCCTCCGAGCCCGATGAGACCCCCTTCGCTTCCTGGAAGATTCAGTTCCGGAGCTTCTGGACGGCATATTCCTAAGCCTAAAGCTGAGGTATTCCAGCCGTAATACACCACTTTTACTGAGAATAGTCTAGCACAATTGCTGCTATATCACAGTTGGTGTCTACTAATGTGCCTTTCTAGGGGATGCCTGTATCAACCGCTTGCTGTATGCCCTTTTTTAAATGTTGCCAGCTCTGTCTCTGTACTTCATAGCCAGCTCACCACACAAAACTGTGGTTTTTACATGCTGGGACGCCCGCACATGCGCAGAAGCGCTGCGGCGCACACAGAGCGTCATCCCCCAGGCTCCGCCCCCTTTCCTGGCTCACCTCTATATATAGAGGCGCGTGCACGCGCACGCGCGCGGCCACGTGCGCCTTCGGCGCTAATTTTGAAAAATGGAGACTAGGGACAAGAGCCAGGGCCCCTCTTTGCCGCAGGCCGGGGGATGGACGAGCATTGCAACATGGCAGAGGAAGCAGTTTCCCATAAGAGAACTCACCATCTGCCTGGACTTGCTCTGCTGAGAAGAAACTAGTCCACATGACAAGAAAACATTCCACAGCGGCCTCTAGTGGACAAACACAGGTACCGCAGTCTAATATCTTAAATATATATAAAAAAATATTTTTATTTATTTTTTCTTGACCACCATTAAAAATTATTACATTTTTTTAGTAGTTACAGGCATGCACAGAATTTTGCGGGAATACCATTAGGTAACAGACAGAAAGACAAATTAGGCTTGGGGGTCCCCCAATAGAACCAAGTTCCTGGGGGCCCCCACTTACCTGTTCCCCGCCGCAGGACTTTGTTTGGTCCACAAAAGCCCAAACTTCACCTATCACGGCAGGCATTGTAATCAAACCTTCAGGGACCGGGTTCCCAAGGATTCCACTCCCCTGGACCTGTATAGCACCCTGCACAGAAAACATCTTGGTCGTGGGTATGACCAGAGCTCTGGATCCCAGGGTCCAGCTCTCCTAAGAGAAGCATTACAGGCAAAACCTTGCTCTTCTCTGCAAGGCCCGGGTACCGACCGTTTAGCTATGAAGCTTTTTTGGTCGGATCCGGAATAGCTTACTGAGGCCCAAAAGAACCTGTACGCAAGCTCAGTGAAAAACACATGTTTCTTCTTGGCCAACACCTTAGACACTGGCAAAAAACTGAGGTGCTCCCGGATGGGAGGGGCTTATATAGGGGAGGGTACTTCCGGTTTTGGAAGTTGCCAGTGCCAGCACCTGACGGTATCTATATAACCCATTAGTAATGACTATGTCGCTCTGTGTCCCGTGATGTACGAGAAAGAAAAAGCCTTCACAGTTCTGGAACAACATCCTATGAACAGATGAGATCAAGATCAACTTGTACTAGAGTGATGGGAAGAGAAGAGTATGGAGAAGGAAAGGAACTGCTCATGATCCAAAGCATACCACCTCATCAGTGAAGCATGGTGGTGGTAGTGTCATGGCGTGGGCATGTATGGCTGCCAATGGAACTGGTTGTCTTGTATTTATTGATGATGTGACTGCTGACAAAAGCAGCAGGGTGAATTCTGAAGTGTTTCGGGCAATATTATCTGCTCATATTCAGCCAAATGCTTCAGAACTCATTGAATGGCGCTTCACAGTGCAGATGGACAATGACCGGAAGCATACTGCGAAAGCAACTAAAGAGTTTTTTAAGGGAAAGAAGTGGAATGTTATGCAATGGCCAAGTCAATCACCTGACCTGAATCCGATTGAGCATGCATTTCACTTGCTAAAGACAAAACTGAAGGGAAAATGCCCCAAGAACAAGCAGGAACTGAAGACAGTTGCAGTAGAGGCCTGGCAGAGCATCACTCATGGGCGTCCGCTCCATAGGGCAAGGGGGGTCAATTGCCCCCCCTGGAATCGTAAGAAGGTGTTGAATTGAATCATGTGCCCGGGATTCAGCTTACCTGATCCCCGGACCCATTATTCACGCTGGCTGTGGCTGAGAAACTTCACACTGCAGCAGCTCTCGCAGTTCTGACTGAACAGTATACTGAACTTTTCACAACGCTCCCTTGCTAACCCCTCCCATATAGGGAGTGTGGCCGGGGAAAGTCTGCTTCAGGGGCACTGTGTGGACAGATATTATATTTCCATATGTCCCTCCTGCTGGGCGGGGGCTGGGGCTAGGACGAACTATGCACGGTTTTCATCGTGTGGGGAGGATGATGCTGCTGGCTCAGAGGATGCTGAGTGCAGGAGTAAAGAAAGTGTGATCTCGGGCATGCAACAGGGAAAGTAATGGTAAAGAAAGCAACATGCCCATGCATTCTACTCATGGCACTGTGTACAATATACTACTGCACTGCCACCAACTCCTAATATTATAAATACTTCAAGTTGTGTTCCCACATTCCACAACTTAATATATAAAGAATAATGGTGTTGCACTACCTTTTAACCACGTGCAGAAACATATTTTAAATAAAATTATATAAAAAAAGTCATAATTGAATACACAATCCCAGTGCAATAAATCTATAAATACCCCAAAAAATATACTCTAAAATATTACCACATATGTTGAAATATTATAAATGAATTGCATAAAAAATGGTAATTGAATACACAATACCAACGCTGCAAATCTATTGATTAAAATATACCAATAAGTCGCTTTTAACCCCTGCTAGCGGTCGAAGAAAGGGTTAAATGTGACACGTATATCGCCGCTGCCGAAACCCCCCCGAAAAAATTTGAGCGGACGCCCATGGCATCACCAGGGATGAAACCCAGTGTCTGGTGATGTCTATGCATTCCAGACTTCAGGCTGTAATTGACTGCAAAGGATTTGCAACCAAGTATTAAAAAGTGAAAGTTTGATTTATGATTGTTAATCTGTCCCATTACTTTTGGTCCCTTAAAAATGGGAGTCGCATATACAAACTGTTGTAATTCCTACACCGTTTACCTGATTTGGATGTAAATACCCTCAAATTAAAGCTGAAAGTCTGCAGTTAAACCACATCTCGTTTGTTTAATTTCAAATCCATTGTGGTGGTGTATAGAGCCAATAAGATTATAATTATGTTGATATCCCAATATTTATGGACCTGACTGTGTATATATATATATATATATATATATATATATATATATATGTATATATATATATATATATATATATATATATAGTCCTCAAATTTTTTTACTAATTTAAGGAACACTTTGAAAACACATCAGATCTCAATGGGGAAAAATATCATGCTGGATGTTAAATTTAAAGACAGCCCTAAAATCTAAGTGAAAAAATGATGCAGCGGGCTAGTCCATTTTGCTGAAATTTCATTGCAGCAACTCAAAATGGTACTCAGTAGTTTGTATGACCCCCCGTGCTTGTATGCATGCCTGAGAACATCGGGACATGCTCCTAATGAGAGGAAAAAAAGGGGGGAAACATTTGGGACTTTGAATAAGGCGTAAGGGAAGGTTCACGTCTCCATCCCTGTGCTGAATGCAACATAAAGGGGGGGGGGGGGAGTTTGGGACTTTGAATGAGGTGTGTTTGCTCAGACCAGAAAAATCATATAAGTAAAAACATCCGTGTGTTTATTACTAAACCATTAGGCATAACACAGTACAGCGTAATATGCATGGTACAGTTTACAGAATTACATCAAAATAATTGTAGATTGCATGGCACATAATGTTTGAAAGATAAGCATATTAAATATTTGAACAAAATATAGTCTGATAAAAACATAAATCGATGAAACCATTTAGATATACACTGAATACATCCGCAAAGGCCCGACACGTTTCGTGGACTGCATCCACTCATCAGGAGCCATGCATTCATGTTCTAAAGAGGGAAGGAACAAATGACCAATTATAGTCTGTTGTATCGGACATGATGAAAAACTTGGAATTGCTAAAATAATTACTGGTCATACCTAAGATTGCTCACATCTGAGCTGAAAAATGTGATAATCCGTGGTGGCAGCCGGCCAACCATGTCTCGCCCGGGAGCTGAGAAGGGGGTCCAGTGGGAAAGGCCAGGCACACGGCCGCAATTCTCCATAAGAGGTGAAAACAAATGTTTCACGGTTGATGGGAATTCTAGAATATATGAGATTAATTAGAATATATGAAAATATGAGTGACCTTATCAATGTATAAGGATATACAAGAAAAGAGCCCATAACCGTGATAGAAGAATGAAGTTTAAAATGGGTGTACCCAGTCATAATGTGCAGCGTAGACCCAAGATGAGAGAATGAAATAAAAGAGAAAATGAATAAGGAAGTGTGAAGATGAAAGGGGGATGAGAGTGAATGGACTTAGGAAAAGAGACTGGAGTGGAAAAGAATCCAGGAGTGATTGCTGATGAATTACCTTCTTGAAAGGATAGTGGTAAACCAGGGAGGAAGTCCCAAAAAGACCCATGTGGAAACTGCACAATTGTATTGAAACAAGGACTGTGCACTTGTGAAAATTGCAGATCCCGAGCCCGGCATGGCCCCCAGAACCCCTCCAGCGTCATGCGGACATGACATATTGAGAGAGACAGCCCGGCGGCCGCCGGAGTGACTCCCCTCGTGTCAGTCAAGCTGGAATAGCAGACGCTTGCGTGCCAGGACGCCCAAATAGGACGTCACACGCATAACGCAGAATGCATGGCGCCGATTCGCAGTGGAAACACCTGCCCACTCCCCGTGACCTATGGAGAGGAGGGAAGGGGGGGCACCCAGCGCGGATCGCAGCTCCCGGGAATGAAAACACAGACCAGCTCACTGGCCGCAAATCACATGATTTCATATCAGTTCAGATGAATGGGAGGGCCAGCAATGATGCCTATCACTGCGTGCCATGCACTGTAGTTTAAATATTGGAAAATTGGTCTGCCAAAAAGGGGGGGCCGGCCATCAGATTTGATGATCACAGACCACCTAGCACTCCTCCATCCCTATTGGTAGGAAAAAAAGGGGGAAACATTTGGGACTTTGAATGAGGCGTAAGGGAAGGTTCACGTCTCCATCCCTGTGCTGAATGCAACATAAAGGGGGGGAAGTTTGGGACTTTGAATGAGGTGTGTTTGCTCAGACCAGAAAAATCATATAAGTAAAAACATCCGTGTGTTTATTACTAAACCATTAGGCATAACACAGTACAGCGTAATATGCATGGTACAGTTTACAGAATTACATCAAGATAATTGTAGATTGCATGGCACATAATGTTTGAAAGATAAGCATATTAAATATTTGAACAAAATATAGTCTGATAAAAACATAAATCGATGAAACCATTTAGATATACACTGAATACATCCGCAAAGGCCCGACGCGTTTCATGGACTGCATCCACTCATCAGGAGCCATGCATTCATGTTCTAAAGAGGGAAGGAACAAATGACCAATTATAGTCTGTTGTATCGGACATGATGAAAAACTTGGAATTGCTAAAATAATTACTGGTCATACCTAAGATTGCTCACATCTGAGCTGAAAAATTTGATAATGCGTGGTGGCAGCCGGCCAACCATGTCTCGTCCAGGAGCTGAGAAGGAGGTCCAGTGGGAAAGGCCAGACACACGGCCGCAATTCTCCATAAGAGGTGAAAACAAATGTGTCACGGTTGATGGGAATTCTAGAATATATGAGATTAAATAGAATATATGAAAATATGAGTGACCTTATCAATGTATAAGGATATACAAGAAAAGAGCCCATAACCGTGATAGAAGAATGAAGTTTAAAATGGGTGTACCCAGTCATAATGTGCAGCGTAGACCCAAGATGAGAGAGTGAAATAAAAGAGAAAATGAATAAGGAAGTGTGAAGATGAAAGGGGGATGATTTTTACTTATATGATTCTTCTGGTCTGAGCAAACACACCTCATTCAAAGTCCCAAACTTCTGCTCCTAATGAGACGACGGATGGTGTCCTGAGGTATTTCCTCCCAGATCTGGACCAGGGCATCACTGAGCTCCTAATGTCCCAGAGGTGTTCTATTAGATTTAGGTCAGGCGAGCGTGGGGGGCCATTCAAAGGTATCAATTCCTTCATCCTCCCTGGAACTGGCTGCATAGTCTTGCCACGCTGGGCATTGTCGTGCACCAGGAAGAACCCAGGACATACTGCACCAGTGTAGGGTCTGACAATGGGTACAAGGATTTCATCCCGATACCTGATGGTAGTCAGGGTGCCATTGTCTAGCCTGTAGATGTCTGTGTGTCCCTCCATGGATTTGCCTCCCCGAACCATCACTGACCCACCACCAAACTGGTCATGCTGAACGATGTTAGAGGCAGCATAATGTTCTCCACGGCTTCTCCAGACCCTTTCACGTCTGTCACATGTGCTCAGGGTGAACCTGCTCTCATCTGTGAAAAGCACAGGGTGCCAGTGGGGGACCTGCGAATTCTGGTGTTCAATGGCAAATGCCAATCAAGCTCCACAGTGCCGGGCAGTGAGCACAGGCCTACTAGAGGAACGTCGGGGCCCTCAGACCACCCTCATGAAATCTGTTTCTGATTGTTTGGTCAGAGACATTCACACCAGTGGCCTGCTGGAGGTCATTTTGTAGGGCTTTGGCAGTGCTCATCCTGTTCCTCCTTGCACAAAAGAGCAGATACCGGTCCTGCTGATGGGTTAGGGACCTTCTACGGCCCTGTCCAGCTCCCCTAGAGTAACTGCCTGTCTCTGGGGAGCTACAGTTCATTGAGGGAATCATGAATGCCAACATGTACTGTGACATACTGAAGCAGAGCATGATCCTTCCCTTCAGAGACTGGGCTGCAGGGCAGTATTCCAACATAAGGACCCCAAACACACCTCAAAGACGACCACTGCCTTGCTAAAGAAGCTGAGGGTAAAGGTGATGGACTGGCCAAGCATGTCTCCAGACCTTAACCCTATTGAGCATCTGTGGGGCATCCTCAAACAAAAAGAGGGGGAGTGCAAGGTCTCTAACATCCATCAGCTCCGTGATATCATCATGGAGGAGTGGAAGAGAACTCCAGTGGCAACCTGTGAAGCTCTGGTGAGTTCCATGCCCAAGAGAGTTAAGGCAGTGCTGGAAAATAATAGTGGCCACACAATATTGACACTTTGGACCCAATTTGGACATTTTTACTTAGGGATGTACTCACTTTTGTTGCCAGCGGTTTAGACATTAATGGCTGTGTGTTGAGTTATTTTGAGGGGACAGACAATTTGCACTGTTATACAAGCTATACACTGACTACTTTACATTGTGGCAAAGTGTCATTTCTTCAGTGTTGCCACATGAAAAGATATAATAAAATTATTACAAAAATGTGAGGGGTGTACTCACTTTTGTGAGATAGTGTGTGTATATATATATATATACATACACACACACATACATACACACACATACATACACACACATAGAGAGAGAGAGAGAATGTTTATGAATTATTTATAGTAACATGAACTGTATAACAAATACAAATGTAAGTGGTACATATACAAAACAGATGTTAGTATGTGTCATATTTTGTTCTTCCGTGTGGATTCATACACTTAAAAGGATGAAATTGCCTTGATTCGCCTAATCTCCTTAATCTCTAATTCTGAAGCTCTGCCAAGTGACCTTTATGTCATGTTTGTGTCACTTCAGTGGATTTAGGTCATGTGATGCTACAAAGCAGATAGTGTCTTTCTTCCTCCTGAGAAAATGTCATCTGCAATATTACAATTTAAATTTGCCTTTAAAAAAAGCCACACTTAGAGAATAAGGAACCTGCCATTGCTGACCTCTCTTTGAAAATGCAAGTTGTCTGCCTGCCTGCCATGCTGATCTAATGGTTTCAAAAAGTTTTTGATCAAGGGTTTTAGAAAATGTATGCAGAATAGGATTTGTGACTTCACTCTGATTATCTAATCTGCATGTTTGCTAAAAGGCAGTGACTCAAAGTATGACAGCCAAAGACAGCCAGGCAACTAGCATTTTCAGAAGGTCAGTAATGGCAGCCTCCATATTTCTCATAGTTTGGGATTTTTACTTTAATTTATAAATGCTTCTTTAGGTCCTTATTAGTATTAGGATGAAAACAATTATTGTGATAATCTAAGTTAAATATGTCCCTGATGACGTTGTTGCTGACGAAACATGTTGGGCAGGGCCAAGGGATGATTCAGCAATGGGGAGACATTGAGTTGTGGCTTGTTCGATCAGGTATTAGTTGGAGCAGCTCTGCTATTTTGTGGTCAGTCTGTATATGAAGGCTTGTTTAAACCATTTACAAAAAGTGAGTGTATCCATTTTATTAATAAAAAACTTTGTAATATGGATAACACTATGCTTCCTTTTTTTATTTGTCTTTGAGTTAAGCTTAGTTCCAGAAGCACAAACGGCTTTCTTCCACTGGAGAGTAGATAGCCTCGTCTTTGCTAAAAAAAAAAAGAAAAAGATTAGAGCAATAGACTTTTTTCCTTAAAGGTCATATCAATAAGGTGAGTGCCCATAAGAGTTTGGTAGAGGTTTCACTGGGATCAATCACAAGAGTATTCTGATGGTGGAAGAATACAGATGCATATATGGACGGTTTATTCAGATTTGTATTATGTGTTCACATTATTATACACCACTGGGTTATTTTATGTTGTTTATCACTTTATGCGAGATTATATTTGTTATTAATTATGTGTTATGCTAACCACATACTACAATCTCCGACCAACAAATATGTAGTGCAAGTGCTAAACATTATACCATTCAAAAATGTGACACTTCTATGACATTAACTACTGTATATGCAACATTTAAACCATAAATAATAAATACTGAGTAATAAACATAAATAAAAAATAACAGAAAAAGGTCCGTGTCACTTTTTAAAATCTGTGCCCCACGTGAAAACTAACCGTTATTGCTTCTCCTACGTTTCCACACCGTGCAAACCAGTTTACAAGCGTCAAGCGTTTTCCTGGCAAAACTCTGCTGCCAGGAGGAAAGGTGTCTAGGATAGATGGCAAAACAGCCAGTGTATATGAGGCCTTAAAGTTCAGCCCTGTAAAAATGCTGAGTTGTAATAAATAAATAAAACAAAAACGGAAAAAAAAAAACATTTATTCATGCAAAATGCATATTTTAGGTAATTATCCCTTTAAATTAGGAAACTATTCTATCAGCCATGTACCTTATCTCAATAAGCACAAACAAATTACATTTGTTTTACATATTATCTGTACATTCTTTTTAATCCTGATATATGCCAAATTCTCTTCTCATCCATATGTAATTTTAAAAGGAGAATATACAATATATTGTTTGATTCCTTCTATATTCTAGGCCAGGGGTCTCCAAACTTTCTGAACAAAGAGCCAGTTTACTGTCCTTGAGGTTTTAGAGGGGCCGGACTGTGGCCAGTGAGATTAGAAAACACTGTGGTGTCGGTGAGAGTAAACAGTGTCCCATCATCATTTTAGTAGAATGAATAGTGCTCTATTGTTGGTATCAGTGGAAGGAATGGTGGCCCATTGTTGGTGTTCAAGGTAGGAATGGTACCCCATCATTGGTGTCTATGGGAGGAAAAGTGCCCATCATTGGTGTTAGTGGATGGCATAGTGCCCCAAGGGCAGGATAAAGGCAAGCTAAGGGCCACATCTGGCCCACGGCCCGCAGTTTGGAAACCACTATTCTAGACATTTCATTACAAAGAATATTTTACTATTATCTTTCAATATATCCACTATGGCAGTGACCTACTGGGTTGATATTAATTGATCTATATTTCTCATGTCATCCCTTTGAAGCCCTGGTGAAGGGGGATCTTTGAACCCAAAAAACGTGTTTGCTGAAACCAAATGTATCTTTCAATAAAACAGATTTATATTATTATTTTTTGGGAATTTTAAGAGTGCGTCTGGAACTTTCCTTACCACACACCACATACATGGTCTAAATGAGAATTTCCCTTCAATGTCTGGAAATTTATTATCACTTCATCCGTCTTTCTGGGTCCAGAAGTGAAGGGAAATACCCCTAATGGGATACAACCACCAAAAACCCCTGAAAAATTAAAAGCATTTTACCTGTTTTTTGCTCTAGCCAAAACAAAAAAAAAAGTTTAAGCTGTTGAAGACTAATCACTAGTGGATAGGGCAAAAATTATCCCAAACGTATTTACTTACAGATTACTATAAAACATACTCAAAATGATGCATATTTTTTTCTTGCTATTGATATGAATTGCCATTTACCTGAAATTAATTTGATTGCTAATTATTTATTGGTTTGCTAAGCCAAACATAAAATTTCAGTTGTCTCATTACCAATAATCATATGGCTGAGGCCTCGTACACACGACCGATTTTCTCGGCAAGAACCAGCAAGAAACTTGCTGGCAGAGAGGTCTTGCCGAGTAAATCGGTCGTGTGTACGCTGCTAGCGTGTTTCTCGTCGAGAAAACCGACAAGAAACCTCGACGAGAAAATAGAGAACCTGCTCTCTATTTTCTCGTCGAGATTCTCCTCGGCGTGTTTCTCGACGAGAAAAGTGAGTGTGTGTACACTTACCTGTCCGCCCGGAAGCCCGCGCATGTTCGAAATGAATTTGACGCATGCGCGGTAGCTTCCTAGGCATACGTAGGGTATACCAAGATGGCGGCGACGGCATCGAATGTGACGAGCGCATGCTCGACGTAGTCGATGACGTCACCGCGTACACTCCTTTCAAAGAACCGCGGGTTCTTTGAAACGAGCGTGTGTACACTCGGCCGGGACAAGTTTCTTGTCCAAGAATCTCGTCGAAAAAAACGACATGTTTTTCTCAACGAGAATCTCGGCCGTGTGTACGAGGCCTCAGTGGCTGTTGTACCCTATAGCAGTGACAGCTGTAGAGCATAAAGGAGAACAAAAGATTGTCTGCACCGCTACTGTAGCAAATTATACCAACTCCACTTCCTCAAATATTTTCCTATACCATTGGATCCTGGGCCACCTAAAACTTTTGTTTTTTGATGCACTTTTGCTAAGCAGGCTGTTCTCAAATTTTTCTCTGTTTCTATTTTTTACATGCAAGGGGCAGTTAGGTTTGATTATGTATTAACTTTTATTTTATTTTTTTCTCTCTGGATTATTAGATTGCTGTTATTTCGCTACTTGGCATGGCTACGTTTCAATTGTTCAGCTTGAATGTGTTCCTTGCTGTATTATGAAGATGGTGGGAAACATGCACTCGGGTAAAGAAATACCTAACTGCAGCAGCTACCACTATAACACTATAACTCAACTATATAAACCTTATGGAAAAAAATATGTCCAAAACTCAGAATTATCAATACATATAAACTTGATGTGACTGCTTTGAAAAATGCAATCATAACTTGACATAAACCTATATGCTTTAAAAAAGTATCATTATACATCAAAGTGCAAAATAGTCAGTGTATAAAATCTTGTGGTAGGTGCATATATGCACACACATATAATAGTGACATGAATAGGCAAAATAAAGTGCAAAGCAAAGTCCATGCAGCAAGCTTGAGGCTTCATGCCCACTGACGTTTTTACAGCTGCGTTTTTTACAGCTTAAAAACGCCTGTCCATGTTATTGTAAAATTTTTATTTTTAAAAAAAAAAGTCGGAGCTAAAAAACGCGACCGCGCGTTTTTGCGCGTTTTTGGAAGTTTTTTGACGCTCGCGTTTTTTTCTGCCTAACTCCGACGCTGAGGAACGCACTGGTCCTGGTTTTTTTTTACAGCTTAAAAACTTATATGCTGTTTGCAGCTCAAAAACGTCTAGGTGGGCATGAAGCTATAGACTAACATGGACAGGCGTTTTTAAGCTGTAAAAAACACTCAAAAACGCGGCTGTAAAAACGTCCGTGGGCATGAGGCCTGATAGTGAATATCAAAAGTGGGACAATCTTGTAAACACGCTCTTCCTAGTGCAACAGATATTTAACAAACAAATATAGTGCTTCACTCCCCACTAGACATGCAGATAAACTTACCAGAATGCTATGGCCATCATGTTGGGCAGAAATCTCCTCCATGGAAAACATCTCAATATTCCTCCTATCTTTCAACTTTCCAGGATGAATGAGATGGAGAACCAAAAAGATACCCTCAGCTTCCTTAGCCGGGTAACTCGATGCTACATGCGAGAATATAGAGCACAAAAAATAAAACACATACCATAGCCTTAAACCCATTTAAAACTAACCCCTTTTTTTTTGCTTTTCTCTTTTTTCTCCTTTTTAAATTTTTTTTTTCATTATACAACAAAAACTCAAAAACACACAAAACATTTTCATCAAATAACCCCACCCAAAAACTCTACAAAAAGAAAAGGGGGGGGGGAAAGTGAACCCTTTATTAGTTAAAATTGCACTCACAAATTACTTTGGCATTAAACAGCGCTTTTTCAGTATAAACTCTGATATGCCAGCATTCAAGATGGCTGCCTGTCAGCCCGCATGCACAGTGATGTGTAACCTGGCTCTGCCCAATGCGTTTTGTCAGATGTGATGTCATCAGGAGCTCTTTGCTGTTAGACAGGCTACAGGGGATTGGTTTATTACTGCTGTAGAATGTATATGTAGATGTAAATTAAGATGATTTATATCAGGAAAAAGCAATATGAGACACGTATGTTCAAATACTGCTCAAACCAAGAGTAACCCTTCTACCAGAAAACAAAGTAAACATTAAATGAATAGCACTCAAAATTAACATTAATATAAAACTGACATATTTTTTGAACTGGGCACCCTAGAATGATGACTCGGGGATGATCCAATCGCCTTAAGGGGTCAAGAAGGGTTTTGTTCCCTATTTAAAGCCAGTTTAAACAATGTTTTTTTTTTTTTTTCTGCCTTCCTCTGAATCATATGAAGGTTTAGGGGTCTGAAAAGTTAGAGGATAACACTGACTGATCAATACATAGAAAGGTGATAGAGATATAGATAGACAGATAGATGATAGATAGAATTTTACAGGTAGATGATTTGGGCACTCTATGATTCTAGGGACGATCCGATCACGTTATGGGGTCAGGAAGGATTTTTTTTCCCTTTGGAGCCAATTGGACCAAGGGAGGTTTTTTGCCTTCCTCTCAATCATCGGAAGGTTTAGGGGTCTGAAAAGGAATTACTTCTGAGGAGTCAGAGGATAAAAGTGACCAATCTTCAATGTTCTCTAAAGCTTTATAAATCATTCGATGGATTTGCTTAAATAAAAATTGGTTGTCCTCTAATTCTATTTGTGTGTGAAGTTTCTCTTTTCCTTTATTTTTATTTGTTGATCAATGTAAATATAAATAACAGCAGGGTGAGGACCCTTGCCCCATTTACAGTATCAGTACTTATGAATTGGGTCCTAATGCTCCCTGCAGTGGCTTGCAGGCCCTTACATTGGGGGTGGGGGTTGAGAGGAGGGTTGGCACCATATGGTATATTGAAGGTCCCAGATGTAACCCTAAGGCTGGAGGCTACACAAGGCAAGGGGGGTATTTTCTTCATAAGTTGGGCCCACTGTCAGCCAACAAAGGAAAATTATGCCAGACTCCAGCCAACTACACATGTACGTTTTTTAAACACTCCCCCATACACTATACAGTTTATTAGTAAGAGTGAGTATGGCCAGATTGTGCTATAAGTGGGAGGGTATTATAGGGACATGAGTAAATAAAACCTGAGTCTAATGCCACGTACACACGATCATTTTTCACGTCGTGAAAAATAAAAAAAAATTTTTCAACAAGAAAAACGACTGTGTGTGGTCTTTTTGTCATTTTTCACGACGTGAAAAACGGCATTAAAAACGACGAGAAAAATTAGAACATGCTCTAATTTTTCTCGTCGTTTTTCCCGTAATTTTTTTCCGCTGCAGTTTTCCCATAGGGAAACACTGCTACGGAGCCTACACATGGTCGTTTTTCTCGACAAGAGGAAAAATGACGGGAAAAACGACCGTGTGTGGGGGAGCAAGCCGTTCCCTCGTTTTTAATGTCATTTTTTTAACCGCCGTGAATCACGATCGTGTGTACGCGGCATAACAGGCATGTTCAACACTATAATAAGAAAAAAAAAAAAAACTCTATAGAAGAAATTCATAAAATAGACAGTGACTACTTTGCAACCTTCACAACAGTAGCCCCATTCACATCAGAATGCCCCTTCACATCATGAGCCCACCTTAAACATCAGAGCACCTCCTTACATCAGAAAAGCTCTTTCACTTTGAGAGTCTATCTTTACATCAGAAGTCTACCTTACAAAAGAAGTCCACCCTTCACACAGCAGTTCCCCCTTCACATCAGAGTATCGTCTTCACACAGCAATCTCCCCTTAACATCCAAGAGTCCCTTTTCATATCAGGAGTCCTCCATTACATTAAAGTAGCTGAAAAAAAATAATGACGGTTTTTCACTTTCACGCATTCTATGCATGAAGGTAAAAAACCTTCAGTGTGCACCGCTCCCCTCACCCCACCCCAATACTTACTTTATCCCGATCTCGATCCAGTCATGTGCATGAGAGCAGCGGCTCTCCTGGGTCTCTCCCTCATCATTGGGACACAGCAGCGGGAGCCATTGGCGTAAAGAGGGAGCGGAACTGAGCCACACTCTGTGTTCCACCACTGCACAAAGCAGTTATGATGTGTTTATTATTTTAAAGAAAAAAATTTAATTTTTAGAACCTCTTCAAGGATCCTACCATCATATCAGTAGTCCACCCTTACATAAGGCATAGGGATGAGCCGAAAACCCCATGGTTCGGTTCGCACCAGAACATGTGAATGGACCGAAAGTTTGTGCGAACATTCGAACACCGTTAAAGTCTATGGGACCCGAACGTCAAAAATTGAAAGTGCAAATTTTAAAGGCTAATATGCAAGTTATTGTCCTAAAAAGTGTTTGGGGACCCGGGTCCTGCCCCAGTGGACATGTATCAATGCAAAAAAAAGTTTTAAAAACTGACGTTTTTTTGGGAGCAGTGATTTTAATAATGCTTAAAGTGAAAAAATAAAAGTGAAATATTCCCTTAAATATTGTACCTGGAGGGTGTCTATAGTATGCCTGTAAAGTGCCGTGTGTTTCCCGTGTTTAGAACAGTTCCTGCACAAAATGACATTTCTAAAGGAATAAAAGTCATTTAAAACTGATTGCGGCTGTAATGTAATGTCGGGTCCCGGCAATATAGGTGAAAATGATTGAGAAAAACAGCATGGGTACCCCCCCAGCCCATTACCAGGCCCTTTGGGTCTTGTATGGATATTAAGGGGAACCCAGCACACAAATAAAAAAAAAGAAAAGGCGTGGGGCCCCCAGGCCCTATATACTCTTAACAGCAGTGTACAGGCGGTCCAAACAGGACAGGGACTGTAGGTTTGTTCTTAAGTTGAATCTGTTTGTAATTTGGAACAGGTACATTTTGTGATCGGTTACAATGCCTCCAACAGCACTGAATGTGCGTTCAGATAGAACGCTGGATGCAGGACAGGCCAGTAGCTCAATTGCATACTGTGCAAGCTCTGGCCAGTGATCCATTCTCAAGACCCAGTAACCCAGTGGATTTACGGTTGGAAAGGTCTCCAAGTCTGATCTTGCCCCTAGGTATTCCTGCACCATGTAAATCAGATGCTGGCGATGGTTGCTGGAACCGATCAGACCTAGGGGCTGCGGACTAAAGAATTGTCTGAACGCATCGGTCAGACGGCCACCTTCTCCACTGCTCCTTCTGTGACTGACCGAAGCCTCAGCAACACGTTGTCCAGGACCAGGAAATTGTAACCTCCCAGGCTCTGGAAACGCATTGCACAAACCTTTCTGCAAGGCCTCCTGAAGATGTTTCATCCTCTGCTCCCTCTGCAAAGGCTGGATAAGTTCCGCAACTTTACCCTTGTAACGTGGATCAAGAAATCAAGAAGGGTTGCCAGCCAGTAATGATCCCTCTCCTTGATACCACGAATCTGAGGGTCCTTTCGTAGGCTTTGCAGGATCAGGGAGGCCATGCAGCGAAGGTTTGCTGAGGCATTCGGTCCGGAGTCCTCTGGGTCAATAAGGACGACATGATCTGCAGCCACCTCCTCCCAGCCACATACAAGTCCATTGGTTTATGGGGACTGAAAACGATCCCTTGAAGACTGCTTCTGATGCTGAGTGCTGGGCTCCACCTCCATGCTGACACAATCCTCATCCTCCTCCTCCTCTTCCTGTGTGATCGGCGGGCCCGCAGGAATACTGTCTGGATTAAGGGGGCCTTGAGAGGTAAGGAAGTCCTCCTCTTCCTCCCTCTGTTCTGCCTCAAGTGCCCTGTCCATTATTCCATGCAGCGTGTGCTCCAACAGGAAGACAAGAGGGACAGTATCACTGATGCATGCACTGTCACTGTCACCTTGTGGCCTCCTCAAATGGTTACAGGACAGTGCATGCATCCTTGATCAGTAGCCACTGGCATGGCAAAAAAAAGCCAAGCTCCCCTGACCCTGTCCTGGTGCCATACTCGCGCAGGTACTCATTGATGGCCCTCTGCTGCGTGTGCAGCCGCTGCAGCATGGCCAACGTTGAGTTCCAACTGGTGGAGGAGAGAGGTGTGGCAAAATCACCACTACCAGCATTTTGGAGGCATGGTGGCAGAACAAGCTCCAAAAATACTGCACCCTGTCCTGCATCCTTCCCAGCTGCCAGCAGAGTTACCCAGTGCGCCGTGAAAGAAAGGTAACGTCCCTGTCCATGCCTGCTGGACCATGAGTCAGCGGTAATATGCACCTTACCGCTGACCGCCCTGTCCAACGAGGCCAAGACATTGCCTTCCACATGCCGGTAGAGAGCCTTCCGTGAAAAGAATTGGCATTTGGGAACCTGCCACTGGAGGTACCGCACATTCCACAAATTCACAAAAGGGGGCAGCAGTTGGAGTGCTAGCAATTTAGCCAAGCTAGCATTCAGCCGCTGAGCATGTGGATGGCTGGGACCAAATTTCTTTCGATGGTTTAGCAACTGGGGTAGGGAAATTTGCCTGCTACAATCGGATGTTGGTGTAGCGATATCAGATTACCCGCTAGTACTTGGTAAACCTAATTCTACACCTTCATTCCTCTCAGTGCAGGTTTCTGAGAGGACTGAAGGTATAGTGGGGTTGGGAATCCCAGCTGATGAGGAGCAAGGAGAGGTCCGCCTTGTTCTTTGGTGTGGGTCTTTTAAGTACTGTTGCCAACAGACTGCAAGGGAGGTCGACATATTGCATGTGGTCAAGCATGTGGTGCCCAAGCGGCTGCTGTTTTGGCCACGCTTGATATGCTTCAGACATATGTTGCAAACAGCAACGGTGCGATCTGCTGCACACGTCTCAAAAAAGGCCCACACCAAAGAACTTTTGAAATACGCAGGGAGTCAGCATCGCCCTGCACATGCGGAGCTCTGCAGTGTGATGCAGTCGGTTGGCTGCCCTTAAACTGGCCCCTGGGGGGCATCCTGCCTCGTTGGAGATGTGCCTCCTCCTCCTCTCTTCTATCAGGCACCCACGTAGAGTCAGTGACCTCATCATCCCCTCCCTCCTTATCACTGGAGCAAACCTGGCAGTATGCTGCAGCTGGGGGAAAATGACTGCCAGTTTCTTGTCCTTCTTGGGCACCCCCTCTCTCTGGGCTCACGTTACTGCCTTCCTCAACCTGGGTACCATCATCGGAGCCTTCAAAACACTGCACATCCTCCTGCAGCATGTACCCGACACTGTGGTCGAACATTCCGGGGGACTCCTCCGTGCATGATGGTGGGGCTAGAGAAGGAGTGACTGATGACATTAAGCCAATGGAATAGGCCACTTTGGCAGCTGCATTGGCAGCCAAACTACTCTGAGCCTGGGTGACAGAGGATGAGGAGGATGAGGATGGCTTTGTGATCCACTCTACCAACTGTTCTGCATGTTGTGGCTCAAAACCGCCAGCTGCCGAAAAAAGGACAAGCGTGCCCCACGGCCACCTGCTGAGGATGCACCATGTCCATGACCAGCACTGTTGGCTGTAGACACAGAGCCTGCTTTTAGAGTCAAATATGTGTTCATTGCTTTTCAACAAAAAAAAAATCACAGATAACTGTCAGATGTCCATAACATAAAAATGATACACTGTAAGTCATGCTTTCCAAATACTGCATGAAGTGTGTCCAAAGTAATTCTGAACAAGTCGCCGCCTTCTCTAGGCAGACAGCGATATGCTATACAAAAAGCAGTGAAGGCCAAGAAAATCGATTAGCATGACATCTGACTACTAGATGAAAGAGAATAGACAGAAAGAGAATGGGGAAAGGAGGTAGTGGGAGGAAGAAGGGGGGGGGGGATAGAGAGAAAGGTGGACCGAGCAGACCACGGCATGTCAAACCTGCAAAATGGATTAAGGGTGAACTTTAGGGTTGGCTCTGTGACATAGCCTGCTTTTAGTGGCCTGTGAGCACCTGTGTCTCCTTGGTGGCCTTCCAGACATGCTGTAAAATTAGATTATCAAAACACCGCCTGAAGTTTACTAGAAAAAGTACACCAGTAATGGCCTGCAGTCAGATATAGGCTTGGTTAGACTGGATGCAGTGGATATATATATGTAGGAGACTGTATATATACAGTACAGTATTTAATGCACTGCAGATCACTGAATCGCCTGCCTGAAAGTGAATTTAAAAACGTACGCCAGGAATGGCCTGCTATCAGATATAGGCTTGACTGGACTAGAATGCAGTTGATATATATGTAGGAGACTGTATGTATATTTTATGCACTGCAGATCACTGAATCACCTGCCTGCCTGAAAATATATTTGAAAACGTAAAACAGGAATGGCCTGCTGTCAGATATAGGCTTGGCTAGAGTAGAATGCAGTGGATATATATGTAGGAGACCCAGGGGGGCGGTCCCTCCGGACATAACCCTCCTACCTGCAGCCAGCAGCCTCAGTTCGTAACAAAGCAGTACAAACTTTAAAGAAGGGTGGGTGCTGTGTCATTCCATGCACGTCAGAGAAACTGATTTTACGGTGAGTACAAAAATCCTATTTTCTCTTATCGTCCATGGACTGACACAGCTCTAATACTGTAAACGTGTGGGATGTCCCAAAGCAGTATCAGAAAAGGGTGAGAGCAGTAGTAAAGGAACAACCAAAACTTCACTCCAAACAAGCAGAGCTCCTCAACGGAGGAGTTGCAACATTAAACAGCGGCCTGCAACACTTTGCGGCCGAAGGAAGCATCCGAAGAAGCAGCCACATCAACCTATAGAATTTTGAAAAGGTATGAACGGACGACCAGGTCGCCGCCTTGCACACTTGTGCAACCGACGCTTGATGTCGGAAAGCCCAGGAAGCACCAATTGCACTGGTGGAATGCGCCATAACCGGAAAGGGAGGCACCCGCCCCTTAATGGCATAGGCCTGTATAACAGTCTGTCTGATCCATCTAGAAATGGTGGCAGACGACACCGCTTGGCCCTGTTTTGGACCAGAGACAGACACAAACAGTGAGTCAGACTTCCGAATAGAAGCAGTAGCCGCCAGGTACACCCGTAAGGCTCGCACCACATCCAAATTGTTAAGAGCAAACTCTCTAGGATGCGATGGGTGAGGGCACGAGTACGGGCGGACAATGTCCTCATTAAGGTGGAAAGCCGAAACCACCTTTGGAATAGGGTGACCAGACATCCCCAGTTTCCGGGGACAGTCCCCAGATTGAGGACACTGTCCCCGGACCAAGTCTGTCCCCGGTTTTGTCCCCGGATTGGATTTGAACAGGGGCTGGGGCGATTATAAAGACAGTCAGTGCAAAAAAAAAAACAGAATTACACACCCCCTGCTCCGCCGCTCCTACTAGCTTAGGGGGGTGTATTTTTTTCCATTATCTGTGCCCCTTTCTGATGATCATGTGCTGGTCGGAGCGGAGGGAATATTTCTTCAGTTTCGGGTGCATGCCCATTCAGCTCCGCTCGCATGTTCTTCTGCCTTGGCTCAAGTCCCTGCCAGTCGCCTGCCTGCTCATCTCCTTGCCTTCCCTGGCAGAGAGTCGCTGATTGCCGCCATTACTAGTAAGAAAAAAAAAAATATGTCCCCAGATTTCATTTAAAAAATCTGGTCACCTTATGGAGGACCAGGTAAGGCGACTTGCATGACAAGGCCGCCAACTCAGACACCCATCTCACAGTAGTAATAGCCACTAAGAAGGCCACCTTCTGAGACAAAGTCAAGAGAGGAATATCTCTAATATTTTCACAGGGAGGTTCCTGAAGAACCGAGAGCACCAAGTTCAGATCCCAAGAAGGGAGCGGAGGCTTGGCAGGGGGAATCACATGGCGAACCCCCTGCACAAAAGTGCTAACTAAAGAATGACCTGCTAGGGGTCGTTGAAAGAAAACAGCCAAGGCCGAAATCTGACCCTTAATTGTGCTCAAAGCCAGCCTTTGGGCTACACCACGCTGTAAGAACTGCAGGATTCTGGGGACAGAGTACGTTCGTGGACGCCAGACTAGCTCTTCGCACATAGCGATGTAAGCTCTTCAGGTACGGAGATAGATCTTTCTCGAAGAAGACTTCTGTACCCTCAGCATGGTGGAAATTACCGAATCTGAAAGGCCTCAGTCCTTCAGCACCTGGCTCTCAATAGCCATGCTGTTAAAACCAGAGACTGTAAAGCAGGATGAAAGATAGGACTTTGAGACAGAAGGTCCTCCCTCAAGGGTAGTCACCAAGGGACGTCCGCGATGAGACGTACCAGATCGGCGTACTAGTGACGCAGACGCCAATCCGGGGCAATGAGGATCACCGGAATGCCCTCGGCCGTTACCCTGCGCAGCAGACGAAGAAGCAACTGCAGCGGAGGGTAAGCATACATCAAGCGATACTGACCCCACTGGGCCAACAACGTGTCCGAGGCATCCGCCCAGGGGTCCCTGGACCTGGCCACAAACCTCGACACCTTGCGATTGAGTCGGGACGCCATCAGGTCCACATCCGGTGTGCCCCACCGCCAACAAAGGAGTTGAAACACCTCCGGATGCAAGGACCTCTCTCCCTGGTCCAGGGACTGGCGACTCAGATAGTCCGCCTGCCAGTTTTCTACGCCCGGAATGTAGACGGCCGACAGGGCCGGCACGCTTCTTTCCGCCCACCTTAGGATGTGGGCGACCTCAGATGCTGCATCCGAGCTCCGAGTGCCCCCCTAATGGTTGACATACGCCACGGCCGTGGCGTTGTCCGACTGGATTCTGATCGAGCGGCCCTGTAGCCTCTTCGACCACGCGGAGAGACACAGTCTGATCGCTCGCAATTCCAGAACGTTGATTGGTAGACGAGATTTGTCCGGAGTCCAGAGCCCCTCCTCCCCAACCTGTCAGGCTGATGTCTGTCGTGACCACCGTCCACTGGATGGGGAGGAAGGACTTTCCAGCCCGAAGAGACGGGGATCTCAGCCACCACGTCAGGGACGCCTTGACAGAGTGACTCACCTGGATCTGAAGATCCAACTACAATGGGGACTTGTCCCATATAGACAGAATTCCCCTCTGCAATGCCCGAGTGTGTGATTGGGCATACGGAACAGCCTCGAAGGAGGCCACCATTAGTCCCAGGACTCTCATGCAGAAACGTATTGACGACCATTTTCGGGACGTCAGGACCCGTACTGCCGACTGAAGTGTCTGTAACTTCTCCGAGGGTAGAAACACCTTCGCTGCCGAAGTGTCCAGGATCAGACCCAGATACTCCAAACGTTGAGTCGGGACTAGAACCGACTTCTGCATGTTCAGAAGCCACCCGAAGTCCCGGAGGGTCTGACTGACTATTGTCACATTTTCCTCCAACTCTGAGCCATGTTCTGCTCTTAGAAGCAGATCGTCCAGATAGTCCACGATGCCAATTCCTCGCTGTCTCAGCATTGCTAGAACCGGGGCAAGCACTTTGGTGAAAACCCGTGGTGCCGATGCCAGGCCGAGAGAAGAGCCACGAACTGATAATGGACTTCGCCTATGGCAAAGCGCAGAAACTTCTGGTGACTTGCGCAGATTGGAGCGTGCAAGTAAGCGTCCTTGGTATCCAAGGACGCCAGAAAATCCCCTTGGTGGAGTGTTGCAATCACCGTGCGAATGGATTCCATCCGGAATTTTTGTACCTTCACATAGGCATTCAAGGCCTTGAGGTCCAGGATTGGCCGGACCCCGTCCTTCTTTGGGACAACAAACATGTTCGAGTAAAACCCCTAAAAACCTCTCCTGTGACGGAACCGGCACAATCACTCCGCACCTGAGCAAATCCTGTACGGCCCCCAAGAGGGCCACCCGGCGGGCAGGGAGGAGAGGGAGGTTTGAGGGAAAGAACCTGTTTGGGGGCCACGAGCGAAACTCTATCCTGTATCCTGAAGTGACCACCTCGCACACCCACCGGTCGGAGATCCGGGAGGTCCACCGAACCGTGAACCTGCGAAGACGTCCCCCCACCCCAGAGTCGGGCAGGGGCAAGACTTCATGCGGTGGCGGGCTTGGGAGCTTGCTTGGTAGGCTTACACACCCAGGGACGCTTCTGTCCCCAAGCCGCACTTTTTTCAGTCTGGGCGGGCTTACCCGTGAATTCTGACTGACGAAAAAAACGTCTTCTTCGCCGGAAAGGAAGGGCCCGGCCTGCGGTGGGACTCCTTTCCCTTAAAGGACTGAGGAAGGAAGGTGCTCTTACCCCCTGTGACATCCTTAATAATGTCATCCAGGGCGGCCCCAAACAGTCTACCGCCCTTAAAGGGCAAGTCAGCCAGGAGGTTTTTGGAAGCTAGGTCGGCCGACCAGCATTTCAGCCAGATAAGGCGATGCAGCACCACAGCAGAGATAGAGGCCCCAGATATTAAAGTGGCCGCATCCAAAGTGGCATCGCACACATAGACTAAACCCTGCGCAAGTTGGTGAGCCAGGGCAATTGTCTCAGGAGGGAGATTATTCTCCTGTACCGTCTGGTGCAAAATCTTTGCCCATCCTGTAAGTGTCTGAGACACAAGTGTCGCCACCACTATAGGGCGTAAGGCAGACCCCAACAAAGCAAACATAGTTCTACTCACCACCTCTGACCTCCTGTCAGTGGGATCCTTAAATGCAGTCCCTTCCATTGGGAGCGTGGTAGCCTTATTCAGACGGGCGACCGGGGGTCGACCACTGGAGGGAGAGCCCACTTTTTAACCAGGTCCTCCTCAAAGGGGTACCTTATGGCTAGGCGCCGCCGGACCGTCAAAGTCTTCTGCGGCTTATCCCAGACTCGGTCGATGAATCTATCAAAAAAGGGCACATATGGAAAGACCTTTTTTTGAAGAAACGGCTTTAAAGGAACTAAAGGAGACAGCCTCCACCTGAGGCTCCTCAGCCGCATCATTCAGCTTGAGAGTGTCCCTCACAGCATCAATGAGTTCACTTACAAGCACCCTGTCAGTTACTGGTTCAGAACTAGGGTCTTCCTCACAAGGAATGTCCTGTTCAAAAACATTAAAATCCTCAGAGCTAGGGTCCTGAGCAGCAGTAGCTAGGCCCATATTTGAGTCAGAGCACTCCCTTACTGGAGATTGTGTGGGGAGGGGGCGCTTTACAGCTCCTTTGCGCTCGCACACCGCTTCCATCCTGACAAGGAACGATTCCAGGACTGCCGACAACTGGTCCATAGGGACCGCAGGTGCAGGAGCACTGCCAGTTGCCTCTGACAAATGTGGAGAAGCAGGTGAACCAGTCTCCATACTGCCACCCTCTGAGACCTTATACACTATTACAGTGAATAATACAGTCCACCCACTGGCTGCGCTGAGGAGGGGATACCCAGAAGACCCACCAACCCTTATAAGGACCGCTCAGTTCCACTGTATGAAACCGCGCTGTCGTGCGAGTGAAGCCTGAGGAGATTGTGAGGAGATTCGCGCCGCAGCAGCGCCGATAGGGGCCGAAAGTGAAAGCGCCGCGGCTTCAAGAAAATGGCCGCCGGCAATACTGCGCCAGAGATCCACGGCAAGATGGCCGCCAAGCGCAGTTTAAAATCACCACACAGCGCTAATGGCGCACGCAATTAAGTCTCCAAACACCCACACATACCAGAACACTACTCCTCTCCCAGCACACAGACATGAGCGCCCCCGCCAGGCCAGAGTGACCCCCAAGTACCCCCACACAGTACAGCGCCAGTACAGGGTGCAGAGAGCAGCATAACAGGGGGGAGACAGGGAGAAACCCCCCATATAAAGAAACACAGCCAGCATGTACTCACCTGCAGCAGGAGAGACTACTTACCCGTCCCAGAGGGACCCACTGGCTTGTTTCAGACAGACCTATCACAGAGTAGTACTGAGTAGCTGTCGGCCCGGTCCACCGCAAAAGATACAGACAGGTACTGTTCAATCTTGAGAGGACCGCGGGAGCATAAAAGCAACCCAGCCACCCCTGGAGTCATGGGGCATGTCATGAACTGAGTCTCATGCACACAAGGCGAGGATCAGCACTCTCGATGGTCGGACAGGGAAGACTATGAAGATACCAGTGTACCCAACCTGTTGCCCAGCCGACAGTTGATTGAAGGTCTCAAAAATAAAATAAAATTCCCAAAGGAATAAAATCTTCCAGGAGACTGGCTCCTGAGAGAGCCACGTCTTCTTCTTCTGCTAGGCAGAAAAAAACTGAGGCTGCAGGTAGGAGGGTTATGTCCGGAGGGACCGCCACCCTGGGCGGGGCTGTTCAGCTCTGGTTTTGTTCTAGAATGTTTCTAACATCTAACATTCTGCCTAGATCTTCTCCTGCAAGTAGGGACATATACCCACACGTTTACAGTATTAGAGCTGTGTCAGTCCATGGATGATAAGAGAAAGTACACCAGGAACAGCCTGCTGTCAGATATGGGCTTGGCTAGAGTAGAATGCAGTGGATATATATGTTGGAGACGGTTTATAGTTTATGCACTGCAGATCACTGAATCACCTGCCTGCCTGAGCGTATATTTGAAAACGTACACCAGGAATGGCCAGCTGTCAGATATAGGCTTGGCTAGAGTAGAATGCAGTGGATATATGTATGAGACTGTATATATATTTTATGCACTGCAGATCACTGAATCACCTGCCTGACAGTATATTAGAAAAAGTAAACTAGGAACAGCCTGCTTTCAGATATAGGCTTGACTAGAATGCAGTGGATATATATGTAGGAGACTGTATATATTTTTTATGCACTGCATATCACTGAATCACCTGCCTCCCTGATAGTATATTTGAAAACGTACACCAGGAACAGCCTGCTGTCAGATATAGGCTTGGCTAGACTAGAATGCAGTGGATATATATGTAGGAGACTGTATTTATATTTTATACACTGCAGATCACCGAATCACCTGCCAACAGTACACCAGGAACGGCCTGCAGTAAGATATAGCTATACTGAATACAGTGTATATATATATACACACATACACACACATACATACACATATATATATATATATATATATATATATATATATATATATATATATATATGTAGCGGGTATGTACTTTCCCGGGTGTAATTCACCAGTGACACCAGTGATGTGCAGTTCCTTGCGGTCCAGTGGGTGGCGCTGTCGCCTCGGGCTGGGGATGAACCATCATTGTGTGCTGTGCCTCCTTTTTGTCCTCCCTCGGCAGCGGTATGGTGGGGCGGGGAACCCGCCATGCTTGCTGGGAGAGGGTATAAAAGGGCCGGCCATCTTTGTCACGGGGTCGAGTCCCAGGCATCTTCAGCCTGAGGGCGTGTGGTTCGTGTCGGTCCTCTAGGCGCCCTAGGCCTGGAGGACGTCCGGAGATCGTGTTCCATCCCAGGCACCTTTGGCCTGGGGTGAGGTACTTGGATGGAGGTCAGGAGCTCAGTGCCCAAGACTGAGTTCCGCGAGGGAAGGAGGTCCTAGGGAATCCAGGGATTGGGTACCCGAATCCAGAAGGCGTAATGGACCGGGGGGAGCTCCTCACTTGAAGACCGGGTGCAGCAGATTGCCAGTGACAGGTGAGGCTCCCATCGGAGACCGCCTGGAAGGAAAATCCCCCCTCGCTAGGAGACCTCAGCCCACTTTCGTGAAGGAAAGTGGAGAGTTCATTGTGTCTGGGCCTACTCGCATCCACACCTCCTTGTTTGTTCTGTTCGTTAAGGGAGTCTAACTGATTATGCTGTTCACTCGAGAAGAATAAAGGAGTGTTGGACTTTAATGGCGTAGGTCTCTTTTCTGGTGGACATTGTTCAAGTTAACTCCAGGTGCACAACACTGACCCGAAGGTAGAGAAAGAACTTTGCTTACACCGCACGGACGCATGTGGTGAAGGCTTGGCGTGGTGACCCCGTTCTCTCCCCTCTAAGGTACCCCTAGACAAGAGAAAGACGAGCTGATGCAAAGAGGGGGGTGAGGAGGCCGCTACAAATATATATATATATATATATATATATATATATATATATATATATATATATATATACACACACACACGCCTGGATGTATATATTTATATATATATATATATATATTGTGACAGCAGGAAGGTAAAGTCACCTGGTTGCATCCAGGGGGGTAGATATATTTCGCCCAGATTCAGGCTTTACGCCGACTTATACAACTAGGTGGAGAGTTGTATAAGGCTAGTGGGCTCATGGATGACTCGTACCTCTAGGGAGAGTGTGGGGCGTCGTGCAGACAGAGATGAGGAGACCAGCTGAACCTTGTCAGCTCATTTAGGCCTCTATAAGAACTCCCAGCTTCATTAGATGTTAGCTCATGCCTGGAACCAGACCTGTGTGGACTGTCTAGGGAGAGTGAACCCCTGTGCGGTGAGACAAAGCCTGTGTGGCTATTTGCTTGGACATTTAAAACCAGGGACTTAGGGACTAGGACAGCACTAGGCTGATCCCAGTTGTTAGTTAGGAAACCTGTATGTTTAGTCAGAGGTCAACTTGACCAGGATTTATTTTGGTTATGTTTCTTTTGCTTTGCTGTGTTTTGTCACTGTAAATAGAAAATAAACCGCACCTTTTTTGATTTTGAAAACCACAACCTCCGTTTGCTGGGCCTGTTTTGTGTGGGGAGCCCATCCCGGGGGTCACACACACCCGCTGCCGAGCTAACCCCCTCACAGTTGGTGGAGAACCAGTGGCAGTTTTTTTTAAGCCAGCATGGAGGAGATACTGAAGCAGCTGGCTCTAGCAAATGCCAATCAACAGCAGACAAATGCAGGTTTGCAAAGGAGCCTTGCAGCCCAGCAGCAGACAAATGCAACTTTGCAACAGAGTCTGGAGGCTCAGCAACGAGCCCAGCAGCAATCTGAGGCCCGCTTCATAGACCTGTTGCAGAAGCAAGAGCAGAGACTACAACAACAGATGGAAGCAGTAATGCAGCAACGTCCGCAGACCAGTGAGGAAAGCCGTCCCACTAATACCGCGTCCTTTGGGGTGAGTCGTTTATTGACAAAAATGACTGGAGAGGATGATCCAGAGGTATTTTTGACCACATTTGAAAGGACCGCTGAAAGAGAAAAGTGGCCTGAGGAGCAGTGGGCTGGACTGGTGGCTCCTCTGTTAACTGGTGAATCGCAGAAAGCTTACTATGACCTAGAGCCTAACCAAGCAAAAGACTATGTGATGCTAAAAGCTGAAATATTGGCAAGGCTGGGTGTCACCCAGGCTGTCCGGGCTCAGCGTGTGCATAACTGGACTTTCCAGCTTGGAAAACCCCCCAGGTCTCAAATGTATGATCTCATTCACCTGAGCAGAAAGTGGCTACAGCCAGAGACTTTGTCCGCACCAAAGATTGTGGAACGTGTTGTAATGGATCGGTTTTTGAGAGCTCTTCCTACTGCCATCCAAAAGTGGGTAAGCCATGGAGACCCAGAGACGGCCGATGGTCTTGTGGATCGTGTGGAGAAATACTTGGCTACAGAGAACCTGACGGCCTCTTCCAGAGACACTCGGACTTTCCACCCTAAGACCAGACCATCCCCAGGGGCGGATAAGAGGATTCCAAGGGGTGAGGGTGGAGAGAGTGAGAGGGTGGGAGCTCTACCCCAAGTTTGGCGAGAACAGCCTGGGAAATCAGCGGCTCAAGAGGCCGCAAGAAGGATCGTTTGCTACCGCTGCCGGCAAGCGGGACATATTGCAGCCAATTGCCCGGTTGTGGAGGAACCCATGCAGTGTGACTTTCTGACGGGCAGACGTCAGTCGCTGTGTGCGACAGTCGCATGCACTGCCATTCGAGGAACTGAGAAACATTTATGCAAAATGTGTGTTAATGGTAGAAATGTTGTGGTATTGCTGGATTCAGGTAGCCTTGTGACCCTGATAAAGGCTGAGTTAGTTAAAACAGAGGTCTCTGGGAATAGCAAGGTAGCTGTTATTTGTGTGCATGGGGACACCCGAGAGTATCCAGTGACTACAGTGTGTTTCGAGACCCCCAAAGGTACCCTCTCTCATCCAGTGGGCTTAGTATCTCAGTTACCGCATGACGCCATTGTGGGAAGGGATTTTCCGAAGTTCTGGGAACTGTGGGATGATCCTGAGCCCCTCACTGGTGCCCCTATGTACCAGGAATGTGATAGCCAGAACTCCCCTGAGAGTGGTGAGGACTCTCTGGAATTTCCCTTATCAGTATTGGCAGGGGAGACTCAAGAAACTGGAGAGGAGCCCACCTCCTCAGACGAAAACCTACCGTCTGTGGAGTTTTCTGATCTTGAGGTTCACAGGGAAAACTTTGCCACAGAACAGTTGAAAGACCCCGCCCTAATAAAGGCACGGGAAAACGTAGTGAAAATAGATGGTGAGTTAGTGAACCCAGATAATACCTGCACTTACCCATACTTCAGCGTAGAGAAGGACCTACTGTATCGGGTGGCAAAAAGGGCAGAAGAAACCGTTGAGCAGCTTGTGGTGCCCAAACCTTACAGGAAGTTGGTGTTGGAGTTGGCCCATGGGCACATTCTTGGAGGTCATCTGGGGACAGAGAAAACCCGAGAGAGGGTATTACAGAGATTCTATTGGCCGGGGGTGATGAAGGACGTAGAAAATTATTGTTCCTCCTGCCCTGTGTGTCAGAGGTTGGCCCCGATGCCACATTTCCGTAGCCCGCTGGTCCCTCTACCCATCATTGAGGTCCCGTTTGAGAGGATCGCCATGGATTTGGTAGGTCCTATAATCAAGTCCGCTAGGGGGCACCAGTACATATTAGTTATAATGGACTATGCCACCCGTTATCCAGAAGCGATCCCTCTCCGAAATACCTCGGCCAAAACCATAGCCAAAGAGCTATCTCTTGTTTTTAGCCGGGTGGGTATTTGTAAAGAACTGCTTACGGACCAAGGTACACCCTTTATGTCCCGGGTTATGAAAGAGCTGTGTAAATTGTTCAAAGTGACGCAATTGCGTACGTCTGTGTATCACCCCCAAACCGATGGGCTGGTTGAAAGATTCAACAAAACCCTAAAACAAATGTTGAAGAAAGTGGTGGATAGAGATGGAAAGGATTGGGACTGTTTACTTCCTTATTTGATGTTTGCTATTAGGGAGGTGCCCCAATCCTCTACGGGATTCTCCCCCTTTGAGTTACTGTATGGGAGACACCCAAGAGGGCTGTTGGATATTGCCAAGGAAACTTGGGAAAGTGAGAGTTCTCCCCACAGGAGTGTGATTGAGCATGTCGCCCTGATGCAAGATCGAATTGCACAGGTAATGCCCATCGTGAAGGAACATTTGGCCCAAGCGCAGTTGGCACAGCAGAGAGTGTACAACCGTGGAGCCAAGACCCGTACCTTTTCCCCGGGGGATAGGATATTGGTACTTGTCCCTACGGTTGAAAGTAAATTCCTTGCCAAATGGCAAGGCCCCTACGAGATAATGGAAAAAGTGAGCGAAGTGAATTACAAGGTCAGACAACCAGGAAGGCGAAAGCCTGAACAGATCTATCACGTTAATCTGTTGAAAGCCTGGAGGGATAGAGAGTCCCTAGTCGCAGACACTTGGTCACCAGCTCAAACTGGTTGCGTGATTCCTGAGGTTGGAATAGCAGCCACCTTGTCACAACCCCAACAACAGGAGGTTAAGGAGTTTGTGCTTCGCAACAAGGAGGTATTCTCTGAGCTGCCGGGACAAACATCTGGGGTAGAGCATGACATCATTACCCCGCCCGGTGAAAGGGTGAAGTTAAAACCCTATCGGATCCCAGAGGCTCGACGGGAGGCAATACGGGAGGAAGTACAGAAAATGCTGAACTTAGGGGTGATAGAGGAGTCCCAAAGTGATTGGTCTAGTCCCATCGTGTTGGTGCCTAAACCGGATGGGAGCTGGCGATTTTGTAACGATTTTCGTCAGTTGAACAAAGTTACAAAATTTGACACCTACCCCATGCCACGTATAGATGAGTTGATCGACCGGCTGGGAACAGCCCGATACATGACGACTCTTGACCTCACAAAAGGGTATTGGCAAATCCCCCTGGCCAAGTCGGCCAAAGAGAAAACCGCATTTGTAACCCCAGACGGGGCGTTCCAATATAAAAGAATGCCGTTCGGGTTACAGAATGCGCCGGCCACATTCCAGCGGAAAATGGACCAGATGCTGAGGCCCCATCGGAAGTATGCTGCGGCTTACCTGGATGACGTAATTGTCCATAGCACAGATTGGGCCTCACATCTGCCAAAAGTGCAAGCAGTCCTGGACTCTGTTCGGGAAGCGGGGTTTACGGCTAACCCCAAGAAGTGTACCATTGGGCAGGAGGAGGCCAAATATCTTGGGTACACCATTGGGAGGGGAGTAATAAAACCCCAACTCAACAAAGTCGAGGCCATCCAGAGTTGGCCACGTCCCAACAGCAAGAAGCAGGTACGAGCCTTTCTGGGAATCGCTGGGTATTATCGGCGATTCATTCCCCACTTTGCTTCTAAGGCTGTGCCCCTAACCAACCTGACGAAGGGGAAAGGGTCGGTCATGATTAAATGGACCCCCGAGGCTGAGGCAGCATTCCAATTCTTGAAACAAGCCTTATGTAGCCAGCCAGTGTTGTACTCACCCGACTTCTCTAAAGACTTTGTCGTACAAAGTGATGCGTCAGATGTGGGGTTAGGAGCAGTATTGTCCCAGGTCTGGAACGGGGAAGAGCACCCAGTCATTTACCTCAGCAGGAAGTTGAAGTCCCATGAGGTAAATTACGCCACCGTTGAAAAGTGTGTTTAGCGGTGAAGTGGGCTCTAGATTCCCTTCGGTACTACCTGCTAGGTAGGCACTTTGACATGGTTACGGATCACGCTCCGTTAAAGTGGATGGCTCAAAACAAGGAAACAAATAGAAGAGTGAATAGGTGGTTCCTGGCCCTCCAGGAATTCAACTTCACAGTAAAGCATCGCCCTGGCGTTCAAATGGGGAATGTGGATGCTTTGTCTCGAGTACATGAATGCCTGATTGCTGGTGTTCCAACCCCGAGGTTAAAACAAGAGGGGGGGGTATGTGACAGCAGGAAGGTAAAGTCACCTGGTTGCATCCAGGGGGGTAGATATATTTCGCCCAGATTCAGGCTTTACGCCGACTTATACAACTAGGTGGAGAGTTGTATAAGGCTAGTGGGCTCATGGATGACTCGTACCTCTAGGGAGAGTGTGGGGCGTCGTGCAGACAGAGATGAGGAGACCAGCTGAACCTTGTCAGCTCATTTAGGCCTCTATAAGAACTCCCAGCTTCATTAGATGTTAGCTCATGCCTGGAACCAGACCTGTGTGGACTGTCTAGGGAGAGTGAACCCCTGTGCGGTGAGACAAAGCCTGTGTGGCTATTTGCTTGGACATTTAAAACCAGGGACTTAGGGACTAGGACAGCACTAGGCTGATCCCAGTTGTTAGTTAGGAAACCTGTATGTTTAGTCAGAGGTCAACTTGACCAGGATTTATTTTGGTTATGTTTCTTTTGCTTTGCTGTGTTTTGTCACTGTAAATAGAAAATAAACCGCACCTTTTTTGATTTTGAAAACCACAACCTCCGTTTGCTGGGCCTGTTTTGTGTGGGGAGCCCATCCCGGGGGTCACACACACCCGCTGCCGAGCTAACCCCCTCACAATATATATATATATATATATATATATATACATATATATATAGCGACCTCACCCCTTCTCATTCTCGGCTTGTCTGTCTCTGTCTAGGGGTGTCAGTACCAGGGGGAGGGATGAGATACACTACGGCCCATGTCCTCCATAGTGAAGAGGTGAAGGCCAGAAAGATCGGGCTTTGTGTAGGTGTCCTAGGGTCAAATCCTTTCCTCGGATCCACTCCCCTTTGCTCCTAGTAACCAGAGTTCCACACACTGAATAGGTCCAACACAGTTTTATTCTTCTCGGCGAATAAACATACAGCACAGTCAAGTTGGGACCTTTGCAACAGTTCAGTATTAATGGGAGTAGGTCGAGGCACAATCCTGTAATGTATCGCTAACCACTGTGGTGTCACCAGTGGCGAATAGTCACTGCCACTGACTATATGAGGTAGAACATGAATTACCTTCGCTAG
Source organism: Rana muscosa (assembly GCA_029206835.1). NCBI lineage: Eukaryota > Metazoa > Chordata > Amphibia > Anura > Ranidae > Rana > Rana muscosa. The sequence continues at coordinate 69,849,118 of CM055121.1, read as the reverse complement.
CACAGCCCCTGTCAGGGCAAGGATATCTGTCCAAGGGAGTCACCGGAGGCCTCTCTTTCACCAGCAAATGCTGCGCCGGACTCTCCAGAGAAGTTCCGCTCACCAGTCTCCTCAACCTCAGACACGGGCACCCAAGGAGTTAGGGCCCCCTCGGATTCCTCCACCCTCGCGGAACTCAGTCGAAGGTACTGAGCCCCAGGCATCCGCCATAGTACCTCACCCCAAGCTAAAGGTGCCTGAAATGGACTCCATCTCTCGCTCCGGCCAGGTCAAGGGCACCTGGGCCCGGAACACCGGAATGCCAGCACCCAAGCTGAAGGTGCCTGGGTGCGGCCGCGTCCTCCGACTCTGAACCCCAAGGTCAGGGCGTCCGCCCCTTTTATCTCCTCTCCCTTTGCGTCACAGCAGGTTCCCCGCCCCGCTGTACCAGCGCCAGGAAAGGAATCAGTCTTGCGGTGTGAGTTCAACCCCAGCCAGGGTGACAATGCCACCTGCAGGCCGCAGGGAACCTCACACCACCAGAGTCCTCCAAGAACCATAAAAAGGGTCTCGGATTCCCTAGCACCACCCAGATGTTTCCCCTAAATTCAAATACCCGCTATATATATATATATATATATATATATATATATATATATATATATACACTAAACACACTGCAGCTAACTGAATCGCCTGCCTGCTCAATATAAATAAAATGACACTCTCTCTCGGTCAACGCCAGCAACACACTACACAGGGCCGACATGTAGGCGGCCTTATATAGTGTGGGGCGTGGACTTAACCCCCTGAGCACCCTGCCTTTGGCCAATTATGGCTCTTTGCTGACGGCTCTGTGATTGGCCAAAGCATGCGGGTCATAGTGCATGCTTGGCCAATCATCAGACAGCAATGCACTGCAATGTCGCAGTGCATTATGGGGTGTGATGCGCCGCTCAAATTTCACCCCATAATGCGATGTTCGAGTCGAACTCATGTTCGAACCGAACATAAAGCTCATCCCTAATAAGGCATTTCACCTTACATCAGAAGTCCTCCTTAGCCACTTGTGGACCTCCCACTGTACATCTACTGTGGCAGAGTGGCCACTCTGTACCAGATAACGTACTTAATATGTGATCTGACACTTCCAGATCTGGGGCATGTGAGCGCGCCGCTGGCGGGCCACTGATTCGACACAGCGGGAGCTGATTGGTGGGTACCTGATGTACGCTGGCACCCGCTGATGCTTCGGTACACAGGCAGAATGGCAGTCTGCCTATGTAAACAAGGTAGATCGCTGTTCTGTGAGTACAGAAGGCATGGATCCTGTGTTCCTGTAAAGCAGGAACACTGATCCATGCCTTCCACTAGGGATGAGCCGAACACCCCCCGGCTGGGTTCGCAGCAGAACATGCGAACAGGCAAAAAGTTTGTTTGAACACCGTTAAAGTCTATGGGACACGAACGTGAAAAATCAAAAGTGCTAATTTTAAAGGCTAATATGCAAGTAATTGCCATAAAAAGTGTTTGGGGACCCGGGTCCTGCCCCAGGGGACATGTATCAATGCAAAAAAAAGTTTTTAAAACGTCAGTTTTTTCGGGAGCAGTGATTTTAATAATGCTTAAGGTGAAAAAATAAAGATTAAATATTCCTTTAAATTTCGTGCCTGGGGGCTGTCTATAGTATGCCTGTAAAGTGGCAAATTTTTCCCGTGTTTAGAACAGCCCCGCAGCAAAATTAAATTTCTAAAGGAAAAAAAGTCATTTAAAACTGATCGCGGCTGTAATGAATTGTCGGATCTCAGCAATACAGAAAAAAACTAATTGAAAAAAAAACAGCATGGGTTCCCCCCCAGTCCATTACCAGGCCCTCTGGGTCTGGTATGAATATGAAGAGGAACCCCGCACCCAAAAAAAAAAAAAGGCGTGGTGGTCCCCCAGGTCCTATATACTCTGAACAGCAGTATATATACACACACTATACGGCCTGCCCTATATAATCTGCAGAAAATTGGGCCTTAGGTGTTGGTGGTACCAGAACACTGTAACCCCTCACAGATACACTTGTTGAGCGCAGGAACGGACCCTGCTGTGAAATATTAGATCAAAAATTTTAATTACATGCCCCTGTTAAACAGGTGCAGAAAAATTGGGCCTTAGGCAGTGGTGGTGGTGCCCTACACCAAAAATATTCTTAGAAGCTAGCATCATCAAGATTGAGGAGGAATAGGATAGTCACTCAGCATAGGCAGTCTTCAAGGGATCCCACATCCATAGAAAATTCAATCGGTTACATCAGCATCAGGTGCTTGGTAGCTGCTGATCCAAGACCGATTCATTTTTATGAATGTGAGCCTGTTAACGGAGTCTGTGGACAGGCGCACTCTGTGATCCGTTACAGACCCTCCAGCAGCACTGAATGTGCATTCAGAAAGAACGCTGGATGCAGGACAGGCCAGTAGCTTAATTGCTTATTGAGAAGCTCTGGCTAGTGGTCCATCCTCAAGACCCAGTAACCCAGTGGATGCTCTGTTGGAAAGGTCTCCAGGTCTGCTCTTGCCCCTAGATATTCCTGCACCATGTAATGCAGACGCTGGCAATGGTTTCTTAAACCGATCAGACCTTGACGCTGAGGACGGAAAAATTGTCTGAAGGCATCGGTCAGCCGGCTACCTTCTCCACCGCTCTTTCTCTGACTGAACAAAGCCTCAGCAACACATTGTCCAGCACCAGGAAATTGTAACCTCCCAGGGTCTGGAAATGCATTGCACAAACTTTTCTTCAAGGCCTCCTGAAGATGTTCTGCAACCTTACCCTTGTAACGTGGATCAAGAAGGGTTGCTAGCCAGTAATGATCCCTCTCATTGATACCACGAATCCTAGAGTCCTTTCGCAGGCTTTGCAGATTTAGGGAGGCCATGCAGCGGAAGTTTGCAGAGGCATTCGATTCTGAGTCCTCTGTGTCACTAAGGATCACATGATCCGCAACTACCTCCTCCCAGCCACGTACAACTCCTTGGGTTTCTAGGGACTGAAAACGATCCCTTGAAGACTGCTGAGTGTTATCCTCCATGTCCATGCTGACACAATCCTCCTCCTCCTCTTCTTCCTGTGTGTTTGGGGGGCCCACAGAAATACTATCTGGATAAAGGGGGCCTTGAGAGGTAAGGAAGTCCTCCTCTTCCTCCCGCTGTTCTGCCTCAAGTGCCCTGTCCATTATACCACGAAGCGTGTGATCCAACAGGAAGGGACAGTATCACTGATACATGCATTGCCACTGCTCACCATCCTCGTGGCCTCCTCAAATGGTGACAGGACAGTGCATGCAGCCTTGATTAGTAGCCACTGGCGTGGTGAAAAAAAGCCAAGCTTCATTGACCCTGTCCTGGTGCCATACTCACACAGGTACTCATTAATGGCCCTCTGCTGCGTGTGCAGCCGCTGCAGCATTGCCAACATTGAGTTTCACCTGGTGGGCATGTCACAAAGGAGGCGGTTGGTGTGCAGGTTGCATTCCCTTTGAATGTCTGCCAGCTGAGCACTGGCATTGTATGACCGGCGTAAATGACCACAGACTTTTCTGACCTGTCTCAGGAGATCCTGTAAGCCTGGGTACCTGCTCAAGAACCGCTGCACCACCAAATTCAGGACGTGAGACAAACATGGAACATGGGTCAAGTGTCCCTGTCGGAGGGCGGAGAGAAGGTTGGTGCCATTGTCGCATACAACCATTCCTGGCTGAAGCTGGCCTGGCATCAACCACCTCTGAGCCTGCCCCTGCAGAGCTGACAGAATCTCTGCCCCAGTGTGGCTCCTGTCCCCTAAGCAGACCAACTCAAGCACTGCATGGCATTTTGCCTGAGTGCTTGCGTAGCCCCTTGAATGCCTACGGAGCACCGCTGGTTCAGAGGACAAATCTGCAGAGGAAGAGGCAATAGAGGAAGAAGAGGAGGGGGTGGAGGAGAGAGCTGTGGCAGAATCACCACTAGCTTTTTGGAGGCGTGGTGGCGGAACAAGCTTCAACAATACTGAACCCTGTTCTGCATCCTTCCCAGTAAATGACCACAGACTTTTCTGACCTGTCTCAGGAGATCCTGTAAGTCTGGGTACCTGCTCAAGAACCGCTGCACCACCAAATTCAGGACGTGAGCCAAACATGGAACATGGGTCAAGTGTCCCCGTCGGAGGGCGGAGAGAAGGTTGGTGCCAGTGTCGCATACAACCATTCCTGGCTGAAGCTGGCGTGGCACCAACCACCTCTGAGCCTGCCCCTTCAGTGCTGACAGAATCTCTGCCCCAGTGTGGCTCCTGTCCCCTAAGCAGACCAACTCAAGCACTGCATGGCATTTTGCCTGAGTGCTTGCGTAGCCCCTTGAACGCCTACGGAGCACCGCTGGTTCAGAGGACAAATCTGCAGAGGAAGAGGCAATAGAGGAAGAAGAGGAGGGGGTGGAGGAGAGAGCTGTGGCAGAATCACCACTAGCTTTTTGGAGGCGTGGTGGCGGAACAAGCTCCAACTATACTGAACCCTGTTCTGCATCCTTCCCAGCTGCCAGCAGAGTTACCCAGTGCGCCGTGAACGAAAGATAATGTCCCTGCCCATGCCTGCTGGACCATGAGTCAGCGGTAATATGCACCTTACTGCTGACCGCCCTGTCCAACGAGGCCAAAACATTACCTTCCACATGCCGGTAGAGAGCCGGAATGGCCTTCCGTGAAAAGAAATGGCGTTTTGGAACCTGCCACTGAGGTACCGCACATTCCACAAATTCACGAAAGAGGGCAGAGTCTACCAGCTGAAAAGGCAGCAGTTGCAGTGCTAGCAATTTGGCCAAGCTAGCATTCAGACGCTGAGCATGTGGATGGCTGGGACCAAATTTCTTTCTACGGTTTAGCAACTGGGGTAGGGAAATTTGCCTGCTAAAATCAGATGGTGGTGTACTGCTAGCAGATTAGCTGCAAGTACTTGGGACACCTATTGCTATACCTTCATTCCTCTCAGTGCAGGAATTTGAGAGGACTGGAGGTATAGTGGGGTTGGAGATCCCAGATGAGGAGCAAGGAGAAGTCCGCCTTTTTTTGATGTGGGTCTTTCAAGTGCTGTTGCCAACGGACTGCATGGGAGGTAGTCATATGTCTGATCAAGCATGTGGTGACCAAGCGGCCGCTGTTTTGGCCACGCGTGATCCGCTTCAGACATAGGTTGCAAACAGCAACGGTGCGATCTGCTGCACACATGTCAAACAAGGCCCACACCAAAGAACTTTTTAAAATCAGCAGGGAGTCAGCAGTGCCCTGCTCTTGGGGGTTTGGCCAGCGGTGGCGTCCTTATATGGACGGCTCCCCTGGTCGGGTCTGGATTGTCCTAAGCCCTCCTGCACACCGCCTTCACATCCCTCCATGGACTGGATTCCCCTCCTCCAGTATCAGGTACCCGTGTCTCACTGTTCACCTCTCCCCACCTCTCTCCCCCTTCACCTCCTTTCCCCAGCAATACGGTGTGTCGGGTCGGACTCTTTCCATGGTTCCCCCCCGCACACCCTTCTTTCCATCACTCCACTATCCCCTCACATTGTTGCACATTTTTATTTTCATCTTCATTAGTTTTCATTCACTCAATTTTCCCTCACTCCACCTCCTCATTCCTGATTTCAATCTGCTCACTCCCTTCCACTCACTTTAAGTTCCACTTATAGTCACTCACTATTTCCTTGTTCACACCAGGAGGGCTCGCTGCATCCGGACCTGCCTGGGGTGCTGGCCGTGGTGGGCGCCGCCGCCGAACATGCCCCCTCAGCTCCCGCCACTGGATCTCTTGGGTGGATCATGATCCCTGCCATTGTGCCATCTAGTGCACACTAAATGTAAGTGATACCTTTCCATTAGAGGCATGGGTGCTACTCTGCACCCCTCTCTGCATCCCTATATTGATACAAGCTAGTCCACTTAGCTTTCTACCTTCTCATTGCAGAAACATGATATGTCTGCTCCTGAAGAGCGGCTATAAGCCGCGAAACGCGTCGAGCTACCAGACGTCATGTATCATTTTACACGCTTACCATGTTATGTGCTTTTTTAACTCCAATTTCCAGGGATCAGCAATATTTTAGACCATGCAGACAATATGTTCCAAAATGTTTACCCAATCATGAACTATGGTGGACCCTCCAATTTTATTTTACGAATACTGTTTACAAACATGTTGCTACCCGACATTACCGTGTTGGGAACTGGTATAAATCAGTGTTAATGCTTACAAACATGCTGCTTCCTGACATTACCGTGTTGGGAACTGATGTTAATCAGTGTGCAATTTTATGTGTATATGAATTTAATGTATTGTAACATGTATTTATGCATCATTAAATATTTTATTTGTTCTGTTTGTCACCATGGGCTTCATTTAAAGTCCCACCCTCCCTTTGTTGCAATTATGCTGCTTACCCTGCTGCATTTGCTGCCTTTTTCTGCTCTGCGGTGTGATGCGATAGGGTGGCTGACCTTAAGCTGCCCCCTGAAGGGCATCCTGCCTCGTTGGAGATGTGCCTCCTCCTCCTCCTCTCTTGTATCAGGCACCCAAGTAGAGTCCATGACCTCATCATCCCCTCCCTGCTCGTCAATGGAGCAAACTTGGCAGTATGCTGCAGCTGGGGGAACATGACTGCCAGTTTCTTGTCCTTCTTGGGCACCCCCTCTCTCTAGGCTCACATTACTCCCTTCCTCAAGCTGGGTACCAACATCGGAGCCTTCAAATTGCTGCGCATCCTCCTGCAGCATGTAACCGACACTGTGGTCGAATAGTTCGGGGGACTCCTCCGTGCATGATGGTGGGGCTACTGAAGGAGTGACTGTGGACAAGGAGCCGGTGGAATAGGCCGCTTTGGCAGCTTTAAGCTCTCTTTGGGAAAAAAATCTTTTCTGCCTTCTACTAGCAAAAAAATTCTATGGCGTGTTACACCCTCGGCCGGGTGTGTCGTGTGAAAAAATTATTTCAATTCATCCAAAAGTGCCGAACCATATTTAACCACTTCCCGCCCCGTCAATAGCAGATTGACGTCCGGGAAGTGGTTCAGTTATCCACACTGGACGTCATATGACGTCCTGCGGGATAACAGCCGCCGCGCGCCCGGGGGGGCGCGCATCGCGGCGATCGGTGGAGCGGTGGGTCAGTCTGACCCACCGCTACACTGATCTCGTTAAAAAGCCTCCGTCGGAGGCTTTTTACCACGTGATCAGCCGTGTCGAATCACGGCTGATCACAATGTAAACAGGAAGAGCCGTCGATCGGCTCTTCCTCACTCGCGTCTGACAGACGCGAGTAAAGGAGAGCCGATCGGCGGCTCTCCTGACAGGGGGGGTTCGCGCTGATTGTTTATCAGCGCAGCCCCCCCTCGGATACCCACACTAGACCACCAGGGAAGCCCCCCAGGACCACCAGGGAAGCCCCAATCATGTGGATGGCCCCCATGGCCATCCACATGTAGTAAAAAAATAAAAATAAAATAAAAACATAAAAAAATATGCCAATCAGTGCCCACAAATGGGCACTGACTGGCACTTTCACAATGTGTGGTGGCTGGCATTTCTGGGCACCAGTGCCACCAATGCCACCTACTAGTGTCCATCAGTGCCACCTATCAGTGCCCATCCGTGCCAATCTGTGCCCACCTATCAGTGCCCGTCCATGCCACCTATCAGTGCCACCCATAAGTGCCCATCAGTGCCGCCTATAAGTGCCAATCAGTGCCGCCTATGAGTGCCAATCAGTGCCGCCTATGAGTGCCCATCAGTGCCGCATACCAGTGCCACATATCAGTGCCCATCAGTGCCGCCTATCAGTGCCCATCATCAGTGCCCATCAGTGCCACCTCATCAGTGCCACCTCATTGGTGCCACCTCATCGGTGCCCATCAGTGTCGCCTTATCAGTGCCCTTCAGTGCCGCCTTATCAGTGCCCGTCATTGAAGTAGAAAAGGTACTTATTTACAAAAAAATTAACAGAAACAAAGAAAAACGTAGTTTTTTTTAAAAAATTCGCTCTTTTTTTATTTGTTGTGCAAAAAATAAAAATCGCAGAGGCGATCAAATACCACGGAAAGAAAGCTCTATTTGTGGGAACAAAATGATAAAAAATTTGTTTGGGTACAGTGTAGCATGACCGCGCAATTGTCATTCAAATTGCGACAGTGCTGAAAGCTCAAAATTGGCTTGGGCAGGAAGCTGTATAAGTGCATGGTATTGAAGTGGATAAAGGAATAAATCTAAACCTTATTGTAAAAATTAGTGTGCAAAAAATCATGGTTAGCATACAAATATTCCAGTGCTGGTAGAAATATAAAAACACTACAGTTCTGTAAGAAAAAATATATAGTCGCGCTAACTTATGAGTATAAACATAAGCCCACCACTGAATGATTGAAAAAAAATTCAAAATCACCACAGTGATAAATTATGTAAGTGCTCAGTGAAGAACAATAGCTAAACAGTGTAAACAAAACATATGAAATAATACAAACTTAATTAATAATATTATTACATGCTTGAATAGGACCCTTAAATAATCAAGTCTAAAGTCCATACAAAAAAACACCCGTGATCAAGTGTCCATACTAGATGAAAAAAGAAAAAAGAAAACAAAACAAAAACGATTCCAAATCTTCTTGTATTCGTGACTTTCACCACCACCAGTAAGAATTCCTGCTTACCAAAAAGCGATGGTCCCCTATGACGGAGGACCCCAAACAGCCTCAATTGATAATCAATAGGACTCCAAACTTCAGTGTATGTTGAGCCTCAATTTTTTTGGTAGCCAAAACGCTCATATACCATCATGCAGTACTCGATACGGAACATGGAAGGAAGGGAGGACACTAGATAGTGTAAAATCCTGTGTTTGTGTCCTGTTTTGGACACAAACACAGGATTTTACACTATCTAGTGTCCTCCCTTCCTTCCATGTTCCGTATCGAGTACTGCATGATGGTATATGAGCGTTTTGGCTACCAAAAAAATTGAGGCTCAACATACACTGAAGTTTGGAGTCCTATTGATTATCAATTGAGGCTGTTTGGGGTCCTCCGTCATAGGGGACCATCGCTTTTTGGTAAGCAGGAATTCTTACTGGTGGTGGTGAAAGTCACGAATACAAGAAGATTTGGAATCGTTTTTGTTTTGTTTTCTTTTTTCTTTTTTCATCTAGTATGGACACTTGATCACGGGTGTTTTTTTGTATGGACTTTAGACTTGATTATTTAAGGGTCCTATTCAAGCATGTAATAATATTATTAATTAAGTTTGTATTATTTCATATGTTTTGTTTACACTGTTTAGCTATTGTTCTTCACTGAGCACTTACATAATTTATCACTGTGGTGATTTTGAAATTTTTTTCAATCATTCAGTGGTGGGCTTATGTTTATACTCATAAGTTAGCGCGACTATATATTTTTTCTTATTTGTATGCACTGTTAGTTTTCAGAATAGTTGCTGCTTTTTCCCCTTGTTTGTTTCTAGGTATTTGACATATCTGCCTAGTTTCACACCTGTAGCGCAGTTTCTTTTTTACTTTCTAACTACAGTTCTGTGATCATGAATAAAAAGTAAATAATAAACTTTGGATTTTCACAGAAAGTTTATTATTTACTTTTTATTCATGAACCGGCTGAGGGTACCACACCCAATTAGCAATTTTTGCACAAATACCAGCACATGACATTTGACATTTGACTACAAATTGGAAAAGCGCCACACCTGCATCACCTTTTAAACACTTTGGCAGCTGCATTGGAAGGCAAACTACTCTGAGCCTGTGTGACAGAGGATGAGGACGGCTTTGTTATCCACTCCACCAACTCTTCTGCATGTTCTGGCTCAATAACATGGCCAGAAGCAGAAAAATAGGACAAGCATGCCCCACGGCCATGTGCAGAGGATGCACCATGTCCACGACCAGCACTGTTGACTGTAGACACAGAGCCTGCTTGCCCTCTTTTAGTGGCCTGTGAGCGTCTGCCTCTCCTTGGTGGCCTTCCAGACATGATGTATATTTTGTTTTGCAACACCACACTACACTGTATTAGATACTGTGTACACCACCAGAAAAGTAGTAGCAACTGTACTACGGCTGCACTGTATTGTGCACTGTGTACACCACCAGAAAAGTAGTAGTAAGTGCACTATGGCTGCACTGTATTGTGAACACCACCAGAAGTGTAGTAGCAACTGTACTACGACTGCACTGTATTGTGTACTGTGTACACCACCAGAAAAGTAGTAGTAAGTGCAATACAGCTGCACTGTATTGTGTATACCACCAGAAGTGTAGTAGCAAGTGCACTATGGCTGCACTATATTCTGTACTGTGTACACCACCAGAAAAGTAGTAGCAACTGCACTACGACTGCACTGTATTGTGTACACCACCAGAAATGTAGTAGCAACTGCACTACGGCTGCACTGTATTGTGTACACCACCAGAAAAGTAGTAGCAACTGCACTACGGGTGCACTGTATCGTGTACACCACCAGAAAGGTAGTAGCAACTGCACTACGGGTACACTGTACCCCGCTATACTTAAATTTAGGGGTGACCAGAGCAATAGTTGGCTCGGGTCTCTTAATTATTTGGGCTCTGCCTTACTGCTGTGTCACTTGGCGTGCAGTTCCCCTTTGAGCGTATAGGTGGTGCTGTCACCTATACCCGGGGTTGAACCACAAATGATGAGTAGGTATTGGATGTCCTCTCTCGGCTGCTGTTGGTGGGCGGTTCTGGCTTGCTGTGCCGGGAGAGAATATATATGGGGCAGACGCCATTACACAGGAGCAGCAATTCCCGGGGGCCCATGCCCGGGGAGAAATTCCCGGGGCCCATGCCCGGGGAGAAATTCCCGGGGCCCATGCCCGGAGAGCAATTCCCGGGGCCCATGCCCGGAGAGCAACTCCCGGGGCCAATGCCCGGAGAGCAATTCCCGGGGCCCACTGCCCGGAGAGCAATTCCCGGGGCCCACTGCCCGGAGGGAGCTACCCCTCAGAGGGGGGTGTGCCCCATCTTGATCAAGGAGTCTCGGGCACCTTCGGCCCAAGGCTACAGAGTTCCAGGTAGGCCCAGTACCTTTGACTGGGTCTGCAACCAAAGAGGAGTCCCAGGGAACCCACGTGAGGGTGAATGCTCTGACAAGGAGGAAACCAGGGGAGGATCGATCCCATAACAAGAGGGCAAGTAATGAAGTATTGCTGACTCGGGAAAGGCCTGGTGACCTGTCGGAGGGAAGGATTCCTCACTTCGCAGACTGCCTCTGCGGAGTGTTGAAAGTTCAGGAGGGATCGCTTTGACTTGGTCCTTGGAGGGGACTGAGTCATTGTTCCAGCATCACGCCGGCTGCTAGTGCTATTGAGTGACTATCCGGGTGAGCTGTACCCACTCGGGACCGAGTGGTGACGAAGCCAAGAGTGTGCCTGAATCCACTTCTTTCTGCTAACCTTTTCTCACTTCAACTCTCTGGTTCCTGAAAGCAAGCTAAAATAAACTCACGTTGGAGTTGATATGTTGTGTGGACATTGACCTCATTTGGGAAAGATGAAGACTCGCCTCTATAAACATAGAGGGGAGAACCAGAAGGAAGCAACTTGCTGCAGGACCCAAGTATGTAACACCGTCTGACCTGTATAATCTAGAGGACACGGGCATGTGGCATGGTGTCTCTTATCCCCCTGCTTGAGAAGGTAAGAGGGGGGAAAGGATCCGTGTGAGATATAGATATATATATATATATATATATTTTTTTTTTAATACACCGCCTGAAGTATATTAGAAAAAGTACACCAGAACTCGCTTTCTTTCTCCTTCACGCATCCGACATTCCCGAATGTATATATAAGAAATCAATAATACGCCACCTCCTTGATGCAGCTAAAGCATGCATCCCCCTACACTGGAAATCGACACGAACACCAAACATTGACATGTGGCTTAGGAAGGTAAAGACTAGGGTTGAGCGAACCCGAACTGTAAAGTTCGGGTTTTGTACCAGACTTTTGGGTTTTTGGTACCCGGACAATGTACTGTATGTTCGGGTTCGGTGTTCGGAAATGTAATGGCGCATTTTAAAAAGCTGCAGGGCAGCCAATCAACATTCGTTTAACTTGTGTGCCCTTAGAAGCCATCACAGCAAAACTTTCCTGTTTGGGGGGAAAACGCCACACCGGGCAGGAGTTGTGGAGGGACATGGAACAACAGACCAATGAGTGGTTGGTGCAGTGAGCCTCAAGCCCGGCCTGGTGGTGTGCGATAATGGGCAAAATCTCGTAGCAGCTCTGGGCCTAGCCGGTTTGACGCACATCCCTTGCCTGGCGCATGTGCTAAATTTGGTGGTGCAGGGGTTCCTTAAAAATTACCCTGATATGCCAGAGCTGCTGCAGAAAGTGCGGGCCGTCTGTGCGCACTTTCGGCGTTCTCACCCTACTGCTGCTCGCCTGTCAGCGCTGCAGCGTAACTTCGGCCTTCCCGCTCACCGCCTCATATGTGACGTGCCCACAAGGTGGAACTCCACCTTGCACATGCTGGCCAGACTGTGCGAGCAGCAGGCAATAGTGGAGTTTCAGCTGCAGCACGCACATGCGAGTCGCTCTGCGGAACAGCACCACTTCACCACCAATAACTGGGCCTCCATGCGAGACCTGTGTGCCTTGTTGCGCTGTTTCGAGTACTCCACCAACATGGCCAGTGCCGATGACGCCATTCTCAGCGTTACTATCCCAGTTCTATGCCTCCTTGAAAAAACGCTTCGGGCGATGATGGAAGAGGATGTGGCACAGGAGGAGGAGGAGGAAGAGGGATAATTTCCAAGGCTTTCAGGGCAGTCATTCACAAGTGGCTCCGAGGGTGGGTTCCTGCACCAACAAACGCCAGGTACACAATTGTCCAGCAAGGGCACAGTTCTGGAGGATGACGAGGTGGAGGATGAGGAGGAGGAGATGGAGGAGGAGGAACCATGTTCACAGCAGGGTGGCACCCAGACCAGCTCATGGCCATCACTGGTGCGTGGCTGGGGGGATACAGAGGACACAGACGATACACCTCCCACAGAGGACAGCTTTTCGTTGCCTCTGGGCAGCCTGGCACACATGAGCGATTACATGCTGCAGTGTCTCCGCAATGACCGCCGAGTTGCCCACATTCTAACAGGTGCTGATTACTGGGTGGCCACGCTGCTGGATCCCTGTTACAAGGACAATGTACCGTCCTTAATTCCCTCACTGGAGCGTGATTGTAAGATGCGCGAGTACAAGCGCACGCTGGTAGACGCGCTGCTGGTGGCATTCCCACCTGACAGCGGGGGCACAGTGGAAGCACAATGTGAAGGCAGAGGAGGAGGAAGAGGTCGCCAATGCAGCCGGGGCACCGCCAGCACCTCAGAAGGCAGGGTTAGCATGGCCGAAATGTGGAAAAGCTTTGTCAGCATGCCACAACAACCAGCACCACCACGTGGAACCTCTTAGCAGGAGGCAGCATTTCACCAAAATGGTGGAGCAGTATGTGTGCACACGCCTACACGTACTGAATGATGGGTCTGCCCCCTCAACTTCTGGGACTCCAAATTGGGCACATGGCCTGAGCTTGCCCTTTACGCCTTGGAGGTGCTGGCCTGCCCTGCAGCCAGTGTATTATCTAAATTTGTATTTAGCACGGCAGGGGGGCGTTATCACAGACAAGCGCAGCCGCCTGTCCAGAGCCAATGTGGACAAGCCCATGTTCATTAAAATGAACCAGGCATGGATCCCACAGGACTTGTCCGTACCTTGTGCAGAATAGACATGTATACCGGCCTTACCCAGCCATTGTTGTATTTTTGATCTCTCACTTTTTTGGGGTGTACCCCAATTTAAAAAAATAAATAATTAAAAACTAAAACCAGTTTTGACTACCTCGTCCTCCTCCACTGCCGCTTCCACCTACACCGCCACATCCACCGCCACCTGAACCTCCTACTCCATATGGACCTCGTCCTTCTAGGTCAAGATTATTATTTTTTATTTTTATGTATTTTATGTTATTTTAAGTTATTATTTCCCTATCCACATTTGTTTGCAGAGCACTTGCTATGCTCTTAACAACATTTTGCTGCCATTTGCAGCCCGCTAGCCCTTTCCATTACTTTTTTAGAGCCATTTTAGTCCTCAAAAGTTCGGGTCCCCATTGACTTCAATGGGGTTCAGGAACATCCAGGTGTCCGCTCACCCCTAGTAAAGACATAAATAAGATGCAAAATCTTACATAGACAAGAAACATACTCCAAAACATGCTATGGAATCTCTTTATATATTCAGACGATGGCCAGGCCCTCCGAGGAAGTAACTCTGATACCTAAACTGAACTTACTCCTTTACCTCTGCCCTGCGGGATATATCCAACGTCTCAACCCCTGGGAATTTAGTTAACCGAGAGGCTCACTAGACCCGTGTTCGTGGGAATACCGCCCCCCTTCTTACCCACTCTCCCCCCTGTATTATTTTCCCCCAACTTTACCTCTTCTTTACTAGCCATCTCTTAGGCTACCTGAACCTCTCTCTATTTTGCTATCTTAGAATAGTTGAAAAATGGAAAGAGATTGTGTTCCTGGTGCAGCATGAAGCACACATTTTGCACGCTCTTTCCAGTCGGGTGCATAAGTAGTGTACATTTGATGGAAATTGGTGACAATAGGAAGTAACCTGAGATGTAAGCGTAGACAGCAATACCAACTTCACTCAAGCTATATCTTCATTTCCTAGGTTAACATAGATTGTGACCTGCTGGAATGTTATACACAACAATATTATGTAACCCATTTTCTGTATTTCTGATCTTTACATTTATCAGTTGTTCTAATGTAATGTTGTCCCCGTGGGACCTTTTTCTCAGAACAAATAAAAAAAATACAGTAGACTGGCTGTGTGTATATATAAGTGTAGCGGGTATGTACTTTCCCGGGTGTAAATTTGAACTTGACAGAGACATTGGTGATGTGTAATTCCCTGCAGCCCAGCGGGTGGCGCTGTCGCCCTGGGCTGGGGTTGAATCATTGCTGTGTGTTGTGCCTCCTTTTTGTCCTCCCTCGGCAGCGGTATGGTGGGGCAGGGAACCCGCCGTGCTTGCTGGGAGAGGGTATAAAGGGCCTGGCCGTCTTTGTCACGGGGTCGGAGTCCAGGGCACCTTCAGCCTGTGGACGGTGGTTCGTGTTGGCTCTCTAGGCGGGCCTAGGCCTAGAGGACAGTCGGAGGTCGTGTTCCATCCCAGGCACCTTTAGCCTGGGGTGAGGTACTCAGATGGAGGTCCGGAGCTTAGTGCCCAACACTGAGTTCCGCGAGGGAAGGAGATCCTAGGGAACCCCGGGAGTGGGTACCCGAATCCGGGAAGCGTAATGGACCGGGGGGAGCTCCTCATTCGAAGACCTGGTGCAGCAGATTGCCAGTGACGGGTGAGTCTCTCACCGGAGACCGCTTGGAAGGAAATTCCCCCCTTGTTCGGAGACCGCAACCCACTTTCAGGAAGGAAAGTGGAGAACACCTTGTGTCTGGGCCTATTCGCATCTACACCTCCTTTTCTGTTCTGTTTCTACTAAGGGAGTTCAACTGATTGTGTTTGTTCGAGAAGAATAAAGGAGTGTTGAACTTTAATGGTGTGGGGCTCATTTCCTGACAGACATTGTTCAAGGTAACTCTCGGTGGAGGCTCCAGGTGCACAGCACTGACCCGAAGGTAAAAGAACTTTGCTTGTATCACACTGACACCTGTGATAAAGGCCTGGCGTAGTGTCCCCGCTCCCTTCCCCTCTAAAAGATACCCCTAGACAAGAGACAGACGAGCTGAAGAAAGAGAGGGGAGTGAGGAGGCCGCTACACGTGGGGGCTCGGGTCGGGTATAGTGTTTGTGCACCACAGTATTGAACGTGTCTGTTGGAAGAGTTACGCGAATAGGCAGGCCTTCATTGGCCGAAGTGCATCCCTGCTCGAAGTCGTGGACATGACCCAATGAAGGGAGAGGCCCGCGCAGAAGAGTGGAAAGAGGGGGAAGTTCAGCCGTGTGAAGTACTACACATGGGGGCTTCTATTGCACTGCGCCACCAGGCACACCCCATCGCTTAGTTCGTGGGCGTGACTCAGACACAGAAAGGAAGAAAAGGCCGCGAACTGGAGCAACGGAGAGGAGTCCAATACGTGTGAAGGACTACACGTGGGACATTGGCGCAAAAACTTTGCAGTGTGCGATGGATCAGCAACAGGTCGCCATGTTCGGACATACGTCGTGGATTCCAGTTCACCCTTCTACCACGACATTGACTGCTGCTGCTCCGGTAACAGATACGGGGATCCGGCTAAAGCCAAGGGGTCGATTCCCCCTGTATTCGTGCATGGACGTTGAGGCCCTGGGTGTGATTTGTCCCGGCTGTTCGGGACTGGTGTGCCAGCTGAAGCCATTCGGGCGATGTGAGGCCTGTGGGGAGTTCCTGTTCGAAGTGGATCCGGCGGTTGAGAAGCCGAGAACCATCTACCCCGGCCATGCTGCGGGCAACACCACTCAGAGAGGAGGAATCACTGCTGTGACAGCCATCCCTGCGCACACTGCAGCGACCGCAGAGGAGGTCGTAAAAATTCAACGGGAGAAATCCGAGGATGTTGACTCAGTCACCACGATCTCGCAGCGTCCACCACCGAAGAGAAAGACCGGCATGGTAGCCCCGACCAGCGGTTGTGGTGGACCGTCTCGCCCGCTTACGCCCGGCCAGGATGGATCCGTTGACAAGAGTTCCGGACGTCCCGCTTCAAGTAAAGGCCGAGATAAGCCTGGCGGAGAGATTTGGTGTGTGGGAAGAGGTGAAAGCTCGGTCTCCACTACAGGATACCTGCCTGCGGAGGAGTGTGACACCTCTGACCTAGAGTCGCTCTCGGACATGGGAGACAACGTTGCTACAGACGAACTGTTTGCAGAAAAGGGCTGGGACAAAGTACCTCTCGCTTCATTCCAGAGGACCAGGGATCCACCCATGTCTACAGGGGAAAGTACACCCCGGGTGGAGGCACCAGCGCCTGAAGAGAGGTCCCATCCCCAGCCTGCTTCTACATCCCCGGTGCCATCTGTACCGAAGACCGGGGAAAAGAGACTGTTGCTGCGGGCACCAATGCCCAGATCAGATGTGATCAAGGTCCCTCGCAACCCGGACTCGATAGTTTTGCCTGGTGAAGGGGACAAAGCTACAATGCCTCCTTTGGCGAGATTACAACGGCTATTTGGCCAGAAGGTTGCTGCAGACTACGGATGGGAGTATCCGTACTTGTCGAAGGAACTGCTGTATGAGGTGAAAGTATGCCGAGAGTTCTGGTACAATGACTTTGTGTGGACCCACCTTCAGGTTCCCCACGCCCGCAGGTACCTGGCATGCTCTCCAAAGGCCTCTCAGTGTTTTAAAGACTGCAAGGCAGAATGGATGTTGGGACGACACATCCATGCAGATAAAGTGTTGATCCGGCGCAAAGAAGGAGAAGATGTGGAGTATCATCTGGAAACAATGGATCAGCACTTGAAGCCACTTGTTCTGCCGCATCCCCGGTTTTACCTGTAGGAGAAAAGAGACTCCGTTCTTATCATGCTGCTGAACTTTCTGGGGCCTATTGCTTTTGTGCCTTAAAGAAATGAAGGACTGTTCCTGTTATTTTTTTCACTTTTCTGCAAGAGATCATAGACTCTGGGTAGATAGGGCCAAAGGGAAGAGGAAAGTTCCACGAGTGCAGTTACCGCGGTGCTGTCACTAGGTGACAGTGTTGCGCAACGTTAAGACACTTTTCATGCACTCACTCTTGGAGAAAAGGGATTTCTTTCCGGAGAAGTTTCTTTTCCATTACACGAATACAGGTGTCAGGGTTATATGTGTTAATCCTTTCTTTTCCCTCTGCAGGAGAGCATCCTATCAAGTCCACTGAGGATGGGGTGGGTCTTAGTCAGGATGGGGGGGGGAAAGTCAAATGTGAATATGTGATTCAAAGTTATGAGTCAATGCTATTGTTTCTCTTTTGTCTTTATTCCCTTTCTTTACAGGGCTCAGACACAATGTTTTAGTTGGAGAATTTTCTAAAGTTTTATATTTTTGTACAATTGTTAGTCGGTTTCTGGATTGGATTATGTCAGCCGTTGAGGGCATGATTTACTCCAGACACTGGGGACCAGTGTCAAACCACCAGGGGGAGAGTGTAGCGGGTATGTACTTTCCCGGGTGTAAATTTGAACTTGACAGAGACATTGGTGATGTGTAATTCCCTGCAGCCCAGCGGGTGGCGCTGTCGCCCTGGGCTGGGGTTGAATCATTGCTGTGTGTTGTGCCTCCTTTTTGTCCTCCCTTGGCAGCGGTATGGTGGGGCAGGGAACCCGCCGTGCTTGCTGGGAGAGGGTATAAAGGGCCTGGCCGTCTTTGTCACGGGGTCGGAGTCCAGGGCACCTTCAGCCTGTGGACGGTGGTTCGTGTTGGCTCTCTAGGCGGGCCTAGGCCTAGAGGACAGTCGGAGGTCGTGTTCCATCCCAGGCACCTTTAGCCTGGGGTGAGGTACTCAGATGGAGGTCCGGAGCTTAGTGCCCAACACTGAGTTCCGCGAGGGAAGGAGATCCTAGGGAACCCCGGGAGTGGGTACCCGAATCCGGGAAGCGTAATGGACCGGGGGGAGCTCCTCATTCGAAGACCTGGTGCAGCAGATTGCCAGTGACGGGTGAGTCTCTCACCGGAGACCGCTTGGAAGGAAATTCCCCCCTTGTTCGGAGACCGCAACCCACTTTCAGGAAGGAAAGTGGAGAACACCTTGTGTCTGGGCCTATTCGCATCTACACCTCCTTTTCTGTTCTGTTTCTACTAAGGGAGTTCAACTGATTGTGTTTGTTCGAGAAGAATAAAGGAGTGTTGAACTTTAATGGTGTGGGGCTCATTTCCTGACAGACATTGTTCAAGGTAACTCTCGGTGGAGGCTCCAGGTGCACAGCACTGACCCGAAGGTAAAAGAACTTTGCTTGTATCACACTGACACCTGTGATAAAGGCCTGGCGTAGTGTCCCCGCTCCCTTCCCCTCTAAAAGATACCCCTAGACAAGAGACAGACGAGCTGAAGAAAGAGAGGGGAGTGAGGAGGCCGCTACACGTGGGGGCTCGGGTCGGGTATAGTGTTTGTGCACCACAGTATTGAACGTGTCTGTTGGAAGAGTTACGCGAATAGGCAGGCCTTCATTGGCCGAAGTGCATCCCTGCTCGAAGTCGTGGACATGACCCAATGAAGGGAGAGGCCCGCGCAGAAGAGTGGAAAAAGAGGGGGAAGTTCAGCCGTGTGAAGTACTACACATGGGGGCTTCTATTGCACTGCGCCACCAGGCACACCCCATCGCTTAGTTCGTGGGCGTGACTCAGACACAGAAAGGAAGAAAAGCCCGCGAACTGGAGCAACGGAGAGGAGTCCAATACGTGTGAAGGACTACACGTGGGACATTGGCGCAAAAACTTTGCAGTGTGCGATGGATCAGCAACAGGTCGCCATGTTCGGACATACGTCGTGGATTCCAGTTCACCCTTCTACCACGACATTGACTGCTGCTGCTCCGGTAACAGATACGGGGATCCGGCTAAAGCCAAGGGGTCGATTCCCCCTGTATTCATGCATGGACGTTGAGGCCCTGGGTGTGATTTGTCCCGGCTGTTCGGGACTGGTGTGCCAGCTGAAGCCATTCGGGCGATGTGAGGCCTGTGGGGAGTTCCTGTTCGAAGTGGATCCGGCGGTTGAGAAGCCGAGAACCATCTACCCCGGCCGTGCCGCGGGCAACACCACTCAGAGAGGAGGAATCACTGCTGTGACAGCCATCCCTGCGCACACTGCAGCGACCGCAGAGGAGGTCGTAGAAATTCAACGGGAGAAATCCGAGGATGCTGACTCAGTCACCACGATCTCGCAGCGTCCCCCACCGAAGAGAAAGACCGGCATGGTAGCCCCGACCAGCGGATGTGGTGGACCGTCTCGCCCGCTTACGCCCGGCCAGGATGAATCCGTTGACAAGAGTTCCGGACGTCCCGCTTCAAGTAAAGGCCGAGATAAGCCTGGCGGAGAGATTTGGTGTGTGGGAAGAGGTGAAAGCTCGGTCTCCACTACAGGATACCTGCCTGCGGAGGAGTGTGACACCTCTGACCTAGAGTCGCTCTCGGACATGGGAGACGACGTTGCTACAGACGAACTGTTTGCAGAAAAGGGCTGGGACAAAGTACCTCTCGCTTCATTCCAGAGGACCAGGGATCCACCCATGTCTACAGGGGAAAGTACACCCCGGGTGGAGGCACCAGCGCCTGAAGAGAGGCCCCATCCCCAGCCTGCTTCTACATCCCCGGTGCCATCTGTACCGAAGACCGGGGAAAAGAGACTGTTGCTGCGGGCACCAATGCCCAGATCAGATGTGATCAAGAGCCCTCGCAACCCGGACTCGATAGTTTTGCCTGGTGAAGGGGACAAAGCTACAATGCCTCCTTTGGCGAGATTACAACGGCTATTTGGCCAGAAGGTTGCTGCAGACTACGGATGGGAGTATCCGTACTTGTCGAAGGAACTGCTGTATGAGGTGAAAGTATGCCGAGAGTTCTGGTACAATGACTTTGTGTGGACCCACCTTCAGGTTCCCCACGCCCGCAGGTACCTGGCATGCTCTCCAAAGGCCTCTCAGTGTTTTAAAGACTGCAAGGCAGAATGGATGTTGGGACGACACATCCATGCAGATAAAGTGTTGATCCGGCGCAAAGAAGGAGAAGATGTGGAGTATCATCTGGAAACAATGGATCAGCACTTGAAGCCACTTGTTCTGCCGCATCCCCGGTTTTACCTGTAGGAGAAAAGAGACTCCGTTCTTATCATGCTGCTGAACTTTCTGGGGCCTATTGCTTTTGTGCCTTAAAGAAATGAAGGACTGTTCCTGTTATTTTTTTCACTTTTCTGCAAGAGATCATAGACTCTGGGTAGATAGGGCCAAAGGGAAGAGGAAAGTTCCACGAGTGCAGTTACCGCGGTGCTGTCACTAGGTGACAGTGTTGCGCAACGTTAAGACACTTTTCATGCACTCACTCTTGGAGAAAAGGGATTTCTTTCCGGAGAAGTTTCTTTTCCATTACACGATTACAGGTGTCAGGGTTATATGTGTTAATCCTTTCTTTTCCCTCTGCAGGAGAGCATCCTATCAAGTCCACTGAGGATGGGGTGGGTCTTAGTCAGGATGGGGGGGGAAAGTCAAATGTGAATATGTGATTCAAAGTTATGAGTCAATGCTATTGTTTCTCTTTTGTCTTTATTCCCTTTCTTTACAGGGCTCAGACACAATGTTTTAGTTGGAGAATTTTCTAAAGTTTTATATTTTTGTACAATTGTTAGTCGGTTTCTGGATTGGATTATGTCAGCCGTTGAGGGCATGATTTACTCCAGACACTGGGGACCAGTGTCAAACCACCAGGGGGAGAGTGTAGCGGGTATGTACTTTCCCGGGTGTAAATTTGAACTTGACAGAGACATTGGTGATGTGTAATTCCCTGCAGCCCAGCGGGTGGCGCTGTCGCCCTGAGCTGGGGTTGAATCATTGCTGTGTGTTGTGCCTCCTTTTTGTCCTCCCTCGGCAGCGGTATGGTGGGGCGGGGAACCCGCCGTGCTTGCTGGGAGAGGGTATAAAGGGGCCGGCCATCTTTGTCACGGGGTCGGAGTCCAGGGCACCTTCAGCCTGTGGACGGTGGTTCGTGTTGGCTCTCTAGGTGGGCCTAGGCCTAGAGGACAGTCGGAGGTCGTGTTCCATCCCAGGCACCTTTAGCCTGGGGTGAGGTACTCAGATGGAGGTCCGGAGCTCAGTGCCCAACACTGAGTTCCGCGAGGGAAGGAGATCCTAGGGAACCCAGGGAGTGGGTACCCGAATCCGGGAAGCGTAATGGACCGGGGGGAGCTCCTCATTCGAAGACCTGGTGCAGCAGATTGCCAGTGACGGGTGAGTCTCTCACCGGAGACCGCTTGGAAGGAAATTCCCCCCTCGTTCGGAGACCCCAACCCACTTTCAGGAAGGAAAGTGGAGAACACATTGTGTCTGGGCCTATTCGCATCCACACCTCCTTTTCTGTTCTGTTTCTACTAAGGGAGTTCAACTGATTGTGTTCGTTCGAGAATAATAAAGGAGTGTTGAACTTTAATGGTGTGGGGCTCATTTCCTGACAGACATTGTTCAAGGTAACTCTCGGTGGAGGCTCCAGGTGCACAGCACTGACCCGAAGGTAAAAGAACTTTGCTTGTATCACACTGACACCTGTGATAAAGGCCTGGCGTAGTGGCCCGGCTCTCTTCCCCTCTAAAAGTTACCCCTAGACAAGAGAGAGACGAGCTGAAGAAAGAGAGGGGAGTGATTAGGCTGCTACATATATATATATATATATATATATATATATATATATATATATAAATAAAACACTGCAGCTAACTGAATAACCTGCCTGCTCAATCTAAATCACACTCTCTCCGTCCACATCAACAACACTACACAGGGCTGCCGTGTAGGCAGCCTTATATAGTGTGGGGCGTGGACTTAGTCCCCCTGAGCCATGATTGACCAAAGGCTCCCTGCCTTTGGCCAATTATGGCTCTCTTAGCAGAGGGCGCTGAGATAGGCCAAAGCGTGCAGGTCAGGTGCATGCTTTGGCCAATCATCATACAGCAATGCACTGCGATCTCGCATGACAGAGCCAGCGGGCAGAACAGGAGAGATGGAGAGCCAGTCAGCGGGCATCATGACAGAGACGGCAGGCAGAACAGGAGAGCCGGAGAGCCAACCAGTGGGCAGCACAGGAGAGCTGGAGAGCAGGCGGACAGGCAGCACAGTAGAGCCTGAGAGCAAAAGAGCAGATAGATGACATTATCTCTCACTGCACGCCCTCTCTCTGGGGACCCTGATGTAAAAGAATGCTCTCTGGGGACCCTGATGTAAGTGGGGGCTCTCTGAGCACCCTGATGTAAGAGGAGGCTCTCTGAGGACCCTGAGGTAAGTGGGGGCTCTCTGGGAACCCTGATGTAAGGGGGAGGCTCTCCGGGACCCTGATGTAAGAGGAAGCTCCCTGGGGACCCTGATGTAAGGGGGTCTCTCTGGGGACCCTGATGCAAGAGGAGGCTCTCTGGGCACCCTGATGCAAGAGGGGGCTCTTTTGGGACATGCACTAATGTGGCACAGATGAGCACTGATGTGGCACGGAAGTGGCATGGATGATCACTGATGTGCCATGGATGATCACTGATGTGTCATGGATGTGGCACGGATGAGCCTTGGATGGGGATGGATATGCCAGAAAAAGAGCATGGATGAGCATGAATGAAGATGGATGAGCCAGGGATGGAGCATGGATGAGCATGAATGTGGATGGATGAGCCAGGGATGGAGCACGAATGAGGATGAATGAGCCAGGGATAGAGCATGAATGAGGACGGATGAGCCAGGGATGGAGCATGAATGAGGACGGATGAACCAGGGATGGAGCATGAATGAGGACGGATGAGCCTGGGATGGAGCATGAATGAGGACGTGTGAGCCAGGGATGGAGCATAGATGAGCATGAATGTGAATGGATGTGGATGGATGAGCCAGGGATGGAGCATGACTGAGCATGAATGTGGATGGATGAGCCAGGGATGGATGGATGAGCCAGGGATAGAGAATGAATGAGGATGGATGAGGCTGAGCATGAATGTGGATGGATGAGCCAGGGATGGATGGATGAGCCAGGAATGGAGCATGAATGAAGATGGATGAGCCAGGAATGGAGCATGGCTGAGCATGAATGTGGATGGATGAGCCAGGAATGGGCACAGATCAGCCCTGTGGGCACTTCAGATCCAGCCCACAGCGCTGCTGCACCGGCTCCCCCCTATCCCCACACACAGCGTGAGGAGAGGGGAGGAGCCGAACTGGACATGCTTCGGTTTGTTTACAAGTAATCACGCCGTCATTGGACAGCATGATCACGTGGTAAAGGGCTGCTCTTATTGGCCCTTTATCCCGATCTGTGACACACCAGGTCTGGGAGACCCGACGGTCACAGACATTCCCGGGTGTGCGCGATTCTGGGAGGACGTTATGGTACGCCCTCCCAGAGTTATCTGACCACGCTATAGCCATTTTTCGGCTATGGCCCTGTCGGCAAGCGGTTAAGGATCAAATAACTGCATCCAGATCAGGCTCTATTCATATCAAAAGGTATAAATCAAAGTACTTATCGTATCAGCAAGAGATAGTCCTTGTCCAGTGTGTCCACAGTGAGTGGAGGTAGGTAGCCAAGCAAACAAGCCTAAAGCCGGATACACACTATCAGTGTTGCCAACCTATCAGATTGAAATTTATTGACACGACTCCCAAAATTTACTGGCAGAGCCAAGTTTTTACTAGCATTTCCAAAAGTACAAAATTACAGTAATAAGTGCAAATTTCAGTATTTAGGCTACAAACAAGTACAATATGCAATTAGCAATGTGATTTACGGTAGATATTAAGGCAAAAAACATATTTCTTCTTTTACTTTCAACATAGTAAGTAGCTCAGGGACAGGACTCAGGAGGGAATGGGCGGCACACACACACACACACATGAAATTGACTCTCACAGTCACACAGACAGCAGTGTGCAGCAGCACAGATAGTGATGACATGTCACCAACACACCCCCTCCTGAGTCACAGTGACAGTCTCTCTCCACACCAGGTGGTGCCTTCAGTCTACTTCAGTCCAAACAGGACTGACAGTCCCGCTCCTGGCTTGTATTGCTCCTGTCCTGCTCATGAGGCTCCAGATGCTCTGCTCAGCTCCCATGCACCACCTCTGACATGCCCTCCCCCCGCCAACACTGCTCAAACACACTGAAGCAAGCACTTGGATCGTTTTGACCGGCTCCAGACCGGAGACGCATGCACAGTTCCGAGCCGAGTGTCACAGCCATATTTTTTTTACTGGCAACCTTTTCCTGTCACTGACATTTACCATAGTTGCCAACATTGCAAAAAAAACATCTGGGGCACTTTTTTTGTATTGAGGCGGAGCCTTGCTATAATGAGGGGGCGGGGCATTCGTTTGTAGGCGTGTCATGCTGGAGTGAAAAATGCGGCGCTCGAAGCGCGCCGCTGCGAAAAATGGGCGTGGTTTACGCACGATAGTGGGTGTGGTTTAAATGGGCATGGTTCAAAGGGGTGTGGCTAGAGTCCGAGGTGAGAGAAAGAGAGAGAAAGAAATAGAAAGAAAGAAGCCAGATCCTACACCACAATAGTAATGTGTAACAAAATTGGCAGATAAGGATACCCCCTTACCACAGGCATCCCCAGCGGAGTCCCCCCTTAACCACAGGCGTCTCCTGTCTCGGCCGCCTTTATTGTTTCCCCTTCCCCGAAGGGGAACAAAATAGAGGCGGAGCCGACAGTGTGGCTGAAAAAAAAAAATTAAACTGTGGCGCTGCCGACCCCCGCCCCTTTCCATTACAGACAGACCTGCAGCGGGGCGGGGCGGGGCGGGGGGGTGGCCTGCCGGCCAGCCAAAACACAGATGTAGTACAATAGAAGATAAAGCTGCTGCGGCGCCGCCCACCCCCGGGGAGGTGCGGGGTGTGGGCGGCGCCGCAGCGGCTTTATTTTCTATTGTACTACATCCGTGTTTTGGTCTTCTTGAACATGGCGGCCGGCGGAGACATTGTCTCCGCCAGCCGTGGACCTCTAGCGGCGGCGGCCTGCGGCGTCCAAATTCGGGGAAAACGGGAAAAATCGGATTGGCCGGGACATTGGCCGGGACAAAATAAATCCGGGAAAAGGGTTTGAATCCCGGGAATGTCCCGGCCAATCCGTGACTGTTGGCAACTATGATTTACTGGCAGGAGAAAAATGCCCATTTTTTACTGGCTGACAGTAAAAATACTGACGGTTGGCAACCCTGGTGTGGAGAAACATTGGTAGGAAAAAGCTGATGTGGAGGAACCCTGGTGGAGAAAGTGCTGGTATAAGGGAACCCTGGTGGAGAAAGTGCTGGTATAGAGGGACCCGTTAGAGAAAGGTGTGTAGCGTTACCCCCGGAGGAGCCGCTTAGTATTTGTTTGCTTCTGCACTCTGCCTCTCAACCCCAGTAACGGTCTCAACCCCTCTGGCACACCTAGTTAGTAATGTTATGCCTCGTTTCCACTGCGCGGATCGGTTCGGTACGGTTCGGTACGGTACGCTATTTTGGGTGTTTCCATTATGAAAGCGTGCCATTAAACCGAACCGTACCGCACCATTCAGGGTCCTGCTTCAGACGTGGGGCCATAGAAAATGGAACGGTACGGTTAGGGCGGAGCTACTGGCGTCACACGATACATTCCACTGATTGGTGGACAGAAAATCGTCAATGCTGACGTCAAAGCAAAGCGCCAAACAAGCACCTTGTCGCCCTCAATATAAAGGAGAAGGATGCCTGCAAACAACAGCAGGGTCTGGTCATCTGAGGAACTATCTACTTTCCTAAGGATTATTGGGGATAGCGTTATTCAGAGTGAGCTTGATGGATCAGTGAGAAACGAAAAGGTGTACAAAGATATTTCTCAACGAATGGCAGCCGAGGGATTTGAACGGACATCGGGGCAGTGCAGGGCAAAGCTTAAGAAGCTTAAAGGACAATATAAAAAAATTAAGGACGACAACAGCCGTAGTGGAAACAGTCGGAGTACTTGGAGGTGGTACGACGACATGGACGCCATTTACGGACATAGGCCGGCAAACCAAGGCAGGGAGGGTGGTCTGGACTCTGCAACTGCAATTCTCGAATCCATGGTAGACCCCTTTGGTAAGTTTTAATTTTTTTTGATGCCATAGGATTTCGCTATGCTAACCTGTAAAAAAAATATATATAACCAAATGTTTTTTTCAGAAACAGCTGATGGACTCTCCAATGATGCGTCAAACTTGTCAGATGATGGACCTTCAACGTCTTTCAGCAGCACCAGTAGTATCTCATCAAGCCAACCACAGAGTACCCAACCACAGATTAGCCTACAGAGTACCCAACCACAGAGTACGCCCAATGCACCCCGGCACAATGGTAAGACATGTGAAATGTGTGCATTTTCTTAAAATAACTAATCAGTGGGGTAGAAGAGCACTGGGTACAGAGGTGTAAGAGGTGAGAAGTGGGTTCAGCAGTGGGGCAGATGTGCAGGGGGTACAGAGGTGTAAGAGGTGAGAAGGGGGTTCAGCAGTGGGGCAGATGTGCAGGGGGTATAGATGTGTAAGAGCTGAGAAGGGGGTTCAGCAGTGGGGCAGAAGAGCAGTAGGGCAGATGTGCAGGGGTTACAGTTGTGGGGCAGTAGATAAATGTGATGTAGTCTGGTGTGGCAGATGAGAAAGGGGGTTACAGTATTGTTTTGACAGATGTTACCAAAAACACTAGTTTGATATTTTGTATATTATAGGTCATAGGAGACGTTTGCAGTTGGATCTGCGCACAGTCATGGAGGATATGAGGGCAGCAGAAGAAAGGCAGCTGGAAAGAATTGAGAACGAATCTGAAAGGCGGTTTCAGGCACTGCGTCAGGATGCACAGGAAGCTATGCGCCAGGAGGCAGAAATCGCCCGTCAGCAGATGGAGCAGCTGTCTACCTTCAACCAGGCCTTCCTCGGTGTCCTAGGTCAGCTTGTTCAAGTCCTTTCAGCCAGTCGTGAACCCAGGTCACCACCCAGACCGTAGTGCCTTTCATGTAGCAAAGGACCTGTACCCATTTTTTTTTATTCTTTTTTTATAAAAAAAAAATCTTAGTTTTCTTTAACAGAATATATGGAACGATGAGTTTTTTGTGAAATAAAAACCATGAGCGAATTTTTTGAGTATGGATTTTTTATTATAAAACATTATTAACAATATAGCAAAAAGGTATTAAAATTTTTAATAAATCATGGTAAAAATTTAAACATTGAGGTGCAGCATCAGAGCCTGGCGTATTTCACTGCACTCTTCTTCCATATCATGGGGTGCTATTACTGGTACTGGCTCTTCTGAAGATGTATTCCAATCCTGGTCAAAGTCTTCTCCATGACTTTCACAAAGATTGTGAAGAGCACAGCAGGTAAGCACCATGTATTTGGCAAGTTTAATGTCACTGTCATTCCTCTTCATAAGACACCTCCATCTACCCTTCAGTCTTCCAAAAGCATTTTCCACTACGACACGTGCCCTGGATGTTTTTTTGTTGTAGGTTTGCTGTTCTGTTGTCAGGCGGCCATTGTCAGGAAATGGTTTCAGGAGCCAATTTTGTAAAGGGTAGGCAGAGTCCCCAAGAACATAATACCCAACATTGACCCCACAAATGTTCTTAGTGGAACCAGGGTACAGTCCTCCCTGGCCAACCCAGTCCCAAAATGTGGACAATCGTAGAACACGAGCATCATGCAAACTCCCAGGCTTTCCTACATTCACATTCCAGAATAGTCCCTTGCCATCCACTACTCCCTGGAGGATGATAGAATGCCAGCCTTTCCGGTTGAAATAGTCAGTGTGGTATTCTTGTGGTGCTATTATTGGTATGTGTGAGCCATCAATAGCACCAACACACTGTGGAAGGCCCCACCTGTTCTCAAAGTACTCAGCCATGTCTTTAAGCTTTTCCCTGTCCGGAAAATGCACAATTTCAGGAGCTAGCAATGTGCAGACAGCCTTACAGAAGTGCTGCGCACACCGGCACACTGAAGATTTACTGACACCGAAAAGATGACCAATACTTCTATATTCACTGTTGGTAGCCAGCTTCCACAGTGCAATGGCAACTCTTTTCCTCACTGGCAAACTGGCTCTGAAGTTGGTGCTTTGCTTCTCCATCGCTGGACGTAGCTTGGTACAAAGGTATGAGAAGGTTTCCTCAGACATTCTAAAATTCTGCACCCACTGTGTGTGTGTGAATCCCGGGACGGTCACATCCCACCACTCATTGGCACGGGGGAAAGCCCAAATGACTGGTCGCCGGCGCTGATTTGCCAAAAGCAGAAGCATCTAAAAAAAAAAAAAAACACAGATGGTAACATATCACAAAAAAAAAAACATTACACATATATAACATATGTGTCTGGTGGGTCATTGTGTGTGTGTGCATGTCAGGTAGGTGGGTCAGTGTGTATGTGTAAGTCAGGTAGGTGGGTCAGTGTGTGTATGTGTAAGTCAGGTAGGTGGGTCAGTGTGTGTTTGCATGTCAGGTAGGTGGGTCAGTGTGTGTGTGTATTTAAGGTAGGTAGTGTGTATGTCAGGTAGGTCTGAGTTAAGTCGGTCAGTTGTGCTTACCCTATAGCGCTGCCGTCTTTGTCTTTGCCGCACAAAGGTGTACTTCTCCTCCCGGCTAAACATCCAAGCTAGCAAATTTCTTTTCTTCAATGCTGTTTTTCTCATTGCCGCTCGCAACCTTCTCTCATACAGTGCGGCATGTATTTGGACTACAAAGAACCAAAAGGCCAGTAGAAAAAACACAAGCTGCTGGATAACCTCCATTATTGTTTTTGTTGTGTAGCTGGCGCTGACTGACGCTGCGTCACGTTTCTCGTCGCACTAGTGTGACATCACGCAAGGCATTTTTTCTAAAATCTGTATGGCCCCTGGCGGTCCGACTTGCAGTGGAAACGCTCACGAGAATAGACCGGACCATTCTAACCGTTCCAAACCGTACCGACCCGAACCGTTCCGCTCAGTGGAAACGTAGCATTAGTGTAGGGCCCAGTAACAGAGAGAAAACACAATAATAATAGAGCATTTAATATATTTACCGAGGCCCTGGGTTCCGTCACTTCACCAGCAGTTTTAGTAAATAGAGGCTCACACAAGGTATCAATGAACCACTTGTAAAAGTTTACTATGATGAAGAATGGTGAAGAATAACATATGAGTAAACACAAGTTATGATTGGCAAAGATATTTGTTCAAAACAATAATTTCATACCACTGTATCAAATAGCAACCTGATAAGGGTATATGTGAACAGGTGCACAGTGGAACAGTTCCCCAATACTTTAACACCTGTATTGAAGCACCTTCCCACTGAAGCCTTAGCAAACAGACCAATGCACACAGAAATTGCATAGACAGTGAACACAGTAATAAAAGGTACAAGTTCCAACTGTATGTTGCTAAATGGCTCCCTCTAGAGTGCAGTTCCAAGTGATACACAATTGTATAACAATAAAACCTTGTGGAAGAATAAAGTAGTGGAAGTTCCTCCAGTCCCAGTTTGTTCTTCAGCTAGCTCAATTGTACTGCAGTGTGAGGTGGTGCACGTATTTGTAATCCAAAATAGACAAGGAAACAGTAACTGTAGAATATGGTGTGATTGATTACTTAGCGGCAAACTATTCCCACTTGTCATTCTTTCTGAGAGTGAACAGTACAGTACTGACCTGGCAGCATTAGTAAAAAGGAAAGCAAGGCCCCAGGATCTGATTGCAAAAGGCTCAAATGCAGCTTATCCACATCCGTGGAACTACAGGTCTCAGCGGCAGTCTGTATAGCAGGCAATCACTTATCAATACTCTAGTCACTACTTGGATAGGCAGATGCCTTCTCACCACTATGGATCCCAGCTGGCTATAGACTCCGTCTGTGTAGATGGCACCTCTGCGCGGTGCTGCTCCTCCTGATGTGCTGGAAGGCAGATGGCTTCAAAAGCTCTGAAGCGCAGGCTGGTCCTCCTGCTCGATCAGCAGGGCTGCTCACAAGGATCCCTCTGGCAGGCAATCCGCTCTCTGCTGCAGGCCCCAGGCTCTCCCAGCCCTGGGCACACACACAGACCACCTGCTGTGTGTTGAAAGGCGCCCAGAGAGAGAGAAAACAGGCGCCTGTCCTTTTATCTGCTTACCCAGCAGGCTGTTCTGTGACTTTGCATTGTGGATTTGTGACTTGGCATTGTGGGTGTGGTAGTTCCCAGCCTGATTTAACTACATGAGTCACTCCCTCATTGTACTCCATATCCCACAATGCTTAGCTGTTTACTTTCTTTAAACAGAAAGAAAAAGAAACCTGACATAGTTCCAACGGTCACTAGAGGGAGCCAAACCCTTTCTTAAGAATACAATACATTACTTAGATGATAACTTGGATAGTAGTCCTGTGCTACAGGTGGTATGGAGGGACCCTGTTAGAGAAAGGTGGTATGGAGGAACCCCATTAGAGAAAGGTGGTATGGAGGAACCCCATTAGAGAAAGGCGGTATGGAGGAACCCCATTAGAGAAAGGTGATATGGAGGTACCTCATTAGAGAAAGGTGGTATGGAGGAACCCCATTAGAGAAAGGTGGTATGGAGGTACCCCATTAGAGAAAGGCGGTATGGAGGTACACCATTAGAGAAAGGTGGTATGGAGGTACCGCATTAGAGAAAGGTGGTATGGGGGAACCCCGTTAGAGAAAGGTGGTATGGGAGAACCCCGTTAGAGAAAGGTGGTATGGTGGAACCCCGTTAGAGAAAGGTGGTATGGGGGTACCCCGTTAGAAAAAGGTGGTATGGAGGAACCCCGTTAAAGAAAGGTGGTATGGAGGAACCCCGTTAAAGAAAGGTGGTATGGAGGTACCCCGTTAGAGAAAGGTGGTATGGAGGGACCCCGTTAGAGAAAGGTGGTATGAAGGAACCCCGTTAGAGACAGGTGGTATGGGGGAACCTCGTTAGAGAAAGGTGGTATGGAGGAACCCCGTTAGAGAAAGTTGGTATGGAGGAACCCCATTAGAGAAAGGTGGTATGGCGATACCCCATTAGAGAAAGGTGGTATGGCGGTACCCATTAGAGAAAGGTGGTATGGAGGAACTCCATTAGAGAAAGGTGGTATGGAGGTACCCCATTAAAGAAAGGTGGTATGGAGGTACCCCATTAGAGAAAGGTGGTATGGAGGTACCCGTTAGAGAAAGGTAGTATGGAGGAACCCCATTAGAGAAAGGTGGTATGGAGGTACCCATTAGAGAAAAGTTGGTATGGAGGTACCCATTAGAGAAAAGTTGGTATGGAGGAACCCCATTAGAGAAAGGTTGTATGGAGGTACCCCATTAGAGAAAGGTGGTATTGGAGGAACCCTGTTAGAGAAAGGTGGTATGGAGGGACCCCGTTACAGAAAGGTGGTATGGCGATACCCCATTAGAGAAAGGTGGTATGGCGGTACCCATTAGAGAAAGGTGGTATGGAGGAACTCCATTAGAGAAAGGTGGTATGGAGGTACCCCATTAAAGAAAGGTGGTATGGAGGTACCCCATTAGAGAAAGGTGGTATGGAGGCACCCGTTAGAGAAAGGTAGTATGGAGGGACCCCGTTAGAGAAAGGTGGTATGGAGGTACCCATTAGAGAAAAGTTGGTATGGAGGTACCCATTAGAGAAAAGTTGGTATGGAAGAACCCCATTAGAGAAAGGTTGTATGGAGGTACCCCATTAGAGAAAGGTGGTATTGGAGGAACCCTGTTAGAGAAAGGTAGTATGGAGGGACCCCGTTAGAGAAAGGTGGTATGGAGGTACCCATTAGAGAAAAGTTGGTATGGAGGAACCCCATTAGGGAAAGGTGGTATGGAGGAACCCCATTAGAGAAAGGTGGTATGGAGGTACCCCATTAGTGAAAGGTGGTATGTAGGTACCCCATTAGAGAAAGGTGGTATGGAGGTACCCCATAAGAAAAAGGTGGTATGGGGGAACCCCGTTAGAGAAAGGTGGTATGGGGGAACCCCGTTAGAGAAAGGTGGTATGGGGGAACCCCATTAGAGAAAGGTGGTATGGAGGAACCCCGTTAGAGAAAGGTGGTATGGAGGAACCCCGTTAGAGAAAGGTGGTCTGGAGGCACCCCGTTAGAGAAAGGTGGTATGGAGGGACCCTGTTAGAGAAAAGTGGTATGGAGTTACCCCGCTAGAGAAAGGTGGTATGGAGGAACCCCATTAGAGAAAGGTGGTATGGAGGAACCCCGTTAGAGAAAGGTGGTATGGAGAAACCCCATTAGAGAAAGGTGGTATGGAGGAACCCCATTAGAGAAAGGTGGTATGGCGGTACACGTCAGAGAAAGGTGGTATGGAGGTACCCGTTAGAGAAAGGTGGTATGGAGGAACCCCATTAGAGAAAGGTGGTATGGAGGGACCCCATTAGAGAAAGGTAGTATGGATGTACCCCATTAGAGAAAGGTGGTATGGAGGTACCCGTTAGAGAAAAGTAGTATGGAGGGACCCCGTTAGAGAAAGGTGGTATGGAGGGACCCCATTAGAGAAAGGTGGTATGAAGGTACCCATTAGAGAGAAGTTGGTATGGAGGAACCCCATTAGAGAAAGGTGGTATGGAGAAACCCCATTAGAGAAAGGTGGAATGGAGGTACCCCATTAGAGAAAGGTGGTATGGAGGGACCCTGTTAGAGAAAGGTGGTATGGAGGTACCCCGCTAGAGAAAGGTGGTATGGAGGGAGCAGTGGCGGCTGGTGCTCAAATTTTTTTGGGGGGGGGGGGGCGCAAACAAACTGAAAAAAAAAAATCATCAATTGCCGCCACTGTGCCCATTAAACGCAGCCACTGTGCCCAAACGCCACTAGTTTGTCCCCAAATGCAGCCAGTTTCCCCCCAATATACAGCCAGTTTCTCCCCCATAATACAGCCAGTTTGTCCTCCAATAATACAGCCAGTTTGTCCCCCAATAATACAGCCAGTTTCTCCCCCATAATACAGCCAGTTTGTCCCCCATAATACAGCCAGTTTTCCCCCCAATATACAGACAGTTTTTCCCCCAATATACAGCCAGTTTGTCCCCCAATATACAGCCAGTTTGTCCCCCAATAATACAGCCAGTTTGTCCCCCAATAATACAGCAAGTTTCTCCCCCATAATACAGCCAGTTTCTCCCCCAATAATACAGCCAGTTTCTCCCCCAGTAATACAGACAGTTTCTCCCCCATATGCACCCAGTTTCTCCCCCATAATACAGCCAGTTTCTCCCCCATATGCAGCCAGTTCCTCCCCCATATGCAGCCAGTTTCTCCCCCATATGCAGCCAGTTTCTCCCCCATAATACAGCCAGTTTCTCCCCCATATGCAGCCAGTTTCTCCCCCATATGCAGCCAGTTTCTCCCCCATATGCAGCCAGTTTCTCCCCCATATGCAGCCAGTTTCTCCCCCCCAGCCCTGCATTTACCTTCCTCGGGTCAGCGCCGTCCTTCTTCCGTCCTCGATGTCTTCTCCCGCCCTCGATGTCACTTCAGCCAATCAGGTTACCGGTAACCAGACCCGGTGAACCTGATTGGCCAGGTAACGCACCCCCGTGCGTCCTCTCATTAGATATTTAGAAGCCGATTACAGCCCTCAGGCTGTAGTCGGGAAGCCTATCAGAGCCTGCTGGCTCTGATAGGCACTTCTAAAGGCCAATCAGACGCTGTTATTCAGATGGCCGGCGCTGAAGGGGCCGGCCATCTGAATAGTGGGCGGCAGCAATACATAGGTTCATGCAATGCATGAACCTATGTATTGTTGTGAGTGACGGCTGGGCGCAGAAGCGAGCGGTAGCGGCGCTTCTGCGCCCACTATGGTCGCGCCGCCATGTGTGAAAAAAGAAATAAAGAAAAAAAAACTCTTAAAGGGCCCGTTTTTTTTTTTTTTGGTGACCACAGGAGGGGGGGGGGGGGGGGGGCGGCGCCCGGGCGCCCCCTATGGACGGGCCGCCACTGGGAGGGAGCCTGTTAGAGAAAGGTGGTATGGAGGAACCCCGTTAGAGAAAGGTGGTATGGAGGAACCCCATTAGAGAAAGGTGGTATGGCGGTACTCTTTAGAGAAAGGTGGTATGGAGGTACCCGTTAGAGAAAGGTGGTATGGAGGAACCCCATTAGAGAAAGGTGGTATGGAGGAAACCCGTTAGAGAAAAGTGGTATGGCGGTACCCGTTAGAGAAAGGTGGTATGGAGGAACCCCATTAGAGAAAGGTGGCATGGCGGTACCCGTTAGAGAAAGGTTGTATGGAGGTACCTGTTAGAGAAAGGTGGTTTGGAGAAACCCAATTAGAGAAAGGTGGTATGGAGGTACCCCATTAGAGAAAGGTGGTATGGAGGGACCCCATTAGAGAAAGGTGGTATGGAGGTACCCCATTAGAGAAAGGAGGTATGGAGGTACCCGTTAGAGAAAGGTGGTATGGAGGAACCCCGTTAGAGAAAGGTGGTATGAAGGGACCCCATTAGAGAAAGGTTGTATGGAGGTAGCCCATTAGAGAAAGGTGGTATGGAGGAACCCCGTTAGAGAAAGGTGGTATGGAGGAACCCCGTTAGAGAAAGGTGGTATGGAGGAACCCCATTAGAGAAAGGTGGTATGGAGGAACCCCGTTAGAGAAAGGTGGTATGGAGGTACCCCATTAGAGAAAGGTGGTATGGAGGAACCCCGTTAGAGAAAAGTGGTATGGAGGAACCCCATTAGAGAAAGGTGGTATGGAGGAACCCCATTAGAGAAAGGTGGTATGGAGGAACCCCGTTAGAGAAAGGTGGTATGGAGGGTCCCCATTAGAGAAAGGTGGTATGGAGGTACCCCATTAGAGAAAGGTGGTATGGAGGAACCCCATTAGAGAAAGGTGGTATGGAGGAACCCCATTAGAGAAAGGTGGTATGAAGGTACCCCATTAGAGAAAGGTGGTATGAAGGTACCCCATTAGAGAAAGGTGGTATGGAGGAACCCCATTAGAGAAAGGTGGTATGGAGGAACCCCATTAGAGAAAGGTGGTATGGAGTTACCCCATTAGAGAAAGGTGGTATGGAGGGAGCCAGTTAGAATAAGGTGGTACGGAGGAACCTGTTAGAGAATGGTGGTCTGGAGGGACCCCATTAGAGAAAGGTAGTATGGAGGGACCCCATTAGAGAAAGGTGGTGTGGTTGTACCCCATTAAAGAAAGGTGGTATGGAGGGACCCCATTAGAGAAAGGTGGTATAGAGGTACCCCATTAAAGAAAGGTGGTATGGAGGTGCCCCGTTAGAGAAAGGTGGTATGGAGGTACCTCGTTAGAGAAAGGTGGTATGGAGGAACCCTGTTAGAGAAAGGTAGTAAGGAGGAACCCCGTTAGAGACAGGTGGTATGGGGGAACCCCGTTAGAGAAAGGTGGTATGGAGGAACCCCGTTAGAGAAGGGTGGTATGGAGGAACCCCGTTAGGGAAAGGTGGTATGGAGGTACCCCATTAGAGAAAGGTGGTATGGAGGTACCCCATTAGAGAAAGGTGGTATGGAGGTACCCCATTAGAGAAAGGTAGTATGGAGGAACCCCATTAGAGAAAGGTGGTATGGAGGAACCCCATTAGAGAAAGGTCGTATGGAGGAACCCCGTTAGGGAAAGGTGGTATGGAGGTACCCCGTTAGAGAAAGGTGGTATGGAGGTAACCCATTAGAGAAAGGTGGTATGGAGGTACCCCATTAGAGAAAGGTGGTATGGAGGTACCCCATTAGAGAAAGGTGGTATGCAGGTACCCCATTAGAGAAAGGTGGTATGAAGGTACCCCATTAGAGAAAGGTGGTATGGAGGTACCCCGTCAGAGAAAGGTGGTATGGAGGTACCCCATTAAAGAAAGGTGGTATGGAGGTACCCCATTAGAGAAAGGTGGTATGGAGGTACCCCATTAGAGAAAGGTGGTATGGAGGTACCCCATTAGAGAAAGGTATTATGGAGGAACCCCATTAGAGAAAGGTGGTATGGAGGAACCCCATTAGAGAAAGGTCGTATGGAGGAACCCCGTTAGGGAAAGGTGGTATGGAGGTCCCCCGTTAGAGAAAGGTGGTATGGAGGTACCCCATTAGAGAAAGGTGGTATGGAGGTACCCCATTAGAGAAAGGTGGTATGGAGGTACCCCATTAGAGAAAGGTGGTATGCAGGTACCCCATTAGAGAAAGGTGGCATGGGGGAACCCCGTTAGAGAAAGGTGGTATGGAGGAACCCCATTAGAGAAAGGTGGTATGGAGGAACCCCGTCAGAGAAAGGTGGTATGGAGGTACCCCATTAGAGAAACGTGGTATGGAGGAACCCCATTAGAGAAAGGTGGTATGGAGGAACCCCATTAGAGAAAGCTGGTATGGAGGAACCCCGTTAGAGAAAGGTGGTATGGAGGAACCCCATTAGAGAAAGGTGGTATGGAGGAACCCCATTAGAGAAAGGTGGTATGGAGGTACCCCGTTAGAGAAAGGTGGTATGGAGGAACCCCATTAGAGAAAGGTGGTATGGAGGAACCCCATTAGAGAAAGGTGGTATGGAGGGACCCCATTAGAGAAAGGTGGTATGGAGGGACCCCATTAGAGAAAGGTGGTATGGAGGGAGCCAGTTAGAGAAAGGTGGTACGGAGGAACCTGTTAGAGAATGGTGGTATGGAGGGACCCCATTAGAGAAAGGTGGTATGGAGGGACCCCATTAGAGAAAGGTGGTATGGAGGGACCCCATTAGAGAAAGGTGGTGTGGTTGTACCTCATTAAAGAAAGGTGGTATGGAGGGACCCCATTAGAGAAAGGTGGTATGGAGGTACCCCATTAAAGAAAGGTGGTATGGAGGTGCCCCGTTAGAGAAAGGTGGTATGGAGGTACCCCGTTAGAGAAAGGTGGTATGGAGGAACCCCGTTAGAGAAAGGTGGTATGGAGGAACCCCGTTAGAGACAGGTGGTATGGGGGAACCCCGTTAGAGTAAGGTGGTATGGAGGAACCCCGTTAGAGAAAGGTGGTATGGAGGAACCCCGTTAGAGAAAGGTGGTATGGAGGAACCCCGTTAGGGAAAGGTGGTATGGAGGTACCCCATTAGAGAAAGGTGGTATGGAGGTACCCCATTAGAGAAAAATGGTATGGAGGTACCCCATTAGAGAAAGGTAGTATGGAAGAACCCCATTAGAGAAAGGTGGTATGGAGGAACCCCATTAGAGAAAGGTCGTATGGAGGAACCCGTTAGGGAAAGGTGGTATGGAGGTACCCCGTTAGAGAAAGGTGGTATGGAGGTAACCCATTAGAGAAAGGTGGTATGGAGGTACCCCATTAGAGAAAGGTGGTATGGAGGTACCCCATTAGAGAAAGGTGGTATGCAGGTACCCCATTAGAGAAAGGTGGTATGGAGGTACCCCATTAGAGAAAGGTGGTATGGAGGTACCCCGTCAGAGAAAGGTGGTATGGAGGTACCCCATTAGAGAAAGGTGGTATGGAGGTACCCCATTAGAGAAAGGTGGTATGGAGGTACCCCATTAGAGAAAGGTAGTATGGAGGAACCCCATTAGAGAAAGGCGGTATGGAGGAACCCCATTAGAGAAAGGTGGTATGGAGGTACCCCATTAGAGAAAGGGGGTATGGAGGTACCCCGTCAGAGAAAGGTGGTATGGAGGTACCCCATTAGAGAAAGGTGGTATGGAGGTACCCCATTAGAGAAAGATGGTATGGAGGTACCCCGTCAGAGAAAGGTGGTATGGAGGAACCTCCTTATGCACCCAGTAGTACGGTTTGTTTGAAGGTCCTTATGCTTATTCTGAATCTTTGGCTCTGGATGCCCTTTAAGCCTCTGCCCCACCCCTTTCAGGCCTTGAAGGACGTCCCCTCTTCCAGAGGAGCCAACTGGAGCTCGCCGTTCCCCGGCAGGAGGCGGGCAGTGTGCAGGTGCTAGGTGAAGAAGAGCCGGAGTGGGAATCTAGAAGACGACAAGACGGCGGAGAAGGTGGGGGCGGACC
Organism: Rana muscosa; assembly: GCA_029206835.1. Classification (NCBI taxonomy): domain Eukaryota; kingdom Metazoa; phylum Chordata; class Amphibia; order Anura; family Ranidae; genus Rana; species Rana muscosa. Next base: position 69,810,444 of record CM055121.1, on the reverse strand, counting down.
GCACAGAGAACATATCGTGATGAAGAATTAGAATTGAGCGGACAGAGCGGACGTGTGACCGAGGCTCGCAGTGTACCGGAGGGGGGGCTCTCTCAGGGAGATGTCTGCACTGAGCGGCACCGAGCCCACAGCCGGGGGAAGAGTCTTCTTCCAGACCCCACTGGCACCCCACCAATCCCGGGACGGCTCCCCGCCGCCGGTGGTGTCTCAGCACAAGCAGCAGCAGCAGAAGAGGCAGCAGCAGGGCAAAGTGACTGTGAAATACGACAGGAAGGAGCTGAGGAAGAGACTGGTGCTGGAGGAATGGATCGTGGAGCAGCTCAGTGAGCTCTATGGATGCCAGGTACAGGATTGGGGGGTGTATAGGATTTATATGGGGGGGCATGGATGAGGGGCTGTATAGGATATATATATATATATATATATATATATATGGGGGTATGTATGAGGGGCTGTATAGGACATATATATATATATATATATATATATATATATATAGGGGCATGTATGAGCTGCATAGGATTTATATATGGGGGGCATGTACGTGGGGCTGCATAGGATTTGTGTTGGGGGGGGCACGTATGGGGGGCTGCATAGGATTTATATATATAGGGTGAAAATTATTTACATACGGAGAAGAAGATATATATATATATATATGGCGGGGGGATTTATGTATGGGGGTGAATGGTATTTATATATGGAGGGGAGGTAGTATAAATTGGGGGGGGGGTGGATGGGATTTATGTATGAATGTATGGGGGGGTCAATGGGGATATATATATATATATATATATATATATATATATATATATATATATATTTGGAGGGTGAATGGGGTTTTATATATGTAGGGGGGGGTATATATGAGGGGGGGGGTGAATGGGATTTATAGATGGAGGGGGAGGTATATGTGATGGGGGGGGGGTGATTGGGTTTTTTAGATGGAGGGGGAGGTATATGTGGAGGGGGGGTGAATGGGATTTATAGATGGAGTGGGAGGTATATGTGATGGGGGGGGTATATGTGATGGGGGGGGGGGTATATGTGATGGGGGGGTATATATGAGGGGGGGGGGTGAATGGGATTTATAGATGGAGGGGGAGGTATATATGGGGGGGTGAATGGGATTTATAGATTGAGGGGGAGGTATATGTGATGGGGGGTATATATGAGGGGGGGGGAGTGAATGGGGATTTATAGATGGAGGGGGAGGTATATATGAGGGGGGGTGAATGGGATTTATAGATGGGGGGGGGATAAATGGGATTTTTATAATGGGGGGGTATGGAGAAGAGGGGATCTGCTTTCCTTCCTAGGAGGTGAATGTGTGCTGCAGTGCCATGTACCCCAAAGTTCTGCTCCCCATATTGATCCCATATAGAGATGTCTGGAGAGATGACAGTAGTATTGGGGGGAAGGGGAGCACCAATGGATACACAGTTCATGTTTTGCAGACAGTGTATTGTGTCTGATTTGTCATCCTTTTAAATGCCACTGATCTGTGTTGACGGTTTGGAATTATAAGCCGACAGTCATGTGACATCCCCCCCCAATCATATATGCAGGGCTGGGGGTAAAGTAGATTTGAACCCGATCAGCATATTTTCATCCCCCACCCCCCCAATCCTAAAGAACCCCTGAGTGGGTAAGGTTTCTCTTTACCATGTCTTTTGAATCCCCTCTTACTTGTCCACTGGGTTGTCCTCAAACACATATTTGCACTACCTGTGTTTCTAGTGCTGAACCCCAGGTTCTGTGCCGCCATCTTTCTTTTACATTTTTTGGGGAACTGGCTGTCCCTTCCAGGCTCTTGCAGTTGGCTCTGATGTGTAGACTCCCCGAAGCTTCCTGGGTCATGTGATGTGAGTATCCTAGGAGGCTGCCAGAACCACGGTCTACATCATTCTCATCAGGAAGTGTTGGTTTGGGTTTATTAAAAAAATATATATTCCAAAATGATGTGTGTGTAGATAGATAGATAGATAGATAGATAGATAGATAGATAGATAGATAGATAGATAGATAGATAGATACATACCTGTAGATAGATACATACCGGTAGATAGATAGATAGATAGATAGATAGATACATACCTGTAGGTAGGTAGGTAGATAGATAGATACATACCTGTAGGTAGGTAGGTAGATAGATAGATACATACCTGTAGGTAGGTAGATAGATAGATACATACCGATAGATAGATAGATACATACATACCGATAGATAGATAGATAGATAGATACATACCTGTAGATAGATAGATAGATAGATACATACCTGTAGGTAGATAGATAGATAGATACATACCTGTAGGTAGATAGATAGATAGATACATACCTGTAGGTAGATAGATAGATAATCTCTGAGGTTCTGAAAAAAGGAGGGGGAATAGTATAATAGAAAGTAAACAAAGGGGGTGAAGGTCCACTTTAAAGAATAAGCGCACTTTCAAAAAAATCCCGTTTGCCCTTCCATCTCTGGAGGGGAGGCAGGTCCTGTAGACTTCCATAGGGCTCTACATGCGCAGGCGTGGCCAGGACAAGTAGGACTGGCAGCGTGGGATGTAAACATTCCCTGGAGGCTGCACCTATCAGATCAAGGTAAGTATACATTTCTGAATTTATTTAGCTCACCTTAAGGCTCAGGTTCACGCTGATGCGATGCAGGAATCGTTGCGTTTCCCGCATTGCATCGAACTGTGTACATGCAATCTGCTGTGGATATCAATTAAAAGTTAGCGACCCTCCAAAAGCAGGTTGCAGAACACGATATGTTTGCTAGAATGGGATGGCATGGGTATGAACACCCATGCGATCCGATTCCAGCACGGCAAAAAAAAAAAAATGCCATACAAAATGATGGGCTCAAATTGCTCCGCACAGAATTGCATGGGATTTGCACAGGAACATGGTGCGATTCCTATGCGATTCATATGCGATGTGCCCCATCACATCTTTGTGAAGCCAGGCTGAAAGGGCAAACAGGATAAGTGCACCTTCTCTGAAAATGCACTTGTTCATTATTTCTCCATTCAATACTTTTATAGGGTGTCATTTAGCCTTCATAAAACGAGTCCTTCCTCAGGCTTTCTTGTTATAGGGTTGACAACACTCTGTTCCTTTTTCCCAATTGTGATCCTCTGATGGTGAATACAAGTGGCTGTTTCAAAATACATCACACAGGCATTGCAGGAGGGGCACGCATGTAGAGGCTGTAGGAGATCAGCAGCAGTGAAATTCAACAAAGAACTACATTGATTCATAGTGTTGTAGCAAACTTCCCCTCCTTTCACACAATTGGGCCCCTTTCACACTACCCCAACTTGAAAGTCGCACGATTTTGATGCAATTCTTACGCAATTTGCAGCAATTTGAGGGAATGCCTGTGTAAACTTGAGGTCTATGGACCTCAAATCGCATCAAAGTCAGACCAAAGTAGTACAGGGACTACTTTGAAGTCGGTGCACAGATATGAATGGTTATCATTGGGAATAATGGGGTACAACTTGTCATGCTACTCTGATGTCCTAACTCGCAGGAAAAGTCGCACAAGTGTGAAAGGGGCCTTACAGATACATATCTATCTGGTACGCTTTTTGTGACTTTCCTGCCTTTCTCGCCTTAACAAGAATGACATGACCGCAGCCTATTGCAATATTCACATCACGCATCTCAGGAGGCTTTGGGGGAATCTACAGAAGTTGCAGCTGTCTGTTCATGGTTTCTTGCAGCCAAAGCCCTGACGATCTGTCACAATCATTAGGCAGGTGGTTATTTCTTCATGGTTCCTGCAGCCAGACCCCTGATTACCTGCCACAGTCATCAGGGGGGCAGCTGTCTCTTCATGGCTCCTGCAGCCAAACCCCTGATTTCCTGCCACAATCATCAGGGGGCAGCTGTCTCTTCATGGTTCCTGCAGCCAGACCCCTGATTACCTGCCACAATCGTCAGGGGGGCAGCTGTCTCTTTATGGTTACTGCAGCCAGACCCCTGATTACCTGCCACAATCATCAGGGGGGCAGCTGTCTCTTCATGGTTTTTGCAGCCAGACCCCTGATTACCTGCCACAATCATCAGGGGGGCAGCTGTCTGTTCATTGTCCCTGCAGCCAAACCCCTGATTACCTGCCACAATCATCAGGGGGCAGCTGTCCCTTCATGGTTCCTGTAGCCAGACCCCTGATTATCTGCCACAATCATCAGGGGGTCAGCTGTCTATTCATGGTTCCTGTAGCCAGACCCCTGATTACCTGCCACAATCATCAGGGGGCAGCTGTCTCTTCATGGTTCCTGTATCCAGACCCCTGATTACCTGCTACAATCATCAGGGGGGCAGCTGTCTCTTCATGGTTCCTGTAGCCAGACCCCTGATTATCTGCCACAATAATCAGGGGGGCAGCTGTCTCTTCATGGTTCCTGTAGCCAGACCCCTGATTACCTGCCACAATCATCAGGGGGGCAGCTGTCTCTCCATGGTTCCTGTAGCCAGACCCCTGATTACCTGCCACAATCATCAGGGGGGCAGCTGTCTCTTCATGGTTCCTGTAGCCAGACCCCTGATTATCTGCCACAATAGGGGGCTGGCTGCAAGAACCTGGATGAGACAGCCAGCTCCAGGTGATGTAAGCAAAGATGGTGGCGTGGACCCGGGGTGCTGCTGTAGATTACAGCAGGACAACGATGAATTCGCTGGACATGTAATTTGTGTTTTAGGGATAAATGGGGTTATGTTCCTTTTTAAGGTTGACTTTACTTACATATAGAGAGAGAGCCTAAAATGTAATGATACAAGTAGTCTGCTGTCATTTGTGTTTATTCTTGGACTTGATGATGCATGTAAAGCATTGCCTGTGGGTCACCTTCATTTAATGCCATAAGTAGTACGTACTGTCTGGCTAAGGCTATTGTGTCTGGCTCTGGCACTTCTGCATTAAATCAGATTTAGAAAGCGTTGACTGTATTTCATTTGTGCAGATGACTTTACATTATTTATAAATCCTCCAACGGTAATAAAAGCTGGTGGATGTTGATCTGGGGTATGTAAATAGGGGTTGGGAAATGTAATTTAAATACATGTTGTCTCCCTGCCCATTTTGGAGCCACCTATGATTCTGTGCTTTTTGATGTAAATGTGTGATGCACTGGGCGGTCTTATTTCTAAATGTCTGTTCTTTGTACTGTTTCTGCATTCTCATTGCTGTGTAATAAACCACTGATGTCATTGCTATGAAAACTGCAGGATGATGTATGATACAGGCAAACAGACCTCCTTGCTTTACATAAAAGCGGCATCTTTTTCTTATCTTTGTGGAGACTGTAGCAGAAAAGAGTGACATATATAGGCATCCTACACACAGTGTACAGTATATCTGGGGATACGTGTGACACTAAAGAACACAAGACGCATTTATGTTTTCATTGATACTGCTTTAGTCATTTCTTTCCTCCCGGAGATTATCTGATGCCAGGCGCTGCCTGTTTGCTTCCATATTTTCTAGTAAGAATTAGAGTATGGGGGTAAATTTTTTTATTTTTTGACGATAAATAAACATGACTTTTATACCTGAGCCTGTTCACACAGGTGCGACTCGTCAGGCGACTCAGCCGCCTGACAAGTCGCGCTCCACTCTATTCAAAAGAACCGTTCTAATAGGAGCGACGCAAGTCGCTCCGACTTAGAAAAAGGTTCTTGTACGACTTTGGGGGCGACTCGGGGCGACTTGCATTGACTTCAATACAGAAGTCATTTTGCAAATCGCCTCTCAAGTCGTCTTGAGATCGCCTTGCCGAGTCGCCCCCAAAGTCGTGCCGCCCCAGTGTGAACCGGCTGCAAAAATCATATATAGTGCTGCAGATCTCAGCATGAACCAAGTTTGCTGTGTGCTATTCTTTGCAAGCATGTGGTTACTTTAATTTACATCTCCAAAAATGCTCTTGTCTATTGTTCCTGTTTTCATGTGGCTGCATCTACTTACCGGGTCCCGTAGAGCCACCTTTACATGCGCACTCACTGCCACATCCATAAAAGTCCACTAAGTGAGTTATTTATAGCAGCTGGAGCCTACTCTGTCCCCGGTTTCATCAGCAGTTCAAGCTCTTGGGTCATGCACTACCCTACCCAGAAATTCAGGGGGAGAGACTAGATTAGTAGCTGGGACAAGTTGTTGTGGGCTTGTGGTGTTGTGAATGACTGTGCTCATCTCCAGCATGCTGTTATCCTCAACAGCACTTGCCAGCTACTACCCTAGTTCTCTCTCCAGAGTATAAGGTGGGCTCAGTTGTTTGTCCCCTGATGTTAGCCCCATCTCCTCTGTGTGCGCTGTCACCACCCCCTCACCTCTGTGCATTGTTTGCCACATCCACCTCTCCTTTCTGTGCGCTGTCAATCAGACCTAATTAATAATTTGCCCTCTTGAAAGCAGCATACACGCATGCAAGATAATCTCCACCCCTGAGTAAGGCCTTGATGGGCAGAAACGTGTTAGTGTTGGCTCTGTTTGGAACATGTGTACTTTTTGGACGAAATAAAGAGAAGTTTAATTCATCCTCACCTGGTTGCCAACATTATCTACTTGAAGGAAGCATGGTTGAGCATCAGTGGTGGTAGTGGGGGGGGGGGGTCACAGTCGTCCATGGTAGCTCAACAATCCTGGATCGCATTAGCAACAGGAGCAAGTTCTCCGTGCACAGGGGCTCCACAGGGGCTTAAAAACGATGATACTCAGACCTAAATAAAAATCTGTCGTCTTGTAAGCAACATGGTCAAACATCATTGGAGTGGGTCACAGTTGTCCATGCTATCTTGGCAATCTTAGATCATATCATAAAAGGAGTAAGTGCTCTATGCACTTGGACCCCTGTGAGGTTCAACAAGGACTTCAAATGGTGATACTTCTATTTAAAGTGAATCTGTTGTTTTCACGCATAGGGAAAAGCAACAGGTTCACTTTATTGTAGCCCTCCGCAGCAGCTGTGTAAGCCACAAGGCTCCATAGTCGTAGCTTACAGGTATAATACCTCCTGTGTTACACCACTGATTAGCCCAGCTCTGTCACATGCTACTCAATACCTGGAAGTCTCTGGTATTTTATTTGGCTCTCAGATTTGAAAAGAGTGACGCAGGAAGGAAGCAAAGGCAAGTGTATACCGCTAGAAGTGAGGGATTAAAGCAGATCTGTTTTGAATGGGCAAGGTATAGGTTTACTTCGGTAGAGTTGCATGTGTGTTTTAGGCCTCATGCCCACGGGCGTTTTTTCAGCCGCGTTTTTGAGCGTTTTTTACAGCTTAAAAACGCCTGTCCATGTTAGTCTATAGCTTCATGCCCACCTAGGCGTTTTTGAGCTGTAAAGAGCATAGGCGTTTGTAAGCTGTAAAAAAAACCCAGGGCCAGTGCGTTCCTCAGCGTCAGAACTAGGCAGGAAAAAACGCGAGCGTCAAAAAACGCGCAAAAACGCGCGCACTAACGCGCAAAAAACGCGCACTAACGCGCGGTCGCGTTTTTAGCTCCGACGTTTTTTTTTTTTGTTTTTTTTTTTTTTTTTTTTTTTAAAAAAAAAAAAAAATAAATAAAAATATTTACAATAACATGGACAGGCGTTTTTAAGCTGTAAAAAACGCTCAAAAACGCAGCTGTAAAAACGCCAGTGGGCATGAGGCCTTAACCTAAACTTTAAAAGCAGTAAATATTTACTTTTAGTTATCGGTGGCTCTGGTATGGCTTTTGCTTATAGGCAGAGGTGTGCATGTGAAGAGATAAAGCATGACACCTGCTGCAGCCTTCAGCTTTGACATATACTATATTGTCAAAAGTATTGAGACACCTGCCTTTACACGCACATGAACTTTAATGGCATCTCAGTCTTCGTCCGTAGGGTTCAATATTGAGTTGGTCCACCCTTTGCAGCTATAACAGCTTCAACTCTTCTGGGAAGGAAGTCCACAAGGTTTAGGAGTGTGTCTATGGGAATGTCTGTCCATTCTTCCAGAAGCGCATTTTTGAGGTCAGGCACTGATGTTGGCCGAGAAGGCCTGGCTCGCAGTCTCTGCATGAAGTCATCCTAAACGTGTTCTATCGGGTTGAGGTCAGGACTCTGTGCAGGCCAGTCAAGTTCCTCCACCCCAAACTTGCTCATCCATGTCTTTATGGACCTTGCTTTGTGCACTGGTGCACAGTTATGTTGGAACAGGAATGGGCCAACCCCAAACTAATCCCACAAAGTTGGGAGCCTGAAATTGTTCAAAATGTCTTGGTATGCTGATGCCTTAGGAGTTCCCTTTACTGGAATTAAGGGACCAAGCCAAACCCCTGAAAAACAACCCCACACAATAACCCCCCCCCCTCTCCACAAAATGATTTGGACCAGTGAACAAAGCAAGGTCCATAAAGACATGGATGAGCGAGTTTGTGGTGGCAGAACTTGACTGACTTGCACAGAGTCCTGACCTCAACCCAATAGAATACCTTTGGGATGAATTGGAGCGGATACTGCAAGCCAGGCCTTCTCGTCCAACATCAGTGCCTGACCTCACAAATGTTCTTCTGAACGAATGGTCAAACATTCCCATAGACACACTCCTAAACCTTGTGTACAGTCTTCCCAAAAGAGTTGAAGCTGTTATAGCTGCAAAGGGTGGGCCAACTTATTTTGAACCCTACGGACTAATGCTGGCCATACACTTTACGAAAAATCGGGCGAAAATCGGTCTTTCAGACAGTTCTTTCGTTTTTCGAACAGTTAATGGGCACAAAATCGATAATCGTTGGGACGTTTTTGAGCCGAAAAAACAAAGGACAAGTTTGGAAATTTTCTGCCGAACGAACGATAAATCGGAAGGTTAATGTGTTTCCCGTCAGAACTTTCTGCACTAGGTATATGTAAAAAAAAAAAAAAAATGTATTTATGTCCACTGAACGATTTACTGGTCATTACATGATGGCAATATCGTTTGCGCTCAGGGCCGAACGTTCATTTTCCGAAAGTTCGGAGTGTATGGCCAGCATAAGACTGGGATGCCATTAAAGTTCTAGTGTGTGTAAAGGCAGGTGTCCCAATACTTTTGACAATATAGTGAAGGCTCATGTGCAGGACAGTCTTCATTCCAATTTCTGTAGTGAAAGCATATAAACCAAAACACTTTAGTAGACCTCCACCAAGAGTTTCTATTAAGGAGTAGATTGGCAGGCGATGGCATGGACCTACTAGCATCCCAGAGTGCACATCCACGTGGGTCTGATGCATGGATCAGGACAGAGACAGATTGCATTCTGATACGTGCATTGGATGCACATGGATTTGCGCCCTGGGATATTCATTGCGGTCCATGCAGGTCCTTGCAGCTGGCTGCCTGTCTAATTTCAACAGGCTGCTTGCGCACACCGGCACAAAACACTTGTGCATCTCAGGAGGCTGAAGACAGCTCTTTGCATTGGTATACTCATGTGAATTAGGCCTAAAACCATGCATCTGTTTTGGTCTTCATTGGCAATGAAAAGTTGATCATCAATGGTTGAAATTGTCACAAAATTGCCTTGTACATGACACTGCCAGGGCAGATCTGAGTGATGTAGCAGGTATAGGAGATGCTTCCCATGAAATACACATCTGTAATACCACGTATGCACGATCGGAAATTCCAAATACAAAACTGTGGATTTTTTTCCGACGGAATGTTGGCTCAAACTTGTGTTGCACACACACGGTCACACAAATCTTGTCGGAAATTCTGAACGTCAAGAACGCGGTGACGTACAAGATGTACGACGAGCCGAGATCAATGAAGTTCAATAGGCAGTTCGGCTCTTCTGCTTGATTCTGAGCATGTGTGTTTTTTTGTGCGTCGGAATTGCATACAGACGATGAGAAGTTCTTGTCGGGAAATTTGAGAACCAGCTCTCAAATTTTTGTGGTCTGAAATTCCGACAGCAAATGTCCGATGGAGCCTACACACGGTCGAAATTTCCAACAAAAAGCTCACATCGGACATTTGTTGTCGGAATTTCCGATCGTGTGTACGCGGCATTAGTGTGTCTGTGCTCCTAGAAGTACAGCAGGAAATATCTGTCTTACATCGTTTTTCTAAGATGACCTTTTTATTGCATTACTGTGCATTGTGTGATATCTGTTCATATGCTACTCCTAGGTGATTTCTTTCGGCCAGTTCACTCGGGTCCATGACCGATATGCCTGAGGTCCCTCTTTTCTATAGAACTTTCTTGGCAAGTTTTTTTTTTTTTTTAGGTAGGTCAGCAGATTCCTCAAACCACTCTACTGACTTGGGGCCGGCATGCAGATTGTGATAATACATGTACACAGCCAATTTGTACACATCTACCAGGGCTAATTTAGACAGGAATCAATTAACTCACCAGCATGTTTGTGGGTGGAAACTGCAGTACCCAGAGAAACTCACAAAATCAAGCTGCATGCAGATCGCGTCCTGGTGGAGATTTGAACCAAGGACCCCATAAGTGCTAACCACTGAGCCACTGTGCTGCCCTCCAGTGCATTACATGTTTTCAGACGTTACATTGGTACCAAATTGACTAGTTGCTGATGTGTAACTTGTATTTATTTTTGTATAAGAGAACATCCAGCTTTTTGCATGAAAGTGTTTTACTTCCATACCCAGAGGATCACAACAGACAGCTGTTGTCATACAACACTTCAATCATATCAGCACCACTACCCACCTAATCAGGAACATCTCCTAGCTGTGCACTATCTGCAGTGTTCTGATGTCATACAAAATGTGGAGGCATTTCTGTAGTGTGCCAGAGTTGTGCTGATGCAGAGTTCAAAATGTTGCTCAGCTACGCACATCATGAGAAAGTTAAAATTCAACTTAGAGCCCATTCACACAGGGACGACTTTGGATCCGACTTCAAGTCGCCTCAAGTCGCGCTGCATGAGAAAATCAATGTAAGTGAATGGAGCCGTCTTAATGCACACCACTCATTCAATCGTTTTTATTTTTTCAAATAAAGTTTAGATATTACATCAGCACAGCATGTCAAAGGATAGGATCTTATACATAAAATTCATGTTTAAAGGAGCACTATACCTTTTTTTTTTTTTGCTTTAAAATAACAAACATGTTATACTTACCTCCACTGTGCAGCTCGTTTTGCACACAGTGGCCCCGATCCTGGTCTTCTGGGGTCCCTCGGCGGCTGTCTTGGCTCCTCCCCGCAAGGACTCCACACCTTAATGCGAGTGAGCTCGCATGGTGTGGAGTGATTGCGGGCGCGCTCCCGTGATACAGCGGCGGCCATAGCCGCCGACTGTATCACTCGGCCCCGCCCCCCGGCGTGCCGCGTCATTGGATGTGATTGACAGCAGCGCCAGCCAATGGCTGCGCTGCTTTCAATCTATCCAGTGTAGCCAATCGGCGGCCAGGCAGAAAAACGAAGAGGATGACGGGGACGAGCATGGGACTTTCGAGGGGCCAGGTAAGAAAAACGGGGGCTCGGGGGGGGACGGTATTGTCGAATGTTTTTTCACCTTAATGCATAGGATGCATTAAGGTGAAAAAACATGTAACTTTACTACTCCTTTAAAGACATATCATGGAGACAGCAACAAGTCCTCATAAGGTGAATTAAGAGTGAAACTGCGAGGTGAGAAAATGAGGTTACAAATTAACACCTGAATAGTAGACAAAAGAAAGGCTGAGAAATGAGTCAGACGGATTGGGAAGTCCTACCCATCCCAGGCACCCCAAATGGGATCATTCTGTGCCCCGGTCAGGCCCCCCCCCCCAGCCCACCCCCCTCTTCTAAAACTATTAGCAAGGTTATTAGATAGTCCAAAACAGACTACAGTCAATCACTAAACCTGAATCACAGATTAAACTCAGCCTATAGAGTTGCTGAAATGACTACATAACGAGTACTCAAGCAATATCCCTAAGTCATATCAATCAACCTAAAATAATATATGAGAAAAGTCAATTAAAAAACATAAAAATAGAAAAGAGAAAAAGGAAGAAGGAAGTAAAGAGAGGAAAGGAATCATGTGCCTAACTAGAGTTCGAGGAAATGGGGTGTTCAGGAGGGACCCCGACTGTCAGGGATTAATGCACACTACTGCAGTCGCTCCGACTTCAGAAAAGGTTTGACTCCATTCACACAGGGGCAACACGACTTCCAGTGCGACTTTGGGAGGCAACTTGGACACGACTTGAGTATGAATCACAGTGCGACCTGGAGCTACTTACAAGGCAACTTCAATTGCCTCCAGGACAGGAGGGTTTCCAGTGGCCAATCAAACAAGAATCAGCTCTGTGGGAGGGAGGGGGGGAGGGGAGGGGTTTGTCTGAGAAATGTATGTTCTCTTCCTGTATTGTTGCTTTTGTTAAGACAGTGATGCGACTTCCATTGAAATCAATGGGTACAAGTTGCCTACAAGTCGGATTGAAGTAGTACAGGAACCTTTTCTGAAGTCGGAGCGACTGCAGTAGTGTACATTAAGACGGCTCCATTCACTTACATTGATTTTCTCATGCAGCGCGACTTGGGGCGACTTGAAGTCGGATCCAAAGTCGTCCCTGTGTGAATGGGCTCTTACTGTACTACTTCAATCCGACTTGTAGGCAACTTGTACCCATTGATTTCAATGGAAGTCGCCTCAGAAGTCGAATCACTGTCTTAACAGAAGCAACAATACAGGAAGAGAACATACATTTCTCAGGCAAACCCCTCCCACAGAGCTGATTCTTGTTTGATTGGCCACTGGAAAGCCTCCTGTCCTGGAGGCAACTTGAAGTTGCCTTGTAAGTTGCCTCATGTCGCGATGTGATTCATACTCAAGTCGTGTCCAAGTTGCCTCCCAAAGTCGCGCTGGAAGTCGTGTTGCCCCTGTGTGAATGGAGTCTAAAGGCCAAACTTTTTTTGGGGGTGGGTTTGGATAGGATAGAGAGGGATTAGAACACCTGTCATTTTTATTTCTGACTGTGCCCCCTTTAGGGAGAGTAAAGCCCCGTACACACGGTCGGACTTTTGCCCCCAACAAACTTTGTTTTGAGTAAGTTGGACCAACAATCCGACCGTGTGTACGCTCCATCGGACAAACTTTTTTCGTTTGGTTTTGGATTTCATCGGACAAAAGTTGGGTCTGCAAACGGACAAACTTTTGCCCAACAAAAGTCCGATGGAGCAAAGTCCGACCGTGTGTACAGAAAACCATCGGACTTTTGTCCGATGGACAAAACAACTAATGTTAAAATCAACCAACAATAGCAGAAGTTGACCAAAGGGTAGCAGTAAAGAGCAGAAAAAACACGCAATGTTGTAAGAAGTTTTAAGAAAGTTTGCAGAAAAGTCTGAGCGTGTGTATGCTATGGGTGTTCCCAACCAACTCCGTTCGGACAAAAAAAAACACGGAAAAGTCCGATGGAAGTCCGACCGTGTGTACGAGGCTTTACCCTCTCTATTTGTCTTGTTTATCATTATCACTGATAACGTAAAAGTGAAATGAAATCTAAATTTTGGATTATCACCTTAAGCCCTGGTTCACACTGGTGCGATTTGGCATGTCAAATTGCATGTCAAAACTGCGATATTTGCCGCAAATTGCCGGCAATGGCACCGTACTAATCGGTGCGACGCCGCATCTGCGGCGCTGCAACGATTTCAAAAAGTCGTTTCTGTACTACTTTTTGCGATTTCGGCCGCGATTTACATTGACATCCGTGTCAGATGTCTTTGTAATCGCGGCTGAAATCGGGACTGCCAGAGAGAGTGAAATCGTGCGAGTTCAGCTGAATTCGCACGGCTTCACTCCCGCAGCCCCAGTGTGAACCTGGGCTTATAGGAATAGAGGGGAAATCTTCCAATGGATTTACTTGTTCTGCCTTTATTTGAACTTTCACATATGAGCCAAGACATGATGTTTTATCACATGAGGATTAAAGTGTTCCTGCTGCCAAATAAGATAAAGAAATCCTTGGGGGGTTCTTATTTTGCTGCCTGTCCACCAACATGCAGGAAAAATGTCAATACTGTGATGGTGGTTCAGTTGATACACATGGGTGTGAAATCACTTGTCAAACAGTTTCCTTTACTGGAAAGCTCTTGGTGCTTTGTTTACTTTGTGCTCTGCCAGGTTGGAAACAAACTCTCTTCTGTGTCATGAAATCATTGATGCTTTGACTTTGGTTGTCCTCAGGGGAGTGCACCAGATGAAAAGCTGGCTCAGGAGACCACTTAAGTGCTGGGTGAACTGTCTGTATATCCCTTTATAGTACAGTGAGTGTTAGCACCAAGACCTGTGTCCTGCAGAACGTGGCACCTTTTAAATTCAAAGTCTTGTTGAACAAATTAAATGATTAAAGCTTGTTCTGACCATCAAGAAAAGTCTTCAGTGTGGCCAAACATTAATGTTTATACCTGGGGAATTAGGAAAGCATTAGCAATAGGAAAACGAGTCATTTACACCAGTGTGCATGGTATGCTTTTATATAATGCATGTGCTCAGTAAAAAGGTGGTGCGATGCTTTGTTAACTTTTTTTTTTTTGTTACGTAATTGAAATGTCACACTACACCACATTGCAACATGCTGTGCTGAAGCATGTCCATGTTTCTATGCAGAGCTGCACCTGATTTTGCACTCTCCAATTTTAGTAAATCGAACCCTTATGCCGCGTACACACGATCATTTTTCCCGTCGGGAAAAATGACATTTTTTCCTTTGGACGAGAAAAACAATCGTCTGTGGGCTTTTTGCCGTTTTTCCCGACGGGAAAAACGGCATTAATCACGATGAGAAAAATTAGAACATGTTCTAATTTTTCTCGTCGTTTTTCCTGACATTTCTTCCGTGGCAGTGTTTCCCATAGGGAAACACTGCCGCGGAGCCCATAGACGATCGTTTTTCTCGTCATTTTAAAAAATGACGAGAAAAATGACCGTGTGTGGGGAACAAGCTGTTCCCTCGTTTAAAATGTCATTATTCATGGCGGTTTTTAAACCGCCGTGAATAATGATTGTGTGTACGCAGCATTAGGCTCCTTTCAGACAGGCAGACTCCTCCAGCGGATTCGCCTGCTCAGCGGGGAATCTGTCCGTGGATCCCCGCTGAGCAGGTGGATGGTAAGTTCTCGTCCACTCCACTTATGCAGAGCGCACACGGATACAGCCCGCTTTCCTCTATGGGTAGTCGGGTGGAAATAGACCGTCTGTCCGTTTAAATCTGATCCATCCATCTGTTTTTAGCTGATAGAATCGGATTGGATGTCGGCAGATGTCAACAGACACACGTTCTTTGTCATCCGCGGCTCCATAGAGCGCAATGGATGGTCTGATCGAGTCCTCCCAAAAATTTGACAGGCACACTTGATCGGTCCATCTGTATGAAAGGGGCCTTACTGTCAATAAGATTTCCATCTCCATGGTGTTAAATCCTACTGCCTTTGGGTTAGGGAAAACATATGACACCCCAATTGTTTCCTCACAATGCAGTGCTTGGGGCATTCTATTCACTGTGACAGTCGCGTCACCCGTAATTGCCGATGGCTTGGCAGGGGCAGCAGCTGGGTATCTGAATGGTGAGGGAGTGGCAGTAATGGTAGTGTTTTTTTTTTTTTTTCTAAATTTGGAAAATCCTGTTTTAAAATCTGCTTGTTTTATTCTGGGCTTGACAATATGGTATTTGTTAAATAATGTTTGACACATTAACCTACGTGTAGCTGAATAGTTGAGACATGACTAAGAACACTTTTTTAGGACTATAGAAAGGAAAATTAGTTACTATGTGCATGGGTGTGTTTTCCCGAAGGCAGGAAGCATGTTTTGTACTTGCCTGATTTACGTACATTTATTATTCATTCCTTGCAATTAAAAGTTCATTGTTCTGGTGAAATGTTCATATCCTTCTAATAAAGTTACTCAATCCACATTAATATTTTGCTCACGTACAGACACCAGTGGGTCGGCTTATCTGGTACCTTTTTTGTGTTGGATGGTATAACGACAAGATTTGTCTAGGTTGCCCAGATCAGTCTGCCAAATCTGAGCACCAAACACATCAATCCAATGTTGCCAAATCTTGCAAATTTTATTTTGGATAGGCCCTGCTATTTATTATACATTGTTTTAAAGCAGAACTTCAGTGCCGGTTCACACTACCGCGACTTGGGATCCGACTTGTGTCGCCCCAAGTCACGCGACCTGAGAAATTACATGTTAGTCAATGAGAGCCGTCTTAATGTACACTACTGAAGTCGCTCCGACTTCAGAAAAGGTTCCTGTACTACTTCAAGGCGACTTGTACCCATTGATTTCAATGGAAGTCGCCTCCAAGTCGGATCCCCTGTCTTAACTGAAGCAACTTTCCAGGAAGTGAAAATAGTTTTCTAAGGCAAACCCCTCCCTCCCACAGAGCAGATTATTATGTGATTGGCCACTGGCAAAGTTGCCTGTCCTGGAGGCGACTTGAAGTCGCGCTCAAGTCGTCTCCAAGTTGCCTTGTAAAGTCGCGCTGGAAGTCGTGTTGCCCCTGTGTGAACCGGCACTTACTCTCTCAAACACTGGCTATTTTTATTCCCTATGCTGCTAGCATTGGTAAATCGATAGGAAAGTATATCATATTTAGTTTTAAACTTCTTTTTTTTTTTTTTACAGTTCTTCAGTTACTTCCTGGTTTCCAGGCCTAGGCAAATGATGTCATGCATCCCTCCCAGGAGTCTTCATGAGGGGAGGAGGGTTTTCTTAACTAAGCACATCCTCTTGCTTGCATGCCTTGGCTAAGGGCAGATGGGTTCCAGGAAGTAAATGCTACATGAGTCATCTGCCCTAACTCAAGATGGCCACAGCCAGAAATGTGAGGGGGTGTTTTTGAAAGTGATTTCTCTAATAAAGCAGAGAGACAGGGTGTCCAAACTTTCTAAACAAAGGGCAAGTTAACTCTCCTTCATACTGTAGGGGGCCAGGCTGTGGCCTTTGGGAGTAGAAAATGTCCTGATGCCAGTGGGAGTAAACAGTGCCATCCTTGGTTTCAGTGGGAGGAATAGTGCCCCATTGTTTGTGTCATTAGGAGGGATAGAGGAATAGTTTACTATTATTGTCATTGAGAGGAATATTGCCCCATTGTTGGTGTCAGTGCGAGGAATAGTGTACTATTGTTGTCATTGAGAGGAATAGTGCCCCGTTGGTGGTGTCAGTGGGAGGAATAGTGCCCCATTGTTGATGTCAGTGGGAGGAATAGTACCCCGTTGGTGTCAGTGGGAGGAATAGTGCCCCATTGGTGGTGTCAGTGGGAGGAATAGTGCCCCGTTGGTGGTGTCAGTGGGAGGAATAGTGCCCCGTTGGTGGTGTCAGTGGGAGGAATAGTGCCCCATTGGTGGTGTCAGTGGGAGGAATAGTGCCCCATTGTTGATGTCAGTGGGAGGAATAGTACCCCGTTGGTGTCAGTGGGAGAAATAGTGCCCCATTGGTGGTGTCAGTGGGAGGAATAGTGCCCCGTTGGTGGTGTTAGTGGGAGCAATAGTGCCCCAAGGGCCAGATAAAGACAAGCAAAGTGCCACATCCAGCCCCTGGGCCGCAGTTTAGAGACCACTACATGGAGACATGGATGGATGGCTGTGTTTGCTTTGAGTATCAAAAATGAATAAAATGGCATTTTTGGTTTGAGGTGCACAGATGTAGTGTAGTTAACTAGATAAAAGACCATCAATGTGCCTCACTAGCTGAGTAAGCCAAAAAGTAATTGCGGTCTTCCAATTTAAACAAATTTTGTTCGTATAAAATAGTACCAAACCAAACAATGCCTTAAGGCCCTTAGAAGATTCAGAGGCATCTAGCAGACCAGCTTTTGGGGGTTTGGGCCTCCTGTAGCCTAGACCAGCCTTTATGAAATTCAAAGACCTTAGTCCAGAGTAGAGATGTAAGTACATTTGTACGTGTCTGCGCGTGATACAGAGCATCTGGGGCATGCAGCATCAACTAACAAACACATTTTTTTGTAATCTCTCTAGAGTATAAAGTAACTGATGTAGGAATTTAAAGTGAATAAGCTTGTCGTGGTGCTTATAAATTCTTGAAACCAAACCAGTCCAGGATCTTCCCAGTTCCCATAGGTCATCATTCAGCAATGGGATTAGACGTAACCTCCTAGATTGTAGGTAAATGTATATATTTGAGTTCCATAACTCATAAAAGACTCCAGCTGTAACCTGAAAGAACTTTGCAGCATTGCTCAAAGCAGGAGTGTGTCCTCTATACCCCCTGGCCCTTAAAGTAATGTCACAGCAACAGCAATAATGAGCATATGCAATGCTGTTTTCCTGCCTGACCCGTGTGGATTGTATTATGCAGCCCAACCAGTGCTTCTACACTGACCGCACCGACTGACGCGTTTTGTCCCGGCCATCGGTGCTTAGTCATAGAGGTGGGAGATGAAAGCAGGGCAACTGTAACTTGGATACATTCTAAGCACTAAATGTAGACAGCACTGTATGCTTACATTTGATTTCTATTACATAGAGTGTAGCCTGATCACTGTCTTTCTCCTGTAGTAGACGTTTTAATACGTGTTGGGAGACTGGGCCTGATGTAGGGTGGCGCAATGTTTCCACTGGAGTCCAAAAGGAATAAATGTTTATTTCAGGTGGGAAGGTCTTGTAAGAAATGGGGGGAAAAAAAGAACGCATCCAAAATCAGCTTGGCAGTCATATCCTTTGTATTACTGATGGAAGGAGTCTTGTGTGGGATATAGCATCCTCTCCCCATTGTTCATTTCACATTTCTTCCATTCTGTTACCTTCCACAGCTCATTCATATAAAGCTATGATAGATATTGGTATATTGCCTTTTTATTTCTTACTCTGCAACACTTACCAAGGTCCCTGTGAGTAGTTTATGCTTCCTAGCCTGCCAAGCATTTGTCCAGCAGAATGAGGTTTAATTAGTTAATACAAGTTGAAGGCTGATCTTAAGTGGCCTGAAATATGACCTCCTTGTAGGAGACATCTGGCAAGGGGAGCAGTTTTGGTGATGGTTCGATTGTTCTTTATTCTTTTCTCCTGTCATGAAGAATAATAACACTTACAGACAGAGAAATAATCCCCTATGATGGTGACGTTTTTAGACAATTTACTGTAACTTTACATTAAGGGAATCCATTTTCATGTCTGCTTTTCAATACTTTATGAAGACTGTAAATGCAGAACAATCAATACTGGGACGCAGATGGGGGAAATACATTGAAGCAAATTTGGGTGTGGGGCATGCTGGAGGGGCAGTGTTCATATTAATAGGACTGGACTAAAATTCTGTTGGCCTGCACAGCTGACTTCCCTTTGAAATTTATGGGCACATCTACCTAGAGGAGTATTGGCAGTCAAGTGTGAAAAGCACATTGTAAGCAGTTTGTTGCTGTTCTGTTTGACCAGAATTAAGATAAGGATGCCGATCAGGCCGATCTTCTTGTGAACAGATATCTGCCAGATTGACAAATCCACTCCTAGGGACACTATATACAGCATTTTTCTGTACAGGCTAGTGCAGCGTTGGCTCCAGCAGGGAGCTGTGCGATGCTTGTTTCAGTACATTGCACTTCTTGTTGGGGTTTTTTTTTTTTTTAAGCCTATTGAAAGTGTCACTTAAGCCTCGTACACACGGTCGGACTTCCATCTGACTTTTCCGTGGATTTTTGTCCGAACGGAGTTGGTCGGGAACACCCATAGCATACACACACTCGGACTTTTCTGCAAACTTTCTTAAAACTTCTTACAACATCACGTGTTTTTTCTGCTCTTTTCTGATCTTTACTGCCACCCTTTGGTCAACTTCTGCTATTGTTGGTTGATTTTAACATTAGTTGTTTTGTCCATCGGACTAAAGTCCGTTGGTTATCTGTACACACGGTCGGACTTTGCTCCATCGGACTTTTGTTGGGCAAAAGTTTGTCCGTTTGCAGACCCAACTTTTGTCCGATGAAAACAAAACCAAACGAAAAAAGTTTGTCCGATGGAGCGTACACACGGTCGGATTGTTGGTCCAACTTGCTTAAAACGAAGTTTGTTGGGCAAAAGTCCGACCGTGTGTACGGGGCTTTAGTGACACTTTATTCATATCACTGCACACCATCATGGTGCATTGTGTTCCTGTGCAGTGACATGCATTTCCATCTATTGCAGTATGCAGACATGCTGCATTTGTTCACGCTGCACATCACGCCAGCATTGTGGTGTAACTGGGGCATATAGAAAACAATTGTTTTCTATGTGCCCTAGTGGTGACCTGCGTTTTTCCACATTAGATAAAATGCAGGTCACTGCACATTAATGTGTACGTTTGGGCAGAATAAAATGTAAACAAATATACCGTATAAACTCGAGTATAAGCCAAGTTTTTCAGCCCTTTTTTTTTGTGCTGAAAATGCCCCCCTCGGCTTATACTCTGTGTCCATCTTCAACTTTGTGCGCCTGATCCCGGCCAGCCCTAGGTCCCCTGGACCCCAAACTTGGCACACATGTAGCACCACTCTGAAATCTACAAGTGTGCAAAGTTTGTTGTCCAGGGGACCTACGGCCCGGGAGCACCGTTTTTTTTTCAAAGCCGGGCACTCCTTCCATAGACTCCCATGTTAAACGTCAGTCTAGTCACACAGCGCCGGAGATCAGGTAGGGAGATTGAGCACAGTGAGGCATGCACATGGACACAGTGAGGCATGCAGATGGACACCCTAGGCTTATACTCAAGTCAAAACGTTTTCCCAGTTTTTGTGGTAAAATTAGGTGCCTCGGCTTCTATTCGAGTCGGCTTATACGCGAGTATATACGGTATGTAGAACAGCTCTGCAAATATCGCACATTTCCCTTTTGTCTGTTGCTTAAAGTGGATGTAAACACTGGTCATAAAATCTGACCTGGGCACAAACATCTGTAGTGTTTACTTATCTCTCTCTCTCTAAAGCCCTACCTTGGGGAAAATAAATTAATTATTTGATCCCCTGCAGACTCTGTAAGTTTGCCCACTTTCAAAGAAATGAAGGGTCTATAATTTTTATCATAGGTGTATTTTAAATGATAGAGAGAGAATATCAACCAAAAATCCTGAAAAAAACACATAAAACAAATTCTATAAATTGAGTTGCAGTTCAGTGAGTAAAATAAGTATTTGATCCCCAAGCAAAACATGACTTGGTACTTGGTGGAGAAAACCTTGTTGGCAAGCACAGAGGTAAGGGGTTTCTTGTAGTTGGTGACCAGGTTTGCACACATGTCAGGAGGGATTTTGATCCACTCTTTACAGATCTTCTCGAAATCCTTAAGTTTCTTGGCGGTCTCATGGCAACTCAAAGTTTGAGCTACCCTCTATAAAGTTTCTATAGGATTAAGGTCTGGAGACTGACTAGGCCACTCCATGACCTTAATGTGCTTTTTCTTGAGCCACTTCCTTTTTGCCTTGGTGGTATGTTTTGGGTCATTGTCATACTGGAAGACCCATCCACAACCCATCTTCAGTGTTCTGGGTGAGGGAAGAAGGTTCCCATCCAAGATTTTACAATACATGGTCCATTGGTCCCTAAATGCGGCAAAGTCGGCCTGTACCTTTAGAAGAGAAACAGCCCCAAAGCATAATGTTTCCACCTCCGTGCTTGACTGTATGGGTGGTGTTCTTGGGGTCATAGTCAGCATTTTTCTTCCTCCAAACAAAGTGAGTCAAGTTAATGTCAAAGAGCAAAATTTTGGTCTCATCTGACCACAGGTGACATTTAAAAATGTCTACAGGTTGCCAGTTGTGAGTTACAGAGGAGGTCTTTTGCTAGAATTATTGCTCTCACTTTAACGATCGCAGCGATACCTCACATGTGGGGTTTGACCACTGTTTACATATGCGTTCGCTTCTGCGCGCTGGGACGGGGCGCTTAAAAATTATTTTTTCTTATTTATTTTATTTTTACACTGTCCCTTTAAAAAAAAAGAAAAAAAATTTGGATCACTTTTATTCCTATTACAGGAATGTAAACACCCCTTGTAATAGAAAAAAAGCATGACAGGACCTCTTTAATGTGAGATCTCACATTACACTTCAATGCAATTAAAAAAAATAAAAATTGTCCCTTTTTAACCACCTAAGCCCTGGACCAATACGGGCCATTATGACCAGGCCCCTTTTTGCGATTCGGCACTGCGTCGCTTTAACTGACAATTGCGCGGTCGTGCGACGTGGCTCCCAAACAAAATTGGCATCCTTTTTTTCCCACAAATCGAGATTTCTTTTGGTGGTATTTGATCACCTCTGCGTTTTTTTTTTTTTTGGGCTATAAACAAAAATAGAGCGAAAATTTTGAAAAAAAATGACATATTTTTTACTTTTTGCTATAATAAATATCCCCAAAAAATATATAATTTTTTTTTTCTCAGTTTCGGCCGATACGTATTCTTCTACATATTTTTGGTAAAAAATAAATAAAATCGCAATCTGCGTCTATTGATTGGTTTGCGCAAAAATTATAGCGTTTACAAAATAGGGGATAGTTTTAAGGCATTTTTATAATTTTTTTTTTTTTTTTACTAGTTATGGCGGCGATCAGCGATTTTTTTCGTGACTGCGACATTATGGCGGCCACATCTGACACTTTTGACACATTTTTGGGACCATTGTCATTTTCACAGCGATCAGTGCAATAAAAATGCACTGGTTACTATGAAAATGACACTGGCAGTGAAGGGGTTAACCACTAGGGGCGTGTTACTAACTGAGGGGGGGCGTGGCTACGACTGACACGTCACCGATCTCCGTTTTGATTACACAGAGCAGAGATCGCTGACATTGTCAGTAGAGGAGCGGGGAGACATCTCCCCGCTCCGAGCCTCCGTGAGACGATCGCGGGGATCCCCGCGGCAATCGAGTCCGCGGGACCCGCGGCCCCACTCACGGGGAAGGCGGGGGGTCGTGAGTGCGCCGGCAGCGGCGCGCGCGCGACCCCGAGGTCGGCAGTTAAAGGGCCACGTACATGTACGTGATTGTGCCTGTACGTGCCATTCTGCCGTTGTATATCTCCGTGAAGGGGTCGGCAAGTGGTTAAGGCCGTTGGGCGGACGTGATGTTTGGGGACCATCATTCCCTCTCTTGACTTTCTGCCTCTGACAATCATCGGATTGTCTCCGCCGCTACCAAAGGGTCCAGTAAGCGCCGGAGACGACTGTGATGCGGCGGGAGGAGGGGCACCTCTCCCGCCGCCGATAAAAGTGGTCTCTTGTGGTGAATCAGCCGCGGAAACCACTTTTATCTTAAAGCGGACCGCCCGCTGTTTAAGAAAATACCAGGGTTATGGCAGCGGTCTGCTGCCATAACCCTGGTATTTAACGTCAAAGTACCGACTTATAACGACGGCAGGTGGTCCGGAAGTGGTTAAGCCAAGTCAGGGTGAAATGCGTCAGGGGACAGTAGGAGTGGTCTTAGACGGGGATTTAATTTTGTGTCTTTTATGGCTGAGTAAAGTTTTTTTTTTTTTTATTTGCAGTGATATCAGTGTGTGGTCTTCTGTTGGATATTTGTAGCAGTCCACATGTGATGCCTGTGCAATGCGAATTGAGCCATACCGTTTGTATGGCTGAAATCGCATTGCATTTGCACCAAACTGGGTCAGGACCCTTTTTTTGGTCCACACTGGAATTGGATTGCATGGGTGTTCAGACCCATGTGATCCAATTCTACAGTTCGCACTGCATTCTGAAAACCGATTTGGGGGTGTCATTAACTTTCTATTGACACCCGCAGCAGTTCGCAGATGTCAGTGTGAACTGCCTGCGAGTCAGATGCAATTTGGGAACCCGCACAGGAATCATGCTGGTTCCCGCATCACACCAGTGTAAACAGAGACTAAATGCAGTCTATATTGAAGGGGCAGTTACAGTCATAGTTCACATTGTGTATTCATGACAGTAATGGTTTTGATAGTATTGTTTATATTTTTGGGTCCTCTAGCACCATTTTTTCATTGGACGTGAAATGTTGACCCAGGGTGGAAGTTAATATTGGTCAATTTAGGAATTTTAAAAACTGGAAGAAGAGTGCCATTATACTTGCTAAACCAACTCCTTCCATGTACAATTATGGGCTATAAAAATGGAGATTTTAAAATCTATATTGGTTGACCATAAGACTTTAGCAACAAGTGCAAGCAACAAAGATTTGGCAATTCACTATTTTTCACACTATTGCCGCATGTGGCTCACAGCAGGGGTCCGGTGCGTCCCCATTCACCGTCTCGGGTCTGATTTCAGCCCGATTTTTGGGCTGAATTCGGACCTGAAATGGACCAAAAGACGCACAAGACTCCTGTGCAAATTCGCACCAGAGCCGCAGCGGAGATATGTGAACTGGCTTCATAGAGAGCCGGTCACAATTTCCAACAATGTGAATTGGATGCGGGGAAACCCAGCCTCAGGATATGTATTTTAGTGGCTCAGTCCTCCATACAGTATCTGGTTTTCTTACCGCTCTGCTGGTTGGACTTTGTGGTAAAAGAATGTATTGTTGGTCAGCCGTGCGTGATTGTAGATTGTGAATATGCAAAGATAGTAGTTCCAGCAAAGTTTCAGTGAGCATTCTTGTGTATCTTATCTAAAGTTACAGCCAAGGTTTTATCTCTCAGAAAATGCTGAATTTGGAATCCACCCCTTTAGCTTTTTGTACATTTTGGAAGCTACTTGTAAATTTTGTACATGCATATAATACACTGCACTTTAGTTAGTGGTGTACCTAATTATGGGATGTTTCCCTTTTGTGAGTATTGTCATTGAACAGTTATTTCTGTGCACCTTAAAGTGGTATAAAACCAAAAATTTTACATATTTATATTGCAGCTTATCAATAATTAGATGTGGTGGCTTCAGTTTATTTTATATATATATATATATATATATATATATATATATATATATATATATATATATATATATTTTTTTTTTTCACCTGATCTGCCAGTAACACACCTCCTATATAAGAGTGCCCCTACTCTGGATGAAGGAGCACAGGGGCACAGCAGACAGCAACATTGTCAGTCTGTGGGGAGGGAAGAGTTAGATGGACTAGCAGATTTAGATGCCCTGACAAATTAAAGCCAGCTCACGCTTTATAACTCAGTACAGCAACAGTGTTTTTTTTGTTTTTTGTTTTAAAAAATTGGGGGGGGGGGGGGATAAAGTTTTTACATGAACAAGACAAGTATAAATCATTGTAAGCACCCCTGTCAATAGTTTGTCTCAACACTCAGAACAAGCTCTCTGCAAATGTATCAGTTAAGTTGAAAAATAGACTTACCTGCTGGATCACCAGGTAAAAATAAGAGCCGGTTCACACACAGGCGGTACGACTTTGGGGGCGACTCGGCAGGGCGATCTGAAGATGACTTCAGAGGCGACTTGCAAAATGACTTCTGTATTGAAGTCAATGCAAGTCGCCCCCAAAGTCGTACAAGAAACTTTTTCTAAGTCGGAGCGACTTGTGTCGCTCCTATTAGAACGATTCCATTAAAGAGAGCGGAGCACGACTTGTCAGGCGGCTGAGTCGCCTGACGAGTCGCCCCTGTGTGAACCGGCTCTAAAGGAAAGAGCCTGAAAGAGAGAAAATAAATAGTCATTACATCCAAGAAATGGTAAGCTGCAATCATTTTAAATGTTTGTTTTTGGGTTTAATACTGCTTTAAAGTGGAAACTCCAGTCAATATTCATAATTTCTCTCAAGCGTCTTCCAGGACAGCCCATGAGACCTAGGGCTCCTCCTACCAGGACAGAAAACACGTTAGCCCCACCAGATAAAAGGGCGGTCCTCCCAGCCTCACATCAGTATTAGTGTTTCCTCCGGACGGGGGGTAACATGTTTCCTGGAACCTGGTACCCTAGGTCTCATGAGCAGGGGCTCCAAAAGATTGACGGTGGAGTACTTTGTGTGTACTAACCTCCTCCTTGCCAGAAGCAGTATCTCTGCTGGCGAAGCTGGTTGTATCTGCTGTCCCCTGTCCTCTGTGCCTGGGGAGGGCCAGGACCGTGGTGATGTCTGGTCCCAGAGCGCGCGCTGCATAAGCAGCATAGTGGTATCCTTTCCCTGCCGACAGCGTGGCTGGTCTGTGCAAGGGAAAGAGGAAACCGCGGCGCTTGAGGGGGCGGAGCTTCTGCGCTCCAAGCTGGCCCACAGGAAGATCCGGCGAGGGTCACTTCCGGGTCATACGACATCATCATCGGGCGCCGGAGACGCTGGTTCCTGTCTCAAATAAATGGCGCGAACAGGGGACGCTGGCCTGCTGGTGTTTTTTTGGGAGTAGCAGCACAGGCTGTGATCGATCTCTGGACAGATGGACGCTACTGCAGTACCTGCACAGGCAGCGGATGCGGTTTCCAACACCAGCACCTCTCAGGTAAGCCTGGAGTGTTTGTCTTGTCACTCTCTTGCTACCCTGGTGAGTGTTTTTACCCCCCCCCCCAATCATAGGATTTTGGTGTTAGGGGACACATTTTTCTCCCTCCTACACGTGGTGTTATGGAGTGTTTGGTGGTTTAGAAGTTTATGTTGGGTCATTTTGTTTTTGTCTTGCAGACTAAGACCCAGGACAAGGCCCAAGCGCAGCCACCTAAGAGAAAATGTGCGGTTTGCGGAAACAAACTGAGCTCCTCGTGGAGCAAACCAGTTTGCCGCACTTGTGTAGAGAGCCTGGTAAAGGATGACTCAGCAGCCTCCTGTCAGAAGACGCTGACGTCTGTTAGAGATGAGCTTGTATCTACATTAAGCTCTTTTAAAAATCTATTTGACAGACTTCAGGCTCCCGCAGAGCGTCAGTCCCTTAGTAAAAAAGCTTCAGTCAGTAGTGCCCCTCAGCAGAGTGCGGAGAGTGAGGACTCTGAGGCTGAAGCCAGATCTACCCGTTCTTCTCCAGAAGAATCAGGGTCAGAGACAGGGCCCAGGGATAGAGAATCCTCTAGGGGCTCGAGATATAAGTTATCTTTGGAGGATGTAGATGACTTATTAAAAGCTATCTACACAACTCTTGAAATGGAAGAGGAGGAGGTACAATTGTCCAAACATGACCTTATGTACAAAGGTCTGCACAGAAAGAAATCTAAAGTCTTTCCAGTGCATAGTTCCCTCCTTGATACTATCAAGCTGGAGTGGGAGAATCCAGAGAGAAAGCCTTTCTTTTCTGGTAACCTAAAAATAAGGTTTCCATTTGAGGAGGATGCGGCGCAGCCGTGGAATAAAAATCCGAAGTTAGACGCACCTCTTTCAAAAGTTTCAAAGAACTCGGACCTGGCGTTTGACGATATGGGCACGCTTAAGGACCCTATGGACAAGAAAGGAGATATCCTCCTTCACAGAGCATGGGATTCAGCTGTGGGGAATCTTAAACCAGCTCTGGCCTCCACCTGTGTAGCCAGGAATTTGGAAGTATGGCTAACACAGATACAAGCCCATTTGTTGGCTGGTACTTCGAGAGAGCAGATTCTAAAATCTTTCCCTCTCCTTTTTCAGGCCGTAGGGTATCTTGCTGATTCTTCCGCAGAGTCGGTAAGAATGTCAGCCAGGACTTCGGCCTTAGTGAATTCGGCCAGAAGAAGCCTGTGGCTTAAAACCTGGTCAGGTGATGCAGCCTCTAAGTTGCACCTAATGTGGGCTTCCCTTAACAGGGGACCATCTTTTTGGTCCAGGTCTGCAGGAGGCACTGGAACGTACGGCCGACGAGAAGAAGGCCTTTCCAGAAAACAAGAAAAAGCCGACAGCCAGAAAAAAAATTTGTGGCCAAAGTAGGCAGCAAGGTCCTAGAGAGAAGGACAGTGGACCCAAGAAGCATTGGACCGGTCACAAGGGCAGAGGTAGAGGGGGCGTCTTATTTAACCCTCCTCAACAACCCGCCAAGCCACAGTGACGCTTGTCTCCCAGTGGGAGGAAGATTGAGGGCCTTTCTCCCGCGGTGGGCAGCAGCCACCTCAAGTCCATTTATTCTGGATCTAGTGGCCAATGGGTACAGGCTGGAATTTGCTTGCCAACCACCAGAGCAACTATTGGTCACCTCCCTTCCCCGAGATCGGGAAAAAGCGAGGGCTCTGGGTCTCCAAATTGGAGACTTGCTAGATCAGAAAGTCTTGATCCCTGTTCCCCGCTCAGAACAAGGGGTTTTACTCCCATATTTTTGTTATCAGAAAGCCATCAGGGAAGTATCGGCTTATTCTGAACCTTCGGTCTCTAAACCGATCGATCAGGTACAAGCACTTCCGTATGGAGACAGTGTTCACAATCAAGAACCTGCTTTACCCAAACTGCTTCATGGCCACTCTGGATTTAAGGGATGCTTATCTTCACATCCCTATCCATCCAGCCTTCCAAAAATTCTTAACAATAGCAGTCAAAATGGGAACAGAGATTCGGCACTTCCAATTTCAAGCCCTCCCCTTCGGTCTGTCCTCTTCCCCACGCATTTTCACAAAAGTGTTGGGGGAGGCGTTGGCTCCACTAAGGTTAAAGGCGATAACAATTATCCCTTACCTGGACGTCCTCCTAGTGGTGGCAGAGTCCTACAAGAAATTATCAGCAGATCTCCAGATTGTACAGGACTTCCTTCAATCCCTAGGTTGGCTGATAAACAGAGAGAAGTCTTCCTTGATTCCGGCCCAGAAAGTGACATATCTGGGATATAGGGCTGGGAAAAAAATCGATTTTAATCTTGAATCGAGTTTTGGAGTTCAAATCGATTTAGATTTGAAGAAAATCGATTTTTTTTTATTTTTTATAAAAAAAATTTAATACATTTTTTTTATTTTTTTTTATTTTTTATTTTTCCTTCAAAGTTTCCGTAGCAGGGCTGCAGGGGGCGTATCCGGAATGGCACTTGGCGGCGTTACCCCAATTACATCTACTTGCCGCAGCCGCCGCGAGTAGATGTAATTTAACACTAACTAACTGCAAGCCGCCGTCTGCCTACCTGATCAGCGTGTCATGCAGTCAGACGGCGGCCATTGCAGTGTTCAAAAGCCGCGCCTCCCGAGTCCTCGTCGTCTGTGATAGGCGGAACACTCAATTTCACAGCAGGCAGTGTTCAGCCTATCACGGACATCCTCTTATCCTCGTCTGTGTTATGAGGATGGATGGATGTCCATGATAGGCGGAACACTGAATGCTGGGAAATTGAGTGTTCCGCCTATCACAGACGAGGAGGAGGAGCGGCTTTTGAATACTGGAATAGCCACCGGTGTAGCAGTAAAATCCGTATCCCATGAAAATCTGCATCAGGTACAGGCACAGTGATTGAAGCATGGGCACAGTGAGGCACGGGCACAGTGAGGCACGGGCACAGTTCAATTCAACTAAGAGTAACCTCAAGATTTTTTGTTGTTTTATTAGCTAAATCCAAATACAGTATTAATAATTTGGATGTTTAACAATCTTTGTTGCACACTGACTTTGCAGTTAGAGAAAGGGTTTGCCTTTGCAATTTTGTTTGTTGATGCACTTCAATTAATATAATAAAAAAAAAAAAAAAATCGAATCGTAAATCGAGTTTTTTATAAAAAAAAAAAAAAAAAAAAAAAAAAAAAAAAAAATCGCAGATTTTTTTTGGGGGGAAAAAAATCGCCCAGCCCTACTGGGATACGACTTTTGCTCGGTAGACCAAAAAGTTTTTCTCCCACAGGAGAAGGTCTCAAAGATGGTGCAAACAGTCTCAGTATTACAGACCAATCAATCGGTCTCACTGAGAGAGCTTGCAAGAGCAGTAGGTCTGATGACCTCATGCTTTCCTGCAGTGCCATGGGCAAGATTCCATCAAAGACCATTACAGATGTTTCTTCTGAAGAACTGGGACGGAGACGTAAGGTCTCTGGAGTCAAGGGTCTTGTTGCCTACCAGAGTAAAAAGAAGCTTGTGGTGGTGGAGGACAAACCTTCATCTAACAAGAGGTCTACCTTGGTCAATTCTTATATCCCAGAGGATCACTACAGATGCGAGTTCCTGGGGATGGGGAGCCCATCTCGGCAACAAAGTCGCACAAGGAGAATGGTCCTTGAAGGAAGCAAGAGCTTCGTCGAACCAGAGAGAGCTTCTAGCAGTTCAGAGAGCCTTGCTAGTTTTTCAGACGGAGATCAGGGGTCACAATCTCCAGATTCTATCAGACAACATTGCGACAGTTGCGTACATCAACAAGCAAGGGGGTACGAGGAGTCGGATTCTTCAATCGATTGCCCAGGAGATTTTTCCGTGGGCAGAAGGGAATCTAGCCTCGATTACAGCAGTGCATCTGAAGGGGATGCAAAACTGCCTGGCAGACTATCTCAGTCGCTACAGGGTGGATTGAGAGAATTGGTCTCTTCATCCCGATGTGTTTGCAGAGCTCACAGACAAGTGGGGTTGTTCCGAAGCGGATCTGTTCGCATACCAGGACAACCGCAAGACAGAGGAGTTCTTTTCTCTAAACCCAACAGATCAATCATTGGGGGTAGATGCTCTGGTGAACCCGTGGCCATTCGGCCTCTGTTACGCCTTCCCTCCAGTCAGAGTTATTCCGGAAGTTCTCCGAAAGTTTCTCCTAGAAGAAACAGACCTTATTCTGATCGCCCCTTTCTGGCCCAAGATGCCATGGTTTTCCCTGTTGCAAAGTCTAGTCTTGAAGCCTCCGCTGAGGCTTCCGAAGAGAGAGGACTTGCTATCGCAGGGTCCAGTGTCGCACCCACAGGTGGTTTCCTTAAACTTGACGGCTTGGTATCTGAAGAAAAGATACTAAAGGCCCAGCGGTTCTCTGACAAAGTAGTCAAGACCCTGGTCAATTGCAGAAAACCAGTCACTAGAGCCATATATTCCAAGGTTTGGAAAAAGTTTAATTCATGGTTATCTGAAAATCAAAGATTGACTCATGATGTTCCTTCTATTTTGGAATTTTTTCAAGAGGGTGTCAACAAGGGTCTTTCACTTAGTACCTTTAAAGGTACAAGCGGCGGCTATCAGTGTCTTCCTCCAGTTTTCTCTCCTGGAAAATCCCACTATAGCTAGATTTTTCAAATCCGTTTCTAGGGCCAGGCCAGTAGTGGTGAAAAGCTGTCCAACTTGGGACCTGTCCCTGGTGCTTCAAACTCTGGTAGAATTTCCTTTTGAGCCCCTAGAGGATATTTCTGTTAAGTTTCTTACTTTAAAAACAATTTTTTTGGTAGCAATTACCTCGGCTCGTAGAGTAAGCGAGTTACAGGCCTTATCAATTAGGGAGCCGTTTCTCACAATTTTTGAGGATCGTGTTGTTTTGAGAACTGATCCAGGTTTTTTACCTAAAGTGGCCAGTACGTTCCACAGATCTCAGGACATCGTACTGCCAACCTTTTGTAGTTCGCCACAGGGCGACCAAGAAAGAAAATTTAGTTTTTTAGATGTGAGGAGGATTCTCCTCGTCTATTTTGAGGTCACCAAGACCTTTAGGAAAACAGATGCCTTGTTTGTCCTTTTTTCCAGGTACGCACAGAGGTAAGAGTGCATCTAAAGCCACATTGGCTAGATGGATAAAACAAGCCATCTCCAAAGCTTACAGAATTAGAGAAGTTCCTCCACCTTTTGTCACTGCGCATTCAACAAGAGCCTTGTCTGCGTCTTGGGTTGAGAGGGCTGGTGCTTCACCGGAACAAATTTGCAAAGCTGCCACATGGTCCAGTTTTTCGACCTTCATGAAGCATTATCGCCTGGATCTCCTATCTGCACAGGAGCAGGCGTTTGGTCGAAAGGTCCTTCAGGCAGTTGTCCCACCCTAGACTGGTAAGTTCTGGCTCATCGTCTCATGGGCTGTCCTGGAAGACGCTTGAGAGAAAAGCTGAGTTAGACTTACCGGTAACTCCTTTTCTGAGAGTCTTCCAGGACAGCCGGATTCCCACCTGGTATTGTCTGGAAGTTATGTATATTATGCATGTGTTTTTCAGGGTGTCCTACAGTTCTCGAGAAGACTGATGTGAGGCTGGGAGGACCGCCCTTTTTTATCTGGTGGGGGTAACGTGTTTCCTGTCCTGGTAGGAGGAGCCCTAGGTCTCATGGGCTGTCCTGGAAGACTCTCAGAAAAGGAGTTACCGGTAAGTCTAACTCAGCTTTTTAGGGTCATAGTTGTATGCCCTTCATGTATCTCCTACAATTTTGTGCAATGCATACTAGCACATGATGACTTAAGCTACCCGGGGCCTCCATTTTTTTATTTTTTTTTATTATTTGTTGCGGTTTACCACCGCTTTAAGAGGCTTATGTGACTGGGAAGTTTGCTTACTCTGGGCATACAAGGAGCCCACCTGAGTGTGTGACTGCTGTGAGGTCCTCAGGTGAATCTTTGGGGGCTCTGAGAATAAACACAGATAGTAAGACTCTGACAATACAGGAAAATACAAATCCTGCAGTCACAAGGCTTGTATAGTGAACGTTCTGGGCTTTGCTGTGAAAGCATTGGACTGATTTGTGGATTGATTTTGGACAGGGCTATACCAGCAAGCCGTGTTGATTGCACAACTGCTGGTATGGGCTAGGAGTAAACCAGACTGACGCATTGCATTTTTTTTACTATTTTATGTTTACTTTTTTTTTTTTTTTTTTTTTTAGTTTGGTACTTGTGACACTTCAATAAAAGTTCTTTCTATGTTGCATTCCCGCTCACTTTCCTTGTTGGTGACAATGGCAGTACAAATAGACAGTGAATCTCCCTAATTCTGACTGAAGGAGATTCACGCTTGACTCTAACCTTCCCCCAATCTATCCAAAATGAAAACACTTTAATACATTATTAGATGTAAAAGATTTTTGCCCTTTTTCTATAATTCAGTTTTAGAGAATGTTACCCCAACATTTCCATATTCCTGATATGTGCCTGCTGTACTATGTACTTGTATGAAAACTATCTTGCTTCCTTTGTGTGAAATCTATGGTATTCCTGCCAGTCCTTCTGCTTTCTTATTAAAAACTGACCACACTAGGCATGAAAGCACAGCCTAATCCGATTTCTAGCTGTGCTGGGTACTCAGCCTGCTCTCCTCCAATGATCAGACTTGTCCCTGCACAACCACTCAATGGGAAGATCAGTGTGATTTTGTTTCTCCTCCCCTAGCTTTCTGAGCTCTGTATGCAGAGAACAGAGGGAATGTGATCACTTATTAAAAAGGGGGGTGAAAAAGTTCTTTTGTGTGTGTGTGTGTGTGTGTGTGTGTGTGTGTGTGTGTGTGTGTGTGTGTAATTATATATATATATATATATATATATATATATATATATTGTAACCTGGGGGACAGGTAGTCGGTACAAAAGCTCCCTGGGATGAGCAGGCACAGATACCAAGTCCATTGGATCAGTGAAAACAGTGTTATTTATTGGTGCTATATACAAAGTCTAATGACAGGTGCTGTACAGTGTGCTGAAAACAAACAGAAGAAAAAAATGGCTAAACAAAAGCCTAGCCGTGTCTCGGCTTTAACTATACAGTATTTACAGGCCCTCACTACCAGGCTGGACAAGCCTAGCGCTTGTCAGCTTTCACATCCAACAGAGTAACAAGTTTTACAAACCTTCTTGCTCCCACAGACCAATGCTGTCTGTGTTTCCCAGGCTGAGCAAAGGCTGCCTGCTCAGGTGAGCTTTTAATTAAGCTGGTGGAGAGAACCAACACCTGAAGTGGATCCTGGCTCAGAGATCCCTGAATGTATATGAGAGGAGCCTGGGAGATGTATAAACCCCGAACAGGACTTTCCCAAGCTCTCTCTGTGACGCTCTGCCACAATATATATATATATATATATATATATATATATATATATATATATATATTATTTTTTATTTTTTTGCATTTAATTTATATTTTAACCTGAATGGATTGTTTTACATGATGAAGGATTACATATACTTAAAGAATAAGTTCACTTCTGCAAAAAAATATATAAATGCAATTTACCTCCGATACAGGCAGGCAGTTACACCGACAGGAAGCTCAGTGAACTACCTAGCGCGATCAACAGCACCGTGGTAGTTAATTAAGAATTACAAGCCAACAGCCGCAAAGGTTGTGTGTTTTTTTTTTTTTTAGGTTGACAGCGAGCAGAGGGAGAAGATCCCTTACTCGCTGTCAAAATGGGGGATCGTAGGCCAGTGCATTTGTAATATGTTGCATGTTACACCAAGAATATGGGAAACATGTTACAAAAGGTGAACTTATCCTTTAAATTGTTTTGTGTTAGGACTACTTGTTTTCTATGGTTTTGTTTGAAAATACAACTGCACACCACGTTTTTTTTGTTAAAGCTCTTTTATTATTAAAACAGTATTTGTGCTCCACTCAGTCTGCTGCAGGTGGGAGGAAAGCTTTCCTCAGTCTCCTCTCCCCTAGTGATCTGACTGCAACATTTTGACTTTGTAGCAAAAGGCTGTCAGACATTTGTGAGCTTAGCCAAGAACTGCACCAGCGCTAGGATTTAAATGATTGTCATGTTGGACTTGCACATTACCTAGCATGCATATACTTAACAATAAACAATATATTCAATCTAGGTCGATTTTAATGTGAATTGGTAACATTTATTTTTAGTAAATAAGGCTTTCTACAGTGCCATCAGCACTATGGACAGTGCACACAACATTTGTCACCATCTAATTAAAGTAGAATTTGCTTACAACAAATAGAATCTTATTGAGTAGTTATTACTTTTACTCATTTGCACATTTTATATGTGAATGATAAATTATGAGAAAACATAGAAGCAGTCCCACATGGTACTGTTTAATTTGGTGAATTTTTGTGAATTGATTCTTTCCCCCATACTGATTTTATCTGGATGGAGCACACGCTTACTGAACAGTCCATGGCACACAAAAGGCTTCAACTTCTACAGTTTTATTAGCAGGATTCAATGAACAGAAGATCTGTACATTTTCTATCTATTTGGAAGCAAGAAATTTCATTTCGGGAAGATTAGAGTAAATAATGATGCTTGTGAATTGTATTTCATTTAGAAAACAACAGGGTTGATTTACTAAGGAGTAGGAACTGTTCACTTAGCAAAGTGAATTTTTGTTTAGCTAAGTAAGTAAGCTGAAGCTTACCTATTAATTGTCATCCATTCAACTGGATGGGTTTTGTAATAAAGATTTTTCACTACTCATTCAAGTAACCTGAGTTCTAACAGGTGTCAGGAACATATCCCAGCATTTAAAGGCCATACGTGTCACTCAGTCATGTTAAAGTGGTTGTAAACCCTCTCATATACCCAACGAAGTGACCGACCTTAGGTGATACACAGAGATGAAACAAATTCTCCTTCATAAGTTGCACCTTTTTATCTGCAGTCTGCTTTTCTGTACATACTTTCAAAGTGCTGAATTTATCAAGCCTTCAGAAAATAGTGGAGAGCTGAAGTTACACTCTGCAGAGCTCAGTGAGGAGAGCTCTGAGAGTTGATTGGAGGGAAGGGACACACCCCTTTCACACAACACACAGGAACAGAGCTGAGGCTGTTGCTGGAGGTCCCCCTCCTGTCACATTTTTTCTCTTGGTGTCAGGAAAAGTTGTCAGAAGTGACTCATGCCGATAGCAGGAAAGTTACAAAGCAAATGACAGAAATGATACCAGGTGCTCTTAGGCCCCTTTCACACTTGTACGACTTTGCCACACACTACACACAACACCCTCACACTATGAGTGACATATGAAGTAAATACAATACAATAGGTATACTTAGGCCCCATGTACACGGGACGTTGTTAAACGCGCGTTCAGAGGCAGTTGGGCACTTTTTTCAACTGCCCCTGAACTCGTTCAATGCTATCCTATGTGACCATGTACACTGTCTCGTTTATTGTCGTTTTTAGGCAGTTGCGTTTAACCTCGTTTTTCTGAAAGCAAAAAAATGTGTTTAGACGCCAAAGATTTCCACGTTTCAGACGCCAAACGCGGTACCGCGTTTAGCCACGTTTTAGTTTATAAGCGTTTTTAAAGGTGACCTATTTTTTTTTTTATATTCAAAATCTCAAAAATGATGGCAAATGATGAAAAACCATTCAAAAATATATATTAAAAAAAACTGTAATTGCTTGCATTGCAGACAATCCACAACTTGGGGCAGGTGACGTGGCAAGTGGACAATCCACAACTTGTGGCAGGTGACGTGGCAAGTGGACAATCCACAACTTGTGGCAGGTGACGTGGCAAATGACACGCTAAATACAAGTACACTGCTGCTCTCTCAGCCGCTGCTACTCACTATGGTCTCACAAAATGGCTGAAATGGTTAATAATACTGTTTCTTGTTCATACATCATGGGACACAGAGCAGCATAGTCATTACTATGTGGGTTATATAGA
Source organism: Rana muscosa (assembly GCA_029206835.1). Taxonomy (NCBI): domain Eukaryota; kingdom Metazoa; phylum Chordata; class Amphibia; order Anura; family Ranidae; genus Rana; species Rana muscosa. The sequence continues at coordinate 69,774,151 of CM055121.1, read as the reverse complement.
ATTACCTTCAGGTGCTGGCACTGGCAACTTCCAAACAGGAAGTACCCTCCCCTATATAAGCCCCTCCCATCCGGGAGTACCTCAGTTTTTTGCCAGTGTCTAAGGTGTTGGCCAAGGTTAACATGTATTCATCTGGGCTTGTGTACAGGTTCTCTGGGCCTTAGCAAGCTATTCCGGATCCGACCAAAAAAGCTTCATAGCTAAACGGTCGGTACCCGGGCCTTGCAGAGAAGAGCAGGGTTTTGCCTGTAATGCCTCTCTTAGGAGGGCTGGACCCTGGGATCCAGAGCTCTGGTCATACCCAAAACCAAGAGGCTATCTGTGCAGGGTGCTATACAGGTCCAGGGGAGTGGAATCCTTGGGAACCCGGTCCCTGAAGGTCTAGTACAATGCCTGCCGTGAGAGGTGAAGTTTGGGCTTCTGTGGACCAAACAAAGTCCTGCGGCGGGGAAAAGGTAAGTGGGGGCCCCTCAGGAACTTGGTTCTATTGAGGGGACCCCCAAGCCTAATATGTCTTTCTGCCTGTTACCTAAAGGGTATTCCCGCTAATAGCTGTATATGCCTAAGAAATCCTAGAAATGTTTTTTCATAAGGGAAGTTTTAAAAAAACTGTAAACCTGGAAATGTTTTTCATAAAGGTGGTTTAAAAAAAAAAAAAAAAAAAAAAAGACAAAAGTGCGGTACCTGTGTTTGTCCACTAGAGGCCGCTGTGGAACGTCTTTTTTCTTGGGACTATTCCTTCCATGGTGAAAGTCCAGGCAGATGAGTGAGCTCTCTATCAGGGAAGCTGCATTCCTCTGTCATGCTGCCAAGTAGTTTCCTTCCATCCCCGAGTCCTGGTGAAACAGGGACCCTGGCTCCTCTCCCTACATGGCGCCAAGAGCGCACACGTGCATGCGCGCGCGCGCACACATGCTTTCTTTTTATAAGGTTTAGCTTCAAAAAAGGGGGCGGAGCCTGGCGGATGACGCGCTCTGTGCGCCCAGCGCTTCTGCGCATGTGCGGGCGTCCCAGCAAGATAAAAGGACTCAGTCCACGCTGCTTGCTATGGACACAGAGCATGAAAAGGAGCTGGTAGCATGGTATAGGGGCTTACAGCGGGCGGTTGATACAGGCATCCCCAGAAAGACGCATTAGTAGACACCCACTGATGTACATAGCAGCAAATTGCATTAGACTATTTCAGTAAAGGGGTGTATTGCGGCTGGAATACCTCAGCTTTGAACTAAGGAATATGCCGCCTAAAAAACTCCGAGATATACCTCTCAGGAAGTGTAGGGGGTCTCCATCGGGCTCTGAGGATCTGGAGCAGTCATCTGCACCCTCCTCCCCTGAGAAATCAGAGGTTAATACCCATAAGGAACCCCCGGGAGTGCCGGGTACTGCGGCTGTCCTCAGTCCACCTGCTCCTGCATATATAACAGAGGAGGTTTTTTCCTCAACTCTGGAGGGATTGGAGCAGAGATTGGCTGCATTGATCGCTTCTTCTCTACAGGAAAGAAAGCGCGCCAGATCTCCATCACCTCCATTAGAGTGCCTGTTGGCAGAGCAACAGTCCCAGGAAGGGACCGACCTACCTGAAGGGGATCAGGAGGAGGTTAGCTCTGTTTTTGAGGAATCGACAGTAGATGAACCATTTTCAGCATCACAGACTGAAAGATTGTGGGTCCAGACCCTAACTGACATGGTTCGATCTGCATTTAAAATGCCTCTTGTTGAACCATCAACTACTGCTGTCTCCTCATTGGGGTCGCTAAAAGCTCCCCAGGTTAATTGCTCCTTTCCAATACATCCATTATTGGAAGGACTTATATACCAGGACTGGGAACATCCTGATAAACTATTTGTTCCGCCTAAAAGGTTTCCGGTGATCTATCCCATGGAGGAAAAGTTCACCCAGAGATGGAATGTTCCTACGGTGGATGCAGCCATCTCTTCTGTGAACAAATCACTGACATGTCCAGTAGATAATGTTCAAATGTTCAAAGATCCAGTGGATAAAAAATTGGAATCTTTATTAAAATCTGCTTTTTCCACAGCAGGGGCTGTTACACAGCCAGCAGTGGCAGCTATTGGAGTCTGCCAAGCTTTAAAGGATCAAATGAAAATGGTCCTGAGGGATTTGCCAGACCAACAGGCCCAGGCTCTGGCTGATCTGCCTAGAGCATTATGCTTTGCGGTTGACGCCATCAAGGATTCTATCCATCAGGCCTCCCGCCTCACGCTGTCTTTGGTACATATGCGTAGGCTTCTGTGGCTCAAAAACTGGTCTGCTGAAGCTCCCTGTAAGAAGCTCTTAGTTAGCTTCCCATTTCATGGGGAACGCCTTTTTGGCGAAGACCTGGATAAGTATATCCAGAAGATTTCCAGTGGTAAAAGTACTCTCTTACCGAGTAAGAAGAGGTCTAGGGGTCCATCTTTTAAGAGGACTACCTCTCCTATCCCTGCGACGTCTGCTACTAAGCAGTTCCGACGGCCTCCTCGGTCAAACTCAGGAGGTAAAAATCAGGGACAGCCACAGGGTAATAAAAAACCCTGGATCCGAAGAGGTACTAAACCAGCCTCCAAGTCAAGCCTATGAAGGGCTGCCCCCACTCAAACGGGTGGGGGGAAGACTTCAGTTGTTCGCAGAGACCTGGCGGGAGACGATCAAAGACAGATGGGTGCTCTCCGCAATAACTCTGGGATACAAGTTGGAGTTAAAAGAGTCTCCTCCGTCCCATTTTATGTGGTCAGGCATGCCAAGAGACCCTCTGAAAAGACGGTCTCTCCTATTGGCGTTAGAACAACTATTGCTCCAAGGAGTAATTATGGAGGTTCCTATGGAAGAGTGGGGGTTGGGTTTCTACTCAAACCTTTTCACAGTCCCGAAGCCAAATGGGGACATAAGACCCATATTGGACCTAAAGAGTCTAAACAAATTTCTAAACGTCCGGTCTTTCCGGATGGAGTCGATCCGATCGGTCACCGCTGCCCTACAAGGGGAGGAATGGTTAGCCTCGATCGACATCAAAGATGCTTACTTGCATGTTCCCATCTTTCCAGGTCATCAAAAATTCCTACGCTTTGCAGTAGAAGGGCGCCATTTTCAGTTCAGAGCCTTACCATTCGGTCTGGCCACAGCACCATGAGTGTTCACGAAAATTCTGGCCCCACTGTTGGCCGATCTAAGAACACGGGGTGTAATGATAATGGCATACCTAGACGACCTGTTGTTGATGGACCACTCAGTTGCCAAGCTAGAAGTGGTAATTGTTTATACAATCAAGTATCTAGAATCTCACGGTTGGGTCATCAACCTGGACAAGTCAGCCCTACAGCCAGTGAAAAACCTGGTATATCTAGGGCTACGGCTGGATTCAGACCAGAGGAAGATTTTCTTACCTCTAGACAAGGTATCCTCTTTGAGGGGCTTGGTCCGTCTGCTTTGTGCAAAAAGACAGCCGTCCATACGCCTGTGCATGAGGCTGCTAGGAAAGATGGTAGCATCATTCGAAGCTGTGCCATACGCCCAATTCCACTCAAGGAATTTACAAAGGGCCATATTGTCAGCCTGGAACGGAAAAGTTCAGGCTCTAGACTTCCCGATGGTTTTGTCCCCTTCCGTTCGGAAGAGTCTCTGCTGGTGGTTGATCCCCCAGAATCTCCAGAAGGGAAAACCCTTCAGCCCGATATCTTGGAAGGTGGTCACTACAGATGCCAGCCTTATAGGCTGGGGGGCAGTACTGGAGCAATGGTCTCTCCAGGGCAGATGGTCAAATGTAGTAAAAACCCTGCCCATCAATCTCTTAGAGATACGAGCAGCCCGGTACGCCCTAGTAGCCTGAACATCCAGACTCCAAGGGTCCCCTGTCAGAATTCAATCAGACAATGCCACAGCAGTGGCATATATCAATCATCAGGGAGGCACCAGGAGTCGTGCAGCCCAGAGGGAAGTAAGTCACATCCTGGAATGGGCAGAAAAGCATGTCCCATGTATATCAGCTGTCTTCATTCCAGGGGTGGAGAATTGGAAGGCGGACTTTCTGAGTCGCCAACAGTTATGCCCAGGGGAATGGTCCCTTCATCCCGAGGTCTTCCGAGCAATATGTCAGCGGTGGGGAACACCGGATGTAGATCTGCTAGCATCCAGATTCAACGCAAAGGTGGACAGATTTGTCTCCCGGACAAGGGATCCCCTCGCTTGCGGCTCGGATGCTCTGGTGTTCCCTTGGGATCAGTTCAGACTGATATATGCATTCCCTCCGCTACAATTGTTGCCTCGACTCCTTCGCAGAGTCAGGTTGGAGAAGAAGCCGGTGATCCTGGTGGCTCCAGCGTGGCCCCGAAGGGCCTGATACGCGGAGATCATCAAAATGTCTGTGGGGAGTCCTTGGACCCTTCCACGTCGTCCGGACCTGCTTTCGCAAGGACCGATATACCACCCTTCCTTACTAACTCTAAGTTTAACGGCCTGGCTATTGAATCCCACATCCTAAAGAAGAGAGGTCTCTCTAACTCTGTGGTATCAACTATAATCAATGCCAGGAAGCCTGTATCCAGGCAGATCTACTATAGAGTTTGGAAGGCGTACATCACTTGGTGCGAGGCCAGAAAATGGCATCCACGTAAGTACGTTATAGGCAGAATTCTGGACTTCCTGCAGTGGGCTGTAGACAGGAAGTTTGCCTTAAGTACTATCAAGGGTCAGGTTTCGGCCTTGTCAATACTATTTCAAAGGCCCCTGGCTATGCATTCACTTGTCAAATCCTTTATGCAAGGTGTGACTCGTATTATTCCACCGATTAAGGCTCCCATATGCCCATGGGATCTAAATTTGGTTCTGTCGGTTCTGCAGAAGCAGCCATTTGAACCTTTGCGGCACATTTCCTTGGTTCTACTCACCAGGAAATTGATATTTTTAGTAGCCATATGCTCGGCTAGAAGAGTGTCGGAATTAGCCGCCATTTCCTGTAAAGAGCCATATCTGGTTATCCATAAGGACAGAGTAGTATTACGTCCTCACCCAGCCTTTCTTCCTAAGGTGGTATCGAGGTTTCACTTGAACCAGGATGTGGTTCTTCCTTCTTTTTTCCCCAAACCAAGCTCGGTAGAGGAAAAGTTATTGCATTCTTTGGATGTAGTAAGAGCAGTTAAAGCTTATCTAAAAGCCACTGCTCAGATTCGTAGAACGGATTCTTTGTTTGTTCTGCCGGAAGGCCCCAGAAAGGGTCAGGCAGCATCAAAATCTACTTTAGCCAAGTGGATTCGACAGGTCATAATACAAGCCTATGGCTTGAGAAGTAGACCGCCTCCGTTCAAAGTTAGGGCGCACTCCACGAGAGCAGTTGGAACTTCATGGGCAGTGCATCACCAGGCCTCCCTGGCGCAAATTTGTAAGGCCGCAACATGGTCTTCAGTACACACGTTTACTAGGTTCTACCAGGTGGACGTTAGAAGTCAGGAGGATGTCGCCTTTGGGCGCAGTGTGTTGCAGGCCGCAAAAGATCCTCATGCCTGATGGCGCCCAGCTTATGTATGGTGTATCCCCCCCTCATGTGGCATTGCTTTGGGACGTCCCACATAGTAATGACTATGCTGCTCTGTGTCCCGTGATGTATGAACAAGAAAGTAGGATTTTTAAAACAGCTTACCTGTAAAATCCTTTTCTTGGAGTACATCACGGGACACAGAGCTCCCACCCCTCTTTTGGGGACACGTATTGCTTTGCTACAAAACTGAGGTACTCCCGGATGGGAGGGGCTTATATAGGGGAGGGTACTTCCTGTTTGGAAGTTGCCAGTGCCAGCACCTGAAGGTAATTCTATATAACCCACATAGTAATGACTATGCTGCTCTGTGTCCCGTGATGTACTCCAAGAAAAGGATTTTACAGGTAAGCTGTTTTAAAAATCCTACTTTCTTGTTCTTATGATGTTTCTTAACTAAACGCTTATAGACGCAAACATGGCTAAACGCAGCAAACACGGCAAAACGGGCGTTTCTAAAAGCCGGTTTCAACCTTCGTTCAGAAGAGTTTGCACCAGCGTCCCGTGTACATGGGGCCTTACTGTTTGATAACTGCTCTCTGCGTGAAAAGTAATCCCAGTTTTCAAAATATAGCCTTGCTACTTCCACCCATGCTCTTTCTCTCTTTATCTTGTCTTTAAGGTAGTTTGGGTCACTCAAATCATAAATAGCTGGGCGCTGACGGATAAATCGAATGATTTGCTCATTGTCAAGCACATGTCTTTTTTGGGCTGTTTGGAGCACATTGTTGCTGAGGGAATAACCAGGAAGTGAATGTGTGCTAGAGAAATGTGCTTGGGAGGGGCTACTATGCTGAAAGGATTGGGTGGGACAAGGGTCAAAAAGCTGCTTGTGCTTACAAAGTCGTACTGAAATCGTGTCTATATTATGCAGGTACGCTTTGCATGCTACTTGAGGGTTTAACATTAAGGTCTATGGATATCAACTCGCATGGAAGTTGGACCAAAGTAGTGCAGGGACTACTTTGAAGTTGGCACGACTTAAAGCGGAGCTCCGCCGGAAAAAAAAATATTAAAAGCCAGCAGCTACAGCAGCTGCTGGCTTTTAATATTTGGACACTTACCTGTCCTGGAGTCCAGCGACGTCCGCAGCAGAGGACGAGCGACCGCTCGTCGCTCTGCTGCTCCCTCCGCCATCCTCGCTGAGGGAACCAGGAAGTGAAGCCCTGCGGCTTCATGCCCGGTTCCCTACGGTGCATGTGCGAGTCGCGCTGCGCCGTTCTGATTGGTGCTCCTGTGTTCTGGGAGCCGAGTGTCTCCCAGAACACCAAGGGAAGTCTGCGGGAAGTGACGTCACTCCCGCAGATTCCTGGAGAGAGGACTCCCGGATGTGGGTGAAAATACCTGTCTTAGACAGGTATCTTCACCCCCCTCCCCCCTGAAAGGTGTCAATTGTGACACCGGAGGGGGGGAGGGTTCCAAATAGCAAAAGTTGCTATTTAGGGTGGAGCTCCACTTTAAAGTCGTGCCAATATGAATGGAAGTCATTGAAAATCATGGAGAATAACTTGTCATGCGATTTTTGCAGTCCAATCGTGGGTCAAGTCGTATAAGTGTGAAAGGGGACTTAATTGGAACAAGTGCACATCATAGGCAGATATACTTTGTTCACATCTGAGGTTTACAACCCCTATGATGCAATCAGCATGGAATGTCAGGAATATACCCCAGCATTTATAGCCATATAGGTAACGGTAATTCAGTCACCATGGAATGTCAGGAACATATAGGTAACTCTGTCAAATAATCCAATCAGAATGGAATGTTAAAGCGGAACTTCAGTAATTTTTTTATCTTTCCATCTATTAAATCTTCTGCCCTTGTTTTAACTTTCTGCCAGTAAATACATTATACAGCCCACTTCCTGTTTCTTGTCTGGTAAAAAGCCTAGGCTTATGACATCATGCATAGCTCTCTCTCTCTCACTTTCCTGAGAGTTTGCCAGGAAGGGAGGGGGATGAGTCATGAGAGGGCCAATGAGAGCTGCAAAGCTGTAGGTGTGTCTGTGTAAATCCAGGAAGTGAACTGTAATAGATTTATCCCTGGTCCAATTCCAGGATGTATGTTCTATTCTGCCTCTGACCCAAATTCAAGGTGATGTGAATGCATGCATGCAAAAAAGATCACACTGAGACACACCAGTCAGTATGAGCTCTTTCTCATCAACAGGGGTTTATTCAGGGTCACAGCCCCTTATATAAACAAAGTGACATAAGCAAACGTCATCACATATGTGTGTATATCATTGGTTTATCATTGGTTCATCTGTATATGGTCCTTTTCCTGTGACATCTGTTCTTGGCCACGATGCTTCACATTCCACAGCTCAGCGCCATCTTGCATTGCACGGTGGGAGGGGCAAAAAGGAGGGGGTAAAGGAGTAGGAGTGGAGGAAACATCTGTTTGTCATTTATCTGTTTGTCATTTTTGAGTAAGGATATATACTGCTGGCTGGTTATAAGATTACTAAAACACACACACACACACACACACACATATATATATATATATCGCAACAAGAAAGAAAAGAAACAATAAAAATAATAAAGAAGAAAAGTGGTTGGAAGAGAGATAACATAGACGTAATATAGTCATTTTATCAACTCCATCACAGAACAGGCCGCAGCTTCAGCTGCCCACAGTTAAAATGGATGCAGACAGACTTGGTGGAGGGAGATTTCTGCAGCATATTTGGCAAGTACAGAATCACAATATATATATAAAATAATTTTCAAAGTGGTTTAAGGGAAGCTTCAGAATGGCAAATATGTTATTACAAATTATCTGAGCAGACTGCAGTTCTTCTTTAAGAACATAGCACGACATTTAAAGCCAAACAGGTAAGTCAGTAAATGTAATTAATTCACCATGGAATGTGTCAAAGCAGATGCTGATTGTCCAAGAACAAGTTGGGAGGTGTGATGTTTGTGTGACCCCCCCCCCCCCCCCTGTTTTGAATACATAATCCAATCACCATGGTGCCATAAAGTGTTAGTTGTTTGACCAATATGGCTGTAGGTGTAAGTTGTTACCAGACAACTTGGATCTTCTTATACCTTTAAAGTGGAACTAGAGACTTAATTTAAAAAACTGTGAGCAGGCAGACTCGTTTTGGAGAAGAGACATGCAATGTCACTTTGCAATAAAATAAACATATCTGCCTGCTTGCAGTCTTTTTTAGAATGTACACTGAGCTCAAGTGTAGCTAAAGCCCCGTACACACGGTAGGACTTTTTAACAACAAACTTCAAAATGAGCAAGTTTTCAAAAAAATCCTACCGTGTGTACGCTCCATCAGACAAACTTTTTTGTTTTTCATCGGACAAAAGTTCGCTCTGCAAACAGACAAACTTTTCGGCAACAAAAGTCCTATCGTGTGTACAGAAATCCATCGGACTTTTGTCTGAAGTACAAACCCGCGTGCCCAGAACCAATGTAAAAATCAACCAACAATAGCAGAAGTTGACCAAAGGGTGGCGGTAAAGAGCAGAAAAAACATGTAGTACGTCAATTACGTCACTACGTTCATGTTTGTTGGCTGAAAAAGTCCTGTTGTGTGTATGCTATGGGTGTTCTCGGCCAATGCCCTTCAAACAAAAATCCACGGAATAGTTTGTTTGAAGTCCGATCATGTGTATGAGGCTTTAGTTTACAATCCTGCATAGATCCAGTGTGGTGGGATGCCTGAACTGCTGCGTGTGCACAGGAGCAACGTCTTCCCACACTGACCAGTCAAGATGGCCACTGCCCAACACCCAGTAGAAGATGGCAGTGCCAGCGAGGGACATCGGATCCCTGAAGGAGAGGCAAGTATTGCAGACTTTAGTTCCACCTTAAAGCGTTGGTGCAGCTTGTATTTTTTTTTTTTAAAGTCAGCAGCTACTAACAGTGTAGCTGCTGACTTTTATAAGGACACTTACCTGTCCTACTTGCCCGCGATGTCGGTCCAGCCATGGCGATCGATCGCTGCTGCCAGGCTCCCGACTCCTCCATCCTGACTAAGGGAAACGGCTTCACTGCCCGTTTCCTACTGCGCATCCGCCATTCGCACGGCGCTTTGTGAATGGGCGGCTTGCCTCCTGGGATACACACAGTTCCCAGAAGGCAGCACGCCCCATTCACAAGAAGAGGAAGCGGAAGTTCTCAATCCGAGGACAAGGAAGTGACACAGCAGAAGGCAGATTAGGATGAGTATACATTTTTATTTTTATTTTTTTAGGATTTTTAATGTATTTTTTTTTCTGGGTGGACCTCCGCTTTAAACTGTTACTAAACGCAGGACCCTGCATTCACTATATCTGGTCTCCCACAGAATATGGAAATGCAATTATCTTCGTAATTATAAACTGCTAAATACCTTTTCTCATCAGCAGTATATAGCAATCTTGTGACTTCTATCAGTGACCGGCCGAGCACTTGGTAAAGTTTGTCGTAGGAGTTTTCATTCTCTGACTGTCCTTTGAGGCTAAATCGGCACTGGACAGTGCTGATTGGCCCTGTGCCGATCACATGCACCTTCCCAAAAAGCAGTACACACCAAACTGAGCATGTGCAGAGTGCCTCCTAGGGCTTTGTGCTATCAGCAGATTGGGGACTGTGGAAGAAGGGGATGATCAAAGAAGACTGGATCAAACTGCCATTTTACACAATGCGGAGGATTAACCCCTTAGGTTACACAGTGAGTATAATAAGAATGCTTTACTGCATATACAGACTGATTTTACTCTTGTGGATTTAGTAACACTTTAACAAAAAGGGACTATTTTTCTTAAACGGGAAAATGCATATTTTTTAGACAGAGAGGACATCTGGTTCACAAGAGGTGTGAAAGGGGCTGTATACTTTAACTTTGCACAACCATTCCTGAGTAGGAGTGGAGGTCTTCAGCACAGTATGTCAACCCCATATATTTTCTAACATCTCAAACAATTAACACCTGTCATCTTGTTTTTGGATTAACAGCAACTGTCTCAACACATTCCATGGTGATTGGATTAAGGTGACTAAATTATCCGTGTGGATTTAAATGCTAATGTATGTTCTGACACTCGCTACAACAGAGGAAGCTACTTGAAATGTCTTCAACATTACAGAACAAGGCCAGCTGGGTGTGACTAAACTAGGCATATCATGAACTGGATAAATGAGAATCTTCAGACTGTGTTCACTCTGAATACCCAATCATGTGCAAAGCTAATAACAATGCAATGGATCATTGACGTGAACACAGCTTTACCTAATTTTAGGTTAATCATCAATACTGGTCACAAAAGAGACAGGGATGGTCTGGCTTGTTTATGCTTTTTAGCCCAGGTTCACGCTGGGCTGGGGGAATGAAGCCGTGCAAGTTCAGCTGAACTCGTATGATTTCACTCCCGCTTGTCAGTCCCGATTTCGTCTGCGATTACAGAGACATCTATGCAGGTTTCTGCACAGATGTCAATGCAAATCGCGGCTTGAAATCGCAAAAAGTAGTACAGAAACGACTTTTTGAAATCGGTGCCATTGCTGGCAAATGCCGCCGATTTAACATGCGATTTGACATGTCAAATCTCACCAGTGTGAACCAGGGCTTAGTCTTGGTACTTGTAATTGCAAATCTCCCCCATTGGCATGATTTTTAGATATGTTTGTAGGGGTGTAAGCTAGGGTTGCCACCTCATCCCTTTAAACCCGAACACATATGAATTACACAGGTTCTGAGGCTAATTTAATGCAGGTAAGGCACCAAGTGAGTTTAATTACCACCTTAATCAGCCGCACACCCTGTGTAATTAATGTGTGTTCGGTTTTCAGGCTGGGTTCACACTTGTCCGACAAACGCTCCGACATTGGGAGCTCATGTCGCATGACGTGTGAAAATCAATGTTTCCCTATGGGAGCCGTCTTAACTGGTCCGACACAAGTCGGTCCGACTTTGAAAATGCTCCCTGTACTACTTTGGTCCGACTTTGATACTACTTCAGCCCATTGAATATCATTGAAGTCGAATCAAAGTAGGATCCTTGTCCTAACCATCCGACATTTGACATCCGACATGGTGATTACAGCAGCAGTAAAAGGAATTTATCTCACCCTGGGATTGTTTTGATTGGTCAAAGGACAAGTCAGACTAACACAAAGTCGGATCAAAGTAGTATCCTGTTCATGAAAGTCGGATGGATGTCGGACCAATGTTGGATCAATGTAGGACTGATGTCGCAGAGCAAAGTAGGATGAAAGTTGTATGACTGTCGTGTTGTACCAGTGTGAACCCAGCCTAAAGGGATGAGGTGGCAACTCTAGTGTAAGCACAGTTCACAGGGTCCCAGAGCAAAACTTTAATCGGCCTCCCTACTTTATACTAAGGTATGTCTAAACCAAGGATTGGTAGCAGGAGAGCTGTCATAATAGTCAGCACATTACTAGGAACCAAAGTTGTGAACAGAAGTTTTTAGAGTAAGGAGGGCATTATTGTAGGGATTTGGTTTTTAAAATTAAAGTGATATTAAAAGCAAAAAAATCACAATCGTGTCGTTGGCAGCCTCGATCCTCCTCTTCTCAGGTCCCCCACTGGCACTTCTGGCCCCTCTCTCCTGTAGAGTGCCCCCAGAGAAAGCAGCTTGCAATGGGGGCACCCAAGCAGGCTCACTTCCAAGCCACTGCTCTACGTGTTCATTCAGACACAGAGCCATAGCCCCGGCCTGACCCCTCTCTTCTCATTGGCTCACTGGCTGTGATTGACAGCAGCGGGAGCCAAAAGCTCCCACTGCTGTCTCAGCCAATGAGGAGGGAGAGTCCCCGGAGAGCCGATGCTCTCGTGCACATCGCTGGATCGAGAGGGAGCTCGGATAAGTATTAGGAGGGGGATGCTGTGCAAAGAATGCATTAAGCCTTCATGCTTTAGAGCCACTTATTTTCCTACTTACTACTATGTCTTGAAGGCGATGTACAAAAATATGGAAACCCTACATGATTTGCAGGTGTGAAAGTGATGACTTGTTTAGCGTTAAAAGCTGAAGTGATGTAAAAGGGGACAGTAGGTGCCAAATACTGCATTTAAGGTAGTAAACCTTCTGCATGCAGCTTCCCCCTCCTTATACTTACCTGAGCCCGATATCGATCCAGCGATGTGCACGAGAGCAGTGGTTATCTCCCCTCTCTCCCTCCTCATTGGCTCAGGCTCTCCCAAGTCTCTGCCTCTGCAATTGGCTCCTGCTGCAATCAATCGGCCTGTGAGGAGGGAGTGGGGGCAAGGCCAAGGCTCTTTGTCAATGTACACACAGCAGGGCTCAGGAGTGAGCAAACACAAGTGCCCCCATAGCAAGCATCTTGCTATGAGGGGCACTTAGCAGGGGGGTAGGAGCGGGGGACCCGAGAAGAGGAGGAATGGGGCTGCTCTGTGCAAAACCATTGCACAGAGCAGGTAAATATAACGTGTTAATGTGATATTAAAGCGGAGTTCAACACAAAAATGGAACTTCCGTTTTTCGGAATCCCCCCCCCCTTCCGGTGTCACGTTTGGCACCTTTCAGGGGGGAGGGGGGAGCAGATACCTGTCCAATACAGGGATTTGCTCCCACTTCCGGGCATAGATATCCGCGTGGTTATTGAATAGATCCACGTCCGGTGCCTCCTCCGTCCCCCGCCCTGTCTTCTGGGAGACACACGGGTCCAAGAAGACAGCAGGGACCATTCAGACTGTGCAGCACGACTCGTGCATGCGCAGTAGGGAACCAGGAAGTGAAGCCGCTAGGCTTAACTTCTTGATTCCCTTACCGAAGATGGTGGCGGCAGCACCCGAGAGCCGAGGGACAGATTGGCTTCGGGGGCCGACATCGCGGGCGCCCAGGACAGGTAAGTGTCCATATTTTAAAAGTCAGCAGCTGCAGTATTTGTAGCTGCTGACTTTTAGGGAAACAAAATTGGCGGCACTACGCTTTAAAGTAATTTTAATTTTAAGTAAGTATATCACCTCCATCTGTAATCACTGTTTGAATGAATATTTAACATTTGCCTGTTCCAGTATGTTGAAAAAGTCAACAATTTCCATGGGGTGTAAGTACTTTTTCACAGAACTGTACCTGGCCTTATAGAAACTGCTTTTGTTCTATCTGCCTGTCCCTTTTACTGTTTATTAGTGTAGTTTATAGAGCTAAATATAGTAGGCAGTACTACTGTTAAGGTGTGTCAGTTACTTTATGAATTACCTTTTGGATCACCTTTTGTGAAGTGGGTGCATTAAACTTTAGAACACTTAAGTTTTCATGTCTCCAGCAATATACAATAAAACATTAAAGCATGTATTGTTAAACTTAATGTTGATCTTCCTAGTCCAACACTATTTTCTTATTTTTTAATGACCTGCATACTGTACCATTTGAGTTTTATCCTTGGTGTAAATGGCTCCTTTATACTCGTAAAAGCCAAATGTGACTTCAGGCAACGTGGTTATTGAATAGATTTATTAATATACAGTATAGCTATGATTCTATGTGTCACAATACTTGCAATTCTGTAAGGACAGTATTGTAATTTACACGCATTTGCAACAGCCAGGCAGGTAACACTGGGGATGTTCCAGGCAGGGCATTTTCTGGTTCAGAAATGCAGCTTCCTATACCACCTCATCTCCTACATGTGTGTTGGACAATGAAATGACATCAGTACCTCTGTCCAGCTACTATAAAGGTGATCCAGGAAGCACTAAAGCACTACAGTACTAGAAATTAGTAAGAGAATTCCGAGGTTATTCCGTGATGCTAGCCAACATCCCTAGAATGCAATTCTAACAAGAATTGCATTCCCCCCATTTTTGGGACTTTAACCACTAGGAGTCCGCGCTATAGCTGAATGACAGACACAGTGCGAACCCCAAATGCCGGGAGGCCGTCCATAGACGTCCTCCCCTTTGCGCACGGCGCACGCTGTGATCACTGAGACTCGGGTGATCACAGATCCGTGTAAGGGGCCGGTCCCGGCACCATACCACGTGATCAGCTGTCAGCCAATGACAGCTGATCACGTGATGTAAACAAAGGATCGGTAATAGTTTTTTTCTTTCGTTCATTGACGGACACAGCGTTTCAATCTTGACCTTAGGCGGGGCTCTGTGTTCTGGTAGGGGGCTGCGCTGGGTTGGGGGTCCCTCCTATAGTGGGGGTGTTCTGGTGTACTTTCTGTGTTCAGGTCACCGCGCTGAGGGTCAACGTGGTCGCGGCCATTTTGGTGTAGTTCTCAGCAGGGAAGGTCGGCGGCCATTTTCCCGAAGCCGCGGGTGTTGCTGAGGCGGCCGGCAGCCATTTTCCCGGAGCCCGCAGGCGTTGCTGAGAAGGTCTCGGTTGGTTTTTACCTTCAGCGCTGGGACTGTTCCCTTAGAATGGTGCAAATTGCACAGAACACCTCATGACTGGCACAGGGGAGAGCAGACAGCAGTGCAGCACAGCGCAGTACCTGGGTCACGCTGACAGCGTGAGGAGAAAAAAAGGCCAATCACTGGCTTGTGTGCAAGGGACATCAGTCCCAAAGAGGCAATTCTACCTCATCTGTGCCCACAAATGCCGCCTGCCAGTGACACCTGCCAGTGCCTCCTGCCAGTGCCCACAAGTGCCACCTATCAATGCCCACCAGTGGTGCCAATCAGTGCCTCATCAGTGCCACCTAGCAATGCTGCCTATCGGTTTAACCTACCAGTGCCGATCAGTGCCCATTATTGCCACCCATCAGTGCCCATCAATGCCACCTATTAGTGCCACCTCTCAGTGCCCACCAGTGCAGCCCATTGGTGCCCATCAGTGCAGCCCATCAGTGCAGCCTCATCATCGTACATCAATGAAGGAGAAAAATTACCTGTTTGCTAAATTTTAAAACAAAATATAAAAAAATATAATAAAAAAAAAAATCTGTCTTTTTTTTACATTTTTTTAACAAAAAATGGTGATCAAATACCACCAAAAGAAAGCTCTATTTGTGGGAAAAATAAATAAAAAAATGTAATTTGGGTATAGTGTTGTATGACCGTGCAATTGTCATTCAAAGTGCATCAGCGCTGAAAGCTGAAAATTGGTCTGGGCAGGAGGGGGGTTTAAGTGGTTAAAGGCTCAAAAAAAAAATATATATTTTCATGAAATGTATAATTTTTCTTACAATTCTTTAAAATTGTGTGTGTATATGAGGGTTCGACAAACCCCGGGTGCCAGGTCGCCATTTCGACTAGAATTAGCGACCTGGCGCGGCACAGCTGGGGTATCCTGTGTCTCCGTGCGCCCCCCGCCGTGCGATCGCGTCAGGCCGCGGCTTTGCGGCCTTCTGCAGGCCTATGCTTCCTTCTGTGATCTGGCGCCATCTTGTGGTGGCCGTTGGTATGACAAGACAACCAGCAATGCTAATGGAGCTTCCCCTGTCTGTTTTCACTGCCATCTTTTTCCCTCTAATTAGAACCCCCAAACATTATATATATATATATATATATATATATATATATATATATATATTATTCTAACACCCTAGAGAATAAAATGGCGGTTGTTGCAATACTTTCTGTCACACCGTATTTGCGCAGCGGTCTTACAAGCGCACTTTTTTGGGAAAAAATACACTTTTTTTTTATTAAAAAATAAGACAACAGTAAAGTTAGCCCAATTTTTTTTAGATTGTGAAAGATAATGTTACACCAAGTAAATTGATACCCAACATGTCACGCTTCAAAATTGCGTCCGCTCGTGGAATGGAGACAAACTTTTACCCTTTAAAATCTCCATAGGCAACGTTTAAAAAATTCTACAGGTCGCATGTTTTGAGTTACAGAGGAGGTCTAGGGCTAGAATTATTGCTCTTGCTCTACCAATCACGGCAATAACTCACATGTGTGGTTTGAACACCGCTTTCATATGCGTTCGCTTCTGAGTGCGAGCTTGGCGGGACGGGGCACGTTCCTGGCTCCTAACTTTTTTAGCTGGCTCCTAGATTCCAAGCAAATTTGTCAAGCCCTGGAGTATATGTGTGTGTGTGTGTGTGTGTGTGTGTGTGTGTGTGTATGTATATGTATATGTATATGTATGTGTGTGTGTGTGTGTGTGTGTAGCGAGAGATATCTATCTATCATATTTTTACACATAATAAAGTAAACACAAAATACGATAGTCTGTGCTTATTTCTAGTTATACATGCAGAGTTCACTGACGAAGGCAGATATCGGATCCCTGCCCTCCTCACTAACTCGTGACAAAGGAATGGCCAATCTCACACAGTGCTGTCACTTACGCGACTAAGCCACTCTCAGCTGCACCCTGCACAAAGATTTTCCCGCTTGCTGGACCACAATCTAGGATCCAGTAGCCTGATAGCGAGATTGTCACTGGGCTAGTCAAGAAATTAACCATTTAACTGCCACCACTGACTTTTGTTTACTGAAGAGTCAGAACTTCCACCAATTTACCATTACAATTATGATTTTAGAATAATTGTCTGCAACACACACTGTGACTACAGACAGGTATGTTAAGAGGATTTATCCCAGACAGGTTCTTTTCTAGCTTGCATTAAGAGCTTAGGGACAAGGTTAACACTTTTCAAAATAATCAAAGAAATAAAGACAATATACAACAACAGAGAAATAAGGTAGAATGGAGGAGGAAGAATACTTGCAATCAATGTCCTTGAGTTGAACAGAGTTCGGTTGATGAGCCAGGTGTTAATCGGTTCTCAAACTTGGCAAATGTTCCTGGTTCGATGGTAAAGGAGAACTCCCAAACTGTCAAAGCATCTCCCTTTTCTTTGGGATCAAAGAAGTGTTGACAGATAATCATGACCAATTGTCTGGTCATATGGTTTAGAAGGTGGTTGCTGGGAGGTCTCTACATTCATGACCATATCTCAGATGCAGTTTGTGATAAGTACTTATATCTCTGCATCTTAACTGTTTACAGACTGGTAACATTTATATTATTGTCCAGCATGACATTTGCTTCAAAACAAATCTAAATATGGCAGGTTTTCGATGTCTATTTTACTTAGGAGGAAAGAGGGGTACCAGTAGTTTCCCATATAATCTGACATAGGGGTGTCTGTTCTTGAAACGCTGCAAATTATCTGAGGAAAGTAAATATGTCCATAATAGGGCTGTGCTATTAATATTTTGGAAGTTATAAAACATGCCGAAGTTTCAGAACTATCTTACTACACTCTCTGCACTTTATGTGGATTGAGCTATTTACGACAGGTATCTGTTGGTTCTCTGGATTTGGGAGGGTGACAGTTTTATTAGGGTTTCCAGCCTTAGATTGTGGATTGGGTAATGGAAACATCTTTGTCTGATCAATGGATTGATAATGTCCTGGCCTCAGTCAACAGTTTGTGAATTGGATAACTTAGGCCCCTTTCACACTGGGGCGGTTTGCAGGCGCTATTTAGCTAAAAATAGCGCCTGCAAACCGAGCCTAAACAGCGGCTCCTTTCTCTCCAATGTGAAAGCCCCCAGGGCTTTCACACTGGAGCGGTGCGCTAGCAGGACGGTAAAAAAAGTCCTGCTAGCCACATCTTTGGAGCGGTGAGAGGAGCGGTGTGTTTACCGCTCCTCCACCGCTCCTTCCCATTGAAATGCATGGGATACCGCGGTAATACCGCCCGCAAACCGCGGCTGTAGCCCCGGTTTGCGGGTGGTATTAACCCTTTATTGGCCGCTAGCGGGGGTTAAAACCGCACCGCTAGCGGCCGAATAGCTCAACAATCCCGACGTTATAGCGCCACTAAAAATAGCGGCGTATACCGCCACCGCCCCAGTGTGAAACCAGCCTTAAAGGAAAAATTGGGGGCAAGGTCACTGTGGTGTACCCTTCACAAGACAACATGGCTGCGGGGAGCTGAAACATGACAAAATGGCTGCTACGCACATAGCTATGCATTAGCCCAGTAAGCATGACTGTTACAATCACATAGGTAACCAACGCATTTCAGAGTCAAACCAGCTCCTTCTTCAGGGATAGCTCTGCAAATGGTATGATGTGATCTATGGTAGAAACTATACCATATTACAGCATCTAAAAAGGCATATCACATAATAGGGCATAAAGTGTATATGGTGTACTTATAGAGTGTTCCTTATTCAGAGTAAAAGGGGATGAAAAGATGCTATTGCCATCACTTCCAACAAATGTCTACATTGCCAACATGAGATGTAAAAAGTAGGTGTGCATTGAGACCGCCTAGCATATATATATATATATATATATATATATATATATATATATACACACACACATGTGTGCGAATATTGGTTGTTTTTTTTGTACACCACTACAGTATTTTGCCACCTCCTGCCCTTTTCTAAAATTGACTAAGCAAATCAATGTTAGCTTAAAATTCTGGAAATATTCACTTGTCGCCTCTTAAAATTAACACGACAATCAATGTCATTTGCACAAATTATTGAAATGCTGTATGCTCTCCAAATGTAGCTAGAATATTTCATATTAAATCAAGGTCGGCAGGGAACCAACTTGCTTTCCTGTTGCACAATTTATATGGATAACCAACAGGAACTAAGTGTTGACGCGTCGCTTCCTCCCGCTGTAATACTGGCTCTCCGCTCTGCTCCGCATTAATATAGGCTTCCCATGACGTCACAGTCACATGTTCCCATGACGTCACAGTCACATGCTCCGGGGCCATGTGCCCCGGAACATGTGACTGTGACGTCATGAGAAGCCTATATTAATGCGGAGCGGAGAGCCAGTATTACAGCGGGAGGAAGCGACGCGTCAACATCGAGGAGGAGAAGAGGGAAGAAGACGCCGACGGCGACGACGGGAAGACCGCGCCCCTCCACTAGCGAAAGAGCTACCAAGAAGTTAGTGATGGGGCCGGCAGAAGGACAACGGAGAGCCGGACGAGACGACGCAGAAGACGGAAGAAAGAACCGGAGAGCGCGGCGACGACACCGGAGACCCCCGAAGTCGGAAGAAGACCCCCGGAGCTGTGCAATAAAATACTTTAAAAAGCTGTGTGGTTTTTTTATTGCAATTTTTTTCCACCAGGTGAATGGGTAGGGGTACGATGTACCCCATATTCATTCACATAGGGTGGGGGGGCCGGGATCCGGGGGCCCCCTTATTGAAGGGGGCTCCCAGATTCCGATAAGCCCCCTGCTCTCTCGTCCCCCCCTCTTCCCCTGCGGCCTGCCAGGTTGTGTGCTCGGATAAGGGTCTGGTTTGGATTTTGGGGGGACCCCCACGCCGTTTTTTCGGCGTAGGGGCGCCCGTTCAAATCCAGACCAGACCCAAGGGCCTGGTATGCCTCTGGAGGGGAATCCACGCCGTTTTTTTAATTTAAAATTTGGCCTGGAGTTCCCCCTCAAGATTCATACCAAACACAGTGCCTGATATTGGCGGGGATCCAAGTCGGATCCCCGTTCATTGAAAGTCTGACATATGTCGGCCTCATATCGCAGGGCAAAGTCGGATCCAAAGTAGGACAGATGTCGTGTCGCACTAGTGTGAACCCAGCCTTAGACATCTAGATGTGGTGAAGACAACGTGCTGAAGGTCAAACCAAGCATCAGAATTCAGAAAAAAGGGGATTTAAGTGACTTTGAACGTGGCATGGTTGTTGTTGCCAGATGAGCTGGTCTGTGTATTTCAAAAACTGCTGATCTACTGGGATTTCCATGCACAACCATCTCTAGGGTTTACAGAGAATGGTCCGAAAAAGAGAAAATATCTAGTGAGTGGAGGTTGTGTGGATGAAAATGCCTTGTTGATGTGAGAGGTCAGAGGAGAATAGGCAGACTGGTTTGAGATGATAGAAAGGCAACAAACTCGAATAGCCACTCCTTACAACCGAGGTATGCAGAATACCATCTCTGAATGCACAACACATGGAACATTGAAGCAGATGGGCTACAGCAGCAGAAGACCACACCGGGTGCCATTCCTGTCTGCTAAGAACAGGAAACTGAGGCTACAATTTGCACAGGCTCACCAAAATTGGACAATAGAAGATTGGAAAAACATTGCCTGATGATTCTCGATTTCAGCTCCAACATTCAGATTGTAGGGTCAGAATTTGGTGCAAACATGGAAGCATGGATCCATCCTGCCTTGTATCAACAGTTCAGGCTGGTGGTGGTGTAATGATGTGGGGGATATTTTCTTGGCACACTTTGGGCCCCTTAGTACCAATTGAGCATCAATTAAATGCCATGGCCTACATGAGTATTGTTGCTGACCATGTCCATCCCTTTATGACTACAGTGTACCCATCTTCTGAAGGCTACTTCCAGCAGGATAATGCACCATGTCACAAAGCTCAAATCATCTCAAACTGGTTTCTTGAAAATGACAATGAGCACACTGTGCTCCAATGGCCTCCACCTTCACCAGATCTCAATCCAATAGAGCAGCTTTGGGATGTGTGAGAATGTGAGATTTGCATTATGAATGTGCAGCCGACAAATCTGCAGCAACTGCGTGATGCTAATATGTCAATATGGACAGAATCTCTGAGGAATGTTTCCAACACCTTGTTGAATCTATGCCATGAAGAATTAGGGCAGTTCTGAAGGCGAAAGGGTGCCCGACCTGGTACTAGCATGGTGTACCTAACAAAGGGGGGTGTGTGTGTGTATATATATATATATATATATATATATATATATATATATATATACATACATACTCACTCACTCACTCACTCACTCACTCACTCACTACCAGAGGCATTGTTGGGACACCTGCCTTTACATGTACATGAACTTTAATGGCATCCCAGCCTTGGTCTGTAGGATTCACTATTGACTTGGCCCATCCTTTGCAGCTATAAAAGCTTCAACTCTTCTGGGAAGACTGTCCACAAGGTTTAGGAGTGTCAAGACACTGTGCAGGCCATCAAGTTCCTCCACCCCAAACTCACTCATCCATGTCTTTTATGGACCTTGCTTTGTGCACTGGTCCAAATCATTTGGTGGAGGGGGGTATATGGTGTGGGGTTGTTCTTCAGGGGTTGGGCTTGGCCCCTTAGTTCCAGTGAAGGAAAATCTTAAGGCGTCAGCATACCAGGACATTTTGGACAATTTCGTGCTCCCAACTTTGTGGGAACAGTCTGGGGATGACGCCTTCCTGTTCCAACCTGACTGCACAAGGTCCATAAAGACATGGATGAGCAAGTTTGGGGTGGAGGAACTTGACTGGCCTGCACAGAGTCCTGACCTCAACCCGATGGAACACCTTTGGGATAAATTAGAGCGGAGAATGTGAGCCAGGCCTTCTTATCCACATCAGTGCCTGACCTCACAAATGCGCTTCTGGAAGAATGGTCAAACATGGGACTGTAGGTCGCACATTCTATCAATAATAATAAATACACACTACAACCAGATGGTGTTTAAAATGGCCGCGGCACCTTTATTGGTATTAAATAATAAATTAAATTCCTTTATTAAAATAATTAATTCAGAGTATAATAAATAAATAATATTAAAACATTCAAATAAATTCTAAATCCGCTCAGTCATAGGACTCGAGCTGTAAATAATCAATTAATAAACCAAAGTCCCCCCTTGATCCAAGGGTGACATATCCACATAAATGGTGCCTGTGACAAGGGTGGGAGGGAAGGGAAGCTCAAACTTACGTCGCCTCAAGGGGAACTGTGAGAGGGTCAGTCAGGCAGGGCTATTTATGACCTCCTCTCACCTGCAGAGAACGTTTTCCCGCACATTTCCCTGTGATAAGCATCTTTTTTTTTTTTTTATTAAATTTTTTTTTTTTTTTAATTTAAACTTTAAGGCGGCCACAATCCCATGTTGCAGGCACTCTATTGTGCCTGCTTTCATTCCCATAGACACACTCCTAAACCTTGTGGACTTCCTTCCCAGAAGAGTTGAAGCTGTTTAGCTGCAAAGGGTGGGCCAACTCAATAAGGAACCCTACGGACTAAGATTGGGATTCCATTAAAGTTCATGTAAAGGTAGGTGTCCCAATACTTTTGGTAATATTGTGTGTGTGTGTATGTATGAATGGAGATGTATAGTTGTGCACATAAATTTACATACCCTGGAAGAATTTTATGCTTTTTGTGGCCATTTTTCAGAGAATATGAATGATAACACAAACTTTTCTTTCACTCATGTTTAGTGTTTGGCTGAAGCCATTTATTATCAATCAATTGTGTTTACTCTTTTTAAATCATAATCACAGCAGAAACTGCCCATATGACCCTGATCAAAAATTTTCATACCCCAGTTTTTAATACCGTGTATTGCCCCCTTTAACATCAATAACAGCTTGACGTCTTTTGTGGATGAGGCTCTTTATCTTTATCAGGAGACTGAGATGGCCAATCCAGAACCGTCACTTTATTCTGCTGTAGCCACAGAACAGTCACTTTATTCTGCTGTACCAATGACAGGTCGACTTGGCTTTGTGTTTTGGATCATTGTCATGTTGGAATGTCCAAGTACGTCCTATGCGCAGCTTCCTGGCTGATGAATGCAAATGTTCCTCCAGTATTTTTTGATAACATACTGCATTCATCTTGCCATCAATTTTGACCAAATTTCCTGTGCCTTTGTAGCTCACACATCCCCCAAAACATCAGCGATCCACCTCCGTGTTTCACAGTAGGAATGGTGTACCTTTCATCATAGGCCTTGTTGACTCCTCTCCAAATGAAGCGTTTATGGTTGTGGCCAAAAGGCTCAGTTTTGGTCTCATCACTACAAGTGACTTTGTGCCAGAAGGTTTGAGGCTTGTCTCTGTGCTGTTTGGCGTATTGTAAGTGGGATACTTTGTGGCATTTGCGTAGTAATGGCTTTCTTTTGGCGACTTGATCATGCAGCCCATCTTTCTTCAAGTGCCTCTTTATTGTGTATCTTGAAACAGCCACGCCACTAGGGATGAGCCGAACACCCCCCAGTTCGGTTCGCACCAGAACTTGCGAACAGGCAATAAATTAGTTCGAACATCCGAACACCGTTAAAGTCTATGGGACTCGAACATGAAAAATATAAAGTGCTAATATTAAAGGCTTATATGCAAGTTATTGTCATAAAAAGGGTTTGGGGACCTGGGTCCTGCCCCAGGGGACATGTATCAATGCAAAAAAAAGTTTTAAAAAGTGAAATATTCCTTTAAATTTCGTACCGGGCAGTCAAGGAGACCTTAAAATTGGAGGATACTGCTGCCCCCCCCCCCCCCCCCAGAGAAACAAAAAACTTTTTAAACAATTGGGGAAAGAACGCTCCAACTTTCCACTTCCCTCTGAGCTGAAAGACGTTTTTGAGGAAGAATGAAGCAAGGGAGATGAGAAGGTTTCTATGCTAAATAAAACCTCCAGACTATATCCCTTTAAAGCCGAGGATGTAAAGCATTTGGAAAATGCTCCCCTCGTTGATGCAGCAGTGATGCGCCTAGCGAAGCATGTTACCCTTCCGCTAGAGGATACGGTATCTTTTAAAGATGGCCTGGAACGTAAAATTGACCAAGACAAGACCTCAAAAGGATCTATAGCTTGGCTGGAATGGCCTGCAAACTAGCCCTAGCCCTAGCCCTTGCAGTTACTTCCAAAGCTATGGAGGCCTGGGTAGAAAATGTGGATTCTGTTCTGAATGGAGTTTCAGAAGAACTAGCACAAGGTTCAGCAGTGCAAGAACTTAAACTGGCAGTTGCCCTTTTGGGGGAGGCATCAATTGACCTAATTCGCCTGCTAGCTAGATCTATGTTATCTTCGGTCACGGCTAAACGGGCATTATGGTTGCGCCCCTGGCTTGCTGACCCAGCCTCCAAGCAGGCGTGGTGTAAAATCCCCTTCGAGGGGTCCTCCTTGTTTGGTAACAAACTGGATAGCGCTATTTCGAAAGCCACAGGCGGGAAGTCGGGGTTCCTCCCCCAGGACAGGCGCCTATTTAATCAAAGAAGACCTCAGCGTAGACGCAGTACAGAGCGCTTGAGGGAAGCGCGCTCCTATAAACCTGAATGGGATTTCAGGAGAAGTTGGAATTGGAATAGAGGGCAGGCATCCTTTCAAAAGTCCGCCAAGAAACAGACACCCGGTGGGAGCGAGCCAACTAAGTCCTTTTTGATATTGGGCCCGCCCAGGCGGGTCGGATAGGGGCTCGCTTATGTCTCTTCCGGCACGTCTGGGTGGCCTCGATCTCAGATTATTGGACCATCAAAACGGTCTCCACAGGCCACACGTGGTCTTTCACCAAGATTCCTCCCTGCAGACCAATGCCCACCTCACTACCACGGTCAGAAGAAAAACTACAAGTTCTGCTGTCATATGTGAACGCTCTGAAAGATCAAGGAGCAGTGGTACCTGTACCGAAGAACGAGGAATTCCAGGGGGTATACTCCCCCCTCTTCCTAGTACAGAAAAAGAATGGCTCTTGGCGCCCGGTTTTAGACCGAAAAATTCAAGATGGAGTCACTTTCGACCATCCAGAAAATCGTTCAGCCAGGCGACTGGTTGGTTAATTTCAATAGATTTAAAGGACGTGTACTTTCATGTACTTTCCAGTAGCAAAAGGATTCCACAAATATCTTCGGTTTCAAGTCGGACAAGAGTACTTATAGTTTATATCTCTTCCGTTCGGATTGACGACTTCTCCAAGAGTCTTTTCAAAGGTGATTTTGGCAGTAGTGTCTTATCAGAATACAGGGAGTATGACTGTACCATTACCTGGACGATCTGCTAGTACTGTCTCAGGACAAGCAGCAGCTTGGAACAAGTGATTTCTACACTAATAGAGTTCGGATGGCTCCTAAACCGGGAGAAAAGTCAGCTAGAGCCGATCCAGCGCATAATCTATCTAGGAGCCCAGTTCAACACCGTAGAGAATACTATCTCCCTTCCGGAAGAGAAAATCCTGGTCATTCGGGAAAGAATCTCCCTAGCCCTAGACTCCTCACACCTGAGGGCTTCACAGTGCCTGAAGATAGTCGGCACGATGGTTGCCACATCCCCTATGGTCAAATGGGAAATGTGGAGGCTTCGTCCCTTTCAAGCAGGTTTCCTTCAGCAGTGGAGGTCAGACGACATCAATCAGTTGATTTGGATAACTCAGTTAATGAGGAACAGTCTCCTTTGGTGGCTTCAACGCAAAAACCTGTTAACATGCCACTCCCTTGCTCCCATCCATTTGGTGACTGTCACATCCGATGCCAGCAATGCGGGCTGGGGGGCCCATTGTGGGTCAGGACTGGCACAGGGCAAATGGGATGCCCGTCTCCACATTCCAGGTTCAAACATTCTGGAACTACGTGCGGCATGGTGTGCCCTTCAAGCTTTTTTCCCACCTCCTGAAAGGAAAGTCGGTCCTACTCAAAATGGACAACACCACTGCCGTGGCATATGTGAAGAGGCAAGGGGGCACTCTGAGCTCCGCGCTTCTCCAAGAGGTCGAGCCCATCATGACCTGAGCTCAGAGGAATCTGCTCAATTTATCAGCAGTCTTCATTCCAGGGGAGCAGAACATCCAAGCGGACTTCCTGTCCCGCAGCAATCTGGACAACAATGAATAGTCACTGCATCCACAGACATTCAAGTGGATCCTATCGTTGGGAATCGATCCCGAGGTGGATCTGTTTGCATCCCCCTGCAACTACAAAATCAACAAATACTGCACTCGAGATCGGTGCAGTCAAGCTTTCGGAGTGGATGCATTAATGAGCCAGTGGAACTTCAACAGGGCGTATGCCTTCCCTCCACCTCTGATCATTCTCAAATTCCTACAGAGGCTTCAGTTAGAGACAGTCGAAGTGGTGACAATAGCACCCTACTGGCCGAGCAGGCCGTGGTTTCCCCTCCTGAACCAGATGAGCTTCCGGGACCCGTTGCTTCTCCCTCTCAGGCTGGACCTTCTTTCTCAGGGGGCGACCCTGCACCCCTGTCCAGCGATACTGAGACTGATGGTCTGGTTCTTGAGAGGGAGAGGCTAGAGTCTCTCGGGTGTGCTTCGAGGGTAATTTCTACCCTCATGAGTTCCAGAAAGCCTAATACAAACAGAGTTTACAGTAGAATATGGGCCAAGTTTGTCAACTTCTCTACTTCCGCAGACAAATCATGTAGAGATCCTGGAGTCCAAGATATTTTGAGTTTTCTCCAATCTGGCCTGGATCTTCCTTTATCTGTTAGTTCCCTTAGGGTGGAAGTTTCAGCTTTGTCAGCATTCTCGGGAACATCATGGGCAACTCACCCACTGATACGGCAGTTCTTTCGTGGGGCATCGAGAATCAGGCCTCAGAGGAAACCTAGGTTCCCCAAATGGGATCTTCCACTCGTCCTTGACGCTCTGTCAGCCCTCAACAATAAGGATTTTTCCATTAAAGCGGAGGTCCACCCTGAAATTTTTTTTACACTAAAATTCTGGAAAAAAAAAGGAAAAAAATTAATAGAAAAACATTTTTTTTTTATACTCACCCGAAATGCCCGTTGCTATGCGGAAGTCCCCTAATCTGCCTCTAATGTGCCTCTTCCTTATCCTCGGATTGAGAACTTCCGTTTCCTCTTCTTGTGAATGGGGCGCGCTGCCTTCTGGGAACTGTGTGTATCCCAGGAGGCAAGCCGCCCAAAACGCCGTGCGAGTGGCGCATGCGCAGTAGGAAATGGGCAGTGAAGCCGTAAGGCTTCACTGCCTGTTTCCCTTAGTCAGGATGGAGGAGCCGGGACCTGCCAGGAGCGATCGATCGCCGTCGGGGGACCGACATCGCGGGCGAGTAGGACAGGTAAGTGTCCATATTAAAAGTCAGCAGCTACACTGTTAGTAACTGCTGACTTAAAAAAAATAAAAAAATCTGGGTGGACCTCCGCTTTAAGGACTTATCAATAAAACTGGCTTTTCTGGTGGCCATCACTTCGGCCAAAAGAGTGTCAGAAATGAGCTTTCTGGGTTGTCAGGAACCCTTCCTGACTTTCTTTCCGGACCGAGTGGTCCTTATTCCCATGCTTGGATCTAAGCCAAAAGTTACTTCTGTATTTCATGAAAACCAGGAGATAGTGCTTCCTACATTCAAATCTCCGGAATCCACAGAAGCTCATCCCTTGGATGTGGGCGAAACTCTGAACGATGAAGTGACTCGTAAGTATTCTTTCAGACATTCCACTCATCTGTTGTTACACTCTGGCGGCCTGGATTGTTCAATCTATTCAACAAGCTTACAGGGCGAAGGGCTTGGCTCCTCCAGAGGCGGTGATGGCTCATTCCACCAGAGGCATGGCAGCCTCATGGGCAGCAGCTCGACATGTAGCTCCTGATGTGATATGCAAGGCAGCCTCGTGGTCTTCCATCAACACCTTTATGTCTCATTATTGTATAGAGCCTGCTTCCCTTTTCTCTGTTAATTTTTGTCTGAGAATCTTGTCAGTTGATGGGAAAGATTAAATATTTTTTGTTTAGCATACCCTCCCGTGTGGATTGGCTAGTTATTTCCCATACGGAGTCTGTCAGGAAAACTGAAATTTATTACCAAATACTTACCGTAATTTTCCTTTCCTGATTGACTCCATGGCAGACAGAGTTCCCACCCATGAATAAGAATATGAGAGTTGGACTATGAGTCGGCTAGTTACAGAACACAGTCCATGGAGGTGAGCTCAAATTTATGGGTAGGGGGTCCTATAGCAGTGGAGAGGAGGTGGGGTTAACCTACTGATCGCTGTATAAATGTGGTCCCAAAATGGCGCCAAAAGTGTCCGATGTGTCCGCCATAATGTCGCAGTCATGATAAAAATCGCTGATCGCTGCCATTAATAGTAAAAAAATGAATTATTAATAAAAATGCCATAAAACTCCCCTATTTTGTAGACGCTATAACTTTTGTGAAAACCAATCAACAAACGCTTATTGCGATTTTTTTTTTTTCTTTTACCAAAAATATGTAGAAGAATATGTATCGGCTCAAACTGAGGATTTTTTTTTTTTAATATATTTTTGGGGGATATTTATTATAGCAAATAGTAAAACATATTGCTTTTTTTTTCTTTTATAAAGTTAAATATTGCTTTTTTTTCAAAATTGTCGCTCTTTTTTTTGTTTATAGCGCAAAAAATAAATACCGCAGAGGTGATCAAATGCCACCAAAAGAAAGCCCTATTTGTGGGAAAAAAAGGACGTCAATTTTGTTTGGGAGCCACGTCGCACGACCGCAATTGTCAGTTAAAGCGGCGCAGTGCCGAATGGCAAAAAGTGCTCTGGTCTTTGGCCAGCCAAATGGTCCGGGGCTGAAGTGGTAAAAAAAATAAAAAAGCCATACTTCACTTTTTAAAGAGAGAAGATGACCTGATTCCCCCATCAACATATTTATTGTGGATGGGGAAATCTGTCCTACTGAGTATTTGTATTCTGACAGCAGGGAGATCTTCCAGTCGTCAGAATAGACTCAATCTTAGATCAAGAGAATTTTTCCATAGGGTGGTTGTACACAAGTGGATCGCCATATTTTGATTCATGTATGGTCGGCCAAAGAGTGGTATTCTTTAGCAGCAACCTCACGGAGGAGGTCAAAGCTTGATGACAAAGGAGTTGTACCCCAAAACATGTTTGGAAACCAAGGATCCGCAAGTGAACAAAAAAACAACTTCAGGAAGGCAAGCATATAGAGGGTATCAGATGAGGTCAACTATTTGCTTGCTCATTTTAAGATTTCTCTTCAATTCCTTTCTGTTTGATAGGTGTCAGAACAGAAAGTGAGGGGAAATGCCCAATGGGCACACAAGCAGCAATACAAAGCTTTTTTAGTGCCGTAAGGAATGATTTGTCAGAATTTTATTGTTTTATATCTATATTTGTTAATTTCTTATGGTAATATGTCAATTATAGTGATTGTTATTGTGTCCTCACGATGGAAATCCCTCCTATTTCCACTCCAGGCAATGGATGTCACATAAAACAGGTAGAGAAGAAAAATCTTCGTGGGGACACATATCATTTAAAATCTGCCGGAATGATGTCCTTAACGTGGGCAGCAATTTAATTGACACAAGTTTTAACACTTCCCCACGCTGTCCAAAATGAGATTATGCGAGGTGTGGGTTTAAGATTGAAGGGTAAACATTCTTTAGGGAGCTTTGTTCAAACCTAGCAACACAACTGGTGACAATCTTGCAGCTTTGTATTACTAAGTGGAAATGAGTCACTTTTTTTCACATTGTAAATTCACACTTATGTTGTGCAGTCGTTTTGTAGCTATTCCTGTATCTCTAAATGGTATTCTACAGAAAGTTCAAGAGCTGCTTTTTATTCAAACTATACTCTTTGTGCATAGTTAAAGGAACCGCAGAAGACCATCTTGCCAAAGGAACATCTGCATCTCCATATTTAAAAGTTCCAGGATTTAGATGACTACAAGGGAAAAAAAGTGAATAGACCTCCTGATTAGAGACATGTTTGTAAGACCCAACAAACCGCTTAACCACTTGCCGACCACCGCACACCGATGTACGTTGGCAGAATGGCACGGGTGCGCAAATGTGCGTACCCGTACGTCCCTCCGTCATCGCAGGCGGGCGCCTACTGCACGTTTTGGGAGCGTGCCCATGGGTCCCGCAGACTCTATGTCCACCGGTGGCCCGCAATCGAGACAAGGAGTGGCAGAACGGGGAGATGCCTATATAAACAAGACATTTCCCTGTTCTGCCTAGTGACATGACAGGGATCTAGTGCTCCCTGTCATCGGGAGCAGTGATCTCTGTCATGTCCTAGTGAGCCCATTCCCCCCTACAGTTAGAACACACAGAGGCAACACACTTAACCGCCCCCTAGTGTTTAACCCCTTCCCTGCCAGTGATTTTTTTTATACAGTAATCAGTGAATATTTTGAGCTCTGATCGCTGTATAAATGTCAGTGGTCCCAAAATAGTATCAAAAGTGTCCGATCTGTCCACCGAAATGTCGCAGTTCCGAATTTTTTTCATCCTTTTTTTGTTTATAACGCAAAAAATTTAAATCGCAGAGGTGATCACCAAAAAGCTCTATTTATGGGGGAAAAAAAGGACATCAATTTTGTTTGGGTGCAACTTCGCATGACCACAATTGTCAGTTAAAGCAACGCAATGCCGTATCGCAAAAAATGTTCTGGTCATTAAGGGGGTAAATTCTTCCTGGGCTGAAGAAGTTAAAGTGTATTTCCACCTTTGCAGCCAAATTGGGGTGTTACCTTCTTTATATGTGTTACATGTTCCCATTCGCAATAGCATAACTTCCAGCAAAGGAAGCTCCTAGGTGGTTTTCTTTGTTTCTGTAGAGGGGGCTGAGCAGCTATATTTTCCATAAATAACTCTGTCTGTATTGTGCAGGCAGATCTTCATTATCAATTGGAACTAGATTTGAACACTGTCTGCCCTAACAAAGGTCTAAAGGTAGATAGGCTGAGCTTTGCATTATGTTGGTGAGGACAGACTTAGGACAGGCTCACTCCAAAGTTGTTTAACCACTTCCTGCCGGCGTATTGTCATATGACGGCCGCAGGAACCCTTCGTCCCTCTGGGCGGCCATCATATGACGTCCTGGGATTCCCGCAGCGTGGATCGCCACATCACTGGGGACCCGATGCGCGTGCCCGGCGGCCGCGATGTCTGCCGGGCACCCACGATTGCTCTTCACAGAGCCAGGGACGTGGAGCTCTGTGTGTAAACACAGAGCTCCACGTCCTGTCAAGGAGAGGAGACCGATGGTGTGTCCCTTGTACATAGGGACACCGATCGGTCACCTCCCCCAGTCAGTCCCCTCCCTCTACAGTTAGAATCACTCCCTAGGGAACACATTTAACCCCTTGATCGCCCCCTAGTGTTAACCCCTTCCCTGCCAGTCACATTTATACAGTAATCAGTGCATATTTATAGCACTGTTCGCTGTATAAATGTGAATGGTCCCAAAATAGTGTCAAAAGTGTCCGATCTGTCCGCCGCAATATCGCAGTCCTGACAAAAATCGCAGATAACCGACATTACTAGTAAAAAAATAAATAATAAAAATAAATGTCATAAATCTATCTCCTATTTTGTGGGCGCTATAACTTTTGCGCAAACCAATCAATATACGCTTATTGCGATTTTTTTATTTTATTTATTTTTTTACCAAAAATATGTAGAAGAATATGTATTGGTCTAAACAGAAAAAAAAATGTTTTTGGGGATATTTATTATAGCAAAAAGTAAAAAATATTTTTTTTTTTTTTCAAAATTGTCAGTCTTTTTTTGTTTATAGCGCAAAAAATAAAAACCTCAGCGATGATTAAATACCACCAAAAGAAATCTCTATTTGTGGGAAAAAAAGGACGTCAATTTTGTTTGGGAGCCACGTCGCACGACCGCGCAATTGTCATTCAAAGCGTGACAGTGCTGAAAGCTGAAAATTGGCCTGGGCAGGAAGGGGGTGAAAATGGCCGATATTGAAGTGGTTAAAAACCT
Organism: Rana muscosa; assembly: GCA_029206835.1. Lineage (NCBI taxonomy): Eukaryota > Metazoa > Chordata > Amphibia > Anura > Ranidae > Rana > Rana muscosa. Next base: position 69,742,244 of record CM055121.1, on the reverse strand, counting down.
ACAGTCAGTAATCGCACCTCCTCCTGAGCAATATCTTTTTTTAAATAATATTTTTAAATAATGGCATGCTCTGTACATGAGAAAACAACAAACATAGTGAGATTTTCTGAAATTTTACTGCAAATGTGGAAAAATTGGCTTTAACCACTTCAGCCTCGGAAGGATTTACCCCCTTAATGACCGGCCATTTTTTGCGATACGGCACTTTAACCACTTAAGCCCCGGACCATTTGGTAGCTAAAGGACCAGAGGTGAATTCAGAATTTTGCACTGCGCTGCTTTAACTGTAAATTGTGCGGACATGCAATGTTGTACCCAAACGAAATTTGCGTCCTTTTCTTCCCACAAATAGAGTTTTCTTTTAATGGTATTTGATTGCCTCTGCGATTTTTATTTTTTGCGATATAAACGGAAAAAGACCGAAAATGTTGAAAAAAAATGATATTTTCTACTTTTTGTTATAAGAAAAATCGAATAAACTCAATTTTAGTCATACATTTAGGCCAAAATGTATTCAGCCACATGTTTTTAGTAAAAAAAATGTCAATAAGCGTATATTTATTGGTTTGCGCAAAAGTTATAGAGTTTACAAACTAGGGTACATTTTCTGAAATTTACACAGCTTTAAATTTATGACTGCCTATCTCATTTCTTGAGGTGCTAAAATGACAGGGCAGTACAAAACCCCCCCAAATGACCCCATTTTGGAAAGTAGACACCCCAAGGAAATTGCTGAGAGGCATGTTGAGCCCATTGAATTTTTTTTTTTTTGTCTTAAGTGATTGAATAATGACTAAAAAAAAAAAAAAAAAATTACAAAAAGTTGTCACTAAATGATATATTGCTCACACATGCCATGGTTATATGTGGAATTGCACCCCAAAATACATTTTGCTGCTTCTCCTGAGTACAGGGATACCACATGTGTGGGACTTTTTGGGAGCCTAGCCGCGTACGGGACCCCGGAAACCAAGCACCGCCTTCAGGATTTCTAAGGGCGCAAATTTTTGATTTCACTCCTCACTACCTATCACAGTTTCGAAGGCCATAAAATGCCAAAATAGCACAAAACCCCCCCAAATGACCCCATTTTAGAAAGTAGACACCCCAAGGAAATTGCTGAGAGGCCTGTTGAGCCCATTGAATTTTTTATTTTTTTTGTCCCAAGTGATTGAATAATGACAAAAAAAAATTACAAAAAGTTGTCACTAAATGATATATTGCTCACACATGCCATGGTTATATGTGGAATTACACCCCAAAATAAATTTTTCTGCTTCTCCTGAGTACGGGGATACCACATGCGTGGGACTTTTTAGGAGCCTAGCCGCGTACGGGACCCCGAAAACCAAGCACCGCCTTCAGGATTTCTAAGGGCGCAAATTTTTGATTTCACTCCTCACTACCTATCACAGTTTTGAAGGCCATAAAATGCCAAAATAGCACAAAACCCCCCCAAATGACCCCATTTTGGAATATAGACACCCCAAGCTATTTGCTGAGAGGCATGGCGAGTATTTTACAGCTCTCATTTGTTTTTGAAAATGAAGAAAGAAAATATATATATATATATATTATTTTTTTTTACATTTTCAAAACTTTGTGACAAAAAGCGAGATCTGCAAAATACTCACAATACCTCTCAGCAAATAGCTTGGGGTGTCTACTTTCCAAAATGGGGTCATTTGGGGGGGTTTGTGCCATCTGGGCATTCCATGGCCTCCGAAACTGTGATAGGCAGTGAGAAGTGAAATCAAAAATTTACACCCTTAGAAAGCCTGAAGGCGGTGCTTGGTTTTTGGGGTCCCGTACGCGGCTAGGCTCCCAAAAAGTCTCACACATGTGGTATCCCCGTACTCAGGAGAAGCAACAGAATGTATTTTGGGGTGTAATTCCACATATGCCCATGGCATGTTTGAGCAATATATCATTTAGTGACAACTTTGTGCAAAAAAAAAAAAAATTTCGTTTTTCCGCAACTTGTGTCAACATATAAAATATTCCATGGACTCGACATGCCTCTCAGTATATAGCTTGGGGTGTCAACTTTCCAAAATGGGGTCATTTGGGGGGGTTTTGAACTGTTCTGGCATTTTATACACAACATTAGGAAGCTTACATCCACTCTTCTAACCACTTGAAGACAAAGCCCTTTTTGACACTTTTTGTTTACATGAAAAACATTTTTTTTTTGCAAGAAAATTATGTTGAACCCCCAAACATTATATATATTTTTAAAGCAAAGGCCCTACAGATTAAAATGGTGGGTGTTGCATTTTTTTTTCTACACAGTATTTGCGCAGCGATTTTTCAAACGCATTTTTTGGGTTAAAAAATACACTTTTTTTAATTTTAATGCACTAAAACACACTATATTGCCCAAATGTTTGATGAAATAAAAAAGATGATCTTAGGCCGAGTACATAGATACCAAACACGACATGCTTTAAAATTTCGCACAAACGCGCATTGGCGACAAACTACATACATTTTTAAAAGCCTTTACAGGTTACCCCAGTAGATTTACAGAGGAGGTCTACTGCTAAAATGACTGCCCTCGATCTGACCTTCGCGGTGATACCTCACATGCATGGTGCAATTGCTGTTTACATATGACGCCAGACCGACGCTTGCGTTCGCCATTGGGCAAGAGCAGGGCAGGACAGGGGTGCTTTTTTTTTTTATTATTTTTTTTTTTTTATTATTATTAATTTTGCTTTTTTTTTTTTTTTTTAAATTGTTCCTTCCAAGTATTTTTTTTTTTATAATTTTTATTGTTATCTCAGGGAATGTAAATATCCCCTATGATAGCAATAGGTAGTGACAGGTACTCTTTTTTTGAAAAAACTGGGGTCTTCTAGACCCTAGATTTTTCCTCTGCCCTCAAAGCATCTGACCACACCAAGATCGGTGTGATAAAATGCTTTCCCAATTTCCCAATGGCGCTTTTTATATCCGGGGGGGGGGGCATTCCCTCCCACTGCTTGTAAAAGCAGTCCAGGGGCTAATTAGCCGCTAGGATTGCTTTTACATGAAAGCCGGCCGCAGGCTGAAAAGAATGATACCAAGATGATACCTAAACCCGCAGGCATCATTCTGGTATAAACATTCAAAGTCCAGCAACATACCAGTACGTTGCTGGTCCTTGTTGGACATGTATTGTAATCTTTTTTTTTCATGCAGCCAGTTGGCTGAACGAAAAAAGAGATTGATCGGTGGGTATGCCCACCATTAGAATACCGCCCTTCATCCACCCACTACCAATGATGGGCATACACGCACCATTTATATATGCCGAAGCATGGGGGCATCCTCCCGCAAAAAAGTTATGCCGCACACACATGGTCGGACTTTTCCACGGGCAAGCCTCCGTCGGAATTTCGACCGTATGTACGCGGCATTAGGAGCAAAATCGCTCCTCCGCCCCTGCTGCCCCAATGCTTCGGCATATATGCTTTTTTTATTTAACTGTGGTGGTGAAATCACCTCCTACAGCACTGGAGTCGCAGGGATCAGGCCTGTCTCTGCGAACGCTGCAGTTATGTGTGTTTTTGTTTTGTAAGTGACAGTGATCGATCGATACTGCACTTGGGTGGCCTGGGCTGGACGGAGGGGCAAAACGCAGGTGCCAGCAGGTATCTGGGCTGATCCCGCTAACACTGCGTTTTTGGGAACCCTAAACTGCTGGGGACGCTAGTATAGATCTGATCAGATCAGATATTGATCTGTTCAGATACTATACCACTAAGGGGGGTGTATGCTTCACGCGTGGGTGTTAGCGTTACTGGCACTAACCTGACGCTGCCTGGGGTGTGACGCAGACCCTCTCTGACGCTAAAACCTAATTGATATCACCCGCCGGGCGATCAGGGGGTTAAACCTTTATTGGGTTATATACGGCGGGTGCCCTGACACTATAAAAAGCAAACTAACCAGCGTCACCCGTAACACTTACATGGTGATCACTGGTGAAAGGGTTAACTAGGGGCAATCAGGGGGTTAAAACCTTTATTAGATTATATATGGGGGTACCTGACGCTATAAAAACCTGCGGCGAACCTAAAAAAAATTACCGGCTACCGATCTGCATCACCGACACTAAGACAGCGTTTAGAAAAACGATCGCTTAGCGACAGTGGTGATAGGGGGTGAAAGGGTTACCTAGGGGGCGATCAAGGGGGTTAAACCTTTATTAGATAATATATTGGGGTACCTGACGCTATAAAAACATGCGGCAAACCTAAAAAAAATTACTGGCTGCCGATCGGCATCACTGACGCTAAGACAGCGATCAGAAAAATGATCGCTTAGCGACAGTGGTGATAGGGGGTGAAAGGGTTTATCTAGGGGGTGATCAGGGGGTTAAACCTTTATTAGGGGGGGTTAGGGGGCTACACTGGACCTAAAACTGAATGTACTGACACTTTTACAGTCACAAATGTCACTGATTGCAGTGATCACTAAATAAATGGTCACTGCAATCAGTGACACTGTGACTGGGGGCTGGGGGGTGTCTGGGGGGGCGATTTATGTCCCTATGTGTCCTGGTGTCAGTGTAGTGTTGTGTGCACTGACCTGATGTCTTCTCTTGTACGGCGCTCGGTATATGTGAGCGCCGCACCAGAGATGACATCACTTCCTCCTGCTTCCTCTGCCTGACACAGACAGAGGGGGCATTTCCATTCGCCGGGAGCGATCGCGAGGGGGTGGCCGGAAACGAATGGCTGCCCCCTCATCCCGGAACGCTCCCGGACACTTAGCCACCGCTCACTGTATAGGAGGGGGGTCCGATTGGACCCCCCAACTATACAAAGGCAATCACGTACACTCTACGTGATTGTGCCTGTCGGTGCCATTCTGCCGACGTATATATACAGTGAGCGGTCGTTAAGTAACTGACAATTGTGCGGTCATACAACGTTGTACCCAAACAAAGTTTGTCCTTTTTTTTCCCACAAATAGAGCTCTCTTTTGGTGGTATTTGATCACCTCTGTGGTTTTAATTTTTTGCGCCATAAATATAAAAGTGCCAATTTTGAAAAAGAAGCAATACTTTTTACTTTCTGCTATAATACATATCCCCAAAAAAAATTTCTTCATGAATTCAGGCCAGTATGTAAAACATTCGCAATAATGGTATATTGATTTTTATTTTTTTACTGGTAATGGCGGCGATTTGTGATTTTTAGAGGGACTGTGACAGTGTGTGTACAGTGGATATAAAAAGTCTACACACCCCCGTTAAAATGTCAGGTTTCTGTGATGTACAAAATGGGACAAAGATACATTATTTCAGAACTTTTTCCACTTTTTTTTTAATGTGACCTATAAACTGTACAACTCAATTGAAAAACAAACTGATATCTTTTAGGGGGGTGGGGGAAAGGGGGAGTAAAATTTAAACTAAATAATGTGGTTGCATAAGTGTGCTCAAACTGGCGGCCCTCCAGCTGTTGCAAAACTACAAGTCCCATGAGGCATTACAAGGCTGACAGTTACAAGCATGACTCCCACAGGCAGAGGCATGATGGGACTTGTAGTTTCGCAACAGCTGGAGGGCCGCCAGTTTGAGACCCCTGATCTAAAGCAACAAATAAATGGCTTTAACAGAAAAATAATAAAGTTTTGGATTGGCCCAGCCAGAGCCCAGACCTGAATCCGATTTGAAAATCTGTGGGGTGATCTGAAGAAGGCTGTGCACAGGTGTTGTTGCCAAGAAGAGTGGGAAAATATTGCCAAGTCAAGATGTGCCATGCTGATAGACTCATACCCGAAAAGACCGAGTGCTGTACTAAAATCAAAAGGTGCTTCAACAGAGTATTAGTTTAAGGGTGTTCACACTTATGCAACCATATTATTTTTATTTTTAATTTTTACTTCCCTTCACCTAAAAAATTTCGGTTTGTTGTTCAACTGAGTTGTACAGTTTATAGGTCACATGAAAGGTGTAAAAAGTTCTGAAAAGATTTATCTTTTTCGATTTTTTTTTTTACATCACAGAAATCTGACATTTTAACAGGGGTGTGTAGACTTGTTATATCCACTGTGTGTGTGTGTGTGTGTGTATATATAATTTTTTCTCACAAAAGTGAGTACACCCCTAACATTTTTATTAACATCTATATATTTTTTCACGTGACAACACTGAAGAAATTGCACTTTGCTACAAAGTAAAGTAGTGAGTGTACAGCTTGTATAACACCCTAAGTGAAAATGTCCAAATTTGGCCCAATTAGCCATTTTACCTCCCTGGTGTCATGTGACTCATTAGTGTTACAAGATCTCAGGTGTGAATGGGGAGCAGATGTGTGAAATTTGGTGTTATTGCTCTCATTCTCATCACTGAAGGTTCAACATGGCACAGAGCTCTCAGAGGATCTGAAAAAAATAATTTTTGCTCTACATAAAGATGGCCTAGGCTCTAATAAGATTGCCAAGACCCTGAAACTGAGCTGCAGCACGGTTGCCAAGACCATACAGCGGTTTAACCGGACAGGTTCCACTCAGAACAGGCCTCGCCATGGTTGACCAAAGAAGTTGAGTGCATGTGCTCAGCATCATATCCAGAGGTTGTCTTTGGCAAATAGACGTATGAGTGCCGCCAGCATTGGTGCAGAGGTTAAAGAGGTGGGGGGGGGGTCAGCTTGTTAGCGCTCAGACCTTACGCCGCACACTGCATCAAATTGGTGGCCTGTGGCCTGATGAGACCAAGATAAACTTATTTGGTTCAGATGGTGTCAAGCGTGTGTGGTGACAACCAGGTGAGAAGTACAAAGACAAGTGTGTCTTGCCTACTGCCAAGCATGGTGGTGGGAGTGTCATGGTCTGGGGCTGCATGGGTGCTGCCGGCACTGAGGAGCTACAGTTCATTGAGGGAACCATGAATGCCAACATGTACTGTGACATACTGAAACAGAGCATGAGTCCCCCCCTTCGGAGACTGGGCCGCAAGGCAGTATTCTAACATAATAAGGACCCCAAACACACCTCCAAGACAACCACTGCCTTGCTAAAGAAGCTGAGGGTAAAGGTGATGGACTGGCCAAGCATATCTCCAGACCTAAACCCTATTGAGCATCTGTGGGGCATCCTCAAACTAAAGGTGGAGGAGTGCAAGGTCTCTAACATCCACCAGCTCTGTGATGTCATCATGGAGGAGTGGAAGAGAAATCCAGTGACAACCTGTGAAGCTCTGGTGAACTCTATGCCCAAGGGCGTTAAGCCAGTGTTGGAAAATAATGGTGGCCACACAAAATATTGACACTTTGGGCCCAATTTGGACGTTTCACTTGGGGGTGTACTCACTTTTGTTGCCAGCGGTTTAGACATTAATGGCTGTGTGTTGAGTTATTTTGAGGAGACAGCAAATTTACACTGTTATACAAGCTGTACATTCACTACTTTACATTGTAGCAAAGTGTCATTTCTTCAGTGTTGTCACATTAAAAGTTATAATAAAATATTTACAAAAATGTGAGGGGTGTACTCACTTTTGTGAGATACTGTGTGTATATGTACAGTATATATATATAGATATATACCAATTTTTGCTATATTTAAACTAGAAAGTCATAACCATAAGCACTTTGCCACTTCCGTGAGGTGTCGTATGCATTCCTTTTATTCCAGCCCTTGCCTTCACCCTTGGAATTGGGTCAGATGCCAATCATTACAGTGGCCTCAGAAAAAACCCTCAGGCCTCGTACACACGAACGAGTTTCTCGGCAAAAACCAGCAAGAAACTTGCTGGCAGAGATTTTTTGCCGAGAAACTCGTTCGTGTGTATGGTTTCTCGTCAAGAAAAGCGACAAGTATCTCGACGAGAAAATAGAGAACCTGCTCTCTACTTTCTCGTCGAGATTCTCGTTGGCATGTTTCTCGACGAGAAAAGTGAGTGTGTGTACACTTACCTGTCCTCCCTGAAGCCCGCGCATGTTCGAAATGAATTCGACGCATGCGCGGTAGCTTCCTAGGCATACGTAGGGTATACCAAGATGGCGGCGACGGCATCGAATGTGACGAGCGTACGCTCCATTCAAAGAACCGCGGGTTCTTTGAATCGAGCGTGTGTACACTCGGCTGGGACAATTTTCTTGTCCAAGAATCTCGTCGAAAAAAAACATGTTTTTTTCTACGAGAATCTCGGCCGTGTGTACGAGGCCTCAATGTCTATAGATGCATCAGCAGTGCTTAAACGCAGTCTGCTGGGGGGAAAAAACATGATTACTCTATTAGTTGCCATTGATTGCCAGAGCTAGAGTTAAGATGTAATCTCACACAAATGTCCAGGATGTTAATCCTGTGCCATGCAATATACTGACTATAATAAGGACTCGCACCGTCATTATGACCAGTTGCTCGTTTTTAAAGTCAATGTACAACCCAACAATGAACTTCTGTTATTTTCTCCTTTTTGGTCTGTTAAATATACCAGTGAAAGCCTTTTCTGTTCCAGAAGTGCAAACAATCTGCCTGTGCTGCACTCTTATCAGTTAGAAGTGTTAACAGCCCTACCCAATTTCTTTGTGGACTAAAAAACAGCTCCCCCTATGTCATAGAGGAGAGGGGGATGTGTTTTGTGGTCCTAACACACTTTCTATCCTAGGGTGGCAATGCTTCTGCTCTATAGATACAGTATAGTGACTGTGTTGTGAACTTAGAATAGGTGATAGTTGTCTCCCTCCGATCTCATTCGCTCCCAATCCACTCCATATTGCTTAACGCCCTTTGAAAAAACTTTGTCGCTCACCGCCCCATTCGCCGGGTCTCGTTTCCCTGAAAGCTAACTGGGGATGGAGTTGGATCCTCAGGACTAGCAGATCAGGACTTTGGCTGCATCCAAATGTTGGAAAAATCTCCCATCCTTGAGAATGTGTACAGTACATTACACTCCAACCTTAAGAGAAACTGTTTCGAGGCTCTTCTTTTTTTAGCCCTTAGATATTCCTTTCATGCTGAACGGCAGCTTGCTACTCATTTATTTGTGGCGACCCAGCTCACTATTGCCAGGGCATGGAAGTCCCTGGTCCTTAGCTTTGAGGCGGTGAAACGCTGTATGAACGATATTAAGGTTAGCGAAAAAACTGCCGGCTATATTGAGCGACTCTAACGATAAATTCCTCAGAGTTTGGCAAGTTTTGATTTCACATTCTCATTTTTTGCATTTTTTTTTTGACCATCAATTGCTGGATATCTGATATTTCTGCGCTCTTGACTCCTGGGATATCTTTGCTGTTTCCCTTTTCTGTTCTCTTCTTCCTCTTTTTCGTCTTCTCTTTTCCTTTCTTCCTTTTTTTTACTACACATATTGTTTCTTTCAGGATGGCCTCCCATGGCCTTTTTTTATCTCCCGTTTTGGACTGGGGGAATAGGGCACATCTATCTTTGACTACTTTACGTATTCTCCCTCATTAACAGTTTCTGCCTTGTACATGTTTTACATACACGTCCATTGTTTTTATCAATTTTGCACTATATCTGGAATTTGGTCCATCCAATGTGCGCCTCGTTTTTCTTTGGATGCATGTAATATCTTTGTACTATTTTTGCTATACATTAATGAAAATCTTTTGTAAATGAATAGGTGATTATGTATTACTAACAGGGACACTACATGTGAAAAAAATAGAAAAAGCAAGCATGAAAAAAAAATAACACCAATGCAGCAACCACACCTAAGAGCTTGTAAGCCGCAATGCATTGTGTTCTTTGGATATACCTTTTAAGTCCAGGTTTTCCTGGTGTGTGTGTGTGTGTGTGTGTGTGTGTGTGTGTGTGTGTGTTTTTTTTTTAGGCCCCTTTCACGCGGGCGTATGTCCGTTTTTCATCCATCCGTTTTCGGATGAAAAACGGACATACATGTATCCCTATGGGATAGCGGATGTCAGCGGATGAACGCTGACACCCGATCTCCTCCGTGTCCGCAATGCTCCGTTTTTCTGGATAGAAAAATTCCTATTTTTCTATCCGTCTGCGGAGCGGATCGGATGAACACGGACAGACGGTCCGTGTTCATCCGATCCCCCCATAGGGGAAAGCGGAGATCTCACAGGGCGGTCCCTGCACAGTGTGCGGGTACCGCCCTGTTATCCGCCAGCTCAGCGGGGATCAACGGAGCGATCCCCGCTGAGCAAGCGGAGGTTCACGGGGCGGATCATTACTGATCCGTCCCGTGTGAATTGGGCCTTAGCCTTTTTCCAGTCTCCCTACTGCAAATCCTTTCTCATGGCAAGAATCCTGAACAACTTGATCATTGCTTATGTTGCTGCATGTGACAACAACAAAAAATATCTGAAGTACCGGTATGTTTTTTTTTTTTTCAGCCGGGCCAGCAAGACATTGTATATACAGTATTTTCTTTCACTAGGTAAATATATTGATGCTAGTGTTAGAAGTGCTTCGTACGTTTTATATGTTTTTATTTAAGTTGATCACAACCTAAAGTTACACAGTGATAACTTTTCAGAAGTGTGAAAACAGGCTAGGCCTGGATTCTGCATACCCTAACAACTTCATATATATATATATATATATATATATATATATATATATATATATATGTATGTATATGTATGTAGCGGCCTCACCCCCCGTCCCCCTTGTAAATAAAATGGCTGGCTTGTCTAGGGGTATGCGGGAGGAGGATGAGGTTCACTACGGCTCATGTCCTCTAGTATGTAGAGGTGAAAGCCAACACTTATGTTACCTTCGGGTCTGTGTTCTAGACGGAGCCTCTGGCCCTCCTGCTGATGGGAAGTTTGACTGTCAGTAATGGAGCCCCACACCATAAAAAGTCCAACACTCCTTTATTCTTCTTTCACATGAACAGCATCAGTTGAACTTTTAAAACAAACAGACAGGGTGTGGATACGAGTAGGCCCAGGCACAGTGAACACTCCTATTCCTTTTTCTTGCGAATAGGCTTGGCGCACGGTCTCTGTCACCGACCATGAGATTGGTCGCTGCCACCGACCGGGTGAACTGTTGAGGCCCCTGAAAGAGGCCTAATAGCAGGTCTCTGCCACCAACCTGAGTTGACTAGATGAACCGCTGCCACTGGTCATAGAACATGAATCACCTTCCCTGATGAATTGGCCCTTGTTCGGGAAAGATATCCATCCGGACGGTCTCCAGAGGTTCACCCGGCACTGGCAATATGCTGCACCAGATCTTCGGTTGAATCCCTCCTCTGGTCCCTTACGCCTCTGGATTCGGGTGCCCAACACCTGGGGCACCCTAGGACAATCCCTCCCTTGCGGGACCCAGTGGAAGGTACTGGGCCCCATGCCTCCAGTTGAGTACCTCACCCCAGACTGAAGGTGTCTGGGATGGAACATGAACTCCACGTGTACAGGCCAAGGGCACCTGGACACCGATCACGGACAGCAGCCCTCAGGCTGAAGGTACGTGGGACTCGGACCTCGTGGTGAAAATGTCCGCCCCCTTTATACCCTCTCCCAGCAAGCACAGCGGGTTCCCCGCCCCGCAGTACAGCTGCTGCGAGAGGTCACAAAGGGTACGGCACTGCAGTAGTGGTTCAACCCCAGCTCAGAATGACAACGCCACCTACTGAGCCGCAGGGAACTCAACACCACTGATGTCCTCACACGAATAAAACATAGCCCTGCTCTACCAATAGTGCATCTGGGTCATACTACCACCCAGTTGCTGCCCCTAAATAGTACATACCCGCTACATATATATATATATATATATATATATATATATATATATATATAAATATATATATTATTATTATTATTATTATTATTATTATTATTATTATTATTTTATTTTTTTATGTGGCAGCAGTCAATGAATTAAGTTTTACATGATACATCATAGAGCACAGAAAAATGTGCCTATATGTATGTCTACCATCTCCTTCCTGTCTACACAATGTTTGTCACCCCGCCAATATTGCTGCCTCAGGCAATTTTTTATTAACATGGTAATAGGATGACAGCTGTAGTTTTGGTTTCTGTTGACTTAATAAGCTTTGCATGTGAACATTTCTCTTCTAGTTTAAAGTCAGCCATGCATGTTTTTATGTTAGAACAGTTATGCTTTGAATTTTATTATACATGTAACATGCTAAAAGGCCTCTTTCACCCTGGCACTCCTGTTAGTTTTTCTAAATGCGGGAGAAGTGATCTGGGAGGTATAGGGCAACTTACATACGGGGTCAACTAGCTCCAGTGCGTCCCTGCCAGAATTTTGCCGTGCCTGGAAAGTACAATTGGACCAACCATGTATAATATTCCCATCGCACACATTTCTGAAAAAGGCATGAAGTAAACAACAGGAGCGGCAGGAAATGACAGCTGGAAATTGGTACCATAAACCAAAGTATATATCACCAGCACACCAAGGGTCAATGAAATAATGTCAAAATGTTGTCACATGTCTAAAGAAAGGGTCCTGCATGTCAATTAAATATTTCATTTTACCATTGTGATTTAATCACCAAATAAGCATTTGGATATTATTTCAGTGATTCTTGGTGTTGCGATATACAATCCCAATTTCAAAAAAGTTGGGATGCTGTGTAAAATCTACATAAAAACAGAATGCAGTGATTTGCAAATCTCATAAACCCATATTTTAGCCGCAGTAGAAAAATATATCAAATGTTTTAAGTTTGTTTTAAGGTATGTTTTAGGCTCCATGTACACAGAAGCTCAAAAACGGTCGTTTTGAACGCCTGATTTCTGGCAGAAAAAGCTGCTTTAAAATATAGCTTTTATCAGCGTTTTTTACTAGCGTTTATTAGCGTTTTTCCGTGTTAGCGTTTTTTAGCTTTTTTTTTTTCAATGGATCAAAAAACGCTAAAAAACGCTGGCGAACTGCGTTTTTTAGCGTTTTTAAGCGTTTTTGAGTGCTTATTAGCCCCCGAAAAACGACACTTAACTCCACTGCTCATTAATGCTAAAAAAACGTCCATGTGTACATGAACACGTAGGCTAACATAGAGTGTAGTTAATGGGCTTTTTAAAAAAATACCAAAACGCCAATAAACTGCAGTTTATCAGCTTCAGTGTACATGGAGCCTTAATGTTTTAAGGTGTTTTTTTTTTTTTTATCTTTTAAAAATAACAAACATGTCATACTTACCTGCTCTGTGCAATTGTTTTAGCCTCTGCAGCCTACTCCACATGCATACATTGATTCTTTTCAAGCAATGCTGTGGTCTTAAAGCAGAGTTTCACCTAAAAGAGGAACTTCCGCTTTAAGCACTCCTCGCCCCCTTACGTGCTTGGTTTTAAGTGGGACTTCCTGTCCCACTTCCTGCTTCTATCCTACGGGCCACCTAGGCGACTCCTCCTCTCCCCCTAGAGGGCCCCTCCCTATCGACAATCTTCTGGGACATGTGACAGGTCCCAGAGGATTGCCTGGCCACTAGCAAAGCGCAGCGCGACTCGCACATGCCCAGTGCGTGCCAGGCGCTTTCGGGTTAAAAATAGTGTCTGTATTGCGCCCTTTAAAATGCCTCCCCTGCAGCCCCACTGTGAGAGCCTGAGTGCTTTCACACTGGGGCGGTGTGCTTGCAGGACGTTAGAAAAAAGTCCTGCAAGCGGCATCTTTCGAGAAAGGGAAATCAATGGGCACCGCTAGCGGCCGAAAAGCGCTGCTATAACAGCGGTAAAGCGCCGCTAAAATTATCAGTGCTTTACCGCTAAGGCCCCCTGCCTCAGTGTGAAAGTAGCCTTAAAGCATGAATAACAGCACAGTGCTTTTGCTGTGTAATTTGGCCCCTTGTATCATATAAAATACCTAGCTGATCCTGCCTGGTTCTGCCCTCCCCCCTGTAAGCTGACCACGGTTCATCATGGCTATTGAGCCCTGACACCGTGGTCAGTTTATGTGCCTCTGTCATTCGCAGCTCATTCCCAGCTCTCCTCTATCCTCCTCTCCCCCCCCCTGCCTGTCAGCTAGTGACAGTGCCGCTCTGTTCCCCACCCCTTCCTGCTGCATTATAACTTTATCATAATCATACCATCCCCTATGTTGGCTAACATTGTGTCCCAGTGTCCGTGCTTTATAAAAAATATGCAGATTTCTACCTTGTGTCATAGTGCCGCTCTGCGCTCACGTGACTGCCCACCTCTCTCCCCCCCCCCCCTGCTGTAGTTGTCAGCCCGGGAGAGGAGAGGGGTTGCCAGTCATATGAGCACCAAGGTAGTTCATTGAAAACTAAATGCTGACAGCTGCAAAGACTGCTAGACCTTGTAGTTTTCCATTCACAAAGCGCTGTAAATTAGTGCGGAGCTCCGCCCGCCCGGATGACACAGCGGGGATCTGGAAGGTGCAGGGGCCGGTGCATTCATAACATGTTACACCCCGAGTATGGATGTAACATGTTATGAAAGGTGAACTAAGGCTGGGTTCACACTGCCGCATGGAGTGGCTCACAGCAGAGATCTGGTGTGTCCCTGTTCACCGCTTCAGGTCCGATTTCAGTCCGAATTTTTGTCTCAATTCGGACCTGAAATGGACCAGAAGACACACAGGACTCCTGTGTAATTTGCTCCGGAGAAATGTGAACCGGCTCTACAGAGAGCCGGTCACAATCTCCTGACATGTGAATTGGATGGTGGGGAAATCCTCATCCAATTCGCAATAGTGTGAACTCAGCCTTAACCTTTAAAGTGGTTGTTAACCCACTTCTACAAAATCTTCCCATCCTCTCTGTACTATAATAAGTGTCCCTGTGCCTGTGAAATGTAAAAAATCTGCCGATCTGTACCTGTATAAGCTCGGTTCCTGGCGCTCGGCTGACTTGTCATCTCTCTTCTCTCTCCGCTCACAGTTCGCCAGGAGCCGTGCTCATTAAAGTACAGATCGGCCGATTTTTTACATTACACTGACACAGGGACACTTATTACTATAGTACAGAGGGGATAGAGCATTTAGCTGCAGATATGAGAGCTGGTTTCTTTGGGTTCATCAAAGTCTCTGACCATTTGCACGAGAAAAAAATCATCAAAATGTAGAAATAAACTTTAGTATCCTACTGGAATTATAATGTGTTTTTTGTTTATGGTTTATATATACACTGAACAGCTAGAACTTTATGGCCACCCAACTAATACTAAGTAATACCAACATTTATGGCAGGACCAAGGTTTTCCCAGCAAAACATTGCCCAAAGCATCACACTGCCTCCACCGGCTTTTCTTCTTCATATAGTGCATCCTGCTGCCATGTCTACATGCACCCAGCCACCCACATGATGTAAAATAAAATGTAATTCATCACAACAGGCCACCTTCTTCCATTGCTCTGTGGTCCAGTTCTGATGCTCATGTACCCATTGTAGGTTCCTTTGGCTGTGGATATGAGTCAACATTGGCACACTAACCAGTCTGCAGCTATGCAACCCCCATACACAGCAAACCGTGATTCCCAATTTTTCTGCTTTCAACACATTAACTCAGGGACAACATGTTTACTTGCTGCCTAATTTTAATTCCACAGACTTTCATATACCAATATTATGAGATAATAAATGTTGTTCACAACCTGTTAGTGGTCATAAAGTTATGGCTGATTGATGTATATCTGTTAAAATAAATAACACAAAAATTTAATTTTATGTTGGTTTCTTTTATCGCTTTTTCCTTTTCATATGATGCCCATAAAATAGGCTTTTTAAATTGCATAATAGGACATTTGAGCCCTACCTAGCTGAGAAGGCTAACACATGACTAACCTTGTCTTAATTCACACTAAATGTCATCTGCTAGATACAAGCTTGGCTCACTTCATTGTCTTGGATTATAGAATGACATCCACAGAAATAGAAACCCTTAGTCATTCAGTTGAATGACAGTTTCTATCACAGTATGTGAGGTCTGATTAACTGCAGGTAACTGCTGTGGCAGGCTGTGCCATAAAAATGTCATACCTTTTGGCTTTGTCATCATTCTGTAATGTTTGTTTGCTGATTATATACCACCAGTTATTCCTCTGTAACCCATAGGATATATTGTATTTGTATATAAGCTCTTCAACCCCTTCATGGCCAGATGAAGATTGCCTTACAAGAACCACATTTTGTAATTACAGTAGTTGTCAACAGCAGCTGGTAACATCATCTTCTCTGCTATCAGTAGACATGTTCCATTGCTAGAAAGCTGCAATACCTGTGGGTAATGGCTCACAATCTCCAATAATCTGTTCACCTGATTTAATTTTCTGAAAGAATATGAAATTTTAAATAATAAAACAAATTGAGGATTTGGAAATAATGGGACTTTTAAGGTGCATGAACCACACAGTTAATTATCAAAAATATAAATTTTAATTACAGAGAATAGGAAAATATAAAATATAAAAACCATCATATGAAATACAGTTTCAGATAAGCAAAAAGACAAATTTCTCTACATGCTTCGCCATATGGTTTGGCTTCTTCAGGAGTTTTTGTTGAACAAATACTGAAACGGAAAAAAGGGGGAATATGAACACATAATGTTTAAACACAGTTACAATACAGGTGAAAACAAAAATATACACAGAATTTTTAGGCCCCTTTCACACGGACGGATAGAATGGTGCTTTTAGCTGCGGATTTTCTATTTTTCTACCGCAGCTAAAAGCACACAACGCTTTCCTATGGCCCCATTCACACACAGCATTTAGCTGCGATTTCGTTACATGCGGTTCCGTGCGAATAGAAAAAATAGAATTGAATGCGTCCAGGTGCGATGTAGCGCAGCTATCTGCAAACAACCGCATGTAATCGCAGTCTTTTGAGTCAGCTGCGGATAGCAGCGTGAGAAAAAAAAAATCACCCGGAAGCGCATCATAACCAGTAGGTGTACCTGGGAAATGACACAGGAAGTTCAGAGGGATATTGGAAAGAGGAGAAGGCAGCATGGCGGCGCGAGATATATCACATGAGGCCATAATATCCCTTGTGCATTCCCGACCAGAGTTATGGGACTCAGAATGCCCAGGATATGCCGATCGAGTGTTGAAGAGATCCAAGTGGGAGGAAGTATACAAATTTGTCACACCGAACTGGGACAATATGTCTGCCACTGAGCAGGATAACCGAGGTGAGTGCAATGTTTGTTGTGTCTATGAAGCAGGGTACACATGCATCATAGCTGTTTCCCATAGTAACCACAAACAGAAGATTTACCCCCTAAATGACCAGGCCATTTTTTAGCGATCCAACACTGCATCACTGACAATTGTGCAATGCTGCAAACAAACCTAATTTGAAAATGGGAAATTAAATGGTTGGTGTCTTCCCTTAAGTTTTTTCTAGGGTGGGAGGGGGGTGAGCAGATCTCTCTCGACTTTTCCTAACATGCGTTATGTTTGATATATATATTGCAGGAAAAGAGGTTTATACACGTTGGAGGTCCCTACGTGACCGGTACAAGAAAGAAGTTAATGAAGAGAAGTCTGCGGAGAGAAGCGGAGCACCCTCAACTCGTCGCAGGGCTAACCCCCATGCAGAGGCTTTGTCTTTTTTGAGGCGCACCACCGAGATGCGCTCGTAAGTATATATATTATATATTTTACTTTTAACAAATTTGTGGGCAGTATAGCCGCACTGTCCTAATGATTTGAGTGGGCTGGAGAGGTGTAGGAGCAGTATACACACCGCTTCTTCACCACTCCAAGGATGCTGCTATCAGGATTTTTGGTTGCGTCACCGCTCCAGTGTGAAAGGTGTCTAAACCCACCCTGCTCTATATAGAGGGCTATTCTGTAGTGTACACATGACAGTATTTATGTTATTTTTAAACTTGTAATTTTGTTATTATTAGAACTGTGTCAAGTGTTCCTGAGAGAGCAAGCGCAAGACGTGAAAGTTCGTCACCAGATGACGCAGACACCAGTCAAGAAACCAATTCAGAGTCACTTTCATCCCAAGAATATCAACCATCCACTGAAGAACCTGTGGTATGTACTTTCAAAACGTCACAATGATGGTTTTTACAATTTTTTTTTTTTACAATGCTTTCATTTTTTAATGGGGGGGGGGGGGGGCAGTGTCAGTGTGTGTGTTTTCTTTTAGTTTTTGTATTTTTTTACAATTAATTTTTATTTTATTCTTTTTTTTTCAGCCCTCTCTTTCGTGAGATATCAGGGGTCTTAACAGACCTCTGACATCTTCCCTTTGAGACAGGGAATGGGACTAGGGACACAGATTCCCCAGTCCCTTTCTCAGCAGCCTCCGCTGCGCTGAAAATGAATGGAGAGAAGACAGCGGCTTCTCTTCATTCATGAACTGAAACATTGTAAAAACAGTTTTGGTGGTCTTCTGGCTGCCAATACAGTGACAACAGGTTTTCGGGGCTAAAACAAGTGCCTGTGTCTGATCTATTGAAAACAGGTGTTGCAAGCTCGGACACGACTTTAATAATTGTGCAAGCATCATGTTTATTATTATGTAAGTGTGATCTCAACATCAGAAGCATAATATATATATTTGATCTATTTGCAGGCAAATGTAGGTAGGAGAGGACAGTCTACTTCCACCAGCCGTCAAAAACGTACTCAACAAGAGACACCTTTTGAGGAATATTTTAACCGTATTATAGCAGAAATGAGAAACCAATCGCAAAACCAGGCCAAAGATGATGAATTTCTCAATATCTCAGACCCAGATGTTATGTTTTTGAGAATGTTGCTTTGTGTAGTCAGGGAGATTCCTCCTGATAAGCGCACTGAGGTCAGGGGTGATATACATGCCTATTTAACGTATATTGTATCCGCTTGCAAAGAGCAACGCCCATATCCAAAATTTCAGCCATGGGCTATGGGTTTTAATTCACCCAGTGGCTCTTTGAGTCGACCAATGGCCAATCAGCAGTTCCATGACACAACACCTGCCATTAATCCTTATGCAGGACCCCCACCGATGTATACACCTTACCCACCTAATCCTGGTTATCAAAGGATGCACGTGCAGCCACACCCAGTTACTTCACCCTCATCTTCCCAATCAGGATCAGGATCACCCATAGATGTTGGCACTGAACCAAGCCACTCTTCCCTGCGTCCCCCTTATCCGGTGTATGAAAACTTGTAGGTTTGACCTTTTAATTTGTTATATTACTGTTTAATTTTTTTATGTTTTGTTACTTGAATTTTATTGATACCTACCTCAATATCCGCTGAACTGTACGGATGTAAGAAACTGTACTGTACTGTTCCAAGCTTCCATATCTTGCTACTCCGCCACGCTGGCTCTCACAGTACCAAAGCATTGTTTAGGTTGAGAGCCAGCATGACCGACTAGAAAGATACTGAAGCTTGGCCCAGTGGGAGATCCCCCAATCTACACAGTGCAGCATACATGGCGAAATCAAAATTAAGGTGACGAAGGTTAGGGTTTTGACACTTTCTCTATGGGGCCATGCCTCAGCAGACTGGCCATACACCTATAGGTTATCTTCTGTTTTTCTATGTTCAGATGGAAAAAGTGGAACAGTTTCCTCCATCTCCGCTAAACTGTGCGGATGTAAGAATCTCCCACTGTTCCAAGCTTCCATATCTTGCTACTCCGCCACGCTGGCTCTCACAGTACCAAAGCATTGTTTAGGTTGAGAGCCAGCATGGCCGACTAGAAAGATACTGAAGCTTGGCCCAGTGGGAGATCCCCCAATCTACACAGTGCAGCATACATGGCGAAATCAAAATTAAGGTGACGAAGGTTAGGGTTTTGACACTTTCTCTATGGGGCCATGCCTCAGCAGACTGGCCATACACCTATAGGTTATCTTCTGTTTTTCTATGTTCAGATGGAAAAAGTGGAACAGATTCCTCCATCTCCGCTAAACTGTGCGGATGTAAGAATCTCCCACTGTTCCAAGCTTCCATATCTTGCTACTCGGACGACTAGAAAGATACTGAAGCTTGGCCCAGTGGGAGATCCCCTCCCCCCCATCTACACAGTGCAGTGTACATGGACAAATATTATTCCATCTAATCATAGACATTATGCAGATAATCTATAGGTGTATGGTCAGCTTTAAGCACTAAAAAACCTTTTTTAATTCTTTGCTTACATTTGGACATTGTTATCAAACAGCCGCTACACAACAGTTCGTAAAGTTGTGAAAAAATGTTTCAAAGCTGTTTACTGCACTCAGTGTCCACATATAGTCAAACATATGGTTGACAGCACTTTAGAAATACTCAATATTTTAGGGGGGGGGGGGTACAGAGTCAATTTATACTTGAAAATAGAAGAAAATTCTCTATATTCCTAAGGAATTGAAAACATAGTTTTCTATACATGCAAGCATTCAATGTTTTGTAAGGTTTGTCTATTTTTTCTACCTTTTTGTTATTTAACATGGCAAAGATATAAAAATAAAAACAATTTAATTGTAAAAAATTGTCAACTACTTTATTTCAAGAACAAATTTAAACTGTAATATAAGGTTGATATAACATGGGTAACAAAGATCTCTTTACAAATGGTCATATTGCCATGGGAGCTGTCCATCCTCTGTCAAAAAAAAATCTGTGAAATCCTCACGCACTTGTAGAGCTTGATTCGTGGGACGAGTGGCAGTAACACGACCTCTGTGTTCTGCGGAAACAGGTAACGCTAACGGGGATTCGGTGGGCATGATCTCCTTACCCCTCAAATAGTAGTGGAGAACACAACATGCCAAAACAACATTGACCGCATGATCCACTTCTAGGTGCATGGCTGTCATCAAAACACGCCATTTGGCAGTGCAAATGCCAAATGCGCACTCCACCATTCTCCGGGCTCTACTGAGACGGTAATTAAAAATGCGCCTCCTGTCAGTGAGACCATGCCTCGTATAGGGCCTGAGAAGGTGGGTGGATAAGGCAAATGCCTCATCTCCCAGCACAACAAAAGGAAGGTCCGGCACAGCAGTACCAGGAAGAGGCCTTGACTGTGGCACATTGAATTCACTATTTTCCAATCGCTGGCCCATCATAGAATTACGGAAAATTCTGGAATCTCCAGAACTCCCGTAAGCTCCCACATCCACAGCAATGAACCGCATGTTGGCATCACTGAGCCCCAGGAGGACAATGGAGAAATATTTTTTATAGTTGAAATAACGGGAACCAGAGTTTGGTGGCTTGATGAGACGGATATGCTTCCCGTCTAAAGCCCCAATGCAATTTGGGAAGTTGGTCTTCTCCCAAAACTCCTCAGATATTTCCTCTCACAGACTGGATGTTGGTTCCGGCATGACACTGCTTTTCAGCTCTTCCCATATAACTTGACATGTATCATGGACTATTGTCGATACAGTAGAAATTCCCATTAGGAACTGATGATGAAGGGAGGTGAAGCTGGCACCAGTGGCAAGGTATCTGCAATACAAAAAAGACACATATATTTATATCTATATATTATGCAAGAACATACATACACACTGTTGTCAATAATATTGGTACACCTGCATGTACATGAATTTAAAGCATCTGTTCAAGATATGGAAAACCTACCTTAAAGTAAGTAGCAGCCGCTCTTCTGCACTAATGCTTCTTCTCATTTTGGTCCTGGTTCTGCTCAGGCGTGTTCTACAGAGTTCCAACAGCTCATCGAAGCTTGCCACGGACATCCGAGTATAATTGTAGAACTTGTCCCCATGGGTCCGCAGCTCACCGAACATGAGGGCAAAGTAGCCAATTGATAGACGCTGTGAGGTTAGGGGATGGACCCAGTAACGGCGGGGACGTCGCCTAGACTGGATCTGTCTTCTCCTCTTCATCCTCATCATCAGCAACATGAGCATCGCCAGCAAACTCATCATATTTGCATTCATTTTTGCAAATCTCAGGCACAACACACCGATCACTCCTCTCACCTCTAAACTCCAACACACACTCAGCAAGTGAACAAAGAAACAGGAAATAGATGGTAGAGGACCGAAATGCATCATGGTTAGATCCAAGGGACAAAAAAAAGAAATAAACAGGTTGCTATGGGAATAACTAACCGCAGCTAAACGTAACCGCAAATAAACGCACGTATACGCAGGTAATCGCAATGTACAAATGCAGCTAATCGCATTGCCTGAAGCCTTGAATTTCAAAGAACAAAAAACATGCTTTTTACTGCGGCAATTTTGCCGTCCATGTGAAAGGGGCCTTAAATGACTGGAAAAACTATGTCATAATACAAAGGCTCGTATATAAACAACAAAAAAAAAGAAAAGGAAAAAATTTAAAAATTAGAAAAATATATAAATATTAAAAATGAAAATAGATAAGGAATATCAAAGTTAATTAAATCATTACCTGTAAATTAATGATGGAAAAGCCTAAAATAGGGGCTTTTAATTGATAAGCCAACCTCAAGGAGAGCACCTTAGAATTGATTGTCTTTTTTGCCTCCCCAGATGGCCCTCTGCCTCTCTGCTAGCATCCTCCTTTTGTTTTTTTTGCCAATATTCCCCCTTCTATGATACACTGTATGACCAGGGCTGGTGCAAGGATTTTTGACACCCTAGGCGAAACCTAATTTTGCCGCCCCCCCCCCATTGGATCACCCCTGACTCCACCCCCTTTGCCCTGTCCATGTAAACGGTGAGCTAGGGTACTATACAGACAGGCTAACTATGCAACTGCCTGTCTGTATGAGCAGACAGATACACTGACAATGCTTTACAGGCTCCTAGTAAAAATAATAATAAATGCACATTTTTTTACCTGCAAAAAGATCTGCATTGATTATTTTTTTACAAAGCTGAACCTGAACCTTCACACCTCAAATACCCCCCTCCCCCCAATCAGTTCACCTCTGTACCGCCCCCCACACATCAGTTCCCCTCTGTACCCCCCCCCAAATCAGTTCCCCTCTGTACCCCCCCACACAATTAGTTCCCCTCTGTACCCCCCAAATCATTTCCCCTCTGTACCCCCCCACATAATTAGTTCCCCTCTGTACCCCCCAAATTAGTTCCCCTCTGTACCCCCCACACACACAATAAGTTCCCCTCTGTACCTCCCAAATTAGTTCCCCTCTGTACCCCCCACACACATCAGTTCCCCTCTGTACCCCCCTCCCACACACATTAGGTCCCCTCTGTACCCCCCCACACACACACATTAGTTCCCCTCTGTACCCCCCCAAATCAGTTCCCCTCTGTACCCCCAATCAGTTCCCCTCTGTACCCCACACACACACACATCAGTTCCCCTCTGTACCCCCCCAAATCAGTTCCACTCTGTACCCCCCCACACACATTAGTTCCCCTCTGTACCCCACACACACACACACACTAGTTCCCCTCTGTACCCCCCCAAATCAGTTCCCCTCTGTACCTCCCCAATCAGTTCCCCTCTGTACCCCCCCCACACACACACATCAGTTCCCCTCTGTACCCCCCCAAATCAATTCCCCTCTGTACCCCCCAAATTAGTTCCCCTCTGTACCCCCCCAGACACATTAGTTCCCGTCTGTTCCCCCCTCCCACACACACACACACTAGTTTCCCTCTGTACCCCCCAATCAGTTCCCATCTGTACCCCCCAAATCAGTTCCCCTCTGTACCCCCACACACAATTAGTTCCCCTCTGTACCCCCCAAATCAGTTCCCCTCTGTACCCCCACACACACAATTAGTTCCCCTCTGTACCCCCCAAATTAGTTCCCCTCTGTACCCCCCCACACACACAATAAGTTCCCCTCTGTACCTCCCAAATTAGATCCCCTCTGTACCCCCCACACACATCAGTTCCCCTCTGTACCCCCCTCCCACACACATTAGGTCCCCTCTGTACCCCCCCACACACATTAGTTCCCCTCTGTACCCCCCCAAATCAGTTCCCCTCTGTACCCCCCCAATCAGTTCCCCTCTGTACCCCCCCCCCCACACACACACACATCAGTTCCCCTCTGTACCCCCCAAATCAATTCCCCTCTGTACCCCCCAAATTAGTTCCCCTCTGTACCCCCCCAGACACATTAGTTCCCGTCTGTTCCCCCCCTCCCACACACACACACACTAGTTCCCCTCTGTACCCCCCAATCAGTTCCCATCTGTACCCCCCAAATCAGTTCCCCTCTGTACCCCCCACACAATTAGTTCCCCTCTGTACCCCCCAAATCAGTTCCCCTCTGTACCCCCACACACACACACAATAAGTTCCCCTCTGTACCTCCCAAATTAGATCCCCTCTGTACCCCCCCTCCCACACACATCAGTTCCCCTCTGTACCCCCCCTCCCACACACATTAGGTCCCCTCTGTACCCCCCCACACACAATAGTCCCCTCTGTACCCCCCCAAATCAGTTCCCCTCTGTACCCCCCCAATCAGTTCCCCTCTGTACCCCCCCCCCCACACACACACACATCAGTTCCCCTCTGTACCCCCCCAAATCAGTTCCCCTCTGTACCCCCCCACACAATTAGTTCCCCTCTGTACCCCCCAAATTATTTCCCCTCTGTACCCTCACACACACAATTAGTTCCCCTCTGTACCCCCCAAATTAGTTCCCCTCTGTACCCCCTCCCACACACATTAGGTCCCCTCTGTACCCCCTCCCACACACATTAGGTCCCCTCTGTACCCCCCAAATCAGTTCCCCTCCGTACCCCCCCACACACATTAGTTCCCCTCTGTACCCCCCCAAATCAGTTCCCCTCTGTACCCCCCCACACAATTAGTTCCCCTCTGTACCCCCCAAATCAGTTCCCCTCTGTACCCCCCAAATCAGTTCCCCTCTGTACCCCCCCCCCCACACACACACACACACATCAGTTCCCCTCTGTACCCCCCCAAATAAATTCCCCTCTGTACCCCCCCACACACACACACATTAGTTCCCATCTGTTCCCCCCCTCCCACACACACACACACTAGTTCCCTTCTGTACCCCCCAAATCAATTCCCCTCTGTACCCCCCCAAATTAGTTCCCCTCTGTACCCCCCCCACACACATTAGTTCCCCCCCTCCCACACACACACACACACATTAGTTCCCCTCTGTACCCATCCCCACGCACACAGACACAATAGTTCCTCTCTGTACCCCCCCATTATCTGCCTGCTGTGCTGGCACAGTACCTCTTCCATGCTCCACCTGTCCCCCAAGGCCGGGAGCCGCCGCCAGGCGCTATGCTATTGACGCTAAAGCCCATGATGCATCGCAGATCCAGACTGACACGGCCAGACAAAAGAGGGGGGGGGGCGCTGTGCTGCACTGCTGCTGGACACAGTAAAGATTAGAGTGGAGAGCGGCCTCGGTGCTGAACACTGTGTGGACACATGTCACGTCAGTCACACAGACAGAGAGAGGAGAGGGAGGGGCTGCTCCCTGATTCTGGTGGATGCTGGACACGGTGACACCAGGCCAGGGCAGCAGTGATACACAACACATCAGAGCGGAGAGCGCCCTGGGGGGGTGCGGCCGGGACCCATACCATGATGTGACACTGATTTTCAAAGCAGCGGAGGGGTAGGGGGCGGGGCTTTGGCGGCACTGCTTGACATGTCAAGGCGCTGGTGGAGCTCTCTGGAGGACAGTGCGGCACTGTCTGTGCTGAGTCCGGGAGTAAAATAACCAGCGGCCGGGCGCCCTAGGCGGCAGTGCGCCCTAGCCGGTCGCCTAGTCCGCCTAGTGGTAGAGCCGGCCCTGTGTATGACCCTTTGTTCTAAGGTGCTCTCCTTGAGGTTGGCTTATCAATTAAAAGCCCCTATTTTAGGCTTTTCCATCATTAATTTACAGGTAATGATTTAATTAATTTTGATATTCCTTATCTATTTTCATTTTTTATATTTATATATTTTTCAAATTTTTTCATTTTTTTCTTTTCTTTTTTATTGTTGTTGATATACGAGCCTTTGTATTATGACATAGTTTTTCCAGTCATTTAAAAATTCTGTGTATATTTTTGTTTTCACCTGTATTGTAACTGTGTTTAAACATTATGTGTTCATATTCCCCCTTTTTTCTTTTTCAGTATTTGTTCGACAAAAACTCCTGAAGAAGCCAAACCATATGGCGAAACATGTAGAGAAATTTGTCTTTTTGCTTATCTGAAACTGTATTTCATATGATTGTTTTTATATTTTATACTTTCCTATTCTCTGTAATTAAAATTTATATTTTTGATAATTAACTGTGTGGTTCATGCACCTTAAAAGTCCCATTATTTCCAAATCCTCTTGTTGTTTTTACATTAAGGGATGTGGTGCCTATGAAACATAGGTGACAGGTATTTTTTCAAAATTCTCCTTTGAATAAAACAAATTGTTCATGCTAAAGCGGTCCTCCCCCCACCTTACATTAAACCATCAACTGTAAGTAACTAGAGCTGCACGATTAATCGTTAAAAAATCATAATCTCGATTCAACCCCCCTCTCGATCTTAATCCAGCATTTCCACGATTCTTTGTAAACGGTGCAGAGCCATTCACTGCTCAGAGCTGTAAAAGAAGAAAAATGCCAGAAAATGTTTATCAACATTGGTCAGCGCTGAGTGATAGAGAAGAGATACAATGTATCATTTTGGTTCTTTTAGATCAAAGGGATAAACTTCTGTCTATAAATGAGGTCAGTTTAACCACTTAAAGCGGTAGTAAACCACTCCAAAAAACAAAAACAAGCAAGACAATAGCATAATGTGCTAGTAGGCATTGCATACTAGCACATTATGAAATACTTACCTTAGAACGAAGCTCCCGCAGTGCGCCTGGTCACGTTTGCGTTTCTTCCAGGTTCGCGGGCTCTGGCGCTGTGAGTGGCCGCAGCCGCAGTGACGTCACTCTGCACATGCGCGTGGGAGACCTCCGTTCCGGCACGATCCACCAGGCCTTCAGAGCGCATGTGCCGCTGATGTCAGTGGCTGCATGCAGGGTGAATATCTCCTAAACCAGGGGTCTTCAAACTACGGCCCTCCAGGTGTTCGGGAACTACAATTCCCATCATGCCTAGTCATGTCTGTGAATGTCAGAGTTTTGCAATGCCTCATGGGATTTGTAGTTCCGCAACAGCTGGAGGGCTGTAGTTTGAGGATCCTTGTCTTAAACCGTGTAGGTTTAGGAGATATTAATTTTACCTACAGGTAAGCCTTATTACAGGCTTGCCTGTAGGTAAAAATGACCAAGCACTGTATACAACCACTTTAAAGACTAAGCCTTTTTTGTTGCTTACAAGTTGAAATCAATAATTATTGCTAGAGATTCACTTAGATATTTATATATTTTTAGCAGAGACCCTAGAGAATAAAATGGCGGTCTTTGTAATACTTTGTCACACTGTATTTGCGCAGTGGTCTTTCAAACGCAATTTTTTGGGAAAAGGCACACTTCTGTGAATTTAAAAAAAAACTAAACAGTAAAGTTAGCCCAGTTTTTTTGTATAATGTGAAAGATGATGTTACGCCACGAGAATCGATCTTTATTCTAAGCAAAAAAATTGTGATTCTTATTTTATCCAGAATCGTGCAGCTCCATAAGTAACTGTAAGTATACATATTGTTTCTTTCCTCTTTTATTTGCACTTCCCTGCATCCCATTGCTTTGTTCCATCCCTACTGTGAAAAGCACACCTCCATTTTAAAGATGGACATCAACGGCCGGCTTTTTCTACATTGTCTGTGCCAACTAACATATGAAGTCATTGTTAGATGTCTGGAAGAAAATGCTTTTATCTCACATATGCACATACTTCTTGATTGGCATGCAGGGCCACATGCACCTGTACTTTTTAAGTTTAGGGGTAAAGAGCCACTTTTTCACCTGAGACTTGTGATTTGTAAATATTGAGTTTCCTGTTCTATCAGATGGGTGGAATAAGAGCATATAGCCATGCTAAGCCTATCTAACAATAGTAATGGTGTGGGTACCTTCTGGTACATGTAGGTAACTTCACTTACCTTAAAATCTATCTTTGTGCATGGGAAAGTCCATGGATCCTAGGCCCAGGGCGTAAACTGAGCCTTAGTGCCCCTACAAGGTTCTTAATGTGAACCTGTGCCCAAAGTATAGACATCATAGTACTCACATATTCTGCACAAGCTGTAAAAAGCACATTAACACAAACCATCATTCACCTCTGTAGCTGTAGGCATTATGGAGAATTTGATCTTCAAAATTTACAACACAAATCTCAACTTTTTTTTTCTATTGCTGCAGAATGCTAGCAAGCCCTCTAATGTAAACAAAACCCCATGTGTGTGTGAGCTGTTCGAAATTGATTTAAAATCAACTTTAGCATTTGTGTCGAGGATCTTTAAGGATGAAAAATCTTACAGTACAAGCGGCTAGAAAGGTCTAGAGGTTTTAAAAAAAAAAAAAGCAGATCCCGGGAAGTCATTCCTTTTAAAAGGGGAGGCAAAGGAATAGTCACCAGTATCGCCCGGTGTCTTCCTGCAGAAGATCTTTGCCCATTACTGATTTACAAATCCTTGTTCTGCACTTTGTCAACAATAATCAACACAATAGTGACATCACCAAATCTCCTGAAACTAGTAATCACTCTAAGGCACCATTGCCTTGGGTCCTATTTACATACCAGAAACTGCACTACAATTTTTCAGGAGGAATTCATAAAGATACACTTGATGCTTAGCAACAATTAACCTATCTAGGTTTTCCCTAAAACATAGCACATCTTACATTTTTAGTTCTGTTCCACTTTAAAGCTCTTGGGCACTTTAAAGAGGAAGTAAATCCCGATGGGTTTTACTTCCTCTTTTGCTCCATACAATACCTGCAAATTAAAAGCATAACGGGCTAGTATGCATCGCATACTAGCCCATTATGTGACACTTACCTGAAAAGAAGCCCGCAATGTCCCCTGTGCAGGCCGTGTCCATCTTCGCACCTCTTCCTTCCGGGGCCGCGGACTTCAGCTCTGTGACTGGCCGGAGCCGCATGACGTCACTCCTGCAGGAGAGCAGTCAGTCACGGCACATGCTGAAGAAGAAAGGGCACGGAGGTGGAACAAAAGAGGAAGTAAAACCATTGGGGTTTACTTCCTTTTAAAGTGCCCAAACTATGAACAGTATTCTTAGGAAACAGTCAGAGCTTTAAAGTGGAACAGAACTAAAAATGTAAGATGTGCTATGTTTTAGGGAACACCTAGATAGGTTCGTGAAGAAATAATTTCGGACGGCTGCACTTCCAAAAATCCTTTTATTGGAGCTTCATATGACAAGTGGTTGACAGATGGAGCAGGGGACAAAGAGGTAGACGCATTTTGCGCAAATGTCCGCGCTTAGTCATTACCTATTGGAACTAGTCACCACAATCACCTATATACTACTGTAATGTGTTATCATTAGGTTACAGGTGAACTAACCAATTTAAAATTAGTACTCAGCTGGTGTTACAAAGAAAACCCGGCTAGAATACACGATACTTACACTCAAATCTTTTCATCTTCCGTTAGGGGGGCATTAAGCTGGGCCGAATCCGAGTCGGACAAGCAGGGCCGAATCCGAGTCGGACAAGCAGGGTATGGGGTATTTATCTAAAAACGAACAGATATCGTCATGGGAGGGACTGACCTTAGAAGAATAGACATCTTGAAAAAATTGTTTAAAGGCATCCATGATAGCATGAGTGGAGTAACACGGAGCACCTTATGCATCAGCCACTGCCACTATATGTGAGGATGATTGTTGTGATTTGGCCAGCATTGCTAACATGTGCCCTGTGTTTTCCCCTTCCTCAAAGTGACTCTGTTGCAGAAAGAAACGTTTGTTCTCTGCCAGCTGCAGAGACAAGCCCTTAAGCATAGATTGGGTTGCCAACCAAGATGGTTTTGTGTCATCAGTGGGGTCAGCTACATATTTAGCCTCTGAGCGCCGAGCTTCCTCCTAGACTGAAACCTCCCATTCTTTAGTAGAAGTCTTAATCTGGGATATCACTTTAATAAACTGGCCGCGTAAGTATGCTTTTGCTGCCTCCCAAACCATGCCTATAGTCGTCGAGCCCACATTATGTCTGAAAAAGATCGTGAGAAGTTCTGGTATAGGATCAGGATTCGGAATGAGTGACAACCAGAAAGGGTTAAGTTTCCAGAGAGTATTACCTCTAACTGCCCCCAATCGTATATCTACCGAGAGAGGGGAATGATCCGAGATCTGTCGGGTGTGATATTGAGAGGAGTCTAATAACGGCAGAAGAAGATCATTCCCCAATCCCAGATCAATTCTAGATAGACCTCCTATCGAGGCTGACTGGCATGAGAAAACCCTGACTTCTGTGTTGCGCATTCTCCACACATCCGTCAGACCCATCTCTACCAAAAGGCGAGCAAACGGTGTCGTCTCTGCACACTATCCCCTGTCCGGGCATGAACCTTGTCCTTCTCATGGTCAATATAATTATTAAAGTCCCCTAGGACCAATACTGGTATGCCCGAAAAGCGAGACATAAAGTGTGCAAAAGTTTTAAGCAGACTGGCTGAGAATGGTGGAGGAATGTACAACTCTGCCAAGATACATTTTGTCCCATAAAGGGAACACAATAGAAAAATATAACGACCATCTGGATCAATCTTAATTTTTATAGCTGAGAACTGCGTGCCACTTTTCACTAGGAGACTCACTCCTCTCGAGTACACCGAATAAGTGGCGTGATATTGATGAGATGACAAAATTGTCTGATAGCAAATTGAGGGGTGGAGGTCGTGGGGAAGTGAGTCTCTTGCAGGCATATTATATCCGCGTTCAGACGCTTGATCGTGCGAAGCACAGCCAAGCGTTTGACAGGATTATTCTAACCCCCGACATTCCAGGACAAAAATCTGGTTACCTTAGACATTTCAGTATTATAACAAGAACAACAAGGATATCATTAGGTGCTATAATGCGACCTACTTACACTCCTCAAATCTGATGTAAAGAGTTTGGTCCAAATCCACTGCCAGGATAGTTCATTGTTGCTAAGCATCAAGTGTATGTTTATGAATTCCTCCTGAAAAATTGTAGTGTAGTTTCTGTACATAAAATTTGTTGCCAAAAGTGTTGAGGGGGCTTCTGGCTACACAATAAACACACTTCTTTTGAGACAACCCACTCTATAGCTAAAGCAGTAAAGTTTACAATAAAAAGATAAATGTAAAAACCATTGGAACTTATTTCAGGTACAGTGCCTTGCAAAAGTATTTATATATACCCTTTGTTTTTTGTCATATTACAACCAAAAACGTAAATGTATTTTATTGGGATTGGATGTGATAGACCAACACAAAGTGGCACATTAGTCTGAAGTGGAAGGAAAATGATAAATGGTTTTCACTTTTTTTTTTACAAATAAATACCGGTATCTTAAAAGTGTGGCGTGCATTTGTATTCAGCCCCCCTGAGTGAATACTTTGTAGAACCACCTTTCATTGCAATTACAGCTGCAAGTCTCTTTGGGTAAGTCTCTACCAGCTTTGCACATCTAGAGAGTGACATTTTTGCCCATTCTTCTTTGCCAAATAGCTCAAGCTCTGTCAGATTGGATGGAGAGCGTCTGAACAGCAATTTTCAAGTCTTGCCACAGATTCTCAATTAGATTTAGGTCTGGACTTTGACTGGGCCATTCTAACACATGAATATGCTTTGATCTAAATCATTCCATTGTAGCTCTGGCTTTATGTTTAGGGTCGTTATCCTGCTGGAAGGTGAAGCTTCACCCCAGTCTCACTTCTTTTGCAGATTCTAACAGGTTTTCTTCTAAGATTGCTCTGTATTTGTCTCCATCCATCTTCCCGACTCTAACCAGCTTCCCTGTCCATGCTGAAAAAAGTATCCCCACAACTTGATGTTGCCACCACCATGTTTCATGATGGGGAGGATGTGTGCAGGGTGATGTGCAGTGTTAGTTTTCCACCACACATATCATTTAGCGTTTAGGCCAAAAAGTAAAATTTTGGTCTCATCTGACCAGAGCACATTGTTCCACATGTTTTCTGTGTCCCACACATGACTTTTTGCAAACTGCAAACGGGACTTTTTATGCTTTTTACTTCAACACTGGCTTTCTTCTTGCCACTCTTCCATAAAGGCCCGATTTGTAGAGTGCACAACTAATAGTTGTCCTGTGGATCTCTGCAGTTCCTCCAGAGTTACCATGGGCCTCTTTGCTGCTTCTCTGATTAATGCTCTCCTTGCCCGGCCTGTCAGTTTAGGTGGACGGCCATCTCTTGGTAGGTTTGCAGTTGTGCTATACTCTTTCCATTTTCAGATGATGGATTGCTCCATGAGATGTTCAAAGCTTGGGAAATTTTTTATAACCTAACTCTGTTTTAAACTTCTCCACAACTTTATCCCTGACCTGTCTGGTGTGTTCCTCTGCCTTTATGATGCAGTTTGTTCACTAAAGCCCTGTACACACGATCGGATTTCCGATGGATTTTTCCATCGGATTTCCGATGAAGCTGACTTCCATCAGTCTTGCCTACACACCATCAGTCAAAAATCCGACCGTCCCAAACACTGTGACGTAAAACACTCAGACGAGCCAAGAAAAATGAAGTTCAATGCTTCTGAGCATGCGTGGGTTTTTTCTCCGATGGAGTTCCACACAGACGATCGGAATTTGCTATCGTTTTTTTTTCCTTCGGAAAAATTTAAAACATGTTCTATTTTTAATCACCGATGGAAAAAAGACCGATGGGGCCCATACACGATCGGTTTGTCCGATTAAAAAAGTCCATCGGACTGTTTTCATCGGT
Source organism: Rana muscosa (assembly GCA_029206835.1). Taxonomy (NCBI): domain Eukaryota; kingdom Metazoa; phylum Chordata; class Amphibia; order Anura; family Ranidae; genus Rana; species Rana muscosa. The sequence goes on along the minus strand of CM055121.1, from coordinate 69,709,602 downwards.
AAAACCAATCGTGTGTACAGGGCTTAAGAATCCAAATCTGTTCACCAGACACAGATATGTTGAGTCAGAAGAATCACTGGCTATTTTTTTTATTTATGCCACATGTACATAGAAATACAGCCATGCTTTCAAATACCGTATAAACTTATCACCACCTAAGTAATTCTAGTCTGTCAGTCGCATGACGCCCCAAACACTGAACAGTCAGACAAGAGACACCATTATTTCTTTGGTCTTCATTGTGGCATCCTGTGTCACCACTTGTTCCCCGGCCTGCTGATTGGTTTGTTGAATCAGTAATGACAATTTGGTCCAATGAGCAGGGAGGCGACTACAGAGGGAGAAAAAAGTAAACCCAGAAGTAGCAGAGTGAGCATCCTGGCTGTGTAATGTTAAAGCCGTGTAGGAATTAAAGACTGGCTTAACAGAATTACAAATCAGATTGGCAAAACCATTTCCAGATATAAGTGGGCTCTACTTCATAAAGCTGATGGAATGAAGAAGCTCAAGAAACAGACTCAAGCAGCAGACTGTATTGCCATCTGTCCTTGTCAGTCATGGAAAGATGCTTCTACTGCCAGTTCTAGGCATGTGACTACCTTTTCTTTAGGCAACCTAAAGTAGCCCCTAAAGTGCAGACAATTCACTGATTTCTGCAATGGCCCGCTCCATTCTGTCATTGGTTAGCTTGTAGGTCAAAGATAGAAAACATATAGCTTAGAATTCTCAAGGTTAAATAAACATACGCAAGTGTTACCAAAAATGCTCTTGAAATATGTTAAATCTCAGTTGGTTTAAGTTTCTGTTTGCTTTAGATATATAATGTGTGTATAGTATTAATGCTATCAGCCGTGACATGATTGATGATCTGCATAAATGTTAAGCCCTGTGGCTTTGTAAATGCACTACACTTTGTATAAGGATCTTATGGTGCAGGCTGCCATACAAACCTTTTCTAATTCAATCAAAACTAGTTTTTATTTTCTCAGCTGCAGAGGAATGGGTTTATTTTTTGTTGTGAAAATCCAACAGGATAATTTCTTGGACTGCTTATTAAATTTCTTTTAACCACTTCTGCCCCGGAAGGATTTACCCTCTTATTAACCAGGCCATTTTTTGCGATACAACACTGCATCGCTTTAACTGACTTTTTCCCCCACAAATAGAGCTTTCTTTTGGTGGTATTTGATCACCTCTGCGGTTTTTATTTTTTGCGCTATAAACAAACAAAAAACGTAAGTTTGAGAATTTTTTTACATTTTTTGGCTATAATACATACCCAAAAAATACAGTCGGGTCCATAAATATTGGGACATCTACACAAGTCTAATATTTTTGGCTCTATACACCACCACAATGGATTTGAAATGAAACAAACAAGATGTGCTTTAACTGCAGACTTTCAGCTTTAATTTGAGGGTATTTACCAAATCAGGTGAACAGTATAGGAATTACAACTGTTTGTATATGTGCCTCCCACTTTTTAAGGGACCAAAAGTAATGGGACAATTGGCTGCTCAGCTGTTCCATGGCCAGGTGTGTGTTATTCCCTCATTATCCCATTTACAAGGAGCAGATAAAAGGTCCAGAGTTAATTTCAAGTGTGCTATTTGCATTTGGAATCTGTTGCTGTCAACTCTCAATATGAGATCCAAAGAGCTGTCACTATCAGTGAAGCAAGCCATCATTAGGCTGAAAAAACAAAACAAACCCATCAGAGAGATAGCAAAAACATTAGGTGTGGCCAAATCAACAGTTTGGAACATCCTTAAAAAAGAGAACACACCGGTGAGCTCAGCAACACCAAAAGACCCGGAAGACCACGGAAAACAACTGTGGTGGATGACCGAAGAATTCTTTCCCTGGTGAAGAAAACACCCTTCACAACAGATAGCCAGATCAAGAACACTCTCCAGGAGGTAGGTGTATGTGTGTCAAAGTCAACAATCAAGAGAAGACTTCACCAGAGTGAATACAGTGGGTTCACCACAAGATGTTAAACCATTGGTGAGCCTCAAAAACAGGAAGGCCAGATTAGAGTTTGCCAAACAACTTCTAAAAAAGCCTTCACAGTTCTGGAACAACATCCTATGGACAGATGAGACCAAGATAAACTTGTTCCAGAGTGATGGGAAGAGAAGAGTATGGAGAAGGAACTGCTCAAGATCCAAAGCATACCACCTCATCAGTGAAGCATGGTGGTGGTAGTGTCATGGCGTGGGCATGTATGGCTGCCAATGGAACTGGTTCTCTTGTATTTATTGATGATGTGACTGCTAACAAAAGCAGCAGAATGAATTCTGAAGTGTTTCGGGCAATATTATCTGCTCATATTCAGCCAAATGCTTCAGAACTCATTGGACGGCGCTTCACAGTGCAGATGGACAATGACCCGAAGCATACTGCGAAATCAACCAAAGAGTTTTTTAACTGAACAAAGTGGAATGTTATGCAATGGCCAAGTCAATCACCTGACCTGAATCCGATTGAGCATGCATTTCACTTGTTGAAGACAAAACTGAAGGGAAAATGCCCCAAGAACAAGCAAGAACTGAAGACAGTTGCAGTAGAGGCCTGGCAGAGCATCACCAGGGTTGGAACCCAGCATCTGGTGATGTCTATGCGTTCCAGACTTCAGGCTGTAATTGACTGCAAAGGATTTGCAACCAAGTATTAAAAAGTGAATGTTTGATTTATGATTGTTAATCTGTCCCATTACCTTTAGTCCCTTAAAAAGTGGGAGGCACATATACAAACTGTTGTAATTCCTACACCGTTCACCTGATTTGGATGTAAATACCCTCAAATTAAAGCTGAAAGTCTGCAGTTAAAGCACATCTTGTTTGTTTCATTTCAAATCCATTGTGGTGGTGTATAGAGGCAAAAAGATTAGAATTGTGTCGATGTCCCAATATTTATGGACCTGACTGTATATATAAAAACACATTTATTCATCAGTTTAGGCCGATATATATTCTTCTACATATTTTTGGTAAAAAAAAAATCGCAATACGTGTATATTTATTGGTTTGCACAAATGTTATCGCATCTACAAACTATGGGATAGATTTAGGGACTTAATTTTTTTATTGTTTTTACTAGTAATGGGGGAGATCTGCGATTTTTAGTGGGACTGAGACATTGCGGCGGACAAATCTGACCCCAAATTACACTTTTTGGGGACCAGTGACATTATTACATTGATCGGTGCTATAAAAATTGACTGATCAATGTAAAATTTACACGGGCAGGGAAGTGGTTAACACTAGGGGGCGATAAAGGGGTTAAGTGTGTTCCCTGGGTGTGTTCTAACTGTAGGGGGGGATGGGCTGCTTGGGACATGACAGAAATCACTGTTCCCGATCACCGGGGAACAGTAGATCTGTCATGTCATCTGTCAGAACGGGAAATCGCCTTGTTTACAGTACATAGGCAGTTCCCCATTCTGCCTCTTCTCACTGCGATCGTGGGTCGCCGGCGGACATAGAGTCCGCAAGACCCGCGGGCACTCTCCCTCACCATAAGAGGAGAGCGTGGCACGTGCCCGTCCAAGCCACCGTACAGGTACAGCGATTCGCACAGCGCTGCTGACCTGCCGCAGTATATCTGCGTGAGCTGGTCAGCAAGCGATTAAAGTTGCCTAGTTTGCTGTTTTGGCATATGTGGAGTTGCTAAATTAGAGGAAAGCCATTGTTTAAACAGGTAATATTAAAGAGATCCTTTCACCAGGTTACACTTCTAAATGTTTAGTCCTTATTCGGTGCACTAAAGATAGATAGAACATCATTAATTTGCTCCTTCACTAACTTGGATGCAGGCTTTGAGAGCAGGGCAAGAGGATAGGCTCCAAAGAGATGAAGCCGCACATCGGACACTTAAAGGGTTAGTTCACCTTTACCAAAAAACTATGCAAATAAGGGGTGTCTGTAGATAAAAATAAGCAGCTTTGACTAAAGTTGAATAAGGACCTTGCTATAGGCCATTTATGTACCTCATAAAGCCTGACTGGAAAGCTCCCAAAACGTTGCTAAGGATGTTGGTAAGAGAAGCCCAGCTGTTACTGTTCATCTTCACCATTTTAGGAGGGAGCTCTCAAACGCTGATCTCAGAGCTACTGCATCGGGAGAGAGAGCATGTGAGGGGTTTGAATCTGAGAAAAAACTTGTTCCTGTGATGGTGGGGGTGAACAGTAACAGCTGAGCCTCTCTTAGCATCGTCCTGAAAGTTTTCCAGTCAGGGTTCAAGAGGTACGTAAATGGCCTACACGTATAGCAAGGACATTATTACATTTTGGTCAAAGAAAGCTACACAGCTTTTTATCTGCAGACGTCCCATATCTGCATAGGCAGTGTTTTTGGCTAAGATGAACTATGCCTGTAAGCTCTTTCTTCATCTAGCTTTCTATGAGTACCGTTGATCTCCAGACCCCCTGTTGGGAGAAGACGGAAGGGGCTGAAGGACTCGCTCAGCTGCATTCAAGCACTGAGGCTGACAAATTAAGCCACTTTTCTCTGGAGTTGTCAAGAGCTGCATGTTAAAGTGATTGTAAAGGTAAATGTTTTTTTTACCTTTAAAGTGGATAGGATATAAACCCTCTCCTATATCCAGTGAAGTGAATAGCCTCAGATGATACACAGATATGAAATACATTTCCCTACATAAGTTTTACATATATATCTGCTGTCTTCAGCTTTCTACACTCTTTAGAAAGTGCACGTCATGTCACAAATTGTTATTCCTGTTTCAGCACTGGGTGTGGAGTCTTGGCATACCCTGTGTGACAACTGATTGGAGGAAAGGCACACACCCCAACTCCACATAGGCAGAGGAACGAAGAAACTTGCAGAGTTGTGCTGTGAATAGACAAGCTCTCTGCTTATCTATCTGCACCCTCCCCGACACAAATTTCCAGCTACTTTTATCTCCTGTGTCTGAAAACTTGTCAGAAGTTATCATGCTGATAACTGAGGAAGGAAGCTGCAGAAAGAAACGGGACTTAGGACTTTAGAGAGAGACAAGTAAACGCCAGAGACATATGTGCTTAGGTCAGATTTCATGAATGAGGTTTACAACGACTTTAAAGCGGAGGTCCACCCTAAAAAAAAAAAAATAGACAAAAAGGCTCCAAAAAATAATAATAATTATATATATATATATATATATATATATATATTATACTTACCAGAAAAAGCTGTTGCAAGGCAGATCGTCCTCATCTGCCACTTCCTATTCCGCTGATCTTCTGTCTTCTCCTTGCGTTGTCTTTTGGCACCCCCCAACCCCCCCTTCTCCTAAATACTCACCTGAGCCCGATATTTGCATGTCTGCAGCAGCTCTCCTCCCCTCCCCTCCTGCAGCTGTCAATCAAAACCTGTCAGCAGAGTGGGGGGTGGGGACGAGCCGAGTTGTGTGTCTGAATAGAAGCAAACAGCCTGGCTTGGAATCGGGCACTAACGAGTGCACCTATAGGAAGCTGCTTTCTTCTTATGGTGGGGAGGAGGAGCTAGGAGTGCCGACAGGGGACCCCAGAAGAGGAGGTTCGGGGCTGCTCTGTGCAAAACCATTGCACAGAACAGGTAGGTATGACATGTTTATTATTTAAAAAAAAATCAAAACCAAAGCTTTACAATTACTTTAACAACACTTTCGTTACAGCTATCTGCAATTAGCTGCCAGTGGTGGTTAAAGGATCTGACACTCATGGAAGTGTCAGACTCCTATTAAAACTGAAATATTTTTTACAATTGTCAGCATGGACCAGTGTAAGTATGCATGTGGTAGGCACCACTGCTACAGTAATTGCTGCTGGCTTCCAGGCCAAATGACTGCCCTGCTGCTTAGGAAACGCAGGAGGTTGCTCACTCCACACAGGTACCAATTAGAGAGTACTTTCAATTTTTCAGTGAATGCAAAGTGTTCTACATTTAGATGAGGTGGAGATTGTGATGTCACCTGCTAGTTTCTCCACCAGAGAACACTTTGCAGTCCTTGAGAAAATGACACGATGCCATTCAGAGAACACTTGGCAAACAAGCTACCTCCCTCCTGTGTTCATAAAGTAGCAGGGCATCTGCTTGACACGGGACCCAGAAGCCAGTGGCAATCACTGTAAGAGTGGTGTCTACTAAAGTGATTTCCAGCCTCCAGTGGGATTATCCAGGTATGACCAATGTAACTATGCAAAAATAGCCATACCTGGAATTCAGCCTTAACTCTTATGCCGCGTACACACGATCATTTTTCCCGTCGGAAAACGACAGTGTGTGGGCTTTTTGTCATTTTTCCCGACGGGAAAAACGGCATTAATCACGACGAGAAAAATTAGAACATGCTCTAATTTTTCTCGTCGTGATTCCCGTCATTTTTTCCCGCGGCAGCTTTCCCATAGGGAAACACTGCCACGGAGCCCACACACGGTCGTTTTTCTCGACCAAGAAAAAAAATGTCGGGAAAAACGGCCGTGTGTAGGGAACCAAGCCGTTCTCTCGTTTTTCCCGTCGATTTTCTCGACAGTGTTTTCACCGTCGAGAAAATCGATCGTGTGTACAGGGCATTAGGTGCTCCTGAAGATTAATTGAAACAGCATATGACAAATTATTAGGTGCACATCTATGTATTATTTTTACAATGTACAATAATAAAGGCTCTAAGGCTCCATGTACACAGAAGCTCAAAAACGGCCGTTTTTAAAGCAGCAGAAAAAGCTAGCTTTTATCAGCGTTTTTTTACTAGCTTTTATTAGCGTTTTTCAGTGTAGCTTTTTTTAGCTTTAAAAAAAAAAAAAAAAAAAAAAATTTTTTTTTTCAATGGACTAAAAAACGCTCGCGGCCAGCGTTTTTGAGCGTTTATGAGCGTTTTTCGGCGTTTTGCGGTTTTTTTTGCGTTTTTTTCTGCCGAAAAAACGGCACTTTGAACGCAAATTTCCTGCGTTCAGAAAAAAGCCCATTAACTCCACTGCTCATTAAAGCTAAAAAACGTTATGTGTACATGAACACATAGGCTAACATAGAGTGCAGTTAATGGGCTTTTAAAAAAAACGCCAAAACGCCCATTAACTGCAGTTTATCAGCTTCTGTGTACATGGAGCCTTATACTAAACCCTTGTTTGTTTTATTTTTTTTAAATAACAAACATGTCATACTTACCTCCTCTGTGCAGTTGTTTTGCATAGAGTGGCTCTGATTCTCCTATTCTGAGGTCCTTCAGCGGCGCTCGTGGCTCCTTCTCTCCTCGAGTGCCCTGTCGGGGAAGCACTCTCTTTCGGGACACCCGTGCGGGCGCGCGGGAGCCAATGGCTGTGCTGCTACCAATCTATCCAATCTGGACACCAGCTAGAGCTGGTGTGCTTGTCCCGGGGGAAAGAGAACGCGTTCAGGTAAGTAAAACGGGGGGTCTGGGGGGCTGCTGCTTGACAGAAGGATTTTCACCTTAATGCATAGGGTGCATTATAATGAACGGTGGGTTTACATCCACTTTAACTTGGAACATTTGGTGACTGTCAAATGTTATTTTATGAGCCAATACAGCTGACACTTTCTAGTTGGTAATGTGCTTCTGACAATATGATTTCACTGGTATGCAGAGGCTCTTGAGCTTTAATTGTATGGTACACATTCAAACATTGGAACTTCCCAGTTCAGATTAGTTGATAAGCCAGAAAGGAATGAAGGTTGTCCTAAATCCACTTTGCTTACCTATGTTTTCCTGTTGTGGTGAGGACACCCATCTCTTGAACTTGGAGCGAGTGTCCATGGAGAACATACAAAATGGCAATTTTCAGAAGCAGTATAGCTGAGTATCGGTATAGTTATTAGAATAGCTGGTGTAAAAATGGAACATCCAACAACTGTTCTATAATTTCCACCGCTACCCAACAGTAAAATGCTGTACCATCCAAGGAATGAGAATAATTGCAAGGTGAAGCTCATTCGTTATTTTTAAATTCAGATAATACAGGTGTTAAATACTCTCTTCAGAGTTACAAATGCTGCAAGTGCAATGAACTTCTTTTTTCTATTGACCTCTTAAACCATCATATTTGTGTTTTGCAGTATACAATAAGTGTTCTTTTTTTGTTTGCTTTGCATGAGTTATTGCCGAGTGAAATTGACTCGTTCGTATGTAATCCTGTTCGGTAACCAGGCACATAATCCAGGTCAACAGAGGCATTGCTGCCTTGTTTTGTTTGAAGTCTTATCATTGTACATCTACTGTAATGTGTAGTGTGCTACTAATTATTGCTTATCAATGGTCCATGAATGAATGTTGTGTGTTTACCATTGCCTGTTAGAGCTTTTTATGTTTACATACAAGGAGGCTTCCAACAATAAATGGGCAAGTAGTCTTTAGTGGTATTATTATTATTATTATTATTATTATAATACAGGATTTATATAGCGCCAACAGTTTGCACAACGCTTTGATATAAAACCTGTTTTGAACTCTGCGTGTTGCAGGTTGATCATATAATATAATATATTATAATATAAGGTTTATATTCAGGTAAACTCAGTTTAATAGGGATTTAATGTCCTCTAAAGTAGTTCTGGTCACAGTTAAAGTGTTACTAAACCCACAACAGTAAAATCAGTCTGTATATGCAGTAAAGCATGCTTGTTATACTCACTGTGGAACCTAATGGGTTAATCCTCTGCATTTTTTAACCCTTTAACGCCTAAGCCTATTTCTGACATTTGTTGCTTACAAGTTAACCACTTAAGCCCCGGACCATTTGGTAGCTAGAGGACCAGAGGTGAATTCAGAATTTTGCACTGCGCTGCTTTAACTGTAAATTGTGCGGACATGCAATGTTGTACCCAAACGAAATTTGCGTCCTTTTCTTCCCACAAATAGAGCTTTCTTTTAATGGTATTTGATTGCCTCTGCGATTTTAATTTTTTGCGATATAAACGGAAAAAGACCGAAAATTTTGAAAAAAAATGATATTTTCTACTTTTTGTTATAAGAAAAATCGAATAAACTCAATTTTAGTCATACATTTAGGCCAAAATGTATTCAGCCACATGTCTTTAGTAAAAAAAATGTCAATAAGCGTATATTTATCGGTTTGCGCAAAAGTTATAGCGTTTACAAACTAGGGTACATTTTCTGGAATTTACACAGCTTTTAATTTATGACTGCCTATCTCATTTCTTGAGGTGCTAAAATGACAGGGAAGTACAAAACCCCCCCAAATGACCCCATTTTAGAAAGTAGACACCCCAAGGAAATTGCTGAGAGGCATGTTGAGCCCATTGAATATTTTTTTTTTTTGTCCCAAGTGATTGAATAATGACAAAAAAAAAAAAAATTACAAAAAGTTGTCACTAAATGATATATTGCTCACACATGCCATGGTTATATGTGGAATTGCACCCCAAAATACATTCTGCTGCTTCTCCTGAGTACGAGGATACCACATGTGTGGGACTTTTTAGGAGCCTAGCCACGTACGGGACCCCGGAAACCAAGCACCGCCTTCAGGATTTCTAAGGGCGCAAATTTTTGATTTCGCTCCTCACTACCTATCACAGTTTTGAAGGCCATAAAATGCCAAGATGGCACAAAACCCCCCCAAATGACCCCATTTTAGAAAGTAGACACCCCAAGGAAATTGCTGAGAGGCCTGTTGAGCCCATTGAATATTTTTTTTTTTTGTCCCAAGTGATTGAATAATGACAAAAAAAAAAAAAATTACAAAAAGTTGTCACTAAATGATATATTGCTCACACATGCCATGGTTATATGTGGAATTGCACCCCAAAATACATTCTGCTGCTTCTCCTGAGTACGGGGATACCACATGTGTGGGACTTTTTAGGAGCCTAGCCACGTACGGGACCCCGGAAACCAAGCACCGCCTCCAGGATTTGTAAGGGCGTAAATTTTTGATTTCACTCCTCACTACCTATCACAGTTTTGAAGGCCATAAAATGCCAAAATAGCACAAAACCCCCCCAAATGACCCCATTTTGGAAAGTAGACACCCCAAGCTGTTTGCTGAGAGGCATGGTGAGTATTTTACAGCTCTCATTCGTTTTTGAAAATGAAGAAAGAACATTTTTTTTTTTTCTTTTTTTTTTCAATTTTCAAAACTTTGTGACAAAAAGCGAGATCTGCAAAATACTCACAATACCTCTCAGCAAATAGCTTGGGGTGTCTACTTTCCAAAATGGGGTCATTTGGGGGGGTTTTGACACCCTTAGAAAGCCTGAAGGCGGTGCTTGGTTTTTGGGGTCCCGTACGCGGCTAGGCTAACAAAAAGTCTCACACATGTGGTATCCCCGTACTCAGGAGAAGCAACAGAATGTATTTTGGGGTGTAATTCCACATATGCCCATGGCATGTTTGAGCAATATATCATTTAGTGACAACTTTGTGCAAAAAAAAAAAAAATATTTTTCCGCAACTTGTGTCAACATATAAAATATTCCATGGACTCGACATGCCTCTCAGTATATAGCTTGGGGTGTCTACTTTCCAAAATGGGGTCATTTGGGGGGGTTTTGAACTGTTCTGGCATTTTATACACAACATTAGGAAGCTTACATCCACTCTTCTAACCACTTGAAGACAAAGCCCTTTTTGACACTTTTTGTTTACATGAAAACATTATTTTTTTTTGCAAGAAAATTATGTTGAACCCCAAACATTATATATATTTTTAAAGCAAAGGCCCTACAGAATAAAATGGTGGGTGTTGCATTTTTTTTCTACACAGTATTTGCGCAGCGATTTTTCAAACGCATTTTTTGGGGAAAAAATACACTTTTTTTCATTTTAATGCACTAAAACACACTATATTGCCCAAATGTTTGATGAAATAAAAAAGATGATCTTAGGCCGAGTACATAGATACCAAACACGACATGCTTTAAAATTTCGCACAAACGCGCATTGGCGACAAACTACATACATTTTTAAAAGCCTTTAAAAGCATTTACAGGTTACCCCGTTAGATTTACAGAGGAGGTCTACTGCTAAAATTACTGCCCTCGATCTGACCTTCGCGGTGATACCTCACATGCATGGTGCAATTGCTGTTTACATATGACGCCAGACCGACGCTTGCCATTGGGCAAGAGCAGGGCAGGACAGGGGTGCTTTTTTTTTTTTTTTTTTTATTATTAATTTTGCTTTTTTATTTTATTTTTAAACTGTTGCTTCCATATTCATTTATTTTTATCACTTTTATTGTTATCTCAGAGAATGTAAATATCCCCTATGATAGCAATAGGTAATGACAGGTACTCTTTTTTGAAAAAACTGGGGTCTATTGGACCCTAGATCTTTCCTCTGCCCTCAAAGCATCTGACCACACCAAGATCGGTGTGATAAAATGCTTTCCCAATTTCCCAAAGGCGCTTTTTATATCCGGGGGGGGGGGACATTCCCTCCCACTGCTTGTAAAAGCAGTCCAGAGGCTAATTAGCCACTAGGATTGCTTTTACATGAAAGCCGGCCGCTGGCTGAAAAGAATGATACCAAGATGATACCTAAACCCGCAGGCATCATTCTGGTATAAACATTCAAAGTCCAGCAACATACCAGTACGTTGCTGGTCCTTGTTGGACATGTATTGTAATCTTTTTTTTCATGCAGCCTGTTGGCTGAACGAAAAAAAAAGATTGATCGGTGGGTATGCCCACCATTAGAATACCGCCCTTCATCCACCCACTTCTAATGATGGGCATACATGCACCATTTATTTATGCCGAAGCATGGGGGCATCTTCTCGCAAAAGTTATGCCGCGTACACATGGTCAGACTTTTCCACGGGCAAGCCTCCGTCGGAATTTCGACCGTATGTACGCGGCATTAGGAGCAAAATCGCTCCTCCGCTCCTGCTGCCCCAATGCTTCGGCATATATGCTTTTTTTTTTTTAACTGTGGTGGTGAAATTAGCTCCTACAGCACTGGAGTCGCAGGGATCAGGCCTGTCTCTGCGAACGCTGCAGTTATGTGTGTTGTGTTTTGCAAGTGACAGTGATCGATCGATACTGCACTTGGGTGGCCTGGGCTGGACGGAGGGGCAAAACGCAGGTGCTAGCAGGTATCTGGGCTGATCCCGCTAACACTGCGTTTTTGGGAACCCTAAACTGCTGGGGACGCTAGTATAGATCTGATCAGATCAGATATTGAGCTGATCAGATACTATACCACTAAGGGGGGTGTATGCTTCACGCGTGGGTGTTAGCGCTACTGGCACTAACCTGACGCTGCCTGGGGTGTGACGCAGACCCTCTCTGACGCTAAAACCTGACACTATAAAAAGCAAACTAACTAACCAGCGTCACCCGTAACACTTATATGATGATCACTGGTGAAAGGGTTAACTAGGGGCAATTAGGGGGTTAAAACCTTTATTAGGGTAATATATGGGGGTACCTGACGCTATATAAAAACCTGATGGCGAACCTAAAAAAAAATTACTGGCTACCTATCGGCATCACCGACACTAAGACAACGATCATAAAAACGATTGCTTAGCGACAGTGGTGATAGGGGGTGAAAGGGTTACCTGGGGGGCGATCAGGGGGTTAAACCTTTATTAGATAATATATGGGGGTACCTGACGCTATAAAAACCTGCGTCGAACCTAAAAAAAATGACTGGCTACCGATCAGCATCACCGACGCTAAGACATCGATCAGAAAAATGATCGCATAGTGACGGCGGTGCTAGGGGGTGAAAGGGTTACCTGGGGGGTGATCAAGGGGGTTACACCTTTATTAGGTAATATATTGGGGTACCCGACGCTATAAAAACCTGCGGCGAACCTAAAAAAAATTACTGGCTACCGATCAGCATCGCCGACGCTAAGACATCGATCAGAAAAATGATTGCTTAGTGACAGTGGTGATAGGGGGTGAAAGGGTTACCTGGGGGGCGATCAAGGGGGTTAAACCTTTATTAGGTAATATATGGGGGTACCCGACGCTATAAAAACCTGCGGCGAACCTAAAAAAAATTACTGCCTACCGATCAGCATCACCGACGCTAAGACATCGATCAGAAAAATGATCGCATAGCCACGGCGGTGCTAGGGGGTGAAAGGGTTATCTGGGGGGTGATCAAGGGGGTTAAACCTTTATTAGGTAATATATGGGGGTACCCGACGCTATAAAAACCTGCGGCGAACCTAAAAAAAATTACTGGCTACCGATCAGCATCGCCGACGCTAAGACATCGATCAGAAAAATTATAACTTAGTGACAGTGGTGATAGGGGGTGAAAGGGTTACATGGGGGGCGATCAAGGGGGTTAAACCTTTATTAGGTAATATATGGGGGTACCCGACGCTATAAAAACCTGCGGCGAACCTAAAAAAAATTACTGGCTACCGATCAGCATCACCGACGCTAAGACATCGATCAGAAAAATGATTGCTTAGTGACAGTGGTGATAGGGGGTGAAAGGGTTATCTGGGGGGTGATCAGGGGGTTAAACCTTTATTAGGGGGGGTTAGGGGGCTACACTGGACCTAAGACTAAACTTTGGTGACACTTTTACAGTCACAAATGTCACTGATTGCAGTGATCACTAAATAAATGGTCACTGCAATCAGTGACACTGTGACTGGGGGCTGGGGGGTGTCTGGGGGGGCCTGGGGGGGCGATTTATGTGCCTATGTGTCCTGGTGTCAGTGTAGTGTTGTGTGTACTAACCTGGCATCTTCTCCTGTACGGCGCTCGGTATATGTGAGCGCCCCAGGAGAGATGACATCACTTCCTCCTTCCTGGCAGGCAGGGGAAGCTCTCTCATTCGCCGGGAGCGATCGAGAGGGGGTGGCCGGAATCGAACGGCCGTCCCCTCATGTCGGATCGCTCCCGAAGGTAAAACGACCGCTCACTGTAAAGAAGGGGGGTCCGATCGGACCCCCCAACTATACAAAGGCAATCACGTACATATACGTGATTCTGCCTGTCGGTGCCATTCTGCTGACGTATATTTACAGTGGGCGGTCGTTAAGTGGTTAAAATACATATTTTTTTAGCAGAGACCCTAGGGGAATAAAATGGTGATCGTTGCAATATTTTATGTCACACAGTATTTACGCATCGGTCTTTCAAATGCATTTTTTTGGGAAAAATTGACACTTTCATGAATAAAAACAAACAAACTAAACAGTAAAGTTAGCCCCATTTTTTTGTATAATGTGAAAGATGATGTAATGCAGAGTAAAGAGATATGTAACATGTCATGCTTTAAAATTGCACACACGCGGAATGGCGACAAACTACGGTACCTAAAAATCTCCACAGACGACACTTTAATTTTTTTTTTAGCGGTTACAAGGTTAGAGTTACAGAGGAGGTCTGGTGCTAGAATTATTACTCTCACTCTGACGATTGCTGCAATACCTCACATGTGTGATTTTAACACCGTTTACATTTACGGGCATGACGTACGCGTTTTCTTTGCTGCGAGAGCAAAGAAAAAAAAATCTGGTCGCTTTTATTGCTGTCACAAGGAATGTAAAGTTCCCTTCTGACATAATAGATGGTGACAGGTACTCTTTATGGAAGGATCGGGGGTAGCGTGATGGGCAAAATCACGGCACGCTGTCATATGGCGGTGTCCCAGAACTAGACAGGCGTGCTGCAGCCGTAATTCGGCTATAGCGCGGTCAGCAATTGGTTTAAGTATGTTGGTGCTATTTACTATTTATTTTGACACAATTTGTTTTTTTAAATCATGTGACTGGCATAATGCCAATCAGTGTGGTGCGGACATAGAATCATAGTGCATACATCAGCAGAGTACTAGAAGCTCTCCCCGCAAAACAGGGAAACAGGTGACCGCTGAACAACGCGCACACACTTTGTTTTACTACAGTACCTTGACTGTAGTAAAACAAAGCGTGTGTGTGTGTGAATCTCAGTGGGAGCACATAAACTCTTTCTTATATATTTTTCTGTTATTATGATTGGTGCTGAATGTTAAACTGGTTATTTGCTTTATAAACCTAGCCATACTAGGCACAATCTAGATACAATTTTATGATGCCAGATTGAACATGGTGTATGCTAAAACAGGAAGGGAACAGCTGCTATGGTCTTTAAAAGCCCAGTTTGCCCAGGAATCTGTCTGTTAAATGGCATGTAAATAGATATTTCTGCAGTGTGTCTGTGGGTGTTTTAGAGTAAAGTGCACCTGACAGTGCATGGCAATAAACTTTATTTATATAGTTTTACTTGTTTTATAACCCTAGATCGTCTTCTTGAGGTACACTTAAAAGCTCTGTAAACCCAGGACCAGGTCATATACTGTATAAGGCAACCTAGGTTACTTCGGTTCTGGTGGGTGGCTGGACCCCAGGTTTACCCAAAAACAAAAATATCGGGGAGCTTTCTCTTTCTTTTATTTATTTTTTTATTTTTATTTTTTATTTCACATTTTAGCACCTTGCTTGTCCCTTTTTTAGTAGAAGTGTATTGAGAGTATGTAGTGACACAGTGATCAGTGCTAATATTATACATTGTCACTTTACTAATGACACTTGCTGGAAAGGGGTTAACATTGAGGGGCAATGAAAGGAGTTAACTGTGTGCCTAGCAAGTGTAATGTGTGAAAAATTTGCTGCTTTTACTAATAGATATGGCTGATTTTTGGGAGAAAAAATCAGCGACATAGCTGCTCTCTGTACTAAGCCCTGTGTTGGTAAAAGCAAGGTTCTGTGCTGTGATTTACTAACCTGATCAGCAGGTCCCGGCCATAAATTATTTTTTTCACTTTTTATAACCTTGCCTTTCTCTACTAGTAGAGAAGCTTTGAGAGGATGGCTAGCCATCTGATCAATTCTTAAAGGGAGAGATAAAAAATGAGGGGCCTTTTTAAAGAGCTCTATCTACCTGCGGAATGCGTAGCAACTCATGATTGGATGATTTGGTTCCAGTCAGAGAGGGGTGTAAAGGCGGGAAATTAAATAGCTGTGATTATTATTTTTTTATTGTGTTAGTATTATTCATTTTGTTATTGTGTTTCTTTTTATTATTAGCTAGGTACCTGTTAAACTTTTTTCAAAAAAAATGTGTTCTTATATGTAAGTGGGTAAAATAATTTATAATCTGGAAGAGTCTCTTAACACCATTGTATTGCAGTAACACATAATGCACACCAATGCACTTGCATCTATGTTGCAGTGCAACTCAACACAATACAGTTTAAGTTGACTGACAATAGCTTTCAATTTGTTCACACTGTAAAGAGATTTGGCAGAGGTTCTGCCAATCACAGGTTGTCACACCAATTCAGCCTGTGTCTATGGTATGTATATGCTGGAATAACAGGGAGGTGAAGCCTCCATCAATCAATATTTTATATCCCGTCCTCATTGTGTTTAGCAATATAAGGAATATGAGGGAGGAGACTGTCATTTACTGCTGTGTATACGTCCACATGAGTAACCCTATAGTCATGTGGTCTGCACGGATAAGAAAAAGCAGGAAATTAACAGCTTGGAAGGCAACTGAAACTGGAGCATGCTCATGTGGCAACAGCTGGTCTAAACTATCTAAGGCTGCAGCGGGGACACAGACAGGGCAGAAGGGACAGCAAACAGCAGGCTCGACCAGGTGTTTTGCAATCTACAGAAAATGTATGCTCTAGTGGTAAAGCGAGTATAAACACAATCTAATTATCATGGGCAGACTAGTACTTACAGAGGCAGAGATGCCGAGAGCGGTTCACCCTTGCGACTAAGCGCACTTCGACCCCTGGAGGTGAGACAGGGGAGGAATGGCACCAAGAGGCACAGGCTACCCAGCAGGTGCTAGTAGACTTAAAGCAGGGTTTCTCAAGTGGTTGAGCAGCTGAGTCAAACTGGCAGGTGTGTGGTTGGCTGGAAGAACTTGATCAGAGAGTCCAGAACCAGGCTGAGGGTCAAGCACAGGCAGATAAGATAGTTCAAACACAGACGGAGGTACTCTGTTGGGAGCACACAAGGCAAGTCCAGGTCACAGGCAAAAGGTCAAGGCAAGAAGACAAGAGGCAGAGTCCGGGTCACAGGCTGAGGGTCAAACACAGGAGACAGGAGGAGTCCGTAGTACAAGCCGAAGGTCAGGTCCAGGAGAAGATCAGCAGAGTCAGAGGCAATCCGGGTCACAGCAGGTAATCAAACACAGGAACAAGTCACAGGTAAACAGGAAGCTGAAGACGAGCCAACAATTAGACTGAGTACCAGAGCTCCTTTTATAGGCCAGCCAGAGGCTCACGTTAGGAGTGCGCTAGTGTGCATGCATGCGCGCCGTGTTCCATCGCGCACCCGCGCAGGAACGCGGCTGATGCAGCTGGAAAGTCTATTCCTCTGACAGCGCCCCCCCCGAGGGGCGGCCTCTGGACGCCCAAGCTGGACATCAATTCCGGATGTTCACGGTGGAAGGCCTGGATCAAATGTGGAGCATGCAAATTCCGAGAGGGCTCCTAGGAATTGTCCTCAGGAGGGTACCCCTTCCAAGCAACTAAATACTGGAGTTGTCTACCCCTCTTCCTGCAACTCAAAATCTTCTCCACCTCGAACTCGTTCTCTCCGTCCACCAGGACAGGTGGAGGCGGAGGTTCTTCTCTGTCAGGAAAGGAGCTAGGAACAACAGATTTGAGTACTGAGGCATGGAATACAGCATGTATTCAATAGGACCTGGGCAAAACCAGTTCAAAGGCCGCAGGATTGATAATTTTCTTAATTTTGAAGGGGCCTATGAATTTTGGGCCCAATTTCCGTGAGGGAAGAGGTAGCCTGAGGTTAGTGGTTGATAACCACACTTCTTCGCCCACCTTGAAGGCTGGATTATCCTTTCTATCCTTGTCGTAGAACCTTTAGTAATCCTCCTGTGCTTTTTGCATGGCTTCCTGGATTTTCTGAAAGTTCTGCTGAATGGAGGTTACCCGGTCCTGTACAGCAGGGACAGACAGCTCAGGAAGGGCGTTAGGGAGAAAGGAAGGGTGGAAGCCGAAATTTGCCCAAGAAGGTGTTTGGTAGCCGAATGGATCAAGTTATTGTACGCAAACTCAGCGTAGGGCAGGAGAGTGGACCAGTCATCTTGGGAGCCAGAACAAAAGCAGCGGAGGTACTGCTCCAAGGTTTGGTTTGTTCTCTCCCTCTGCCCGTTGCTCTGGGGATGGTAGGCAGAGGAGAGACAGATTTTTATTTCCAAAGATTTGCAGAGTTCTCTCCAAAACTTTGAAGTAAACTGAACGCCTCTATCGGAGGTGATGCTCACAGGTACACCATGAATCCTTATTACTTCCTTGAAGAAAATATTAGCTGTCTGCAGCGGAAGGAGTACCCACCATGGGTAGGAAATGCGCCATCTTGGAGAGTCGTTCAATGACGACTAAGATAGTGGTGAACCCCCCCCCCCCCGAGGGAGGCAGGTCCACTTTGAAGTCCATGGAGACTTCCGCCCATGGTCATTCTGGGATGGATAAGGGTTTCAGTAGACCCCAGGATTTAGTATTAGATCCTTTAATGTGCTGGCATGGGACACAGGAAGCAACATAGTCTTTACAATCCTTTCTCCAACCTGGCCACCAAACAGAATGGGAGAGTAGTTCCATAGTTTTTTGAATCCCAAAGTGACCTGCCAATTTGTGGTCATGAAAGGTTCTCAATGTTAGGGGTCTTACCTCTGGCAGGAAGAAGATTTTCCCCCCGGCCCAGAGTAGGTCATCATGTTTCTCCAAGGAAGGGATTTCCAAACTGGAACAGTGACTGGAAGCCGCTTTGATGGTGGGTATTAGGTCCGTCTGAGTAATTAAAATAAAATTTTGAGGAGACAAAATGATACTCGGTTTGGCTGACTGAGGGGTTTCAAGGAACATTCGAGAGAGTGCATCTGCCTTTCCATTCTTTGAGCCTGGTCTGTAAGATATGTGAAAGTTGAATCTAGAGAAAAAGAGAGCCCACCGGGCCTGTCTGGGTCTTAGGCATTTGGCTGTTCTGAGGTACTCTAGATTTTTATGATCGGTGAAGATAAAACAGGATGGGAAGCACCTTCCAGTAGATACCTTCACTCTTCCAGGGCGAATTTGATGGCCAGTAACTCCCTGTCACCTACATCATAGTTCTTCTCTGGTGAACTTAACTTCCGAGATGCGAAGGCTACAGGGTGCAGAAGAGCCTTGGGGCCCTGTCGTTGAGAGAGCATGGCCCCAGTGGCTGTTTCGGATGCATCCACTTCCAGTACAAAGGTCAGAGCTGGGTCTGGATGCCATAATATTGGTGCAGAAGTGAATAGAGATTTTAGTGTGGTGAAAGCCTCTTGGGCTTCTGGGGACCACTGGAAGCGATTATGCTGGCGTGTCAGTTGAGTGATGAGAGCCACAATGGATGAGAAGCCTGTGATAAACCTTCGATAAAAATTTGCGAATCCGACATACTACTGCCTCTTGGGCAGGTAGAATTGCCCTCGCCAAAATGTATCTTCTACCCCATGTCTTATATACATTCCGGACTCTGCCAATACCCTTCCTAAAACAACAACTACAGCAACTACAATCTATTATCACAACCTTCATATGGGGCGGAAAACGATCACGTCTCAAGAGTAGCACTATGTGCAAACCAGTAACATCTGGAGGGATGGGAGCACCGGACTTAATAGCCTATTACAAAGCGACTATACTTGATTAAGCCAGAGTCTGGTGGAACCCTCTGCAACAAACCACCTGGCTTCAAATAGAAGAAGCAGCGCTACTGTCCCACCCTAGACTGACTCTCTGCGCCCTTCTCCTGCAACATTCAGGGACTCATTCATACCTAGACACTATTAATGCTACCATCAGGATATGGAAAGCCACCATACAATCCTCTTGAGGTATACCACTATGCCTGCTCAAGCAAATACCAATGGAAGCCCTCCACATTCTCACACCCAACATCAACGTCTCTGACTGGATTAGCAATGGCATCTCCAACATTGGAATCCTGTACCAAGGATCCGCCCTTAAGTCCTTCCAAAAACTCCAAACCGATTACCACATTGGACACACAGATTTTTTCTTATACCTGAGAATACGCTCGATCCTCTCTAAAGTACAATGGACTGATAATTTACTGACATGGCATATGACCACATTCTTCAACCTCAAAACATCTCGACGACGTGGAATCTCCTTTTGCTATAAACTTCTTACTGACACCGGCCCCACTTCAAAGTCACTAACGATGCTACAATGGGAGCAAAAACTGCAATGTTCCTACACTCCCCAACAATGGCATCGCTCGTTACAAGCACCTCTAAAAATATCCAAATGTCTCCTCCACTGGGAAACTGTCCAAAAATTATTCCACAACTGGTACCTTACACCATCTAAACTTGCCCGGATCTACCCAAACTCAACCAATCTCTGCTGGAGAAACTGTGGATTCCCAGGGACCCCACTTCACATATGGTGGGACTGCCCAATCATCACAACATGGTGGACCAAGCTCTCCAAACTCCTCCTTTCCATTCTTCCGGACCCTGTGCCCCTTACACCGCAAATGGTACTATTAGGCCTAGACATGGAACTTTGGCCTCGCTCTTCACGTACGATTGTCTCCCATGTATTCATTGCAACACGCCTGGCTATTGCCAAGACTTGGAAATCTCCCAACCCCTTCTCTACCACGGAAATAACTGCCCTCTTGAACAACCATTGCCTAATGGAATTTATGCACGCCAAAGCATACTTACAACTCCCTAGATTCCAAAAAAACTGGGACCTTTGGATTAAACACCCTAACTGCATACCCCCCATGAATGACCTTTCACCTAGCTGACTCCCAACACTAGGTGGACCCTCCATTGATGTAATGACTTGAATGCTGCCTGTATAGCTATACAATATTCACTGTTAGTTTTATTACCTGTTACGTATGTAAAATCCTCAATAAAATTGAGTTTAAAAAAAAAAAAAAAATTGCGAATCCAATTAATCGCTGTACCCCCTTTTTGTCCACAGGAGCCGGCCACTCCTGGATTGCTTTAATTTTCTGAGGGTCCATTGCGACCCCACCAGTAGAGATAATGAATCCTAAAAACTGTACAACTGTCTTTTTAAACTCACACTTCTCTGCTTTGAGGTATAGTTTATGTCTCCTGAGGATTGCCAAGACCTTTTTGATGTGTGTTTGACGTGTGTTTGATGAAGCTCGATGGTGGCAGAGAAGATGAGGATGTTGTCAAGGTAGACCACTAGAAAGCTATCCAGGTATTCACGGAAAATATCATTCACCAGGTGTTGAAAGGTGGCCGGAGCGTTGCAGAGTCCGAATGGCATTACCAGGTACTCGTAATGCCCAAACCTGGACCTGAAAGCGGTCTTCCATTCATCGCCGGCCCAAATCCGGATGAGATTGTAGGCACCACGGAGATACAGTTTGGAAAAGATTCGGGCGGCTCGAAAGCGTTGGAATAATTCTGGGATTAGTGGAAGCGGGTACCGTTTTTTTATAGTCCCTTTATTTAGTTCCCTGTAGTCAATGCAGGGCCTCAGGGAACCATCTGTTTTTTCCACAAAGAAAATACCGGCTCCGGCTGGTGAGGATGAAGGATGGATGAAACATTTTTCCAGGTTTTCATCTATATAAATTTTGAGAGCTTTTAGCTCATTCTCAGATAGTGGGAAGATCCTGCCAAAAGGGATTTCGGAGCCAGGCAAGAGGTCGATGGGGCAGTCAATAGGGCCTGTGAGGTGGTAGACAGTCAGCCCCTTGCTTGTCAAACACGTCCTTAAACTCGGAATATACTGGGGGTACATGCTGGAGATTGTCAGATGCAGGTGTCATAGCCAGGCAAGAGGCTGGAGCTGGAGACGGGCAGTGCTGAAAGCAATATTGGGAGGAGAAAGTGACCTCCTTTTTTATTCCAGTTAATTCGGGGTTCATGTGCTTGTAACCAGGGAAGACCCAGGATAATGGGGAACACAGGAGATGGAATTACATCGAAGCGTAGGAACTCCTGGTGACCGGAGTCTGTGGTGGTGAGGATGGGTCCGGTTTCCTGGGTGATAAGTCCGGAGCGGGGAAGAGACCCATCGGCCAGGTGTACCTGGAGGCTTTGTTTCTTGGTTAAAAGGGGGATATGCAGGTCATTAGCCAGAGAGGAGTTCAGAAAGCAGCTACACGCTCCAGAATCAACTATAGCCAGTAGGGGGGTTTCCTTTCCTGCTAGCTGCAGTGAGACAAAGAGAGTAACGTAAGTCTGAGAAATTCCGGCAATTTGATCATTCATGACAAATTGAGGATGGAACTTACTAGGTCTCACTGGGCAGGTACGAAGGAAGTGGCCCGATCCGCCACAGTAAAGGCAAAGATTGGCTTGTCGCCTACGCAGTCTCTCTTCTGAAGTAAGAGGGGCACGGACCAGTCCCAATTGCATCGGCTCGGGCTCCAGGATGGAGGAGACTGGAAGAGCTGGGAAGGGCGGATGGATGGGAGTTGGCTTGGGGAACATCCAACTGGGTCGGGAGTCTGGAAGTGTTCTGCACGCCGTTCTAGGATGCGTCGGTCCAGCTTGGTGGCTGCTTGGATCAGGTTTTCTAGGGTAGTAGGGGTCTCAATTCTGGCCAGCTCATCTTTAAGAGCTTCTGACAACCCCTGGTACTTGAGAGCGGCCTCATTCCAGCCAGTGTCAGCCAACCACTTCCAGAACTCGGCAGTGTAGTCCTCAACTGACCTCCGACCCTGAGATAGGTTATGCAGGGTGGCTTCAGCTGTGGCCATGCGCTGCGGATCATCATACAGCTGTGCCATACTCTCAAAGAAAGTGTCAACTGTGTTCAGTATGGGACTTCTCTGTTCCATCAAACTGTGGGCCCAAGCTTGTGGTTCATCGGCCAGGAAGGAGATGATGAATCCTACTTTGACTACCTCCGAGGAAAAAGTCCTGGGCTGGAGAGCAAGGTAAAGGGAGCAGGCGTTTTTGAAGGCCCTGTATTTCTTGTGGTCACCAGCAAATCGCTCTGTAGTAGGTATCCTGGGCTCAGGAGAGGCCATGTTCACGGTAGGACCTGAAGTGGCTTGAGAAGGAGGAGCCCAGCTGCTGGGTGCCGAAGGTGCAGCTGCTGACGCGGATGGTCCAGAAAGTTGCTGGAGACGATTGTCCATTTGGGTGTAGCCTTCCTGCAATTTCTGAACTGCATCTGTGAGTGCAGAGACTTGTTGGCACAGGATCTCGAGAGGGGAACGCGCTCTGTTGGCCTCAGACATGGCTGGCTCGTAATATCACGGGCAGACTAGTTACTACTTACCGAGGCCGAGATGCCGAGAGTGGTTCACCCTTGCGACTAAGCGCACTTCGACCCCTGGAGGTGAGACGGGAGGAATGGCACCAAGAGGCACAGGCAATCCAGCAGGTGCTAGTAGACTTGAAGCAGGGTTTCTCAAGTGGTTGAGCAGCTGAGTCAAACTGGCAGATGCAGCGTGGTTTGCTGGAAGAACTTGATCAGAGAGTCCAGAACCAGGCTGAGGGTCAAGCACAGACAGATAAGATAGTTCAAACACAGACGGAGGTACTGTGATGGGAGCACACAAGGCAAGGCAAGTCCAGGTCACAGGCAAAAGGTCAAGGTAAGGAGACAAGAGGTAGAGTCCGGGTCACAGGCTGAGGGTCAAACACAGGAGACAGGAGGAGTCCGTAGTACAAGCCAAAGGTCAGGTCCAGGAGAAGTTTAGCAGTCAGAGGCAATCCGGGTCACAGCAGGTAATCAAACATAGGAACAAGTCACAGGTAAACAGGAAGCTGAAGACGAGCCAGCTATTAGACTAAGTACCAGAGCTCCATTTATAGGCCAGCCAGAGGCTCACATTGGGCATGCGCCGTTCCATCAGGCCGCGCATGCGCGGGAGCACTGTTCCGCTGCACGCGCGCGGCTGGAAAGGCTATTCCTCTGACACTAATATAGCATGTATTGACAGTTTATAATGATTTGAGTTTATTGACACTTTCAAGCAAATGACCGCATTAAGGTTGGTATACCTGAGTTGGTACACTTCCAAATACTTCCTCTTATATACTGTATATCAGGATTATATTTTTAGTGTTAAATACAATAAAGCCATTATTGGTGCACAAACTCTGAAATTCCCATTGTGAAAGCTAAAAATATGTTGAGCTGATAAATAGTATACAATTAAAATCATTGTAAAGCAGAAAAAAAACAAAGCTTTAAAAAACTGTAAATTTGTGACAAATAACAAATCAATTGCCATCTGTTTAGTGTTAAAATACTATATAGCTCTAACATTATTCATAAACATACTGTTGTTGTGTAGAAATGTTGCGTGCATCTGTGCATGTGTGTACTTTATATACTCTTTTAATATCAGCTTCGCTTTAAAGATCAAGTCTAGTTCTCTGAGGCCACCTGCCATTAAAATATACTATGTGTGTGTGTGTGTGTGTATATGTGTGTATGTATGTATGTATGTATGTGTGTGTATATATATATATATATATATATATAATATAATATAATATATTATATGTGTATATATATATATATATATTACGCATAAAAGTGAGTGCACCCCTCACAATTTTGCCACCAGCTCTGTGATGTCCTCATGGAGGAATGGAAGAGAACTCCAGTGACAACCTGTGAAGCTCTGGTGAACTCCATGCCCAAGAGGGTTAAGGCAGTGCTGGAAAATAATGTCACATGAAAAGGTATAATAAAATGTTTACAAAAATGTGAGGGGTGTACTCACTTTTGTGAGATACTGTGTATGTTTATATGTGTACATGCGTGCGTATATATATATATATATATATATATATAGTAAAGGTTTTTTTTTTTTTTTTTTTTTAATGGGTCTTCTGTCCATCCAATGACATCACAGGTCCTGCCTCTTCTTGTAAGTGTTGTGGGGGTCACAATGAGATGCGACCCCCACATCTGTGTTTTAATCTGGAAGACTGAGAACATCAAGTGGCTGAAAATAAGTATTGCTGGGGCACAGCACCAAATTAAATGCAACTTTACTAAAGGCAAATAGACTGTGCACTTTTGCAAGTGAAGTTACACTCTGCAAGTGCAGTTGCTCCAGAGCTTAATAAATGAGGGAGAGCTCTGCTGACTTCCATTATCTAATCATGTACAAACATAAATGCTGTTTTTTGTTTTTTTTTCCTTGCATGTGATTGGATATTCTTTGTAAAGTGTAGCTTTACCTCATTTACTAAGCTCTGGAGCAACTGCACTTGGTGGTATTCTCGAGTGTGGCTCGGGGTGAAATTTCAGTACCAAAAGTGATAACCCCGAGCCACACTCTGGATCGCATCACATTGCAGGATCCAGGGAAAGTTACTTACCTTGTCCCCTGGATTCTGCGATGTCTCCCCGCTGTGTCTGTGAGCTGTCTCCTCGCTCGATTGACGAGTGCCGAGCTCCGTTCCCTGCGAGCGTTGCGACGCACGGGGATGGAGTTCGGCACCAAATAAAAAAAAATAAAAAAACAGTACACATACAGTACACTGTAATCTTACAGATTACAGTACTGTATCAAATTACTTCACACCCCCTTTGTCCCTAGTGGTTTGTCCAGTGCCTTGCATGCAGTTTTACATTATAAATACTTTCTTTCTGCCTGGAAACTGGAGATTGTCCATAGCAACCAAAAAGTGTCCCTTTATGTCAAAAGTGGTTTTAGACCAGCTAGAAAACAGCGATAATAAATTAGAATCACTTGCAGAATTGAGCGATGGCGTTTTGTGGGGAAATTCGTCATCAAACACTGAAAGTAATGACAGCGACAATTCTGCAACTGAGCAAATTTCAGTGTTTTTTATTTGATTACATTATTGAATAATTTTTATTATTATATTATTGGTTATAATTATTTATAGTTCTTTTATTATATTATAATTTATGATTTTGTGTTTCAAACTTTATCATACCCGGGATGTCTACTGGTTTGGACAGGTTTAAGTGAGTTATTCCTAAGAATTACAGGCCTACAATATAAAAAGCCAAATTTCCATGCAAAATAATTGTACTGCTTTCTGCATCAAAAATCTGACATAATCATACCGTCAGGGAGGTTAAAGTGTTATTAAACCAACAACAGTAAAATCAGTGTGTATATGCAGTAAAGCATGCTTGTTATACCTACTGTAAAACCTAAGGAATAAATCATCTGCATTGTGTAAAAAAGCTGTTTGATCCTGTATGCACAGATCCTTCTCCTCTTCCACTGACTCCAGAACATGTCTGGATAAGACAGAGCCTTTGGAGTCAGGCTGCACATGCTCAGTTTAGTGTGTAGTGCTAGAGTTTTTTTTTTTTTTTTTTCTTGGGAGAGTGCACGTGATCAACACAGGGCCAATAAGCACTGGCCAGATAGAGCTGGGTAAAGGGTCCTGCATCCTCATAGGACAGCTCAGTGCAGCATAAAACCTCCTCCTACAACAGGGGTGCCAAACCTTTTTAAGCACGAGGGCCACTTAAGCAACTTGGTAACCGGTCGCGGATCAGATTGGAGGTAGGACACAAGTCGGTTTACATCTGCCACTCCTTAGAGGTGAATGGAGGGTCCAATTGGGTCGGACTGACCATACGAAAGGGGCCCATGGCTGCTTTCACACTGATGCGCTGCAGTTTACCAACGCACTGTACCTTTGGCCTTCCTGCACTTTGCAATAGACTTCTATTATATTCTGCAGGTTTGGTGCATTTTCAGAAAGCTCACCAAAGTCGCAGGTAATAACAGAAGTCTATGGCTCAGTGTACGTAACCCGCAGGTGCACTGCTCTGCATCTGCGGATCAGTATGAAAGCAGCCCAGTAACCACTGCAGAACAAATGTTTGGAGCATTCTAATTGGTCAGCGCCGTCACATGGACGGCGCCAACCAATCAGCAGCCGCATAGCCTTCCTGTCAGCTATGGAAAAGACTCGAGGAAGGAGAGAGGATTTTTAAGCCCCGGGCTCCTGCCGTGGATATACCACGGTGGTCCAGGACCTGGGGTGAGGAGGGGTACCTGTGTAAGTTCACCTTACAGGTTTTTCTGTAAAGGTGAACGTACACTTTAATCACCACTGGGGTTTTTTTTTTTTTCTTGCTAAACAAATGAAAAAAGACTGAAAATGTTGAGAAAGTTTCTTTGTTTCTGTTATAACATTTTTCTCCTTCATGCTTCATGTGCACTGATGAGGCTGCACCGAGGGGCTGTACTGATAAGCACTGATGAGTCATCACAGATAAGGCAGCACTGATGAGGAGGCACTGATAGGCGGCATTGATGGGCGACTGTCACTGCACTGACCATAAGGGCACTGTTGATCAGTGCCCTGATTATCAGTGTAAATATGCCCTGTCAGAATTGCCGGTTACTGGCTCTCCTTTCTTAATGCTGTGACAGCGTGTGAGGTAAAGAATGCCGATAACCGGCAAGTTTGTTTACATGTGATTGGACACAGCTGATCAAATGGTAACGGGCCAATGTGTTTGGTCCTTAACTGCAGTCTGTTATCAGTCTGTGTCCGGAGGATGCATGCCCCAAGGCCTGTGGTTCTGTGTGGACGTCCTTGCACACCCTCCTAGAACTGGACGATCGCGCTGTAGCTGTCTTTTGGCTATAGCACAGTCGGGAAGTGGTTAAATCGACCCCATCGTATGCTTTTATTAGACTTTATTAACAGACTCCTAACAGATTGCTCCATCCACAAACAAGGTGGATCGAGGAGAAGTTGGGAGAGTAAAGGAAACGTATCAAATATCAGTTTCAGAGGAACTTGGATGAATTGTGTAGCAGAATTTTTTTAAAGATGCGCTACAATAATTATGCGTGCGATACAATCCATAATTTACTCTGTCACAGAGGTGTGGGTGGAACAGAGCACACGCAGAGAGTAGGCATACACACAATTTTTTTTATTGAACCGTAAGGAGTTGGCTCGCAGCCAGGTAGCAGGAATGGCAGACAGGCAAAGGACAGAAAGAAGTCAGTAACGCAGGGGCGGGCACACAGCGGAGTTAGCAGGGTTCATGCTGGTAAAGGGTCATTTGCAGCAGTCTGGGCTCACGGCAGGGATAGCAGAGTTATGGCAGGTAAAGGGTAATCTCTACACCGTTCTGGGCACATAACAGGGATGGCAGAGTTCTGATAAGCGAGGAGTCACTCTACTCACAGGACTGGTAGGCAATGGGTTAATCCACTCACAGGATGACACACAGCAGGGTTGGCAGGCACAAGGTTAATCCGCTCACAGTATGCACACAGCAGGGCTTGGTTCTGGATCACAAGGCACAATCCAGTACAGCAAAGTCCAGGGGCACATGGCAGCAATTCAGACAGGAACTCACCAACCAAGGGTGGTCTCAGCAGAGGAAGTCCAGGCAGAGTGGTCAGGAAAAGGGGGGGTCCAGAGGGCAGAGGTCCTTCACAAAGCTATCCCAGGTCCTCGAAGGGCTGTGTGTCCTGGCCTCAGCTTCAGGGTCACACAGACGGTAGTTGAAGGAAGAGCAGAGAATAGAGTAAAAGTCCTAGAATTCAGAACGCCACCCAGAACAAGTCTCAGCAGTGCAGAAAGTAAGGATAGTCCAGTGGTTCCATGTATTTTCTAGCCTCCTTGTAGGGGCACAGGCAGACAACAGTTCCTCAGGGTCCATTCTTGGCAAAAGCTGGGCAAATTTAAATTGTGTTTTGAATTCAGCTATTGCCCTGTACACACGATCGATTTTCTCGACGGTGAAAACACCGTCGAGAAAATAGACGGGAAAAACGGGGAACGGCTTGTTCCCCTACACACGGCCGGTTTTTCTGACATTTTTTCTCTTGGTCGAGAAAAACGACCATGTGTAGGCTCCCTGGCAGTGTTTCCCTGTGGGAAAACTGCCGCGGAAAAAAATGCCGTGAATCACGACGAGAAAAATTAGAGCATGTTCTAATTTTTCTCGTCATGATTCATGCCGTTTTTCTCGTCGGGGAAGAATGATGAAAAGCCCACACATGGTCGTTTTTCTCGTCAAAGAGAAAAAATAAAAAAAATTCAGACGAGAAAAATGGTCGTGTGTACGCGGCATAAGACTAGCCCACAAGGCTTCGGAGACGACATGTCTGGCCCTGTCCAATCACAGGACAACATGCTGTGTGCACCTCCTAACGCGATCAACTCCCCCTCCCTCCCCCTGCGGGCACAGGAACTCCTAGGCTAATTAAGCAGACAAGCTGGCTACAGTGCACACTGTTGATTTCAACTAAGAAAACAAAAAAAATTAAAAATATCTCTGGCCTCTGTTACATACTCCAACATGGAAGAGGTGTTATTTACCTATACTTACCTTTTCACCAATCGGTAAAGCGTTGCAGATGAGAACTACTTGAATTGGACACACATTCTGGGACTCAGGCCTCGTACACACGGCCGAGATTCTCGTCGAAAAAAACATGTCGTTTTTTTCGACGAGTTTCTTGGACAAGAAACTTGTCCCGGCCGAGTGTACAGACGCTCGATTCAAAGAACCCGCGGTTCTTTGAATGGAGCGTACGCGGTGACGTCATCGACTACGACGAGCATGCGCTCGTCACATTCGATGCCGTCGCCGCCATCTTGGTATACCCTACGTATGCCTAGGAAGCTACCGCGCATGCGTCGAATTCATTTCGAACATGCGCGGGCTTCCGGGAGGACAGGTAAGTGTACACACACTCACTTTTCTCGTCGAGAAACATGCCGACGAGAATCTCGACGAGAAAATAGAGAGCAGGATCTCTATTTTCTCGTCGAGATACTTGTCGCTTTTCTTGACGAGAAACCATACACATGAACGAATTTCTCGGCAAAAAATCTCTGCCAGCAAGTTTCTTGCTGGTTTTTGCCGAGAAACTCGTTCGTGTGTACGAGGCTTAACAATGGAGATGTTGCACAGTTTTCAATAATTTGGTGCAAGACTTTCCGCTACATACACACCGCCAGAAATGTGTTCTAAATGCCTTATTGAATCCCTCATCTTGATTTTCTTTTATGTTGTTTTTTTTTTTTTTTTTTTATGTTTCATTTTGAAATGGCTGACAATCTGAACCTTTCCCTCCATTTTATTAGAAAATATCTTAATATACAGTCTATACGGAAAAAGGGAAGGCTAATTGAGAAAACCGTAATTGGATAAGAGCATTTTATTCATACAGAACAGTTTTCAGAAATTTTCCCACTGTAGGCTATTTATAATCTTCTCTCAGGAAGCTAAATGGTCCCAATCTTGCCTGCTGTTTGCAGTGTGCTCACTGGTAATTTTAAGCACAATGCCAGGCTATGCGAGCTAGCGATTTCTTCCGTGGTGTCAAGCGGTGCATATTATCCTACACATTCAGCATTCAGGATCCCTCCACCTTAAACTGCATCTCGTTCTTGCAAATGGTGTTTCTCCATTACAGAACATAGGAGTTTATGATCTGTAAACTTGTGGGATCTTGGATTAATAGATTCTCACAATTTTAATGAACACAGTGTTGTCCTGTGTATCTTGTGGTATTTGTAATTTATGTAAACATCAGACTATTGTAAACTAGCTACTAGAAAAGCCTCATTGTCTTTTTTACAAAGCTCTTTCCTACTTCTGCGATGTAGTTGCTACACCATCTCATTATTGTATCTGATCTGTGTTAATGTAGGCATTCTAGAGATCTACCAGTACTGATATTCTTCTTTTAGGCTGGGTTTACAACCTCAGACAGATGCGACTCGCAGCAGGGGTCCGGTGCGTCCCTGTTCTCCTTATCAGGGCCAAATTTTTGCCTGAATTCGGATCTGAAACGGAAGCCAAAGACGCATAGCACTCCTGTGCAAGCTGCTTTTGGAGCCGCAAAGGATATATGTGAACAGTCTCCATAGTGCGAAGGTCACAATCTCCTGTCATGCGAATTGGATGCAGTGAAACCTGCATCCAATTTGCGTAGGTGTGAACCCAGCCTTATGCATCTCTGAGCTGGGTTGTGTGAAGTTTTTATGTCAAAGCCCAGTACACACATACAGAAATTCAGCCAGGTCAGCAGGAACCTGCAGACATTCGGTCCATGTGTACTCCTCTCTGTTTAACAGAAGCTGTTCTAACAACGATTTATGTTGAACTGTCGTGCTGGAAAACCAGTATTTGATCAGCACTCACAGCCAATGGCTGGAAGCACTGATCTGTGTATTCTGACGATGGGGGGGCTCCCCAATGGAACAGTGGAAGAGATATGTGTATCAACATTGATTGTGTTGATGTGGGGATCTGTCAGGTTTTTTCAAGCCCTCCCTGCGCCATACCAGGGCACATGCCCTTAGCATGTGGGGTGCTTTGTGGTAGGGGTATTGGATATGTTTTATAGCAGAAAGTAAGACATATTATTTTTTTTCATTTTTTTTTATATGGTCTCCAAACTGCGGCCCTGGGGCCAGATTTTGCCCTTTGCTTGTATTTATTCAGCCCTTGAAGCATTATTCCTGCCACTGACACCCAACAAGGGGACCTAATGCCTGTCACTGACACCCAACAAGGGGACCTAATGCCTGCCACTGACACCCAACAAGGGGACCTAATGCCTGCCACTGACACCCAACAAGAGGACCTAATTCCTGCCACTGACACCAACAATGGTGCCAAATTCATGCCACTGACACCCAACACTGGGGCCTAATTCTTGCTACTGACACCCAACAATGGGGCCTAATTCCTGCCACTGACACCAACAATGGGGCCTAATTCCTGCCACTGACACCAACAATGGGGCCTAATTCCTGCCACTGACACCAACAATGGGGCCTAATTCCTGCTAATGACACCAGATCGGGCATTGTTTACTGTCACTGGGCACAGTTTGGTCCCCCTAAAGTCTGAGGGACTTTAGAAAGTTTGGAGACCCCTAGTTTAGATAATAAAAATAAAAAAACACAGTGGTGATCAAATAACACCAAAAGAAAGCTCTATTTATGTGAAAAAATTATATACATTTAATTTGGGTACAGCGTTGCATAACTAAGCAATTGCCAGTTAAAGTTAGCGCAGTGCTAAATAGCAAAAAATGGCCCGGTCATGAACGGGGAAAAACTTTACGAAGCTTAAGTGGTAAACTGAGTTACCTCTACAATGCTAGCAGCAGTCCCAAGAGAATGAAAAGGAAGAACAAAGAAGAAAATGTTAGACTTGAGTCAAGCAAACTATTTCATTTAAATGTAAAAATAGTTTTGTAATCTTTTGCAGAAAGCTCCTCTTTTTCAAAATGAATATACAATTTTCTTTTGCAATCTCCTAGATTTCCAGGGTGGTCACAGTTACAAATAACACTTCAGGTTTTTTATTTAGCATATAACATTGTCATTCTCACCAGCTATGCAGGTGTTAAAAAATGAAACGTTCCTGGGGCTGAGCATGCAAATATACTACTTAGCACTGCTATGTTAAAGATCCAGAAATGACAGCAGGAGAACATTAGCTGAAGCCTACCTATAGATAGCTTGTCCCTATGGTAGTGGTGTCATCTATATCCTAGTGAGAGTTCTATTATCTTGTCAGTTGGTATGACTTTCTTTAGCACAAGTCAAATCTTGGATTTATAATATTTTTTATATCTTGCAGTACATGGAGGTAATAATTAATGCAAAAAAAAAAAAAATGCTT
This sequence comes from Rana muscosa, assembly GCA_029206835.1. NCBI lineage: Eukaryota > Metazoa > Chordata > Amphibia > Anura > Ranidae > Rana > Rana muscosa. The sequence continues at coordinate 69,677,016 of CM055121.1, read as the reverse complement.
GCATGGCTTTTAAAAGTATTGCAAACATGCCATGGAGGTTTAAGGATATGGCATAGTAATAAATCATTTGGGAGCCTTAGGGACTAACCATTCTGATATCTGTGTTTGGTCATAAATGTAGATAAACGAGCGCCACGTAAGCTAAGAATAAAGTATAAATCTGCCTGTGGAAAGTAGCTCAAACCGCGACTGCCGGCTTCTCACCTCCTGAGCGTTTTTGCTTTAGCCAAAGGAAAGCTAGTTACTAGGAGGAGATAATTGTTTAAGCTTGAAAAACGCAAATTTTCAGGTGCTCTCATTGAAGTCTTTGGGGCCAAAAAATGTCCTGTTCTGCTTCAGAAGTCGATCATGTACCTTTTTTTGGAGCTTCTGGTGTTGAGCTACAGGCATCTGCGTGCACATGTGAACAGGCACAATTTAAACGTATGGGATTTTGGAGTTCTAAGCTTCAGGACTAATGGCGAGCAGAAATTTGGCAAATACCGCGTATTTTAGAAACGTGTTTTAAATTTGTATTCAAGCTTCAGGCACTTTTGTTTTAGCCAATGGAAAGTACTAGGGGAAGAAGGTCAGTTCTTACATGCTAAAAACGCCTGAAAAAAGTTTATGGGTTTAAAAAATGGGCAATCACCTCAAAGGTAGCTCATGTAGCTTTTGTAGCATCAGGTGTCGTGCTACAGATGTCTGAGTGCTTATATTGAAACAACCACAATTCAAATGCAAGGGATTTTGGACGTTGAGTGTTTTCAAGCTTCAAGCTACAAGCTACAATGGGACCGTAGAGCCTTTATTGTGATTTTTGTGAACTAATTACTCCACAGTACCTGCAGCTAGAGTGGCCAGAAATGGCTAGTTTTAATTGTTTTGTTCCAAGGCTCAGCTTCCTATATTTCACCTCATTTGACCTCATTTTTGCTATTTTTCACATTTTCTTTTCAGTTTTTCAGCTTTCAAAGTTAGTAGAAAACCTCTTGGCCGCCGGGAACCGTATTGAGTAAATGAAGGGAAAAATACTATTTGGAGCTACCTGGAAGTCTAGAGGTTTGAAACCCGAACCACATTCCACAATAGAGGAGACATTTAGAAAGCATGCCCCAGGGATTATATAGGCAAGGGTTGAATAGCAAGTATAAGGCCTCATGCCCACTGGCGTTTTTACAGCTGCGTTTTTTGCAGCTTAAAAACGCCTGTCCATGTTATTGTAAATATATATATTTTTTTTTTATTTATTTTTTTTGAAAAAAAAACAAAAAAAAAACGTCGGAGCTAAAAACGCGACCGCGCGTTTTTTGCGCGTTAGTGCGCGTTTTTTGACGCTCGCGTTTTTTCCTGCCAAATTCTGACGCTGAGGAACGCACTGGCCCTGGTTTTTTTTTACAGCTTACAAACGCCTATGCTCTTTACAGCTCAAAAACGCCTAGGTGGGCATGAAGCTATAGACTAACATGGACAGGCGTTTTTAAGCTGTAAAAAACGCTCAAAAACGCGGCTGAAAAAACGCCCGTGGGCATGAGGCCTAAGAGTAGTAATCAGGTATAGAGAGAATTTGTACAAAATGTTATTAAACAAATAAAGTATACATAAAAAACATTGTTATAAAAACAATAATGGTGGTCATATTGAAAATGTATATACAGCTGAATTCTGAGTCATAGGAGAAGGTCTCAGGATGAGGGACCAAAATCAATCATATGATGTTCAGAAAACCCAACATGTTTCGGAGTTGATTGTTAAATACCTTCTTCAGGGGTTTGAAGACAGGCTGTATAATCTAGCGTAAAAGTACATAGAAGAACAAAATTACTTAAATATGATAAGAGATGGGGAAAAACAGCATAGCGGATATTGAGGGGCGATTACTTAAAATCTGAAAACACTTACTAAAAAGATGACCATGCATTGTGTGGATGCATATGCACATAGAAAACCACTCTCGCATCAGGTGCGACGTTACTCCAAGTCCACCATCCGTGTCACCAAGGGCTGTTTTGAAATAGTCTAAGGTGTTTGGCAATTCATCGAGTTGCAAAAAATTGCACCAGTCAAGAATAATGATAGCACCTGCCAATGGTGGCCAAGGAAAGAGGCACAGCAGGGGGCGCAGAAAGCAGTGGAGTCCACAAGGGTCAGCGTAACACCACAGGGAACCCTAAACAAAAAGTATAATGTAGCATGAATATGGTTTATTAAACAATAGTAAACTAATAAATATTAATTCAATCTAATGTCAAAATGTTAGTGATGCAACAATGAATAAAACAACACTAACCGAATATGACCTGCCTGAGGGATGTATATATTATAGCAACGCCCAGGTGGGAAATGAATAACCGGTTTTGGAAAATTTTAAATTGTGCTTTTTATTCAAAATAGTAAGAATAGAACGCAACACTGCAAATATGCTTCACGCATTTTTTGTGGTAATGCACGATCCACGTTGCAGTGAAATGCATTGCCATTAATTTTGAATGGCTCCTCAATACACTTTGCTAATGCATCTCAACTCATGTGCATTTTAACACATAACAGTGGGGAGAAAGGATAGTTTTTTTTTAAATGGTTTAATTCATTTGTTAAATTTAAATTTGTGAATGTGTGCGTTTTTATTATTAGAGGTGGAAAAATCTGGAAAAAAAAAGTGTCCAAAAGAGTAACATTTGCACTTTTAACACTGCCCAGTTGTTTGTGTTGAAGTCTGCTTACATTTGTAAAGTTGCTCTTTGGCATCCTTTTATTTTCCCTTTTGTGTAAAATTGAAGTACGTTTTTGCTTTAAGTAATAAAAAAATTGTGTGTGTATATAGGGTAAGTATACTAAATACTTTATTGTCTATAGTGTGGGCACAGATGTACTTTAAATACAAAATGTTAGAAATGTTTTGATTGCTGTAAAGCAGTGTTTCTCAACTCTAGTCCTCAAGTACCCCCAACAGGTCATGTTTTCAGGATTACCCTCAGATTAAACGGCTGTGGTAATTGTGCTGCTTTCACACTGAGGCGCTTTGCAGGTGCTATTGTGCTAAAAATAGCGCCTGCAAAGCGCTCTGAAAGTGCCGCTCCTTTATCTCCAGTGTGAAAGCCTGAGGGCTTTCACACTGGAGCGTTGCGCTGGCAGGATGGTAAAAAAAAGTCCTGTCAGCCGCATCTTTGAGGCGCTGTAGGAGCGGTGAAAATAACGCTCCTAAAGTGCCCCTGCCCATTGAAATCAATGTGGTAGTGCCTCCGAAGCGCCCACAAAGCGCCGCAAAGCAGCGTTTTTGCGGGCGTGTTTAACCCTTTTTCGCCCGCTAGCGGGGGTTAAAACCGCCCCGCTAGCGGCCGAAAATCACTGCAAAAACGACAAAGCGCCGCAAAAAATAGCGGCACTTTACCGCTGATGCACGCAGCGCTTCATTGTGAAAGTACACTTACTAAGGCAGTGAAACTGATCAAATCACCTGTGCAAAATAATGGAAAGCCTGAAAACATGACCTGTTGGGGGTACTTGAGGACTGGAGTTAAGAAACATTGCTGTAAAGTATGCACAAATATGAAAGGGATAGAGTAAACTTGTATGTCTGTACTTGCCCTTAAAGTTATTGTTTTTTTTAATACTTGCCTCCACTCACCAGTTCGTTTTGCACAGAGTGGCCCCGATCCTCCTCTTCTGGGGTCCCTCGGCGGCTCTCGCAGCTCCTCCCCACATCAGGTAACTCCCACTGGGAAGCTCTCTCCCGAGGGGGTTACCTTGCGGGCGCGCTCCTGTGTCATACACTCGGCGTCCATAGACGCCAAGTCTATGACTCGGCCCCGCCCCCCGGCACCTGTGTCATTGGATTTAATTGACAGCAGTGGGAGCCAGTGGCTGTGCTGCTATCAATTTATCCAATTAACGCCAAGACTCCATGGAGAAGAGGATGCCGGGGATGAGTCAAACAGGTGAACTGGCTTTAGGGAAGCAAAATGGGGGGCTGGAGGGCCCGTGACTGCCAGGTGTTTTTTCCCCTTAATGCATAGGATGCATTAAGGGGAAAAGACACAAACCTTTACAACCCCTTTAAGTGGAAGAAAATGGTATAGTTCAGTATTTGTGTTTTTTTTTTTTTTTTTTTGCAAAATAGTGTATAAACCTATTATGTGTTGGAGAGCAGAATTTTCTAACTAGATGTGCCAGGAGTCTGGGATTTTCACCAGCCAATCGAGTCAGCATTTATGGAGAACTTTATATCCACTGATACCTTATACCCTAACAGTATTAAATGCAGAATAACTTTAACTCTTATTAAACCCCAGTTAATCCTAATTGAATGCCTTCACCCGACCCCTTTTTTGTCTTCATATATTTATTTATTTATTTTCTACGTTTTTTTTTTTTCTAAAAGATTTTTGTTCTTTTGTTTTAAAATACGGTACACCAAATAAAAGAAATGTAGAAAAGAACCCTATCCTGCTTTGCACATGGAACATAACTTTGGTGCTGCATACAAAAGCAGGACAAGTCACAGTAGTTTTTAAACTGCCACAGGTAATAACTAGACTAGAAAGAACACAAATTTCTCTTTTTTAACTTACAATTCATGAAACATTTTACAAGCTTTGTGAAAGCATCTTTGCACATCCATCAAGCTTCGGGTGATTACCTGAATGCACAAAAAAAAGCTCATGTACGTCTTTGAGAGAGTACAATCAACTTGGTGTTGAAATGTGAACAGGCACAATTACAAACATTCTGCATGTTGAGTGTTGTCAGGAGTACTACAACACTAAAGCTAACCATACAGTGCCTTAAAGTATTTATACCCCTAAAATTTTCCACATTTTGTCATGCTACAACCAAAAACATAAATGTATTTTATTGAGATTTTATGTGATAAACCAACACAAAGTGGCACATAATTGTGAAGTGGAAGGAAAATGATAAATGGTATTCAGAATTTTTTACAAATAAATATCGGAAAAGTGTGGTGTGCATTTGTATTCAGCCCCCTCTGAGTCAATAATTTGTAGAACCTTTCGCTGCAATTACAGCTGCAAGTCTCTTTGGGTATGTCTCTACCAGCTTTGCACATCTAGAGTGACATTTTTGACCATTCTTCTTTGCAAAATGGCTCAAGTTCTGTCAGATTGGATGAAGAGTGTCTGTGAACGGCATTTTTCAAGTCTTGCCACAGATTCTCAATTGTATTTAGGTCTGGACTTTGACTGGGCCATTCTAACACATGAATATGCTTTGATCTAAACCATTCCATTGTAGCTCTGGCTGTATGTTTAGGGTCGTTATGCTGCTGGAAGGTGAACCTCTTCCCCAGTCTCAAGCAGGGCCGCTGATAGGGCAGTACAACCAGCCCTACTGTACCGGGCCCCGCTCAGCAGGGGGGCCCGGACAACTTTATTCTTCAGCTTCGGTGAAAGCATTAATAATGCTCCTAGGCTTGCTGTAACATAATTCTATTTTACCTGGGCCCCATCAGCACAGCAGAGGGGCCCAGGAGGTGATTAGTTGAGAGGTACTATTTGTTAAATTTCGGGTGCAGGCATCTAAAGCTGGCGCCGCACTTTTTTAAACTTCCTGCTGGCCGCAGCTGATGACAGCCGATCTCTGGCGGAGTGATTCTCCTTTCCTCCCTCAGTAACTGAGGAGGGCAGAGGACGGGCTATATCTGGGCGGCAAGAGATGAGCGAGAAGTGGTTGAGAGCGCAGGCAGCACAGAGATCCTGATGCACGGGCAGGCTCACGTTTCCTGGCAGGTACAGAAACACACAAACATACAGAGAGGCATACAACTTCTGTACTGTGTGATCATCATGATAATGATGATGATCACATAAGCACAGCGAGATGCTGTTAGGTCTCGTTTACTTTTGTGTTGGGGGGGGCAGTAAAAATGTGCAGCCCAGCCACAATTTTACCATCTTCCAACTCCCCCTTTCTGCTGCAAAGACACTACTGCCATAGTGACGGGATGTTGTGTAAAACACCCTGAAGGTGTACTACGGAAGTAGTGCCTTTGCTGCATAAGGGGGAGTGGTTGGGGATGGTAAAACTGTGGCTCAGCTGCATATTTTTACTGCCTCCCCCCCCCTCCCAAACACAAAATTAATCAAGACTTAACAGTTAGCATCTCACTGTGCACTGCCAATAATAAGTGGAGGCATTACCCACAACCATAAATATACATGGATAAATGTATACATGTGGCTGTGGAACAGGGAATGTCTTGACCACTAATCATTGGCAGGGCACGACAGCGGGTGTGGGGGGGGGGGCCCTGTCAGGTAGGCTGTACGGGGCCCCATGATTTCTAACAGCAGCCCTGGTCTCAAGTATTTTGCAGACTTAAGGCCCGTACACATGATCGGATATTCTGACAACAATTGTCCGACGGACATGTTTTGTTGGACAATCCGACTGTCTGTATGCTCCATCGGACAATTGTTGTCGGAATTTCCGACAACAAATGTTGGCTGTGCATGCTCTCAAATTGTCCAACCACAAATGTGTTCCGTCGGATCATCTGATTGACTAAAATCCAAAGTACAAACACGCATGCTCCAAACCAATGCTAAACATCAGACAACAATAGCAGAAGTTGCCCAAAGGGTGGCAGTAAAGAGCTGAAAAACCACGTGGTTTGGTGTATGTTGGCTGGAAATGTTCTGCCATGTGTATGCAGAACAAGTTCACGGACAACGCCCTTCGAACAAAAATCCACAGAAAAGTCAGATGGAAGTCCGATTGTGTTTACGAGGCTTTACAGGTTTTCTTCTAAGATTGCCCTGTATTTGGCTCCATCCATCTTCCCATCCACTCTGGCCAGCTTCCCTGTCCCTGCTGTAGAAAAGCATCCCCATAACATGATGCTGCCACCACCATGTTTCACGTTGGGGATGGTGTGTTCAGGGTGATGTGCAATGTTAGATTTCCGCCACACATGTCGTTTTGCTTTTAGGCCAAAAAATTACATATTGGTCTCATCTGACCAGAGCACCTTCTTCCATATGTTTGCTGTTTGCGAAAAGCCATGGGGGAGACACGGCAAACAGGACCTCTTATGGCTTTCTTACAACACTGGCTTTCTTCTTGCCACTCTTCCATAAAGGCCAGATTTGTGGAGCGCACGACTAATAGTTGTCCTGTGGACAGTTTTTCCCACCTGAGCTGTGGATTTCTGCAGCTCCTCCAGAGTTACCATGGGCCTCCTGGCTGCTTCTCTGATTAATGTTCTCCTTTCCTGGCCTGTCAGTTTAGGTGGACGGCCATGTCTTGGTAGGTTTGCACTCCTCATTTTCAGATGATGGATTGAACAGTGCTCCGTGAGATGTTCAAAGCTTGAGGTATTTTTTTATAACCTAACTCTGCTTTAAAATTCTCCACAACTTTATCCCTGACCTGTCTGATGTGTTCCTTGGCCTTCATTATGCTCTTTTTTTCATTAAGGTTCTCTAACAAACCTCTGGGGACTTCACAGCGCAGCTGTGTTTATCCTGAGATAAAATTACACACAGGTGGACTCTATTTACTAGTTAGGTGACTTCTGAAGGCAATTGGGTTCCACTAGATTTTAGTTAGGGGTATCAGAGTAAAGGGGGCGAAATACAAATGCACGCCACACTTTTCAGATATTTATTTGTAAAAAATGTGAAAAACCATTAATCGTTTTCCTTCCACTTTACAAATATGTGCCACTTTGTGTTGGTCTGTCACATAAAATACTAGGGTTGTCCCGATACCGATACTAGTATCGGTATCGGGACCGATACCGAGCATTTGCGTGAGTACTTGTACTCGCGCAAATGCTCCCGATGCTTCACCCGATACTTTTTTTTTTTCTTTCAGTGTAGAGTGGCCGGAGAGGGCGGGAGGAGTCAGTGGCTGGGGAGGGCTGGGGAGTGCGGGCGGAGTCTGGCTGGAGAGGGCGGACAGAGCCTGTGGACGGAGAGTGCAGGCGGAGTTTGGCTGGAGATGGGGCGGGCAGAGTCTTTGAAGGAAATGCGGGCGGAGTCTGGCTGGGGCGGGCGGAGTCTGGCTGGGGAGGGCGGGCACAGTCAGTGGACCGAGTCGGCGGGCGGAGAGCGAGTCCCTCACCTGAAGTTGAACGTGGTAAGCTGGCAGGGGTGCAGGGCGTAGTCGCCTCAGGATCGGTGACCGGTGCTGTCACATTCGGTCACCGTCAGCGGCTGAACGTCCATCTTGGTACACCCTGCACTTGGCTGCAGTAAGCAGCAGCAGACATCTTGTTACACCCAGCCCGAGCTATATGGGCTGGGTATAACAAGATGTCTGCTGCTGCTTACTGCAGCCGAGTGCAGAGTGTACCAAGATGGACGTTGCAGCAGTTTTTTTTTATAAATCCTGTGTAATTTTTTGCAGCATTTCAGTGCCAGCCACCTATCAGTGCCCACAAGTGCTACCTATCAGTGCAATCAGTGCCAATTACCAGTGCCACCTATCAGGTGGCACTGGTAGATGGCACTAATTGCACTGATAGGTGGCACTTATGGGTACTGATAGGTGGCACTGATTGCACTGAAAGGTGGCACTTTTGGGCACTGATAGATGGCACTGATTGCACTAATGGTGCAATCAGTGCCATCTATCAGTGCCATCTATCAGTGCCCACAAGTGCCACCTATCAGTGCAATCAGTGCCATCTATCAGTGCCCACAAGTGCCACCTTTCAGTGCTATAAGTGCCACCTTTCAGTGCTATAAGTGCCACCTATCAGTGCCATCTATCAGTGCCCACAAGTGCCATCTATCAGTGCCACCTATCAGGGCCCACAAGTGCCATCTATCAGTGCCCACAAGTGCCATCTATCAGTGCCCATAAGTGCCACCTATCGGTGCAATCAGTGCCCACAAGTGCCACCTATCAGTGCAATCAGTGCCACCTATCAGTGCCCACAAGTGCCACCTATTAGTGCTACCAGTGCCCATAAGTGCCACCTATCAGTGCCATCTATCAGTGCCCATAAGTGCCACCTATCAATGCCATCTACCATTGCCATCTATCAGTGCCCATAAGTGCCACCTATTAGTGCCATCTATCAGTGCCATCCACCTATTAGTGCCCATCAGCACCAGTCAGTGCCCATAAGTGCCGCCTATCAGTGCCAGCCACCTGTCAGTCCCCATCTTTCAAACTGTCACATGACATTGAAAAAAAAGTATCGGTAATCGGTATCGGCGAGTACTTGGAAAAAAGTATCGGTACTTGTACTCGGTCTTAAAAAAGTGGTATCGGGACAACCCTATAAAATACACTTACGTTTTTGGTTGTAATATGACAAAATGTGGACAATTTTAAGGGGGTATGAATACTTTTTCAAGGCACTGTCACATGGATCGAAATTTCGTCTGGTTTGACAGGGACCAGCCGATCTATCGATCGACTTGGGTACAACCTGCCTATCAGATTTTTTACATGTGATTACTGCCGGCTGATATAGCCACTAGCAGTAATGATTGTGGTCTGCCGGTCGTATAGGCTCCCCGCGAAAGAAAATTTAATCTATATTGAATCATCTATCTTAAGACAATTTTTTCTCCTGTTTTTAGGCTACCCTGTGAATGTTTGTTCAGAGTGGAAAACCTGAATTTTAAATTACAAATGGCTGTATGAGTCAGAGGAATGACCCTCCTGCCCCTTTCCCTGTCTACTCTAGACATACAGTATGTATTTGTAATGAGGTTTAGTGAAAGAGTGACAACCCCTGAGCTGTTGGTATGCCCTATCTTCAGTCAACCAAAAATTAGCTATAGGTGCACTCTGTAGTACATTTTTTTTAAATATAAAGATATAAAGTTTATATAAAAACAAGAAATATCAGTATAAACAAACATGAGTTTAAAAATAGACAAAAGATTCCCAAAGCTATTATAATTTTTGTGCATAGGTCTGTTTTTTTGTTGGTGTTTTATTAGATTTAATCAGATCTTAATTCTTTAAAATTCTGCTTCTAATTAGTTCAGAGCTCTTTGGAGATGTTATTGTACCCATATGTACAATTTTGGTGAATAGTTTATTGCTGCTGGTGTATGAACTCATAACTAGTTTACAGTATATAAAAAAAAAAAAAAAAGATTGTGCAAATCTTTGCCCAATTTTTTAAATGGTGCTCATTTATTTTTCTACCTTCCTTTTGCACTCCGTTATCATAGAACTGCATGGTTTAAAGCAGAGCTCCATCCAAAATGGGAAGCTCTGCTTGTTTGTACCCTCCACTGCCACATTTAGCACTTTTTGGGGGGAGAGCGGGTACCTGTCAAAACCCAGGTACCCGCTCCCAGTTCCTGGTAAGATTGACGCACAGCGATCCCCACCCCTCCTCCTTCCCCCCGCTGTCTTCTGGGACCGGCGAGCGGGTCCATCGTTCGGGTCAGGACTCACCAGTGCAGAGGGTTCATTGGCACCCCCCAAGCTGCACTGCTTGGACACCGTAAGCTCCTCATTGCTCCGGGAACCTCCAGTGACACCGTAGGCTCATTTAATCTTATCCATTCCTTTTTTTCATACAATACATGTATGAGGAGTCTTGGTTTTAATGTTATGATGAATATTAATTAAACGTGCCTTGGTTCATCAATACCACCTAAAAGGAATATCTTTATTAACCCATTGCTTGCCATTTATGTTTCCTGCCAGTGCTATGTCCAGCTAATGTTACCCATTGAGCGCTGACATTTTTTGTTTTGTTTTTCAATGTGGTATAGAGGTGTTTTTTTTTTTTTATTAAAAGTACATGTGCCCTTGTAAATGTACTTTTTCATTTATGTACTTTCTTTAAAATCTGTTAAGAGTTGTCACTACATGCAGTTTATTTTGTGAAGCTCTGACTGGTTTACATCCTTCTCTATGCTAGGCTAATATAGCAATTATCAGCTTAGCACCTAAGTTCTGTGGCTTATTTATAGAAATACACCGTATTCAAAGCTCAAATATCAATGGTATACGTATAGGTACAGATCTAACACCTTTTCAAATTTAGTATTAGTGAATTTTTTTTTCCACAAATTGGATCATCTTTAGATACTGTTTTCCATGATGAATTCCATCTGGTAGATGCAGGACTTCAAAATGAAAGAAAAAGTTTGATTGTCTAATGCCCCATACACACTATTAGATTCTGCAAATTTTTGTCTTCGGATTTACCAAAACCATGTAGTGCAAGGGCTTGCCTGATTGCATACAAATTGAAACTCCTAAGGTTTTGCCCCATATTATATGGTTTTGGTATATCTGAAGACAAAAATCTGCAGAAAATCTTGAAACTCCTAAGGTTTTGCCCCATATTATATGGTTTTGGTATATCTGAAGACAAAAATCTGCAGAAAATCTAATAGTGTGCAGATTGGAATTTGGGAACTGACTTTCCTTTTGTATTCCCATTTGACAAATAAAAACTTTTCTAAATGCAAAGTCAGTTTTTCAAACAACTAAATGAAGAAATCATTTAACAAATTAAACCTCTGGTTGTGAAACAGCTGCACTCTACCATCAGAATAATAAGCATAAAACACTTGCAAAAACCAAGATCCTATCTCTCTAAAAATCATTCAATAAATATCATAACTGAGTGACACAAAATGTGCAAAAAAGTATAATTCACAATAAAGTGCAAAACGGATGAAAAGTTAAACCACTATATAGGAAATGTCCATAAAGTGAACAAGGTGCTTTATTGTAAATCACTGTGGTGACAAAGTGCCAAACTGCTGTAATCCCAAACCGTCAGGTGCACACGCTCCATACCAGACAAATGGACCTCTAGGTTATAGGAGATCATAAGCACTTGTGTAATAGAAGGTCCCAGCATCTCCAGCCGGGAAAATCTACATCACCTTCATAGCCCAATAATAATGATTAACCTCTCCGCCAGATAATATACCACCATAAAAGAAAGACAAGGAGGGGCCCGATAATGCTCATTGCCTTCTACAATACTGCACTAATTAAGTAATGATATTCACAAAAGGAAAAATAGAGACCAGCATGGAAGCCCCACAGCACTTAGATGGTGGGCAGGATAATGTGACTGTTAGCTCTGCCCACCGTGTTTCGTTGTAACAGACATCGTCATGGGTCACATGGCTAAGCTTACATAGTAAGCACCCTCTTCTGTGGATTACTCCATTTATCAACAATTGCCAGTTACTGGCAAGTAGTTTGTGTGTGTATTATTGACTCGCATAAGCTTCCTATAGTCCTAAAATATGAAGTTGAACAGTAGTCTAAAAAGACAAAAGATCTTTCGTAAATTAATGTTTTCAGAACTTCAGGAGGTATTATCCATCTTTCATTGGATCCACATATCTGCTAATGCTACTTAAAGGGGTTGTAAAGTCAGGAGGTTTTTTATCTTATTGTTTTCTATGCATGAAGATAAAAAGCCTTCTGTGTGCAGCAACTCCCCTCAGCCCCCCTAATACTAACCTGAGCCCCATCTCTTCCCAGCGATGTCCACGAGTGTCTCAGCCATCCAGGACTTCCCTCCTGATTGGCTGAGACTCAGCAGCAGCGCCATTGGCTCCTGCTGCTGTCAATCAAAGTCAGTTAGCCAATCAGGAGAGAGATGGGGCGGGGCCGAACCGCAGCTTGATGTCTTAATGGACACAGGGAGCTATGACTCGGCTCGGGTGCCCCCATAGCAAGCTGCTTGCTGTGGGGCACTTAACAGGAGAGAGGGGCCTAGAGCACACAAGAGGGACCCAAGGAGGATTGGGGTTGCCCTGTGCAAATGCACTGCAACAGAGCAGGTCAGTATAACATGTTTGTTATTTTAATTTAAAAAAAGGAGACTTTACAATCACTTTAAGGGCACTTTCACACTGGGGCGTCGGCGGTAAAGCGCCACTATTTTTACCGGCGCTTTACTGTTTTGGCGGCGCCTTTCGTCCACTAGCGGGGGGCTTTTAACCCCCACTAGTGGCCAAAAAAAGAGCTTTGGCGGCACTGCCCATTGATTTCAATGGGCAGGGGCACTTTAGGAGCGGTGTATACACCGCTCCTAAAGCGCCTCAAAGATGCTGCTTGCAGGACTTTTTTTTTGCGCCCTGCCAGCAAACCACTCCAGTGTGAAAGCCCTCAGGCTTTCACACTGGAGTAACAGGAGAGGCGCCTTTGCAGGTGCTATTTTTAGCACTATAGCGCCTGTAAAGCATCTCTGTGTGAAAGTAGCCTAAAGGATCACGGAAATTACACAAGTGCATTTGCCATATCTTGAAGCACTGCTTTAATGCTTTCTAGCACAGTCACATGTCTGTTTACTTTACAATCATTGATGTCTATGGCATGATGTTTCAAAATTGTTCATACAAAAGATGGGTCTGATAAACACTTTCATGTCTGTGAGTAGCTTTAATTTTGAATAGGTTTCTTTATACTGCTATGTTAATAATACAACACTAGCAAATACTGATATTGGATAAAAAATAAAAATAAAAAATATTTTATGTATGATAGATGCAAGTATGTAATTGAACAGTAATTCAGTTTATCAGTTAGGGTATTTAAATTATTATTTTTTACTTTGTAGGAAGAAGAAATGCCGGACGTAGAAATAGACATAGATGATCTTCTAGATGCATCCAGTGAAGAAGAACGAGTTATCAAACTACGGGTACATAAACATCATTATAAACTACTGCTACTAGAACAGTAAAGCTGATCATAGCTGGCATGTGATGTTTCTGATTTTGAGCATCATTTGCAGCTATTGTTTAATTTCTGCTAAAGAGCAACAACAAGCACATCATACAGTTAGGGGCACTAGTTAGTACCCAAGGAGGATTTCCAGCCTATTAAGATCTTCCTGTAAGTGGGTTTAGTTTGTGCCACTGTCCACATGGCAGTGGATCTTTTTGTGCTTGTTGAAGAGCAATCACTGACAAAAATCTGCTTGTCTGTTTTCAGGGTGATATCTGTCTAAATATGGGCAAACTTTTTTGACAAAAAAAAGATACAGAAGTGGGAATTCATTTTGGGTGTGTTAGGTGCTCAAAATACAGAAAAAGCTCAGATATGTGAGATGCCAAAAGAAAAATGTGGAGCCTGTAGCTGGAACTGAAGCTTGTCTTAGACTAAATCCTACTTTTGTGAGCCCAACCCAATTCAACTTTTATTTTAATATAGCTATATACTGTATATTTCTGAGCAAAATACATTCAAGGTGTACCAAAGTCATACAGTTTACTTTCTTAAAGTGGTCTCTTTCAGCACGCAGTAGAGAAGGACCCTTGCTCTCTGCATGGAAGCAGTGATCTCTTTGAAGAGGTCTGACACATCCCCTGCTGAGTCAGAACCAGAGCTGTCCAATGAGCAGAGAGCATGAGCTTTGTTGATTGCAGAGAAATAGGTCGGATTCAGTAGAGGGCATGTCAGATCAATGCAGTGAGACTGCTGCTGCCCCACAGAAACCATATACACTATATTACCAAAAGTATTGGGACACCTGTCTTTACACGCACATGAACTTTATTGGCACCCAAGTCTTAGTCCGTAGGGTTCAATATTTTGTGCGGTCAGGCACTGACTCTGTCCAGACCAGTCAAATTCCTCCACCCCAAACTCTCTCATCCATGTCTTTATGGACCTTGCTTTGTGCACTGGTGTGCAGTCAGGTTGGAACAGAAAGGGGCCATCCCCATACTGTTCCCACAAAGCTGGGAGCATGAAATTGTCCAAAATGTCTTGGTATGCTGACGCCTTAAGATTTCCCTTCACTGAAATGAATGGGCCAAGCCCAACCCCTGAAAAACAACCCCACACCATAAACCCCCTTTACCAAATGATTTGGACCAGTACATAAAGCAAGGTCCATAAAGACATGGATGACCGAGTTTGGGGTATTTTTGGGGTCAAACATTCCCATAGACACACTCCTAAACCTTGTGGACAGCCTTCCCAGAAGAGCTGAAGCTGTTAAAACTGCAAAGGATGGGCCAACTCAATATTGAACCCTACAGACTAAGACTGGGATTCCGTTAAAGTTCATGTGCAAGTAAAGGCGGGTGTCCCAATACTTTTGGTAATATAGTGTATATAGATATAGAAGATACTGAACAAAGAGTAGTGTAAAATGTATGTAGAATGTTTAATTTCTATGCTGCAATTGTTTTCTTTGCTCCAGATTAGTTAGCTGAAGATATGTTAAAGCGGAGGTCCCACTAAAAAAAAAAAATATTAAAAGCCAGCAGCTACAAATACAGCAGCTGCTGACTTTTAATATATGGACATTTACCTGTCCAGGTCGCCCGCGATGTTGGAAGCCGATCTGCCCCTCGAGGATTGGCTGCTGCCACTGCCATGCTCGGTAAGGGAATCAGGAAGTGAAGCATTGCGGCTTCACTTCCCGGTTCCCTACTGCGAATGCACGAATAGCGCTGCGCGTCTTCACTGGTCCCCGCTGTGTTCTGGGAGATGTGTGTCTCCCAGAAGACAGCGGGGGTACAGAGTATGTGCTGGAAGTGGCGTAGATCACTGAGGTGATCTATGCCGGGAAGTGGGAGCAAATACCTGTATTAGACAGGTATCTGCTCCCCCCCTCCCCCCTGAAAGGTGCCAAATGTGCACAGAAGGGGGGGAGGGTTCCAAAAAGTGGAAGTTCCATTTTTGAGTGGAACTGCACTTTAAGCTGGGTATAAACGTTCAGGTTTTTCTGTTAAGCACAGTGCGTTGAACGGAAAAAAAAACTGACAGATGCCCACATCAACACAACGATGTGTGATGCAAGGATCTTTCCCGCTGATCTGTTGTATTCAGAATACTCATATCAACCCCTGCAGCCAGTGGCATGATCGAATGCTGGTTTTCCAGCAAGACCGTTCAGTATAAGCGAGTTAGTAGAGTGGCTTCTGTTGAACAGACAGTACACACATCCCGAAATATGGCTGGTTTCTACTGAACCAGATTCATTTAGGTACGTCTGTACCGGGCTTTACAGAAGGGTTAAATGGAAGTTCCATGTAAATTTGATTAAAAATCAAACATAATGATGAATAGGCTGTTTTGCATCCAGAATTTGCAGTTTCCAAGAAACCTTACCAGAGTTGGAGGGACATATCCCAAAATAAGTGGCTGCCTGCATCTTTTCATGTACTTTAAACAATTCTACTCTAGATAGTAGTACTACCACATTCTGCTGTTAAAGCAGTGTTTCTGTGTATTTGACTGGCCCCATTTGCAGTGTAGCGGAAACACGGGTTACCTTTCACGATTTTTTTAAAAGTGTGATTCCTACTCGTTTCTACATGTCGCACATAGGGCAGCCCATTTACTTGAATGGGCTGTCCTATGCACGTTTGTCATGCCAACGAGCACACGCACATTTTGCTGCTATTCGTGCACATTTTGTTACATGACTATTGCTGCAAAGTCACGTTACGTTCATGTTGCGTGTTTTTGCCACAATTTGAAATTGCAGGTAGAATTGCTCCGATTTTGCCCGCAATTCCTAATCAGACAAAAAGCCAAAGTTTAGGCATAGAAATGTTTACATAGTTACATTGGTTAAACTTGAGCCATCGTAATTATGTTTGTGCCATAACCGTGGGGTCCCCCTTTCCTTTAGCCAAATACTTTTGCCCAAAAAATATACTTTAGGGTTTGTTCACACTTGCTTTGATCTCTGAAAAGTGATCTTAGTTTGGATCACTCTTCAGAGCATTTGACAGGTGGTGAGGAGGCACTTGAGTGGATTGCACTCAACGCCCACCAAAAGCAACAGGGGTATAATTCCTGTCATGACCACGAACCAAAGCATTACAGCCGTGGCATGTGTACACCTCTGGCCACTGCCTCAGCTGCAGCTAAATGGGGTAGAGGTTGGGGGGTGGTAAAAACATGGCTCAGCCCCTGGATTTTTTTAAACCCCCCCACCAACCACTAGTGTGAAGGTGTCCTTGGATGCATAATAAAGGCAAAATCTAATTGTAGCCATACATTTTAGAATCGAATAGCTAATTACCGGTACCTGCATCCACTTTTTGTTCATGAAGGGGGAAAAAAGGGGGATGGGGAAAAGTGGGACTTTAAATGAGACACCCTAGATAAATGTCTCCATCCCTAATCAATATTTGGTAAGAGGGAAGGAAGTTCGGGACTTTAAATGAGTAAGTAGAACAATAGATCACATCAAAAAGCTATTTTAGTTAACAGCAATTCTTAAAATAGCTACATCACACCATGTATGATATCATCAAGCATCTAGGACAGCCTAAAGATTGAAAAGGCCGTAGGCTCAACGCGTTTTTTTTTCTCTTACCACCCAACCACTCTAGTGCTTTCACCCATGAGTCCACACATTAGCATACATTGTTCTTTTTCCCAACACTTTTTCATCATCACCTTTTCCTACACATTCCATAGGTTCCCTCCCAGCACCGTCACCAGTGCCAATGTGGGCTTTACTTTCCCGCTGGAGGCTCTCTGTTAAAATGTATTTTTGATGTGATCTATTGTTCTACTTACGAGCCTCATTTAAAGTCCCGAACTTCCTTCCCTCTTACCATCCACTTTTTGTGTTTTTTGCCATGTCCCAATAAACTATGACACTCCCATATAGGGTTATTCCATTTATTTTGTATCAGTCAGCACAAAAATAGCCTAAGCTGACACTGGTAACTTATTTTTTCACAGGATGTAGACAGTATTTGCCTTTTTGTTATTTTTAATAATACAGTGTGTATGTGAACTCTTATTATGTTTTATTATATACTAGTATTAAAGGTGTTTATTGTATTATTTTTAGGAATCATTAGTAGGATGCTACAAACCAACAGAGGTAAGTGTTTGTCTTTTTCTTAGACATTTCTACTGTAAAATAATAGTACCACATATCATTCACATCAATTACAATATACACGTGGTTTAGTCTTTGAAGTGCCCACTGCTTTAGAGCTCTGGGGGGTGTGGAAAATAATATTTGTCTAAAGTACTATGCAGGGCACTTTAACCTACTAAATCCTTTTGCTGCTAATTCATCTGTTTAGAAAGATTTCTCTAACATTTTAGGAGGGTTCTTTTCACATTCAGGATGCAGAAGTGACAGCAGGTAGAAAGGTGGTCAGTACAGGACCTTTAGATAACCAAGTCAAGGGCTTAGGGACAGAAATGAAGTCGCATGTAGACGTAACACCATCACTTTCCCTCACCTAACGTGTTTGAATTGAATAGATTTCTGCTTTATTCTTTTGCTACAGCACTGATTTACTGCTATAATAGGGCTGGGCGATTTTCCCCCCCAAAAAAATCTGCGATTTTTTTATAAAAAACTCGATTTACGATTCGATTTTTTTTTTTATTATATTAATTAAAGTGCATCAACAAACAAAATTGCAAAGGCAAACCCTTTCTCTAACTGCAAAGTCAGTGTGCAACAAACACACAATATATTCCAGTGCTCATGGAACATACATTATTAACTATTGAAAACTCTTGAAACTCTGTGTGTGATTCCTTCTGTCCCAGCCTTGCTGCCATCCTGGCTCTGCATCCTTTTGTGTTGGAGGGCCCTCCACACGCTGGTCTGCCTGTTGTCCATCATTCAAGGTACTGTGCTCACACGGAGATCATGCCACAGGCTTTGTTTTGACTTTTTTAACCCCTCCTTGCTCCACGGATGTTACTGCAAGTTTAACAAGTTTGTCACCACTGGCAACTGGAGAGTTAAGATTCATTTGCCCTCTGCACATTTGGGATTGGATCCCTCTCTTTATTGTGATAAATGGACTAAGCTTTTTTATCAATTCTTCAAGAGTTTTCAATAGTTAATAATGTATGTTCCATGAGCGCTGGATTACATTGTGTGCATGTTGTGTATTTTGTACTTCTGGGTACGGATTTTTTCTTGCTGCGCTGGATCCTGTTTTTTCCCCCTTTTGGATACTTTGTACTTCCCAAAATATTTGGGATTTTTTTCTTCTTCTTCTTATTATTATTATTATCATCCATTATATTTTTTTCTTTATCCACCAATTTAGCGCTTGTGACCTTTTGTTGTTTTTTGCAGTGTGCAACAAAGATTGTTAAGCATCCAAATTATTAATACTTTATTTGGATTTAGCTAATAAAACAACAAAAAATCCTGAGGTTACTCTTAGTTGAATTGAACTGTGTCCATGCCTCACTGTGCCCGTGTCTCACTGTGCCCGTGTCTCACTGTGCCCATGCTTCAATCACTGTGCCCGTACCTGATGCAGATTTTCATGGTATACGGATTTTACTGCTACACCGGTGGCCATTCCAGTATTCAAAAGCCGCGCCTCCTTCTCGTCTGTGATAGGCGGAACACTCAATTTCCCAGCATTCAGTGTTCCGCCTATCATGGTCATCCTCATAACACAGACGAGGATGAGAGGATGTCCGTGATAGGCTGAATACTGCCTGCTGTGAAATTGAGTGTTCCGCCTATCACAGACGACGAGGACTCGGGAGGCGCGGCTTTTGAACACTGCAATGGCCGCCGTCTGTCTGCATGACACGCTGATCAGGTAGGCAGACGGCGGCTGCAGCGAGTAGATGTAATTGGGGTAACGCTGCCCAGTGCCATTCCGGATACGCCCCCTGCAGTCCTGCTACGGAAACTTTGAAGGGAAGGAAAAAAAAAAAATTTTTTTTTTTTCAAAAAAAAAAATTAAAAATCTAAAAAAAATCGATTTTCTTCAAAACTGAATCGATTTGAGCTCAAAACTCGATTCAAGATTAAAATCGATTTTTTTCCCAGCCCTATGCTATAATAGTGTATTTTTGACAGCCTAAACCAGTGGTGCCTAACATGCTGACTACTGGCAATTGTGTCATTTAAACATAGGCATTTGAAAATGTAATACAGATTTTTCTTTCTATGCAGGCGCACAATAAGTGAAATACACCCTCCTTAAATAGCAAAGGTGTTTTGCATATTGCATATCTTTATTACAAATGATGTAGGGTACTTAAAACTGTGTGGTGTCTGAAGTTTCACTGATAGGAAAAAGCTAAGAAAGGTCCCAGTGCTGCTTTATTTTTGTTTTAGGGTCTTCCCAAAGCTGGTAATACACTTTACAATCTGACTATACAATTTCTTTTTAGCTCTGTGAACATGTATGTCAGCCTTTCTCAACCATAGTGCCATGGAACACTAGGGTTCCTCCAGAAGGTTGCTAGAGGTTCCTTGAGCTGTGGCTAAAAAACTTTCCATATGAAGTTCCTTCATGGTTCCAGGTCTTTTTCCACTTGGCAGAGCCAGTGCCAGTGCCACAATACCAATAATCTGTTTAGCTGTCTGTTAAGCCTCGTACACACGATCCAATCGTTGGCCAACCGAGCGTCTGATTTTTGTCCAAAGGGCGTGTGCCTGGATCTTGTCTTGCATACTAATGGTACATAATTGTCGCGCCACAAACACGAACGTAGTGACGTACTACGAGGAATTTCAGCTCGAGAGCCACCCTTTGGGCCCCTTCTGCTAATTTTGTGTTTGATGAGCATTGATTCTGAACATGCGTGTTTGTACTTTTGACTTTTGTGTGACGGACGTGTGTACTGACGATACAAAAATCAGACAACAGACCGCTGTCCGCCGAAATTTTACTAGCCTGTCATCCAACATTTGTTGGCCGAAAGTTGGACAACAATTGTCAGAAGGAGCGTACTAACTGCCAGATTTTAGGACAACAGTCTGTCAAAAGACAATCCCCTGCCAACAATCGGATCGTGTGTATGAGGCTTTAAGGTGGCATTCTAATCACCACTGTAAGGGTTCCCCACTGACCAGCACTCTATGGGGCATTTTCCTAATGACCTCCAATGCCCTATAGTTAGCAGAAGTTACCTGATACCAAAAAATGTTTTAGGGGTTCCTCTGGGGTTTATGTACTAACCAGATTTTACCCCAGTCCTCAACCTTCAAAGGTTCAGTGAGATCTTGTTCCCATTTCTGAACAAATGAAATAGCTGAGTGGGGGTGAATTTAGCTTAGGGTACATAAGAGAAATGCAAATGTACATGTATGAAGGACAATATTTGTATATGGGAAATTTCTACAGGATGTGATCCAATGTTGGAGTTGAGGATAGTGGAAATATTCTGCGTTGGGCACTTTCTGATGTTGCGTAGGAGGGAAATTACATAGGGTCAGAAACTGGTGTATGTGAATGAAGCCATGGGTAATCCTTCAGACAAGACCTTGACTGTTCCATACCTGGGGGAAACCGTTATTAACAATTGGCAATATGGGTAAAAAAGTGGACATTAACATGTTTTTTTTTTTTGTTTTGTTTTTAAATCTGTTGAGTGTTTCTTTTTAAGGGCTGACCATATTCAATAGAGATGCATCAATACCGTTTTTTTATCATTGAGTATGAGTACTGATACTTTCAGTCAGTACTCGCCGATGCCGAGTACTGATACTTTGCAGTGCAATTTGCGTCCATACAAAATGAATGGGTGCAAATCGCACTGCAAAGAATCGCATGTGATTTGGGATTTGAAGCTCTGGAACTCCTGTGGGTATAGGGCGGAAGTGATGTGAGCTTAGGGGCGGAGCGCCGGACATCTCCTTCAGTCCTGTGAGCACCTCCAGCGGCTATGGTTTGCTATCATCGGCAGGATGGGGACACTGCAGATATGGATTTGACTAGATATTTACTTTGTGAGTTGTTACAACATTTTAAAAAACTGCCTACATGGCCCTTCGTTTCTTAACTGGGTTCACACACACAGGAGCAGTGGGGGGCACTGCATTCCTGTTCAAATTGCATGCAATTCTTTTCAGTGCGATTTGTGCCCATTCATTTTGTATGGACACAAATTGCACCACAAAGCATCGGTTTCGGTATCAGAAGCATTTTCACGAGTACTCATATCTGTATCGGTGCATCCCTGATATTCAATAAACGCTGTTTAATAGGAGTAAATAGCAACCCTACCCACAGATGTGCCTGTCTGTATGGACACTGTAAAAAAGTAGGGTGATGTGGCTTAAGCTGGCCATATGTGGGTCACATTTTTTTCATTTAACCAGCTGGTTGAACAAAATAAACTGTCCTGGTTTCTCCATCCACACATTCAGTGTGGATAGTGGAATCCTCCCTTTTGGGTCATTGTATTCTGACAGCAGTGAGACTCCCCCACTGTCAGAATACATAGATCAGCACTGCACCCAATTGGCTGCAGTGCTGATCAAGCGGAAAGATACCAACAGGGCAGTTGAACAGAAGTCGATCAGTAGATCGACATCTGTTCAACCACGGTGGCCACACATGAATTGAAATTCAGCTGGTACCTGCTGAACAGGCCGAATTTTGATCCATGTGTGGCCACCTTAAGAAAGCATTTAGGCAGCCACAATACCTAATAAGACTGCGGAAATCTGTCAGGATAGACATATGGGAGCTTTACACTTCTGGTTTGCTTTAAATGTGTGAATTCTGATGCTGTCATCCTTGTTCTTCTTTCACTATCTGGTGAATAACTGACCTGTACAAAGTATGCAGATGCAGTCTAAAGAATAGTACATACCATGAGAAAATTGGACCAAAAAAAAAGCAATCGTTACAATAATCTGATCGTTAGTACACAGCTCTCGAGAGCAGATCATTACAGTTCATGCAAAATTATCTGAAGCAATAAACAAGAATAATTTTTTTTAAACAGTACAGTATTCGTCCGTAAAAAATTGAGTGACTAAGACCGCACATGCTCAGAAATGAAAGAATACATTACATTACATCATCGCTGGAAGTTGTATTGTTCTTAATATGAGACTAGCATGCAAAAATTAAAACGGATGATCATTCGTCCGATATTCTCATCATGTGTACCAGGCTTTAGTTTCACTGGCTGCATTATTTATTTTCAATAAATTTTTATTGAGCATTATATCAAACAGAGCAGGCAATATTCACCATACACAAAATTTACAGCAGTGTAATGTGGGCGATACAGTCTAACAAATTTGAACTGTAGGGCCTTGTACACACGGCCGGTTTTCTCGGCAAGAAAACTTCTGGGAGAGCTTTTTGCCGAGAAAACCGGTTGTCTGTATGCTTACCTGTCAGAGGTAAACCAGCACATGCTCGATGATACTTCGACGCATGCACGGTAGCATACAAGGTTAGTGTGGGGTGTAGCAAGATGGCGACGACGGCATCGAATGTGATGAGCGCTGGCTCGTCGTAGTCGATGACATCACTGCGTTCTTGCCATTCAAAAGAACGGCGGTTCTTTTGAGTGGCCGTCTGTACACAGGGCTTGGCAAGGCAAGCTTGCCAGGAATCCCGTCAGGAAAACCGACGGTTTTCAAATATATGGGATTCCCACCCGTGTGTACCAGGCTTTGGTGGTACCTGCATGTCACCTATTACTCTAAAGAGGAACAAGTTATATTCAACATTGCAATCAACTTTTCTTAACTAAACTCTTGTGTGGTAGGTCAGTGTTTCTCAACTCCAGTCCTGAAGGCGCACCAACAGGTCATGTTTTTGGGATTGCCATTGATTTGCACAGGTGATTTGAGCAGTTTCACTGCCTTAGTAATTACCACAGCTGTATCATCTGCAGGAAATCCCAAAAACATGACCTGTTGGTGCGCCTTGAGGACTGGAGTTGAGAAACACTGTGGTAGATAACCGACCTAGATTAACAGTAACAGGCGGTGAGTATCCCCTTGCTCAAAAATAAAAATACATACTGAACATAGAAATGAAATGAACAAAGCCAGTATGGAAATAGGGCTTCTTTAGAAATGCTGTTGTAAGATTGCTCTGTGATCTAGCGTGTAGGATCAAATATTAATGTGCAGTACAAGAGAGTACCAAGAAGATGTGCACCAAGGAAATGAAGAGGTGAGATAAGAAGAAAAAGGAGAAAGAAAAGCAATTCAGCCAATCTTCCACAAGCCCTCCACATCGTCTGAAGTGTATCTTTTTATCCTCGAATACCTATATAGGTTGCCCATGGGTCCCATGTCGATTTGAACCTAGCTGCCGTATCCGTCAGGGAACTAACCATTTTCTCCTGGGCCATTATCCAGGAAATTTTCCTTTTAGCTGCTGAGAAAGGGACCTTAGGTTGTTTCCAAGCTCTTGCAATGGCCAATTTAGCACCCAAAAAATATATAGAAGATTAAATCCCTGGTAGCTCTATTGGTATCGGGTAAATGCTCATTGAGCAGGGCTATAGAGGGACTTTTGGGGATCTGGTAACCTGTTACCTTGAGGATCATATAGAAGATTCTGTTCCAAAATCCCCTCAGTTTCTGGCATTTCCACCATATGTGAATCATAGATCCTGCTGCTGCGCATTCTCTGAAGCAGAGAGGTGAGGTGAATGGAAACATTTTCGCTAATCTGGTTGGGACTAAGTACCATCTGGTAATTACTTTGAGGTTCGCCTCTATAAGGGTAATATTTTGTATGCCTCTGTAGGCGCGGAAAAAGTTTTTATTCCAGGTCTCGATATTCCAGTTGACATTGATATCAGTATCCTATGCGTGCATGTAAGATAGCTTGGTACTATCTGAGGCCAGTGACATTTATATAGTCAAAATACCCCCCCTCTACTCTGTGGCTTGGCCACACCATTGTTTATACTTTGTTAACCTGGGGGGTTCCAATTTGTTCTTCCATAGGGAATTCAAGAAGTGGGAAATTTGTAGAAATCTATACTGTTCCGAATCTAGCATTTCAAGGTTCTTTATGCAATCAGTAATCGAGAGTGGGCCTTTGGGAGTTAAGAAGTGTCCAATGAGGTACAACCCCTTATCCAACCACCATCGGAAGGCTTGTATGTTCATACCAGGGGAGAATTTGGGGTTATGAAAAATATGTGCTAACGGTTGAATATCCGAAGTTAGGGAAGGAAGGTTTTTCAGGCTATCCCAAAGGGCTATTGAGTTAGATAGCACTGGAGACATAATTGATGGGCGGTCTCTTAGAGGGCACCAGAGAAGAAAATCCAACGTGTGAGTTGGGACTGCTTGTCACTGTATATGTACCCAATCAGGTTTTTCCAGGCACGTGTAGATTACTGATAGTTGTGCCAAGCGTGCCGCTCGGTAGTACCACAGTAAGTTAGGAACACCTAGTCCTCCCTGTGTTCTTGGTCTATATAGGGTTCTCTTCGCTAGATAGTTCCCCAGATAAATTTCAAAAGTTTACCATGGAATTTTCGTAGTTGATCAGTCCTCAGGGGAATCGGAAGGGATCTGAATAGATATAGTAATTTGGGAAGGAGCGTCATCTTGTTCGCATTTATCCTCCCTAGCCAGGACAATTCATGGAGGGCCCAGCCTTTTAGCTCTGCTTCGAGTTTATTGTACAGCGGGGGGAAGTTAACTTGATAGAGTTGTTCGACTTTCGAGGAGAGTTCTACTCCCAGATAACGAATGGTAGATTCGCTCCATTCAAATTGGAAGGAGGATATGAGGGCCTGAGCAGTGTGGTGCGGGATTTAGAATTTGTGACTTACCAAAGTTGATATGCAAACCTGAGGCCTTGAAAAAATCTTCTAGTAATTTGCAGATATTTGGGAGTGAGATTGTTGGTGATGTGGCGAAGAGTAATAGGTCATCTGTGCACTGTTTGTTTCTTATTGCATATTCTCAGGCCCATTTTGTCATTGGCATAGTCCGTCCCTGTTTTGTATTATCACTCCCCTCTGTTCCGAGCCCATCCCCCTGCTCTCCTATAATAGTGAGCCCATGCCATTTATTCCAATTAGTCTATTGTTGAAAAGGGAGTGCGGCTTGCCTTCCTATCGCAGCGCGCCAACTCAGGAAACGCGTCCATTACCAGGTGACGCCATCTCCCTGCAGCCATCCCTGCTTGCTTCTCAAGCCTCGGTCTGAAGCCAAAGTTCCTCACAGACGCCGGCTTCATCTGACAGAGTGATACCAGCACAGCACAGTGGATCCAGGAAGCAGGTCGCAGAAGTGGTCACCCTGACTACATTTGGATACTTACATGCTCGCTTTTATACATCTAAATGTGAGTGCATATTGTATATGCTAATTAAAAGTGTTATAAAACGTCTACTCTTAGAGGCGCCTCTCTTCTTGTGTGTGTATTTTAGGTAGGGAGCGTTGTCTAGCCTGAGGGGTAAGTTTGGCTGCTAACATGGAACCCATTTTATCTCTGTGGAGATAAAAAATTTCTCCGCTCCATCTGATGTTCTTTTTGGCTTTGGCCGTGAGAGCCAGATTCAGGGAGAGTCTGGCTGCATCCAGTTTATATGTAGGCACTTACCTGTTTGGGACTTTGTTTATGGAGGCTTTTCAGGTTTTTGAATTATTTTTCTAGTCTTTCAGTGTCTGCTATTCGTTCTTTTTTAATTTGAGAGGAGATTTGGATTATCTTACCCCGAATGGTGGCCTTGTGTGCTGCCCATAGTGTTTCAGCGGATACTCCTTCAACTCTGTTGAGGAGGAAATATTCTTTAATTGCTTTTTCTATTTCCAAGACTTTGACCGGGTCACTGAGGATAGATTCGTTTAGGCTCCATTGGAGGAGATTAGGGCGATAGTAGCCTCTTTTTTGACTATAGAGTGGTCCGACCACACTGTGTCACTTATTGTGTATTTAATGATGGCGGGGATGCTAGCAGTGGAAATGATAATGTGGTCAATCCCAGAATAGGATTGGTGCGGGCACGAGAAGTGTGTGTAGTCTCTCCTAGTTGGATTCATTTCCCTCCAAGCATCGACTAGACCGTGTAGGTGAATCGCCTTGGCTATTATAAGGCTCCGTTTGGGGGGCCCGATAAGTTGAGATCGAGAAGGTCTGGATTTGTCTAGACCTTGGTCCAGGGCAGTATTGGAGTCGCCTCCATATATCACGGTCCCTCCCACGGTCTAGTGTTTTAAGCATCGCTTGGAAAAAAGCCACCTGTCCCTAATTGGGCGTATAATATGAAACAAAGGAGTACAAATGATCATCTATGGTGCCCTTTATGAGGATAAATCTGCCCTCTGAATCTTTGTGTTTTAGTTGAAGGGTAAATTTGCAGTTGGAAGATATTAGGATAGCCACACCCTTTGATTTCTTCCCCCCCCCCTTCCACATTTGAGAGGAAGAATGTGGGATATTTAGCATGTAAGAAGGAGGGGTTATACCGCATCGGGAAGTGAGTCTTCGGAAGTAGGACTACGTCCATTTTTTGGGAATGCATAGATTGTAAAATTTTCCGGCGTTTAATCTGTGAATTCATCCCTTGCACATTATGAGACGCAATATGCAGTGGAGGAGAAGGAATAGAACCGTTAGCCATTGAGCAGAGGGGAAGGAATCTCACCTGGTACTCTGTCACTCACCTCAGAGGATCTTCTAGATAGCACCTGGGATCTCGACTCGTATGGTTGGAGGAACTTGGTTGATGTCCTGATGGAGAGCTCATGGAGATCAGCTGAATAAGAAAATACGTAAGAGCAGGCAAGGGAAAACAAACGAGTAAAGAGAAGAGGGGAGCCCTCTCGGAGCCCCGATGGGCCGAAGAGACAAGCGTTCTCTCCACCCCAAGTACAAGTTATCATCTCAACCTCAGCAATTGAGGTTGAGTTCCCACCAGGTGGACATGGAAAACCTATAACCATCAGGTAGGGGAAGGTGCAAAATCATACCACCCGGCCGAGACACACCAAAATTTATAAAACTGTATAAAACAGAAACATTTGACTGCAACTAGCAAGTAGATATAAACAGGGATATCCAACCCGTTCAGTATCGGGTAGGGGTTTAGGAGGGGACGGTGGGGGTCCAATGTTACTGGGGATATGTAAGGTGAATATGAGGTCGAAAGTCTTGTTAGTGGGCAGGAAGGGGGGGAAGCAGATGTGATTGGCGTTGCATAGGAAGTTCTTTCAAGTACTGGATGCTAGTAATGTACTACAGTTACTGATCTTCTGAATCAGGGTTTGGTTTCAGGTGGATGATCGTGAAGGGTATCTTCCTGGATCTCATGAGTCCTAATCTGAAAAGTGTAGGCAACTTGGTGGTCATCTGGCCGGAAAGTTAAAAAGTTGGAGAAAAAAATTAAAAATAATAAGGGGGGATCAACAGTAATACAACTTGCGAGTGTCCTGAAAAAGGAATGCTTGAGCGGAGGAATTCTTTGAAACTGGTTAAATCCAGTATGGAAGTAAGGCAAGTCTGGTACATCTTGACTCAGAGAGGTCTGCCTTCCTTGGGACGCTTGAAGGTGTTTTTGTTCCACAATGGTGATACAGGGCTGGACGGCGTCTGGCGTTTGGTGGCTCCCGGTGTGGGGTTTGAGGGGGTATGTGGTGGGTCATGCGTAATCAGCCTCAGACTCAGAAGCAACTTCTCCCCTTTCTGCAGGCTGGAGAATAAATATGGCTTGGATTTGAAGGAAAACTTGAGAGTGAATGGAAAGGCCCACCGATATTGTCTTTCTGTGTGTGAGGACATTCAGCAGTGGTTTCAGCGACCGCCGTATTGGTATGGTCGATGGGGAGATGTCCGCAAAAACCTGCACTGGATGGTTTCGGCAGAGCAGAGGCTCTTGCGTGTGAGATTTTTTCATGATCTCCTCCTTTACGGAGTAGAAGTGTGGTTTGACCACTATGTCCTTAGGGGCTCCATCTTTCTGTGGGGGGCCCAATGCTCTGTGCGCACGATCCAGTTCCAGCTTATGTGGGGGTATGCCAGGAAGGAGGTCTTTTATAAAATCCTGAACTGCTGTGGGGACATCAGTAATTGTCTCCGGGAGACCCCTCATCCTAAAGTTATATCTGCGTGATCTGTTCTCGAGATCATCGATTCTAGAGAGGGCTGTGTCCAATTGGTCCTGTAAGATCTGGATATGGTCAGAATTTTGGTTGGTCGCAGCCACTGTATTATCTAGCTTTCGTTCCATAGTCTCTATTCTGTCCCCCAGGTTCTGAAAATCAGCTTTAAGATCACTTTTAATTCTGGCTGCCGTGATAGTCAGCCCTCTATCCAGTAGCTCTGATAATTTGTTGTAGAGATCGATTGTATTGATGAGGGAGTCTGAGTGAGGGGGCATGAGCTGATGAGGAGAAGCTGGGTAGGCCTCAGTGTGCCCCATAGGGGAGAATAGTAATTCCTCCATAGTGTGTCCTATTAGTGATTCCGTCGAGGCCGGGGAGGGTGCCTCTGTGAGGTCAGTACTCACTGTGTGGCCCGGTGCTACCAGCGGGCGGTGAAGAGCTGTGTGCTCGGGCATCTCCTACGTTCCAGAG
The DNA here is from genome assembly GCA_029206835.1 of Rana muscosa. Lineage (NCBI taxonomy): Eukaryota > Metazoa > Chordata > Amphibia > Anura > Ranidae > Rana > Rana muscosa. The sequence goes on along the minus strand of CM055121.1, from coordinate 69,647,843 downwards.
CCGGCCTGTGTCGCAGTGGGGTGATCGATGGCTGTCCTGCCAGGCGCAGGCAGGCAGTCTGAGAGTGCGCTGATCGGCCGGGGTGAAGCGGAGCTCCTAGCTTAAGCGGCCATCTTGGAGTCCTCCGCTCATGCGCCTCAGGGGGGTATGCTGGCTGAATTATTTATGATTGGTGACTCTCTTTAAGCAGCAAATCCAGAATCAGCTTGACCATCTTGGAGCCTGCATCTATAAAAACAGAGCCAGCAATGACAGCTTTCATAATTGTATCCTAACACTTCCTTTCAGTTGAATAAAGCATGTTTGCTATTTGTTAATAATTCAAAAAATAAAGTTTTATTAAGTATTAACAACTGTTTGTGACTTCTGATATTTAAACCCTATGCTGCAAAAATATTGGAGCTGTAACTTAATATAAGAAATGGTATACTGGAGGAGTACTTATAGCTCCTGTCAATAAAAGTCCATAAAATGATCCTCAGATTGAGTTGAGCAACCAATTCATATTATTTTTTATTGCTCTAATTATTTTTGCCAGTGTGTGACATACAGACCACATTGAATTACAGAACATTATGCAGTTTGTTACTCTAACCCAAACACATTATAGAAAATAACTTCAACTTTTTTTGTTAGAAAATGATCAAAATCCCCCAAACAATTACATGTTTTCTGAAAGCAGAGGCCATGTTAAATAAAATGGTGGCAGTTACAAATTTGTCACATGATGGTTGAACAACTGTTTATCTAATTTATATTTTCAGTAAATATACAAAAATTAATTTTAGTGCACAAAGACAGGATATATACAGTGGGGATCGAAAGTTTGGGCACCCCAGGTAAAAATGTGTATTAATGTGCATAACGAAGCCAAGGAAAGATGGAAAAATTTCCAAATGGCATCAAATTACAGATTAGACATTCTTATAATATGTCAAAAAAAGTTAGATTTTATTTCCATCATTTACACTTTCAAAATTACAGAAAACAAAAAAATGGCGTCTGCAAAAGTTTGGGCACCCTGCAGAGTTAATATCTTGTACTGCCCCCTTTGGCAAGTATCACAGCTTGTAAATGCTTTTTGTAGCCAGCCAAGAGTCTTAAAATTCTTTTTTGAGGTATCTTTGCCCATTCTTCCTTACAAAAGTCTTCCAGTTCTTTGAGATTTCTGGGCTGTCTGTCACGCACTGCTCTTTTAAGGTCTATCCATAGGTTTTCAATGATGTTGAGGTCAGGAGATTGTGAAGGCCATGGCAAAACCTTCAGTTTACGCCTCTTGATGTAATCCCCCGTGGATTTTGAGGTGTGTTTAGGATCATTATCCATTTGTAGAAGCCATCCTCTCTTTAACTTCAGCTTTTTCACAGATGGCATCAAGTTACCATCCAAAATTTGCTGAAATTTTATTGAATCCATTTTTCCTTCTACTCGTGAAATGTTCCCTGTGCCACTGGCTGCAATACAACCCCAAAGCATGATTGATCCACCCCCATGCTTAACAGTTGGACAGAGGTTATTTTCATTAAATTCTGTGCCCTTTCTTCTCCAAACGTACCTTTGCTCATTCCGGCCAAAAAGTTCTATTTTAACCTCATCGGTCCACAGAACTTGTTTCCAAAATGCCTCAGGCTTGTCTATATGTTCATTTGCAAAGTTCAAACGCTGATTTTTGTGGTGAAGACGTAGAAGAGGTTTTCTTCTGATGACTCTTCCATGAAGACCATATTTGTACAAGTATCTCTTTATAGTGGAATAGTGTACCACAACTCCAGTGTCTGCCAGATCTTTCTGGAGGGATCGTGCAGTCAAACTGTGGGTTTTGAATTGCTTTTCTCACAATCCTGCGAGCTGTTCTGTCTGATATTTTTCTTGGTCTTCCAGATCTTGCTTTAACTTCCACTGTTCCTGATGACTGCCATTTCTTAATTACATTCCGAACAGAGGATATTGACATCTGAAAATGCTTTGCTATCTTCTTATAGCCTTCTCCAGCTTTGTGAGCGTCAACTATTTTCAGTTTCAGTTTTCTAGACAACTGCTTAGAAGAACCCATGGTGCTGATTGTTGGGGCAAGGTCAGATGAGTCTGGCCATTTAAAACCTTTGAGATTGACATCACCTGGTCTTCCCAGACGATGATTGAGAACAATCCATGACACTGGCAGGTCTCAGCTTTGCAAAGGGGGCAGTGCATGCTATAAATTCTGCAGGGTGCCCAAACTTTTGCAGACGCCATTTTTTTGTTTTCTGTAATTTTGAAAGTGTAAATGATGGAAATAAAATCTAACTTTTTTTGACATATTATAAGAATGTCTAATCTGTAATTTGATGCCATTTGGAGATTTTTCCATCTTTCCTTGGCTTCGTTATGCACATTAATACACATTTTTACCTGGGGTGCCCAAACTTTCGATCCCCACTGTATATAACTAATTGTTGCCAAATTATAGAAGATGAGGTTGTATTGAGTAAATAATAATCAAAGATGTCAAGCCCTAAAATTGTGTGCACCCGTGAAATGGTAAAAACTACAGTAGATGTTTAAATCCTTGTCATTGCCATCGACATTTGCCATACATTGGCAGCAGTGGGGGAGTTTTAGACACACTCCCAACTGTAGGTTGTCAGATGGAAGCAATCAGGCAGCTATACAGCCATCTGATTGCTCACACACATCCCAGCAAAAGTCTCTCCTCCCCTCCTTTCCCCCCTGAACTCCATTAGCTACAATATACACTGAAGAGAAGCTGTCATCAAAAAAAAGCATCAAAAAGGGACTTTTAGTTCTTTATGTGATGAAAAATAAACTTTATTGAAAAAAAAATTGCACCCAAGCACTTAAAGAGGAAGTAAAGCCCAAAAAAATACAACCTGAAAGACAAAGGCACAATGAGCTAGTATGCATAGCATACTAGCTCATTATGAATTACCTACCTGAGATCGAAGCCCCCGTATCGACCCTCGTTCTTCTCCTCCACCACCGCCATCTCACTTCCTTGTATCGCGGCTCCGGAGCTGTAACTGGCCGGAGCCACAATGACGTCACTCCCGTGTCAGGGACGGCACAAACCCATTGAGAAACTGCACGCTCAGTGCACCTGCGCCGTTGTCTACGGCACGCATGCGCCGTAGACATCAGTGCCGTCTTTCTTGCAAATATCTCCTTAACCGTGTAGGTTAAGGAGATATTTCTTGCACCTACAGGTAAGCCTTAATCTAGGCTTACCTGTAGGTCTAAGTGGTCTGTAAAGGTTTACAACTACTTTAAACTGCCACCCCCCCCCCCCAACAAAAATATTGATGTGCATGCCGGAGTGAGAGCAATAATTGTAGGGCCATTATTCATCGTTAACGCTATACTGATGACCTTGAGGCCGGGTTCGCCTGACATGCGAGTGTCACCGGCTCTCAGTGGAGCCAGTTCACACAGGTTTGGGGTGGCCGTGGTCCACATTCCAAAAGGGTCTTGTGCGTGTTTGGTTCAGGTGCGAATTCAGGCAAAAATTCAGACCTGATTCACACTTATACCAGTGAACCGGAATGCACCGGACCCCATGCGGACCCCAACGGTGGCCGCACATATGTGAACCCGGCATTAGGGGCTTTTAAGAAGTCCCCTATGGAATATTTAGGGTATCAAAGTTTGTTGCCGTTGCATGGGTGTATGCAATTTTAAACTTGACACATTTTGTATCCTTTTATTCAGAACAACCTCAAATATATATTTCCCCTTAAAAATTATTATTTTGCTTTTGTGTTCCCTAAAAATACCTTTTGTGTAATTTTTTTTTTTTAACTGAAATTTGTGCTTATTAAAGCGTTTCAATAATATCATGTGACATAAAAAGTTGGAAGTACCACTATTTCATTCTCCAGGTTGTCTGCTTTCAGAAAATATACCGTATATACTCGAGTATAAGCCGACTCGAGTATAAGCCGAGGTACCTAATGTTGCCTCAAAAAACTGGGAAAACTTACTGACTCGAGTATAAGCCGAGGGTCAACAATGCCTCACTGTTCCCATCCTTACTGTTCCTATCCTCACTGTTCCCATCCTCACTGTTTCCTATCCTCACTGTTTCCTATCCTCACTGTTTCCTATCCTCACTGTTTCCTATCCTCACTGTTTCCTATCCTCACTGTTTCCTATCCTCACTGTTCCCTAGCTCACTGTTTCCTATCCTATAATTTTACATTGTAAATAGTACCTGTAAAGAAGTTGCGGCTGCGGCGTCCATCGTTCGAATTCCGCGGTCTCTTCCTGTTCCTTCCGTGATAGGCGATTCTCATCAGACACTCTCCGCCTATCACGATCATTCTCTCATCCTCAGTTTCCCAGCAGACACTGTGTTGGGTGTTCCGCCAATCACAGACGTCTGCTGGGAAACTGAGGATGAGAGAATGATCGTGATAGGCGGAGAGTGTCTGCTGAGACTCGCCTATCACGGAAGGAACAGGAAGAGACCGCGGAATTCGAACGATGGACGCCGCAACGTCTTTACAGGTACTATTTACAATGTAAAAATTTTGCTGACTCGAGTATAAGCCGAGGGGGGGACTTTCAGCCCAAAAAAAGGGCTGAAAATCTCGGCTTATACTCGAGTATATACGGTAAACTGTTTTGGAGGTTTTAAGTAACCTTTATGCCTAAAATGTTATTTTTTAAACGTGTGCACAGAAACGGCTCTGGCAGTGAAAGAGTTAAAAACCTTCAAAAGTCATCAATTTTGGGTTAACTATGAATGATGGCCCTAGTATTATTGCTCTCACTCCAATGTTCACAGGGACACCTAATATGTGTTGCTTAATCGTTTACGTGCTCAGGGCAATGGGGTGGCTTTTCCTTTTTTTTTTTTTTTTTTTTTACGATTTACACTTTTTAACACCTTTCTTCATTTAACGTATTACTTAATAAGGCCCCCCTTAATAAGGCCCCTATGTATTGGCATTGACAGGTGAAGGGTTCTCTTTATGGAGATCTCAAGGGTCTATTAGACTCCTAATGTCTCCTGTGCCTTCTGCTGCAGCAGGACTTTGCTTGATTGGCCGCATTTCAGCTCTGAACCTGAAAATGCTCAGAGCTGAGCACTTCCGGGCCCATTGATTGCAGAGCAGATCTGGGCATGCATTTCCTCAATCTACTCCTTCTTGCCATCCTGACAGCATTTACCCCATGGTCTTAGGCTTCCCAGAGGTGGTAGAAGTGGGCTCAGCAACCACTGCTGGGGGAATTCTGATAGACAAAAGCCTGTTTAGCAGCTCTGAGCTTAATTTAACTTCTTGTTTACCAGGAGGGTTATAAACATACTTTAGTAGACAAGTAGTTAAACACAATATACATAGAACCACTTGTGTTAATCACCTCTGTTCTATTTATATAGTGGAATGTAAAGGAGCTCACGGAAAAGAACTGGAAAAATTCACTTTACAGTGCAATTCTTTGTTATCAAAAGCGATAAAACACAAACCCTTCTTGCAACACAGGAATCAAAGATATAAAGAATGCATTCCTAACAGCTTTAGATAGTAACTTCATAAAGTTGGCACATCTAAAATCATAATGATTTTAAAAGCAATATCAAAAGAAAAGCTGTAATTACTATAGTCCTGAGTTCATGCATCTGAAACTTAGAGCAGCTGCCCAGAGTAACTAGTCTCCTTCCTTCATTTGAAAGATGAGTGGATGCTTGGGGAATATCCCAAAAAGTTGTCATAACAAAATTGTAAAAATTCTAAAATCGGTACACTCTCTCAGTTCCTGCTGTGTCAACAGGAAATAAATACAGGGGAATTTACCCTATGAGACACACAAAATATAGAGGGTTTTGTCTTTTTTTTTTTCACAAGAAAAATGTTTATTCAAATTTTTACAGTACAAGCAATGCATAAACACAGATTATCACAAGTTAGATGTTCTGCTGATATGAACAGGAGAGAGGTGTTGAAAGGCTAGTATACACCAACACAACGAGATACCAATCTGGAAACAATAAATCCCAGCAAGGTTACTTAAGGAGATCCGGGGGGGGGGGAGCAGGAGGAGTGAAGAATAGGGGGGGGACCCTCATTTAAGCAGTTGGATGCACCTTAAACAGATAGCGAATAGCTTTCAGGAGATCATAATGGTGGGCCATTATCATCATTGTCACCCGTGAACTCTGTGCCCCAAGCATCTATCCACCCCGACCATATCTTGTCAAATTTAGTAGGGCATTCTCGATTCGCAAAGGTGATCTTGTACAGTGGCAGCACCGAGTTCAATACCGAGCGCCATGAGGACACCGTTGGAGGTGAAGCGCTTTTCCAGTGGAGGAATATCTCCCTACGGGCATAAAAAGTAGCGTACCGGGTTGAAGACGTTCAGCAGCACTGATTTAGGGTTAGTTCCCAGATCCAGGGAGGTAATCTGGTCGAGGGCTTCAACTACGCCCGACCAATAGTCTCCTAGGCGGGGGCAGGACCAGACCATGTGGAAAAAGGAGGCAGCCCTTAGGTCACATCTGGGACAAGCTACCGGGGTGCTAGGATTCGTAATTGTCAACCGTTTTGGGGTAAAATAGGCCCTGTGGAGGAATTTGACCTGCATAAACCGATCTCTAGCCGAGATCATATTGGTAACGAAGGAGGAAACACATGTCTCCCCTTCGTCCTCTGACAGATCAGGAATGTCCATCTTCCATTTGTCCAGATCGGAGAACGATCGCAGTTTACCTCCCCTGACCATGTGCTTCAGTTTCACTATGCCCTTTCTCGCCCAGATCTGTGGATCCGGAACAGAGTTCATGTGCGGTAGGTTAGGGTTACCCCATAGGGGGATGTGAGGTGAGACTGTCTCGGGGGAGCCAAAATGGGTCCTAGCCCTGTGCCATATCGTAATGGTTGTACGCATCAATTCCGTGTTGCCAGGGTGAGATCTTGTCCCCCTGAACACCACGTTACTAAGGGAGGAATATGACCCCATTATGGCCGCTTCCAGAGTCACTGCTGGGTTATCGTGGGGTTGGGAGAACCACCATCTAACCATCACCAGGACAGCCACCCAAAAGTAGACCTGGAAGTCTGGTAGGGACAATCCCCCCTGAGTAATTGGAAGCTAAAGGGTGGAGACAGCCAGCCGCGGGTGCCTCCCATTCCAGATAAAGGAGGATATTATTATACTTTTTAGCTTGGCCAAAAATGAGGCAAGAGGAATTTCGAAAGAAGTAGAGAAATTTAGGCAAATATACCATCTTAATCAAGTTTACCCTACCCACTGGTGAAAGGGGGAGTGTCCTCCAGGTTGTACATTTCGGCGAAAAGTTTTTCAGCAGTGGTTGGAGATTCAGCTCATAGTATGAGGATAGCGGGGTCCCGACCCTTACTCCTAGATATTTAAATTCAGGTGTCCAGTTTAGGGGGGTGCCCATCGGCGGGTGATGGCCCGACGCGTGTAGCGAGAAGAGGAGTGATTTCCCCCAATTAACCTTGATGCCCGAGAACAAGCCGAATACATCTACTATTTGAAGCGCAGGTGGGAGAGAGGAAATATCTTTGAGGAAAAGGAGGGTGTCATCGGCATATAGGGATATTTTATCCATAATTACACCTATCCGAATCCCTTCCACCAAGGGGACAGATCTGATGCGGGTCGCCATGGGCTCCATGGCTAGCGCAAACAGACCAGGGGAAAGCGGGCAGCCCTGTCTGGTGCCCCAATGACAGTGAGTTATTTGTTCGTATACGAGCTGTGGGATTGTGGTATAGCATCTGAGCCCATCCGATAAATCGGGAGCCAAACTCGAATTTACGCAGGACTGCCCAGAGGTAGCGCCACTCGACCAAGTCGAAAGCCTTCTTGGCGTCTAAGGAGGCTACCACCTCTGTACCGTCCCCACTTGCCCTGGAGAGATGGGTGAGGAGGTGACGGATATTAATATCAGTTCCCCTGCCCGGCATAAAGCCAGACTAATCTGCATGTACCAATGCCGTGATCACAGTGTTCAGTCGTCCGGCCAATACTTTGGACAACAGTTTGACATCCACATTGAGGAGAGAGATTGGTTGGTACGAAGAACACTGTTCAGGGGCTTTGCCTGGTTTAAGAATGACAACAATTACCGCCTCAGCCATTGTCGGGGGGAGAGAGTTCTCCTCCATGGCCTTTTGGAGCATAAGTTTAAATGAAGGAAGAATTTCTTCTGCATATGTTTTAAAGAATTCGGCAGGGATGCCATCTGGGCCCGGCGTTTTGCCTTTTTGCAGGGATGCTATCACCCGCTGAAGCTCCTCCAATGTCATAGGGCCACCCAATGCCTCCCTGTATGTGGATGTCAGGCAAGGGAGCTCCGTCTCATCGAGGTAGGCTGTAAGCTCTGCATCCGTGCATACCATCTGAGAGCTGTAAAGCTCTTGATAGAAAGATGCAAATCTGGCATTGATAGCAGCTTTCCCGTGCCAGCCATGGTGTTCAAATATTCTATGGCAGTGTTTCTCAACTCCAGTCCTCAAGGCGCACCAACAGGTCATGTTTTTGGGATTTCCATTGATTTTCACAGGTGATTTGAGCAGTTTCACTGCCTTAGTAATTATCACAGCTGTTTTATCTGCAGGAAATCCCAAAAACATGACCTGTTGGTGCACCTTGAGGACTGGAGTTGAGAAACACTGTTCTATGGAACTGGTGTAGGAACTGAGTTTTTTTGGCCGCTGTTCGGAGCAAGAGAACATCCCTGAATGCTGCCTGAAAATCTGAATAAACCCTGGGGGACCCAGTAGTGGAGTACTCAAGTTTGAGTGCGGCCACCTTCCCCTCAGCCCTCAGGGTGTCCTCCCTCAGATCCCTCCAAATCCTACGAATGTGGGACTGCAAACTGCCTCTAGTAAAAGCCTTAAATGCATCCCAGGATGTGGTCAGGGCTACAGAGTGGTCTAGGTCCCGCCAATAACGTATCGCCTCGGATCAGGTACAATCCCACCACCACCAACTTCAATCTATCCACTATGGCATGTGGCAAAACAAAACGGCCGCGTCCGGATCTACTTTCAGTGCCAGCAGTCTAAACGGTAGGGATTTATGTACAAGAATGCTGACCCCTCTGGAGTAATTGGTATGCGTAGAGTGGTATAGATGTCCTACTCAAGAGTTTGCTGCCCGTTAAGTGAGTGAGTCTCCTGCAATATGCAAATTTGGGGGCGATACGTTTTAAGAAATTGGAACACCAGTGTCCTCTTCACAGAGGAATTCAAACCCCTGGTGTTCCATGATATTATATTACATTCAGCCATAAGCATCTAGGATCACATTTTCAAACCAGAATCTAGCCTCCAGGGTTGGATGGGGAGTCCGGGCAATAGCACAGGTCAGAACAGAGCATCTCAAATATTTAATGACATACATAAATACATTGTTGGGAAAAAACAGTAAAAAAACAAGGTATAATAAAACATAGGGGGCACTTTCTACCGGAAAAAATGGGGAGAAACGTGCTGAGGGAAGGATAAGTTGCAGCATACGTTCAGCAAAGGCGGTTGGATCCGTACCCTCTGCCCCCTCCGGAAGACCCAGCACACGCAAGTTGTTCCTTCTGTTGTGATTCTCGGCATCTTCGGCTCAGGCTTCTAGTGCTTTAACTTTAGTTTTCAGTACATGCAGAGCAGCCCCCTGGTCACGTACCGTGTCTTCAGCTTGAGAGACCCTCTGCTCCACTTCAGTCATGCTACCACGGAGTGTATAGTCCTTCCTTATAAACGCCACATGAGTCTGAATGTGGTCCACTTTGTCAGTTAGGGCAGTGATGGCCTGCATTACGGCCTTAAAATCGGCCGCCGTGGCCGGCAGCCGCTCCGGATCGTAGGCCTGGTTCTCCATCTGGGCAGGATGTTTAGGCGAGGCCGCGGCTGCAGTGCCACAGTCCCGATGGGACTAATGATTACAGTGCAGTCCCCTTTATATCACAGTGCCCCACAGCTCCCCCCTCCCCCATCACAATGCTTCTTGCAGTCACGGCTCCCCCTCCCCCATTACAGTCTCTGCAGTTATGCCCACCATCACAGTGCCCCTTGCAGTCATGGGCCCCTCCCTAGCACAGTACCCCTTTCAGTCATGGTTCCCCCCTCCCCATCACAGTGCCCCTTGCAGTCATTGGCCCTTCCCCAGCACAGTACTCCTTGCAGTCATGGGGCCCCCTCCCCATCACAGTGCCTCTTGCAGTAGTGGGGCCCCACTCCCCATCACAGTGCCCCTTGCAGTCATGGGGCCCCCCTCCCCATCACAGTGCCCCTTGCAGTCATGGGGCTCTCCATCACAGTGCCCCTTGCAGTCATGGGGCCCCCTCCCCATCACAGTCCCCCTTAAAGTCATGGTGCCCCCCTCCCATCATGGTCCTCCTTGCAGTCATGGTCCTTAGCCTCTCCCCATCACAGTCCCCCTTGCAGTCCTGTCCCCCTCCCCATCACAGTGCCTCTTGCAGTCATGGCCCCCCGTTCCTCTTTAACCAAACGGTGCCCCTTCCAATCTCAGCAGTCTTACCTTTGGCAGGGCGGAGGCAGTTACCAGCCTGTGTCTATTCTCCCAGGTCTCCCGCCTGGCCATCGATGTCATCCTATCAGCAGGACAGGAGGAGCTGCAGATCGAGATGGCAGGTGGGAGCTGCCAAAACTTATATTAACAAGCAGGTGAAAACCTGCTTGTTAATTTGAAAATCTCCCACTATCTCCCACTATGTCCCAATCTGCAGCTCCTGGGAGACACATGCTGCTAAATAACACCTTCCTCTGTGTGGCGGCCCGCTCATCAACAGGCCACGGACCTGCACTGGCCCGAGGTGTTGCGGATCGCTGCTTTATAGGATAAGATTAAACGCAAGAATAAAAATATAATATTTTGCTGCTCTCTGGTCCCTAGATGTGGTGGCAGCATTCTTTTTAATTTTTGAAGCTAAAAATATTTTCATCAAGTACAGAAAATACCTGTAGATCTTGCAAGAAATTTGGTGTCCTTGTAACAAACAACCTTTTAGCTGAAATTAAAGCAAACAAAAATATTATCTTTCTTTTGTAAACTACTAATCTCCCTATCCCCCATGTAATGGAGATAAACAAAGGCAGATCCTATATTTGTTGTCCAGGTTAGGTGGCAGCCATGGCTTCCTCCATAAATACATTGGAGGGGCAAGCATAGCCACTCTAAGACAGGAAGTGTGTTATTTACAGGATTACCAGGTGTGACAGACTTACCCGGGATAGAGGCTTTTGGAGGAGACTGAATGCTAGTCTCTTGCCTACCGACTATGGGTCCTGGCAATTGAGGGAGCTACAAGCATTTACAGTGAGGGAAAAAAAGTATTTGACCCCCTGCTAATTTTGTACATTTGCCCACTGACAAAGAAATTATCAGTCTATAATTTTAATGGTAGGTTTATTTTAACAGTGAGAGACAGAATGACAACAAAAATATCCAAAAAAACGCATTTAAAAAAAGTTATAAATTGATTTGCATTTTAATGAGTGAAATAAGTATTTGATCCCTTTACAAAACACGACTTAGTACTTGGTGACAAAACCCTTGTTGGCAATCACAGAGGTCAGTCATTTCTTGTAGTTGGCCATCAGGTTTGCACACATCTCAGGAGGGATTTTGTCCCACTCCTCTTTGCAGATCCTCTCCAAGTCATTAAGGTTTTGAGGCTGACATTTGGTAACTTGAACCTTTAGCTCCCTCCACATATTTTCTATGGGATTACGGTCTAGAGACTGGCTAGGCAACTCCAGAACCTTATTGTGCTTCTTCTTGAGCCACGCCTTGCCTTGGCCGTGTGTTTTAGGTCATTGTCATGCTGGTATACCCATCCATGACCCATTTTCAATGCCTTGGCTGATGGAAGGAGGTTCTCACCCAAGATTTGACAGTACATGGCCCGTTCATCGTCCCTTTTGATGCAGTGAAGTTGTCCTGTCCCCTTAGAAGAATAACACCCCCAAAGCATAATTTTTCCACCTCCATGTTTGATGGTGAGGATAGTGTTCTTGGGGTCATAGGCAGCATTCCTCCTCCTCCAACACGGCAAGTTTAGTTAATGCCAAAGAGCTTGATTTTGGTCTCATCTGACCACAACACTTTCACCCAGTTCTCCTCTGAATCATTGAAATGTTCATTAGCAAACTTCAGATGGGCCTGTACATGTGCTTTCTTTAGCAGGGGGACCTTGCGGGTGCTGCAGGATTTCAGTCCTTCACGGCGTAGTGTGTTACCGATTGTTTTCTTGGTGACTATGGTCCCAGCTGCCTTGTGATCATTGACAAGATTCTTCTGTGTAGTTCTGGGCTGATTCCATACCATTCTCATGATCATTTAAACTCCATGAGGTGAGATCTTGCATGGAGCCCCATGCCGAGGGAGATTGACAGTTATGTTGTGTTTCTTCCATTTGCGAATAATCGTACCAACTGTTGTCGCCCTCTCAGCAAGCTGCTTGGCGATGGTCTTGTAGCCTATTCCAGCTTGTATTCCAATCCCTGTATTGGAACATATTTGCTATAAAATCTCATCTTTCCCCACCCCTTTCAGACATCTTCACCTGATTGCTGGGGAAACCAAAGTGTTCCGTTGCCATTTGGGAAATAAAATATCTGGATGACCTACCTGATTAGATCTATATAATATGTAATCTAATCGTACAACCTATTAAAAAACTTACCAAAAGTGTTTATTTTTACTTCATGCCTTTGTGCTTTATAAGATGCCATGAAAATGTAATATAAAGTTTGACTTTGCACAAGGAAATCTTTCCTTATTTATTGTGTGGTATGCAATTTATAGGCATGATACCAATTTAGGTATGGAGAGCTATACAATCTATTAGCACCTTAAAACATTACTTCGCCCCCTGGTAGGTTTTTCTCCTTATTTTACCTGTATTGCTTTGTTCTTGTCAAAACATACTCGCCTGCACAGTGAATCCAGTGTTTTCTTGCTGCAATCCGCTGTTCAGGTGACAGATCAAAGATCCTGCATTGCTATCCTGGTCTTCCAGCTGGCTGCATCTTTTGGGCGAAAGCAGTCCGCTACCAATGACACTCCAGGCCCTTTTTCTGGCCGCTTTGTGTGCCTGATTCTGTGCCTCTTGGGAGATGTGATGTAAGTATCCCAGGAGGCTGCAGGACCAGGGACATGTGATTCTGACCTAGACTGGAATGATGGTGGCTAGCGGGGAAATGTGAAAAATAAAAGAAGAGGAGGTTGTTACCCCCAGGCTATAAACTCCAAGCCCAGGCACAAGCCAAGTTTAACCAAAAACCCTGCGCCCCCCAAACCTTCAGACAAGTCCTCTTCAGCACGAAGAGATGCCCTGATTTTGCAAAGTGAGAAATGTTTGACCTTTTTCCACACCTGGTTAGCAAGCATCTCGCCTGGGTAAAAGATGTGGTTTCCAGGGGAAACATGGGAGAGTTACGCCCTCCTCCCCCTCTTAACTTTATATTATACAACCTACCTATGTCTTTGCACGGACTAGGAGACCTCTATGCTGCTCTGGCAACTCATCCAACCCGAGAAGTTAACACCATTGTTCCAAATGCCAAAAGTCTTTAAGATTTTTCCTCCAACCTTTTGTGCTTGACTTTTTGGAATCATTTGATTTTTATTAGGCTTGTATGGCCATCTATACTGCTTGACTCTCTACTATATTACCACAACTACTTTTAAAAAGCACTAAATACTCAGTAGTGCTGCAGGTGTCGGACGTTCTTTTTGTGTATTCTGCAAGTGTTTTTACAATGTACTAGAGTGGTCCATTGAGTCATCTCCCCATATGAGTCCCACTCCCAAGCCCTGTATTGGAACATATTTGCTATAAAAATCTCATCTTTCCCCACCCCTTTCAGACACTCTAATTTTGACTTATTTTGATGGCATCTGAAATATTTCCTGTTTTTGTATTACCACTAGTAGGATAAAATGATATGCATGGTATTGGTTTATTGTGTATGATCTTGGGTTCTATTTGATTTACTTGATTTTGCTTTTCAGGAATTTATTAGTCAGCTTTTGTCTCGAATACAAGGCATGAGGAAGCTGAATCCCCCTCAGAAGAAGGATATATGAACCCGCCATGATCTTCCCAGCTTGAAGTGATTCAGCAACAGCATCTGTCTACAGGACTCAAAAAAGTTCTAACAAAAATCTACATATTGCTGTTTCATGGAGGGTGGGTGGTATATGGCTGTAGCTCTAAACATAATACTCAATTTGTTATTGTGGTAGTTAAATAAAGTTTTTTTTATTGTTTTTTAAGTTATTTGGGGCTAAGCTTTAGGTAATAGAGGTAAAATAAATGCCATTAAATGTAAGTACTAAGAAAGGTGTGTCATTAATAAGTTGTTAGGCCAGTAGGCACATCTACCAATGTGCTGTTAAATAAACAGGAATATATTCAGAACCTCAGTTTGAAGCAATGGGTTATGATATCAATACCCAATGTTGCTCCATTTTAATAGATACATTTTTGCACATAGTTTAGAACTTGAACAAGACTTTCTGTATATAATGCCTTTGTTCTACCAATGGCCATGTTTGGAAAGATTGCACAACAAAAAAAATATTATGCACTATTGCAGAAGTCAATCAAATACACTTTGGACACTATAATATATACCTTAATTGACCTTTGACGTTATTATTTTAATTCTATGCAGGCATGTCCCACCAAGGTAAAACTAATAAGGAAAAATATGAACAATCCTTTTAAAGCATCATGTTTGTAATAATGTTGCATAGGAGCTTAGTGTGATTTATCATTTGTTCATATGGCCATTTGGATGCACTGGTAAAGTGTTTTCTAAATTGTGCAACTAATTTCCCATATAGTCTATCAGGTGTTAATTAGAAATATTTAGAAAGTACCCCATTCATTATTTTACCTGCGTGCCTAAGAAAATATAACAAGTACACATTCTGTGTGCATAAAGACCCGCTTGGAAATTACTGATTAATATTTTATAAGCCTCCCCCGAGCAGGTGACAAAAAAGATTAAAGCACTCTACTGAGTATACTACCACTCAGTACGTCCTGATTTTTATTCATGTAGTTTAAACAGCTAGTCCACCCAAAACCAGTGTTTTACTGTACTGTACTGTAGAGACATACTATCCAACATCCACTTATTTCTCTTGGGGACTTCACTGGTGAGATCTGTGTGCTTTAGTTACAAAATCTGCACACCTGACGTAGTCTTCATAAAGTCTTCTTACTCTCCTGGTCCTCTTGGATAACTAATATAATTTTATTACCGAGAATGTTATCAGATAAGCGAGACTCCCCATTAAAGTGGATAGAAAGTTCTAAGATGGAGCAAGGAACTAGGATTTCTTTGCAAGAGGTGACTTTAAAAAAATAAAACCTTACTTTTGGGTGGACTGGCCATTTAATACTTAAACTGCATTGTCTGTCACATTTTTATTTTTCTGTGGTTAAAAATATCATCGTAAAAATATTTTTGTGTGCCAAAGGGATGCTTTTTATTTTCAATCTTTTGCAGTCGCAAAAAAAATTACCAGCACTTTAGCAACCTTCTCTAAAATGATGATAAAGAAGGTATATTAAAAATGTAAGTATTTGTTTAATGCCATCAGTCCCAATATAGTCTTTGAGTTGGTGATGATTGATATAACCGTGTAAAAACTCTGCAATTAAAATTAGCTTGTCAAGTTAAAATAACGCTTTTATGGTTCTGCCAAAGTAAGAATGAAATGATTTTTATAGCAATATTTGCAAGGTTGACCCATAGTGAAACTTTTTTCTTTGTGTGAGTGTGTGAATTGGTAGTAGTTTGATTTTTTTTCATATAGGAATATCGCACAGCAGCCAATGGCTATTAAGAATTCTGTGTAAATGGTGCTCTTCTTTTCAACAGAATACATTAGAATTTTTATTTTCACTGGCAAGCTCTTTTTTTTTTTTTTATATTGTTAACTGATTTTATTTACAAGATATTTGCTGAAATAAAAACTTGAGAAGGTGGTTTTGATTGCAGTTTCATTTTTGTCCATTAGATAATAAAATGTTTAAAAACAAAATTCCCTGTGGTAATTCCTCATGAAACTTCAAATCTTTCTTCACCTGACTGCTGGGGACACCAAAGGGTTCCGTTGCCATTTGAGAAATAAAATGTCTGACTTGGCGCTTGTTCATTTAGACATATCTGGATAACCTACCTGATTAGATCTATATAATGTGTTTAAACCATTTGTCAAGGGTGTTTGTTCACTGTCCATTGTAAGAACTGATTAAGATATCCCACTTCAAAACTTTTATTCACTCTCTGTAGCCTAGCATGGCCCAAGTATAGAGTATGACTGAGCATTATACAAGTGAAATACTTTAGAGGAGGGAACTCCTGCACACCATGCTAGGCTGCTTGCTGAGCATAAGCTTTTTTAAGTTTTGAATTGGTAATGTGCAGTCACAGTTGTCCTGCAATCCTTTGTATCTTTTGAAAAGTGACCAGGTGCGCTTCCCAAATAAATGATCAATAAAAGCATATAATATAATCTAAACTTTAAATAATGTGACAATTTTCAAAAGAGTCTGTCAGTAACAAATAAACCTGTAATCCAAGGTCATAAAAGTCAATTTCAATGAAAGATAGCTCAGTGATTTGGATGTGCAAAAATCAACAAACAATGGCAGGGTGCTCGAGGGAAAAATAAGTCCCCACGCCTCTTACCAGAGATTTTGGATTTCAGATTATAGAGATCAAACCCGCTTTTTGTTTCCACACATTCCTGTTTGTCTCAGAAGGGGTAGGATATCATCCATGGAGGGTTCAGCCATATGCTCAGCCAAACAAGTATCAGGTATTCAGCCCAGCATATGGAAAAAAAGGTCCTTAATATTTCTCATGCAAAGGAACAAGGAAGCACTTCATAGTGTAGTATTTAAAAGCATTCCAATTTATTGCACATAGAATCGCACCTACAGTTATGAAGTTTAAAAACAGCAGATTGAGTAACGAACATTCCTCGCCAGCTGGCTCGTGCGTGCAGAGGTCACAGAAGTGGCTCAACCCGACGCGTTTCCTTCATAACAAGCGTCAACTGGAAACGGAGGCCTTATTCAGTAAAAAAGCCTTTAGTACTAATATCATTCTTAACATTGTGCTAGTTTCAATTTTATGAAACTAATCAAACAACCTATTAAAACTTACCAAAAGTTGTTCTCTTTACTTCATACCTTTGTGCTTTATAAGATGTCATGAAAATTAAAAATAACGTTTGATTTTGGGCAATAAAATTGGTCCTTTATTGTGTGGCATGCAATTTATAGACAAGTGCATGATACCAATTTAGGTATGGAGGGCTATACTATTCATTAGCACCTTTAAAGCATTACTTCACCCCCTTGTAGGTTTTTCTCCCTCTTTTACCTGTATTACTGTGTTCTCCTCAAAACATATACTCGCCTGTACAGTCAATTCAGTGTTGTCCTGCTGCAATCTGCTGTTCAGGTGACAGATCAAGAATCCTGTGCTGCTATCCTGGTGTTTCAGCTGGCTGCCTCTTCTAAGTGAAAGTAGTCAGCTACCAATGACACGCCAGGCCCACCGTCTGACCACTTTGTGTGCCTGATTCTGTGCCTCTTGGGAGATGTGATGTAAGGATTCCAAGAGGCTGCAGGACCAGGGAATTGTGATTCTGACCTAGACTGTAATGATGGTGGCTAGCGAGGCAGGGTGCAAACTAAAAGAAGGGGAGCTTGTTACGCCCAGGCTATAATCTCCAGGCACAAGCCAAGTTCCTAGTTTAACCAGAAACCCTGCACCCCACAAACCTGCAGACAAGTCCTCTTCAGCACGAAGGAATGCCCCCATTTTGCAGTGGGAAGCGTTTGTTGACCTTTTTGGACACCTGGTTAGCCAGCATCTCGCCTGGGTAAGAGATGTGGTTTCCAGGGGTTACATGCGAGAGTTACGCTTTCCACCCCCTCTCATCTTCATATCATACAACCTACATGTGTCTTTGCACGGACTAGGAGACCTCCATGCTGCTCCAGCAACTCTTCCAGCCCGAGGAGTTATCACTATTGTTCCAAATGTCGAAAGATTTTAAAATTTCTACTCCAAAGTTTTGTGATTGACTTTTTGTAATCATTTGATTTTTATTAAGCTTGTGTGACCATCTATACTGCATGACTTTCTACTATATTACCACAGCTATTTTTGAATAGCACTACTCAGTAGTGCTGCAGGTGTTTCACCCCCTTTTTGTGTATTCTGCAAGTGTTTTTACAATGTACATTACTAGCGTGGTCCATTGAGTAATTTCCCCATATGAAAGCCTCTACTCAGCAACATGTTCTTTAGATTACAATCAGACATTTTTTTCTTAGCAAGTGTAATGAAAGGTAAAGTATCTGTGATGACAGCTGTAGGTTCACTGGATCGTTTGACACAAAAGAAAACATTGTTAGCATTCTTTCAGAGGGAAAAACTATTATTTGTAGCACCTATGTTTTCTTGTGCAGGGCTGGCAATAGGTGTTTCGTTTTCTAAAATACGTAGGACCTATTCACATTTAATAGAAGTAATAAAATAGAAAAATGAAAGCCTGCCCCTGGGGCATCCCATGGGAAAAGTTGGCCAGCAGCAGCGATATTATAAGCCTTTATTTGGGTCACGTGAGGAATCATATATGGAACGCTTTGTCACTAGGTCGCATCCTGCGGCCTCGAGTTCCCCCACAGATCCTTTTGCTTCATTGGATCCATCCCTGGGAACGGAGAATGCTGTATATCCACCATTAGCTACCAATCAGGGTCCAGATTTTACTTCACCCTCTCCTCATGAAATCCTTACCCCGGACATCCTGGACGCCAAGCTGGACGCTAAGCTGCAGCTTCTGCTTCAACAAATCACATGCAACGTTTCGGCAGAGGTGAGCAAGTTAGCTGCAGAACTGAGAGGGGAAATTAACCAACTTGGGGAACGTACAAACACTCTTGAAAATAAATTTGACGAGATAAGTTATGTTCAGGCTGTGGAGGAGGACAATCATAACCTACGTATCTCAGTCTCTCAACTACAATTGCAGCAAGAAGACCTAGAGAACAGGGAAAGGAGGCAGAACCTACGCTTCAGAGGTATCCCGGAAACGATTGGGGACCCTGACTTACGCACCTATCTTCTGGGTCTTTTCAATACCCTGGCCCCCACAGTAGTGGATATAGATTGGCGCCTAGATAGGGCCCACAGGTCTCTGGGCCCAAAACCTCCGGCTGGAGCTAGACCCAGGGATGTTATAGTGTGGTTCCATTTTTTTGAAAGCAAGGAGGCACTAACCCTGGCTACACGCAACAAATCCCAACTTCAATACAAGGGGGCAAAACTGCAGATCTTCAGCGACCTGTCCCCAATCACTGTTGCTAAACGTAGAAATCTGCGCCCAATCACCTCCCATTTACAGCATCACAAGATTCCATACTACTGGGGATTCCCTTTCCCCCTTATTGTATCCAAAGATGGAGTTCAATATACCCTGCGTGAATTGCAGGAGGGCGAAGCATTCCTAAAACATCTAGGACTGCCCCCTTTGCCAGAAGATGATCTGATTCCTTCAGCTGCCCAGGTCCGTCCACACCCTAACGCTCCTAGCCTCATCTGGACCCCCGTGAGGGGCAAATCCAGGAAACAACTCTCTACACCCCAACGTCTGCGTACCTCCAGGCAACCTCCTTGATTCTTCCGTACGCTTTTCCTTGGACCCATATTTCATTGCTCTTTGCATATCCGTTTCTTCATAGTTCAAAATCAGAAACGAAGATTACTTCTCTGGTTTACAAAGTTTTGAGTCTACCCTGTTTCCTGTTCGGGGTAGAGTTCTTCCCCAACCCATGGGGTAAAATTATTATTGCTAATGTTGACAGTGTTTTCCTTGTTGGTCATCGTACCTCAGTTGACAGATGCTCCTGTCTACCTGCTGACTCTTTCTAATAGCCTTCAACAGGCCTCATTTTGTCAGACTTATTTTAAAGGTTACCGAGTTCATAAGGAGAGCAGCCGATCCTTCCCATCTCTTTCCCTAGAGTCTTCTGATGGAAGTCCGTGTATGTCCCTACATGGCCTTGGTCTACTTCCAAGGTCTCCTGAGATGCAAATACATCTCAGGCTTTCAAGAACTCAAGTTCTTTTTTTTCTTTTTTTTCCTGTTGGTTTCTATTTTTCTTATGTCCATGGTTATAAGTCAACTTTGTAGGTCAAGAGTACAATGTTTTTCTTTTCCTAATCTACTGCAATTTTACTATAGGGTTTATCTGTAACTACTTGGGTACCGAAAGGTTATTCCTATCTGCAATGTTTATATACATCTCTGCTTCTATACACACCTTTGCTCTTATTTTTTTGTTTTCTATATTTTGCTGCTCTTTGAATTTATTGTACCTACGCGAGCCTATCTGATTGATTTGCTCATATGGCTTTGAAGGTCATGTCGTATAATGTGAAGGGTCTGGGTTCCATCCGCAAGCGCTGGATGGCCCTGAAGGATTTCAGGGCCTCAGGCGCAGACGTGGTGATGATCCAGGAGACTCACTTCCGGGCTGGTGGTTCACTCAAATTTGCCTCAAAGTCCTTCCCCACCTCCTTTCTTGCCTCTGATTCCACGGGCAAGGCGGGAGTGGCGATTCTGATTAAGAAAACATGCCCGATCAAGGTTAAAAGCTCTCATGCTGATCCGCATGGGAGATTCCTCATACTAGACTGTGAATATGTGACTGCTTCTTTCTCTCTTGTGAATGTATACGCCCCCAATACAGGTCAGATTGATTTTCTCAACAAACTTTTTGACTCCCCTCAATTTTGTTCACAACCCTTTATGATTATTGGCGGGGATTTCAACCAGGTTATGTCACCCGTTAGAGATAGACAGACTCTCCTTAGTTCTACACCTTCAAAAAAGGTTACATCACATGCCAATTCCTTCCGCAAATGTATTAGGTCCCGTCAACTTTTCGACTCGTGGAGGATCAAGCATCCCTCTGCTAAGCAGTTCACATTTTACTCCCCAGCTCATAAAATTTATTCACGCCTTGACCACTTTTTTGTCACAGCCCCACTCATCCCCTATGTGGTCGACTCTGACATATCACCCATTACATGGTCAGACCATGCTCCCATTAAGATAGACCTCATGTTTTCCCAGGCCTATCCCAAATCCTGTCATTGGCGTCTTAATGACCATCTCCTACAATCTGAAGTTTCACGTTCTACCCTAGCAAAAAGTTTGGAAGAATTTTTCCAGCTTAACATGGGGTCGGTTTCCGAATTTTCCATGCTGTGGGAGGCACACAAGGCAGTTTTTCGGGGTGCTTGCATAGCTGAGAGCTCTAGGTTGAAAAAGGATAGAAATGGACTACTAAAGTCCCTTACATCCGCTCTGGTAGCCGCGGAGCGGAGGCTATTGTGTGGCCCCACGGTGTTGAAACTCCAAAAGGTAACTTCCCTCAGGGAACAAATCAAGTCTCTGCAACTTGACAGGGCAGCTAAATCCCTATTATGGACAAAACAAAAATTCTACGAATTCTCGAATAAGCCACATAGGATGTTGGTTCACAAATTACGCCCACGCCCATTCAATTCTTTCCCTTATTTCCTTCTATAGGCTGATGGCTCTAGAGCACATTGCCCCCGTGAAATGTCAAACATATTTGGCAAATTCTATCATAAATTGTACAACTGTCTGACTCCAGAAAATCACTTTAACTTTACTCAGGAAATATTTGAAACATTTTTCTCTAACATGAAACTTCCAAGATTATCCTCAGCGGATTTGGTCAGTTTGAATATGGCTATATCGGCTGAGGAACTTTTGGCTACAATTAAGGAGTTACCTCTGCACAAATCACCTGGCCCTGATGGCTTGCCCTACTTTTACTACAAAACTTTTTTCGACATTTTGTCCCCTCACATGCTGGCCTTATACGATTCACTACTTAAGGGCACATCCCCACACCCACATTTTTCCCACTCTTACATTTCAGTTATCCCAAAGCCCGGTAAAGACCCTTCTATTCCGGATAACTACAGACCCATAGCCCTCTTAAATTCAGATTATAAAATATTCACCAAAATTCTTGCATCCAGATTGTCTAGGCTCATTCCCAAATTAATCCATAGAGACCAGGTGGGTTTTGTCCCTGGCAGACATGCGGGGGATAACACTCGCCGTACAATAGATCTGATAGATCTCCTGGATAGATCCTCTCGTTCGGCGTTAATTTTGAGTTTAGATGCCCAAAAGGCCTTTGACAGGTTGAGTTGGCCTTATATGTTTGCTGTCTTAAGAACGTTTGGTTTCAATGGCCCTTTTTTAAAAGCTCTAGAGGCCTTGTATTCCTCAGTCACAGCCCAAGTTCAGATGTCCGCCTTCTTGTCGCCTGGCTTCCCCATGACAAACGGGACTCGGCAGGGGTGTCCCTTATCACCATTGCTTTTCATTTTATGTCTAGAACCCCTTGCCGAGTCCATCCGCATTCATCCGGATATCCGTGGGGTGGTGATGCGACAGGAAGAATATAAATTGTCGCTCTTTGCGGATGACATCCTGCTCACTATTACTAATCCCTTGATTTCTCTCCCTTCCTTGCATAAATTATTAGCCTCCTTTGGTGCCATTTCCGGTTACAAGGTTAACACTTCCAAAACTGAAGCCCTCCCCATACACATTCGGTCATTATTGTTATCCCAGCTTAAGGGGTCATATCCTTACAAATGGTGTTCTGCCTCCCTTAAATATTTAGGTGTCCTTCTTACCCCCTCTTACTCCTCTCTCTACCATACTAACTTCCCCCCTCTCGTCTTAGACATCAACAAATCCCTGATGGCTTGGACAAAATATCCCCTGTCCCTGTTGGGTAGGATTAACGTCCTAAAAATTTCTATTTTACCCAGACTACTTTATCACTTTGAAACGTTACCAGTTGCCCTACCTTCCTCTCAACTAAAAGCGATTCAGAGGAGTTTTCTAAAGTTCAAATGGGGTGATAGGGCACATCGTATAGCGTGTTCAGTGGTATTTGCCCCAAGATCCAGGGGGGGATTGGGTGCCCCGGACATTTTTAAATATTATTACGCCTCACACCTGAGGGCTATTGTCTCGTGGTCCTCCCTACACGCGCCAAATCAATGGTCTGCCATTGAAAAGGGGGTGTTATACCCGGTACACCCATGTTCCTTGGTTTGGGATGCCAGCGCATCCCTGGATCCCATTTTCAAACGTCAATGTACAGCTCCGATGACTTTCACCTTAACCATCTGGCGTAAATGCCTCGAGAGTCACCATCTTGCTTCAACCTGCCCCCCCCCCTGAACGTCCTGTTTAACCCAAATTTGCCAGACAGTCTGTCCCTGAGCAGGGTTCTCCCTTGGCTTGATGCCCCTCTTTTTCAACTCCGGAATTTGGTTCATCCTATCACGCGGCGATTACATACTTTTGATACACTACGTAAGAAATTCAATATACCCGCCCAACTTTTCCATTTTTACCTACAGGTTAGGCATTTCTTCCACTCCAAGTCTCCAACCCTGATTCTTGACAAACCAACTACCTTTGAGTACTTATGCACACAGGGCCCGCACCAGCTACATTTAATCTCTTCCATTCATCGTATTCTCCATGAGTCTACCCCACTTACCGAGACGACACATCACTACATGAAGAAGTAGTCTCTTTTATTGGACAGACCTATTGCGGTCCAGGTGTGGGATAGGATATGGTCCTCTACATTTAAGTCCTCCAAATGTGTAACCAAAAGGGAAACGTCCATTAAGATTCTCATGTTTTGGTATAAAACACCTGAAGTAATTCACAAATATGATCCCTCAGTCTCGTCGCGCTGTTGGCGTTGCGGGACTGATACAGGTTCCCTATTTCATATATTCTGGCAGTGTTCTATGATCCAACCCTTTTGGCATGACGTGAGGCTATTGATACAGAGGGTGGTGGGTGTGTCCCTTCCGCTCGATCCCTTAAATTATTTATTGGGTCTCCCCTTCTCAGGCATATCCAAAAAGGTAAATAGGCTTATCTCCTATATTCTGCTAGCTGCCAAAAGGCTTGTTCCATTGTGTTGGCTGTCTGGTGCTCCTCCTCCTTCGCCCAGTTTTCTTCATCTGGTGTCTGAGATTCGGCGGATGGACTTGACGGCCTCTGTACATGATATAATCCCCCAATTTGATAAAGTTTGGGAACCCTGGGATCGATCGGAATATGGGACCCTTGCGCCGCCTAGCACATCTTGAATTGTATCAGCATTGTATTTTTTGATTTGACTCCCTTTTCCAAACATCTTCCCCTCCTTCCTCCCTGTTTCCATGTTTGCCACTGAGTGCCTTCCTGTGTTCTTTGTTATCTACCGTATACCCTTCACTAGTACCCTTGTCTTTTACGTTTACGATTGCATTCTGGCTATCCATCCCTATTGTAAACCTACAAGTTGTTTGTTTTACGCATCTATGATATGCTGTACCGAGCACCCCTGTGCTCTGTACTTATGGACATTGCTTAACTTTTCCTCCTATTTTCTTCTTTGTTGTCGATTTGTTTTCGATATCTGTGTAATGTGCACTATGTAACAATATTATGTTTGTTCTTTTAAATCCCAATAAAAACTACAATTATAAAAAAAAAAGAAAAATGAAAGCCTAAAAAAAAAAATGAATGCAGCCATCACAACTTATGCCCCGTACACACGATCGGATTTTCCGTCAGAAAAACCTTGGATGTTTTTCCGACGGAATTCCTCTTAAGCTTGGCTTGCATACACACGACCACACAAAAGTTCTCTGAACTTTTGACCATCAAGAACGTGGTGACGTACAACACTACGACGAGCGATAAAATGAAGTTCAATGCTTCCGAGCATGCGTCGGAATTTTGCATGTCGAAATTGCTACAGACGGTCGGAATTTCCCATCGGAATTTTTCCCGTCTGAAAAATTGAGAACCTGCTCTCAATCTTTTGCTGGCGGAAATTCTGACAGCAAAAGTCCGATGGAGCATACACACGGTCGGAATTTCCGACCAAAAGCTCACATCGGACTTTTGCTGGCAGAATTTCCGACCATGTGTACGCGGCATTAGAAATGGTAAGCTGTAATATAATAAAAGTTTCCTTTCGGTTTAATACTGATTTCAGTCTCGGTTTTCTCAATTCCTGATCCTAAACTTTATGCTTGACCTAGTTATTGACCTGTCATTTATCTGACCTGCTTCTGGACTATCCTTATACTCACTGTGGAAACTAAGGGGTTAATCCTCTGCATTGTGTAAAAAGGCTGTTTGATCATGTATGCACAGAGCCTCCCCTTTCTGCATTGTCCCCTGGCCAAGTTCTGTTACAGACATCAGCCAGGATTTATGACCAAGAGTTTTCCTATTCACTCTGCCAACCTCTGTTTGTTCCTTACATTGATTCTGCTTATTTGATTAGGTGCCTTCCTGCCCAGCTGTTACCAAACATGGCTTGTGGCCTGACCCTGCTCATAACAGAGCATGGTGTTTTCTGAGTGCCCTACCCTACTATACTTATGTTTGTCTGATACCAGCAAGCCCAAGTTCCAGTCTTCAGATCAACCTCTGGCATGTTTGCCCTTCCATTGCTCTTGCAGACCCTGTCTTAACTTCCAAGGGCTCAGCCAGGAATTGTTAACCCCCCCCCCCCCCCCCCGTCACCTCGGGCTCCTCATGGGAACACAACCACTGTAAAATTAAGCTTTTTTCCCAAGAGGTGGGGAGAGGGTTGAAATCTGGTGATTGTTCCTTCCAGTCTGTAAAATACAGTAAACTATACAAACAGTGCAGCGCTTAAATTAACAAACACACAAACTGTGTGAATAATCAAATCACATTAAATAAGTGATGAGAAATTTTAGTGATTCCCACCAATGAAGAAACAAATATAAAGTCGAAAATCAGAAGTATTTAAAGCGGTTGATCAAAATGACGGTCCCACATGCTGTGTTGAGAGATAGAGTTGACAAGATAGCCAGTGTGTCGCCCACAAGCACATGCTGCGCTTACTGGAACATATGTGACCCCCTTTCTAAGAGTTGTTAACATGTCCTTTATTTACAATATCGGAGACAAATTCCCAGATCATGGATCCATGTAAATAAACCTCCAGGAACACACAGTTGGCAATAGACTCTATAGCCAGTGTATGTCACCTATGGCTCAAACTCCCAAGTAGGAGCGCAATACGTTATAGATACCATGAAATGAAAGAATACTCCATATAATACATTACCATTTAAAAGATTTGTTTATTACAAAATGGTTACACTCACATAAGTAGATCGTAAACAAGCATAGAAGCATCTAATGCAGTCCTTTCTCCAGAAACAAAAATGGCTGCTGATTGATCGCACATGCACGGTAGCATGTGTACGTGGCTCTTTCCTACGCGTTTCATCACATGACATCATCAGGGAACGCACACACACCACCGCCACCACCGCCATGCTCTTATACACGACCCATGAGGATCATCGCAATTGATTAATTAAATAATAGAGACAAGGTGTGACAGTTAATCCACTCAAGACCAAACTCAAGCATGTAACTTAGCATCATCGTGTGTCAGAAAATACAGTACTTTCTGTTTCTTCCCCAATTAGATTTGTCATTCCTGAAAAGTATGCTCAGTTGTGTCGCTGCATATTGAAATTTACAGCAATCGAGCATTGACAACATAGGTTGGCATGACATTGTAAAAAAATGAAGTGCTAACCTTTGGGATACTGTTCCATGCATCTTCCACAACCTGATTTGTCTAGCTTTTTTTTTTTTGTGGAAGTTTATTTTTTATTGCTTTTAATCTTCTTTATTCTGTTCTATAGATTCCCCATGTTTCATAAAAGGCAATGATACAGCATGAAAAACTATGTATATAACCTTGTGGGTGCTAGATCACGTCCATGTGAATGACAGATTGCATTATCAGTAACTACACCCATGTATTTTAATAGTTTAAAGCTCTAGGCTACATTGCACATAAGAACAATGAATCTGCTTATATATGTCACAAGCCATTTTTCTTTTGCTGGCAAACCATATTTTTGGGTTAAAAGCTAATTCCTCCTGTCAACGTGCTTTGCAATATTTTAGCATAATAATGACACACAATGTTTAAAATATTGTAATCCTTACTATTAAAAACTGACTCTCCCAGCAAGAGTCACACCTGTAATTTACTTGACAGTTTGCTGAAAGATTTAGAATTCAAGGACTTTATTTGCAGAGAGGAAGTGGAAGCTTTGACTGGTTGCCATGCCAACAGTGTGCTGGAGAAACATTCATTTATGAAACAAAATCCCTGAAGTGGCACCGCAGATAGTCATAAAGAGATTTTCTATCGTCCTCTGTGCCCCTGAAAGAAATATACACTTTGCATCCTAGGTCAATTTTGCTTTAGCCCTTAGAGTTTCATCTGCTTCCTAACCTAATAAAACGTCCATCCTTAACCCAGCAATGGCAGAATAACGAAGACTGCAAGGAATGAGATGCGATCTGGTATTTCTGTTGTGGAGGATCGGGATTTGGTATTTTTCCTGTTCTTTATTCAGTTTTCATTTAGTGCCAGGGCAGTTATGAAAGCAGACTTTGTTTAGCTCACGAGATCGAAAGGATATGCTAGTTAATTCAAATTATTAAAAAATGCTACAATTGAAAGAAAGGGGGTCTGAAAGAACGTGTAAAGAGCCTGCGGCTGAGTTAAGGATCTGTAGGCAACAAGTATTATGGTTTAATTAAAAAGGAGCTTCAGTGAAATGTTCCTGTAGGAGGAACAGTGCTCTATGGAAAATATGTTCAAAGGGAAAACGCAGTGTATGTTCTGTGAGTGCATATTGTTAGTCATTATTGTGCTGATTACTTTAACTATTTCAGCCACGGAAGGTATTACCCCCTTAATGACCAGGCAATTTTTGCAATACGGCACTGCGTTATGTTAACCGACAAATGCGCGGACGTGCGACACTGTACCCAAATGAAATTAAGGTGTCCCCCCCCCTTGCAAATAGAGATTTATTTGGTGGTATTTGATCACCTCTGCAGTTTTTGTTTTTTTTGCAATATAAACAAAAAATGAGCGTCAATTTCCAAAAAATAACTATTTCTCTTATCATCCATGGACCAACACGGTGGCTCTTATCACTGAACGTGTGGGTATATGTCCCTGCTTGCAGGAGAAGACCTAGGCAGAATGTTAAATGTTAAAACATTCTAGAACAAACCAGAGCTGAACAGCCCCGCCCAGGGGGGCGGTCCCTCCGGACATTACCCTCCCACCTGCAGCTAGCAAACCTCAGGTTTTTTCTGCCTAGCAGAAGGAGAAGACGTGGCTCTCTCAGGAGCCAGTCTCCTGGAAGATTTTACTTTTTCATTTTATTCCTTTGGGAATTATATTATTTTATTTTTGAAACCTTCAATCAACTGTCGGCTGGGCAACAGGTTGGGTACACTGGTATCCTCGTAGTCTTCCCTGTCCGACCATTGAGCGTGCTGATCCTCGCCTTGTGTGCGTGAGACTCAGTTCACGACATACCCCATGGCTCCAGGGGTGGCCGGGTTGCTTTCATGCTCCCGCGGTCCTCTCAAGATTGAACAGTACCTACTGTATCTTTCGCGGTTGACCGGGCCGACAGCTACGCAGTTCGACTCTGTGATAGGTCTGTCTGAAACAAGCCAGTGAGTCCCTCTATTGGCACCGAGGGTGAAAATTCTCCACGGTGCTTGCGGGATGGGTAAGTAGTCTCTCCTGCTGCAAGGTGAGTACATGCTGGCTGTGTTTCTGTGTGTGGGGGGTTCTCCCTGTCTCCCCCCTGTTATGCTGCTCTCTGCACCCTGTTTTGCTGCTGTGCTGTGTGGGGATGCTTGGGGGGTCACTCTGCCTTGGGGGGGGGCCGCTCCATGTCTGTTAATATGTTTGGGAAGTGTTTTGGGGGAATGTGTGTTGTTTTTTTTCGTGCGCCATTGGCGCAGTGTTTTAAATTTTAAAAAGTGCGCTATCGGCGGCCATTTTGCCGCGGCTCAAATCTCAGTTATACAGGCGCCCGGCGGCCATTTTTTTGTAGCCGCGGCGCTTTCAGTTTAGTTTTCGGCCTCTAGCGGCGCTGCTGAATGGCGCAAATTCCACATCTCCTCACAGATTTTTTCACTTTCCTCAGGCTCGCGCTACAGCGCGGCTCATACAGCGGTACCGAGCGGTCCCTAGGGGTGGTGAGTACTCCGGGTATCCCCTCCTCAGCCCCAGCATAGCCAGTGGGTGGGCTGTATTATTCACTGTAATGGTGAATAAGGTCTCAGAGGGTGGCCACATGGAGTCTGGTTCACCTGTTTCTTCACACTTGTTAGAGGCAACTGGCAGTGCTCCTGCACCTGCGGTCCTTATGAACCAGTTGTCAGTAGTGTTGAGCGAACCCGAACTGTAAAGTTCGGGTCCGTACCGAACTTTAGCTTTTTCCCGAACCCGGACTTTGCCCAAAAGTCCGGGTTCGGGTTCAGGTTCGGCAATCTAATTACGCATTTAGAAATGCTTCAGGGGCCAGCCTATCACCTTTTGATTAGCTGGTGTGCCCTTAGAGGCCATCATAGCCATGCCTACTAATGGCATGGCTGTGATTGGTCAGTGCAACATGTGACACAGCTTCTATATAAGCTAGAGGCACACAGCACACATGTCACTCTGCTTCAGAATAGATAGGGAGAGGATCTAGTCTGCTGCTGCTGCTTTTAGGGAGAGATAGAAAGATAGATGAGGTAGTCCTGATTCTACAATCTGAGGGAAAAGATAGAGAGATAGTGTAGTGTAGGGCCAGGTTCCTGTGTTGGTGCTTTCAGGGAGAGAGAATATTATATAGGAGTCCAGATTCAGAGATTAAAATCAGCGATCTGCATAGGTTTACCTATTTGTGTTGCAGTGCAGTCTTTTTACATTGCCATGAGCCCAGTGTCAGAGAAAATCTAACTTTTAGGGGAAAAAAAAAAGGCACTTTATTGTGCTCTTTTCCAAAAGACCCATAGGGCAAAAAAAAAAAAAAAAAAAAAGCATTTTATTTTGCTCGTGCAAAAAAAGACCCGTTTAGGGCAAAAAAAAAAAAAAAAAAATTTTGCACTTTAATGTACGCTTGCAAAAAACGCCGTTTAGGGGCACAAAAAAAAGTTTGCAGTGTGTTATACATATTTTGAGGTGTGTGAAATAAACAATTTCTATATAGTTTTCTCCTACTGTGCTATACTAAAAAAACAACATTTTTTTTGAATAGCATTTTCTGCAGTTCTGTAGCTGTGCGATTCAGCGGTTACGTACTGTGGGTGTGTTCTGCTCTTCCAAAAAACGCAGTTATGGGGCACAAAAAAAAGTTTGCAGTGTGTTATACATATTTGGAGGTGTGTGAAATAAACAATTTCTATATAGTTTTCTCCTACTGTGCTATACTAAAAAAACAACATTTTTTTTTGAATAGCATTTTCTGCAGTTCTGTAGCTGTGCGATTCAGCGGTTACGTACTGTGGGTGTGTTCTGCTCTTCCAAAAAACGCAGTTTAGGGGCACAAAAAAAGTTTGCAGTGTGTTATACATATTTTGAGGTGTGTGAAATAAACAATTTCTATATAGTTTTCTCCTACTGTGCTATACTAAAAAAACAAAATTTTTTTTGAATAGCATTTTCTGCAGTTCTGTAGCTGTGCGATTCAGCGGTTACGTACTGTGGGTGTGTTCTGCTCTTCCAAAAAACGCCGTTTAGGGGCACAAAAAAAGTTTGCAGTGTGTTATACATATTTTGAGGTGTGTGAAATAAACAATTTCTATATAGTTTTCTCCTACTGTGCTATACTAAAAAAACAACATTTTTTTTTAATAGCATTTTCTGCAGTTCTGTAGCTGTGCGATTCAGCGGTTACGTACTGTGGGTGTGTTCTGCTCTTCCAAAAAACGCCGTTTAGGGGCACAAAAAAAAGTTTGCAGTGTGTTATACATATTTTGAGGTGTGTGAAATAAACAATTTCTATATAGTTTTCTCCTACTGTGCTATACTAAAAAAACAAATTTTTTTTTGAATAGCATTTTCTGCAGTTCTGTAGCTGTGCGATTCAGCGGTTACGTACTGTGGGTGTGTTCTGCTCTTCCAAAAAACGCCGTTTAGGGGCACAAAAAAAGTTTGCAGTGTGTTATACATATTTTGAGGTGTGTGAAATAAACAATTTCTATATAGTTTTCTCCTACTGTGCTATACTAAAAAAACAAAAAATTTTTTGAATAGCATTTTCTGCAGTTCTGTAGCTGTGCGATTCAGCGGTTACGTACTGTGAGTGTGTTCTGCTCTTCCAAAAAACGCCGTTTAGGGGCACAAAAAAAAGTTTGCAGTGTGTTATACATATTTTGAGGTGTGTGAAATAAACAATTTCTATATAGTTTTCTCCTACTGTGCTATACTAAAAAAACAACATTTTTTTTGAATAGCATTTTCTGCAGTTCTGTAGCTGTGCGATTCAGTGGTTACGTACTGTGGGTGTGTTCTGCTCTTCCAAAAAACGCCGTTTAGGGGCACAAAAAAAAGTTTGCAGTGTGTTATACATATTTTGAGGTGTGTGAAATAAACAATTTCTATATAGTTTTCTCCTACTGTGCTATACTAAAAAAAAAAAAATTTTTTTGAATAGCATTTTCTGCAGTTCTGTAGCTGTGCGATTCAGCGGTTACGTACTGTGGGTGTGTTCTGCTCTTCCAAAAAACGCCGTTTAGAGGCACAAAAAAAAGTTTGCAGTGTGTTATACATATTTTGAGGTGTGTGAAATAAACAATTTCTATATAGTTTTCTCCTACTGTGCTATACTAAAAAAACAAATTTTTTTTGGAATAGCATTTTCTGCAGTTCTGTAGCTGTGCGATTCAGCGGTTACGTACTGTGGGTGTGTTCTGCTCTTCCAAAAAACGCCGTTTAGGGGCACAAAAAAAAGTTTGCAGTGTGTTATACATATTTTGAGGTGTGTGAAATAAACAATTTCTATATAGTTTTCTCCTACTGTGCTATACTAAAAAAAAAACATTTTTTTTTGAATAGCATTTTCTGCAGTTCTGTAGCTGTGCGATTCAGCGGTTACGTACTGTGGGTGTGTTCTGCTCTTCCAAAAAACGCCGTTTAGGGGCACAAAAAAAAGTTTGCAGTGTGTTATACATATTTTGAGGTGTGTGAAATAAACAATTTCTATATAGTTTTCTCCTACTGTGCTATACTAAAAAAACAACATTTTTTTTGAATAGCATTTTCTGCAGTTCTGTAGCTGTGCGATTCAGCGGTTACGTACTGTGGGTGTGTTCTGCTCTTCCAAAAAACGCAGTTTAGGGGCACAAAAAAAAGTTTGCAGTGTGTTATACATATTTTGAGGTGTGTGAAATAAACAATTTCTATATAGTTTTCTCCTACTGTGCTATACTAAAAAAACAACATTTTTTTTGAATAGCATTTTCTGCAGTTCTGTAGCTGTGCGATTCAGCGGTTACGTACTGTGGGTGTGTTCTGCTCTTCCAAAAAACGCAGTTTAGGGGCACAAAAAAAAGTTTGCAGTGTGTTATACATATTTTGAGGTGTGTGAAATAAACAATTTCTATATAGTTTTCTCCTACTGTGCTATACTAAAAAAACAAAATTTTTTTTGAATAGCATTTTCTGCAGTTTTGTAGCTGTGCGATTCAGCGGTTACGTACTGTGGGTGTGTTCTGCTCTTTCAAAAAACGCCGTTTAGGGGCACAAAAAAAAGTTTGCAGTGTGTTATACATATTTTGAGGTGTGTGAAATAAACAATTTCTATATAGTTTTCTCCTACTGTGCTATACTAAAAAAACAAAATTTTTTTTGAATAGCATTTTCTGCAGTTCTGTAGCTGTGCGATTCAGCGGTTACGTACTGTGGGTGTGTTCTGCTCTTCCAAAAAACGCCGTTTAGGGGCACAAAAAAAAGTTTGCAATGTGTTATACATATGTGGAGGTGTGTGAAATAAACAATTTCTATATAGTTTTCTCCTACTGTGCTATACTAAAAAAACAACATTTTTTTTAATAGCATTTTCTGCAGTTCTGTAGCTGTGCGATTCAGCGGTTACGTACTGTGGGTGTGTTCTGCTCTTCCAAAAAACGCCGTTTAGGGGCACAAAAAAAAGTTTGCAGTGTGTTATACATATTTTGAGGTGTGTGAAATAAACAATTTCTATATAGTTTTCTCCTACTGTGCTATACTAAAAAAACAACATTTTTTTTGAATAGCATTTTCTGCAGTTCTGTAGCTGTGCGATTCAGCGGTTACGTACTGTGGGTGTGTTCTGCTCTTCCAAAAAACGCAGTTTAGGGGCACAAAAAAAAGTTTGCAGTGTGTTATACATATTTTGAGGTGTGTGAAATAAACAATTTCTATATAGTTTTCTCCTACTGTGCTATACTAAAAAAACAACATTTTTTTTGAATTGCATTTTCTGCAGTTCTGTAGCTGTGCGATTCAGCGGTTACGTACTGTGGGTGTGTTCTGCTCTTCCAAAAAACGCCGTTTAGGGGCACAGAAAAAAGTTTGCAGTGTGTTATACATATTTTGAGGTGTGTGAAATAAACAATTTCTATATAGTTTTCTCCTACTGTGCTATACTAAAAAAACAACATTTTTTTTGAATAGCATTTTCTGCAGTTCTGTAGCTGTGCGATTCAGCGGTTACGTACTGTGGGTGTGTTCTGCTCTTCCAAAAAACGCCGTTTAGGGGCACAAAAAAAAGTTTGCAGTGTGTTATACATATTTTGAGGTGTGTGAAATAAACAATTTCTATATAGTTTTCTCCTACTGTGCTATACTAAAAAAACAAATTTTTTTTTGAATAGCATTTTCTGCAGTTCTGTAGCTGTGCGATTCAGCGGTTACGTACTGTGGGTGTGTTCTGCTCTTCCAAAAAACGCAGTTTAGGGGCACAAAAAAAAGTTTGCAGTGTGTTATACATATTTTGAGGTGTGTGAAATAAACAATTTCTATATAGTTTTCTCCTACTGTGCTATACTAAAAAAACAAATTTTTTTTTGAATAGCATTTTCTGCAGTTCTGTAGCTGTGCGATTCAG
This sequence comes from Rana muscosa, assembly GCA_029206835.1. Lineage (NCBI taxonomy): Eukaryota > Metazoa > Chordata > Amphibia > Anura > Ranidae > Rana > Rana muscosa. The sequence goes on along the minus strand of CM055121.1, from coordinate 69,613,722 downwards.
CGGTTACGTACTGTGGGTGTGTTCTGCTCTTCCAAAAAACGCCGTTTAGGGGCACAAAAAAAAGTTTGCAGTGTGTTATACATATTTTGAGGTGTGTGAAATAAACAATTTCTATATAGTTTTCTCCTACTGTGCTATACTAAAAAAACAACATTTTTTTTGAATAGCATTTTCTGCAGTTCTGTAGCTGTGCGATTCAGCGGTTACGTACTGTGGGTGTGTTCTGCTCTTCCAAAAAACGCCGTTTAGGGGCACAAAAAAAAGTTTGCAGTGTGTTATACATATTTTGAGGTGTGTGAAATAAACAATTTCTATATAGTTTTCTCCTACTGTGCTATACTAAAAAAAAAACATTTTTTTTTGAATAGCATTTTCTGCAGTTCTGTAGCTGTGCGATTCAGCGGTTACGTACTGTGGGTGTGTTCTGCTCTTCCAAAAAACGCCGTTTAGGGGCACAAAAAAAAGTTTGCAGTGTGTTATACATATTTTGAGGTGTGTGAAATAAACAATTTCTATATAGTTTTCTCCTACTGTGCTATACTAAAAAAACAACATTTTTTTTGAATAGCATTTTCTGCAGTTCTGTAGCTGTGCGATTCAGCGGTTACGTACTGTGGGTGTGTTCTGCTCTTCCAAAAAACGCAGTTTAGGGGCACAAAAAAAAGTTTGCAGTGTGTTATACATATTTTGAGGTGTGTGAAATAAACAATTTCTATATAGTTTTCTCCTACTGTGCTATACTAAAAAAACAACATTTTTTTTGAATAGCATTTTCTGCAGTTCTGTAGCTGTGCGATTCAGCGGTTACGTACTGTGGGTCTGTTCTGCTCTTCCAAAAAACGCAGTTTAGGGGCACAAAAAAAAGTTTGCAGTGTGTTATACATATTTTGAGGTGTGTGAAATAAACAATTTCTATATAGTTTTCTCCTACTGTGCTATACTAAAAAAACAAAATTTTTTTTGAATAGCATTTTCTGCAGTTTTGTAGCTGTGCGATTCAGCGGTTACGTACTGTGGGTGTGTTCTGCTCTTTCAAAAAACGCCGTTTAGGGGCACAAAAAAAAGTTTGCAGTGTGTTATACATATTTTGAGGTGTGTGAAATAAACAATTTGTATATAGTTTTCTCCTACTGTGCTATACTAAAAAAACAAAATTTTTTTTGAATAGCATTTTCTGCAGTTCTGTAGCTGTGCGATTCAGCGGTTACGTACTGTGGGTGTGTTCTGCTCTTCCAAAAAACGCCGTTTAGGGGCACAAAAAAAAGTTTGCAATGTGTTATACATATGTGGAGGTGTGTGAAATAAACAATTTCTATATAGTTTTCTCCTACTGTGCTATACTAAAAAAACAACATTTTTTTTAATAGCATTTTCTGCAGTTCTGTAGCTGTGCGATTCAGCGGTTACGTACTGTGGGTGTGTTCTGCTCTTCCAAAAAACGCCGTTTAGGGGCACAAAAAAAAGTTTGCAGTGTGTTATACATATTTTGAGGTGTGTGAAATAAACAATTTCTATATAGTTTTCTCCTACTGTGCTATACTAAAAAAACAACATTTTTTTTGAATAGCATTTTCTGCAGTTCTGTAGCTGTGCGATTCAGCGGTTACGTACTGTGGGTGTGTTCTGCTCTTCCAAAAAACGCAGTTTAGGGGCACAAAAAAAAGTTTGCAGTGTGTTATACATATTTTGAGGTGTGTGAAATAAACAATTTCTATATAGTTTTCTCCTACTGTGCTATACTAAAAAAACAACATTTTTTTTTAATTGCATTTTCTGCAGTTCTGTAGCTGTGCGATTCAGCGGTTACGTACTGTGGGTGTGTTCTGCTCTTCCAAAAAACGCCGTTTAGGGGCACAAAAAAAAGTTTGCAGTGTGTTATACATATTTTGAGGTGTGTGAAATAAACAATTTCTATATAGTTTTCTCCTACTGTGCTATACTAAAAAAACAACATTTTTTTTTGAATAGCATTTTCTGCAGTTCTGTAGCTGTGCGATTCAGCGGTTACGTACTGTGGGTGTGTTCTGCTCTTCCAAAAAACGCAGTTTAGGGGCACAAAAAAAAGTTTGCAGTGTGTTATACATATTTTGAGGTGTGTGAAATAAACAATTTCTATATAGTTTTCTCCTACTGTGCTATACTAAAAAAACAAATTTTTTTTTGAATAGCATTTTCTGCAGTTCTGTAGCTGTGCGATTCAGCGGTTACGTACTGTGGGTGTGTTCTGCTCTTCCAAAAAACGCCGTTTAGGGGCACAAAAAAAAGTTTGCAGTGTGTTATACATATTTTGAGGTGTGTGAAATAAACAATTTCTATATAGTTTTCTCCTACTGTGCTATACTAAAAAAACAACATTTTTTTTGAATTGCATTTTCTGCAGTTCTGTAGCTGTGCGATTCAGCGGTTACGTACTGTGGGTGTGTTCTGCTCTTCCAAAAAACGCCGTTTAGGGGCACAAAAAAAAGTTTGCAGTGTGTTATACATATTTTGAGGTGTGTGAAATAAACAATTTCTATATAGTTTTCTCCTACTGTGCTATACTAAAAAAACAACATTTTTTTTGAATAGCATTTTCTGCAGTTCTGTAGCTGTGCGATTCAGCGGTTACGTACTGTGGGTGTGTTCTGCTCTTCCAAAAAACGCCGTTTAGGGGCACAAAAAAAAGTTTGCAGTGTGTTATACATATTTTGAGGTGTGTGAAATAAACAATTTCTATATAGTTTTCTCCTACTGTGCTATACTAAAAAAACAAATTTTTTTTTGAATAGCATTTTCTGCAGTTCTGTAGCTGTGCGATTCAGCGGTTACGTACTGTGGGTGTGTTCTGCTCTTCCAAAAAACGCAGTTTAGGGGCACAAAAAAAAGTTTGCAGTGTGTTATACATATTTTGAGGTGTGTGAAATAAACAATTTCTATATAGTTTTCTCCTACTGTGCTATACTAAAAAAACAAATTTTTTTTGAATAGCATTTTCTGCAGTTCTGTAGCTGTGCGATTCAGCTGTTCCGTACTGTGGGTGTGTTCTGCTCTTCCAAAAAACGCCGTTTAGGGGCACAAAAAAAAGTTTGCTCCTACTGTGCTATATTAAAAAAATAAAAAAAAAATTTGAACAGCATTTTCTGCAGTTCTGTCACTGTGCGATTCAGCGGTTACGTACTTTGGTTGTGTTCTGCGCTTCCAAAAACACCCATTTAGGGCAAGATCCTAAATTTTGAAAATATGAGGAGAAGGTCAAAGGGACGTGGTGGCCCCGGTCGTGGTGCTGCTGGTGGAGCTCCTGTTGCAGGGAGAGGACGTGGTGGATCTGTGCCAGATACACGCACAAGTGAAACACCTTCCTCAGGTGCGAGTAGGCGACCGAGCCTGCTGCGGTATTTTGTCGCGCCTAATGAGGCTGTACGAATGTTTAGGCCAGGACAAGTACAGGCGATAGTAGATTGGGTTGCTGACAGTGCCTCGGGTTCCTTCACATTGTCTCCCACCCACTCTTCTGATGAAAGAACAGAGTTGGCACCTGAAACCCATGTCCATCAGTCTTTCACCTCACCCCCTTGCAAATCAGCCAAGCAGTCTGAGCCCCAAATCATGCAGCAGTCTCTTCTGCTTTTCGATGACTCTGTTAGCAGGGTTTCCCAGGGCCATCCACCTAGCCCTGCCCCAGAAGTGGAAGAGATTGAGTGCACCGATGCCCAACCACTTATGTTTCATGATGAGTATATGGGAGGACCATCGCAGTACGTCACGGATGATGACGAAACACAGGTGCCAACTGCTGCTGCTTTCGCAATTGTGCAGACAGACAAGGAGGGCAGGGGTGAAGACTGGGTGGAAGATGATGTGGAGGACGATGAGGTCCTCGACCCCACATGGAATCAACGTTATGCAGGTGACCAGTGTAGTTTGGAGGAAGAGGCGGTGGTCGCACAGAGCCACCAGCACAGCAGAAGAGGGAGCAGGGTGCAAAAGCGGAGCGTCTGTCAGCTAGACAGTATGTCTGCTACTGCCCAACGCAGCAAGGGACCGAGCACACCAAAGCCAGGTCCAAGGAGTTCCCCAGCGTGGCAGTTCTTCACACAATGTGCTGATGACAAGACACGAGTGGTTTGCACGCTGTGCAATCAGAGCCTGAAGCGAGGCATAAACGTTCTCAACCTGAGCACAACCTGCATGACCAGGCATCTAAGTGCAAAGCACGAGCTGCAGTGGAGTAGACACCTCAAAAACCAAGAAAGGTCTCTGGCTCCTCCTGCTTCCTCTTCTGCTGCAGTCTCGGCCTCTTCATCCACCTCTGTAGTGACAGTGGCACCTGCCACCCCGCAAACAGAGGCTCTGCCAGCAACACTACCACCTGGGTCACCAACCATCTCCACAATGTCCCATGGAAGCGTTCAGCTCTCTATCTCCCAAACATTGGAGCGGAAGAGGAAGTACCCCCCTAGCCACCTGCGATCCCTGGCCCTGAATGCCAGCATTTCAAAACTCCTGGCCTTTGAAATGCTGTCATTCCGTCTGGTGGAGACGCAGAGTTTTAAAAGCCTGATGGCATTGGCTGTCCCACAGTACGTCGTGCCCAGCCGCCACTATTTTTCCAGGCGAGCCATCCCTTCCCTGCACAACCAAGTGGGGGACAAAATCAGGTGTGCACTGCGCAACGCCATCTGTGGCAAGGTCCACCTAACTACGGATGCGTGGACCAGTAAGCACGGTCAGGGACGTTATATCTCCCTAACAGCACACTGGGTAAATGCAGTGGCGGCTGGGCCTGAGGCAGAGAGCAGTTTGGCGCATGTCCTTCCACCACCGAGGATTGCAGGGCGCTTCAGTTTGCCTCCTGTTGCTAACTCCTCCTACTCCGCTTCCTCATCCTCTACCGCCTCCTCATCCGGTCAGCGTAACACCTTCACCACCAACTTCAGCACAGCCAGGGGTAAACGACAGCAGGCAGTTTTAAAACTTTCCTGTTTAGGGGAAAAACCCCACACCGCGCAGGAGTTGTGGAGGGACATGGAACAACAGACCAATGAGTGGTTGCTGTCAGTGAGCCTCAAGCCCGGCCTGGTGGTGTGCGATAATGGGCGAAATCTCGTGGCAGCTCTGGGCCTAGCCGGTTTGACGCATATCCCTTGCCTGGTGCATGTGCTGAACTTGGTGGTCCAGAGGTTCCTTAAAAATTACCCCAATATGCCAGAGCTGCTGCAGAAAGTGCGGGCTGTGTGTGCGCACTTTCGGCGTTCTCACCCTGCTGCTGCTCGCCTGTCAGCGCTGCAGCGTAACTTCGGCCTTCCCGCTCACCGCCTCATATGTGACGTGCCCACAAGGTGGAACTCCACCTTGCACATGCTGGCCAGACTGTGCGAGCAGCAGCAGGCGATAGTGGAGTTTCAGCTGCAGCAATCACGCGTGAGTCGCTCTGCGGAACAGCACCACTTCACCACCAATAACTGGGCCTCCATGCGAGACCTGTGTGCCTTGTTGCGCTGTTTCGAGTACTCCACCAACATGTCCAGTGCCAATGACGCCGTTCTTAGCGTTACTATCCCAGTTCTATGCCTCCTTGAAAAAACGCTTCGGGCGATGATGGAACAGGATGTGGCACAGGAGGAGGAGGAGGAAGCGGGATCATTTCAAAGGCTTTCAGGGCAGTCTTTCACAAGTGGCTACGAGGGTGGGTTCCTGCACCAACAAACGCCAGGTACACAATTGTCCGGCAGAAAGAGCACAGTTCTGGAGGATGACAAGGTGGAGGAGGAGATGGAGGAGGAGGAGGAGGAGGAGCCATTTTCACAGCAGGGTGGCACCCAGACCAGCTCGTGGCCATCACTGGTGCGTGGCTGGGGGGATACAGAGGACACAGACGATACACCTCCCACAGAGGACAGCTTTTCTTTGACTCTGGGCAGCCTGGCACACATGAGCGATTACATGCTGCAGTGTTTCCGCAATGACCGCCGAGTTGCCCACATTTTAACTGGTGCTGATTACTGGGTGGCCACCCTGCTGGATCCCCGTTACAAGGACAACGTACCGTCCTTAATTCCCTCACTGGAGCGGGATCGTAAGATGCGCGAGTACAAGCGCACGCTGGTAGACGCGCTGCTGGTGGCATTCCCACCTGACAGCGGGCGTACGGTGGAAGCACAAGGCGAGGCCGAGGAGGAGGAAGAGGTCGCCAATGCAGCTGGGGCACCGGCAGCACCTCAGAAGGCAGAGTTAGCATGGCTGAAATGTGGAAAAGCTTTGTCAGCACGCCACAACAACCAGCACCACCAGCTGAGATGGAACGTCTTAGCAGGAGGCAGCATTTCACCAACATGGTTGAGCAGTATGTGTCCACAGGCCTACACGTACTGGATGACGGGTCTGCCCCCTTTAACTTCTGGGTCTCCAAATTGGGCACATGGCCTGAGCTTGCCCTTTATGCCTTGGAGGTGCTGGCCTGCCCTGCAGCCAGTGTATTATCTGAACGTGTATTTAGCACGGCAGGGGGCAATATCACAGACAAGCGCAGCCGCCTGTCCAGAGCCAATGTGGACAAGCTCACGTTCATTAAAATTAACCAGGCATGGATCCCACAGGACTTACGTACCTTGTGCAGAATAGACATGTATACCGGTGTTGTGACAAAAACTGTCTGGCCATCGGATTGTGTCCGGCCCATACTGCGAAGGCGCAGCGCTTGCGCAGTACAGAGGACAAGGAGATTCACAAAATCTCCGAAGATGAACGGCGCCTGCGCTGTGAGTGCAGGTTCAAGCCCCACCATCCAAGTGGACATACGGTAGCACATAGTAACAGGGCCCCTCACGGGCTCGGTTCGATCGCCACGCTTCGGGTACGGCCTCATTTGGCTCGGCTTGAACCACGGATGGTGTGGTCTTCACCTGAACTCACCACGCAGGCGCCGTTCGTCTTGGGAGATTTTCGAAATCCCCTTGTCCTACATACTGAGCAAGCACAGTACAGGGTGGACACTATTTGACGGGGGACAGAATTCGACACATCACCGGCCTTACCCAGCCATTGTTGTATTTTTGAATCAGTGTTGGCTACCTCGTCCTCCTCCACCGCCGCTTCCACCTACACAGCCACATCCACCGCCACCTCAACCTCCTACTCCATATGGACCTCGTCCTCCTAGGTCAAGATTATTATTTTTTATTTTTATTTTTTTTATGTTATTTTAAGTTATTTCCCTATCCACATTTGTTTGCAGAGCACTTGCCATGCTCTTAACAACATTTTGCTACCATTTGCAGCCCTCTAGCCCTTTCCATTACCTTTTTAGAGCCTTTTTAGTCCTTAGAAGTCCGGGTCCCCATTGACTTCAATGGGGTTCGGGTTCGGGTCCGGGTTCGGGTTAAAGTTCGGTCCTGAACCCGAACTTTTTTCCGAAGTTCGGCCGAACCCGTCGAACCCGAACATCCAGGTGTCCACTCAACTCTAGTTGTCAGCAGTCCTGGAATCATTAATCTGACCAGGAGGGAAGCAGTGTGTGAGCGCAAGGGAGCAAAAAGGCCCCTCTCCCCACTTTATTTCCACGAAAAAAAAAAAAAAAAGGGGGTGTGCGCTGATTCAGATATGGGCCTAGCCACTACCGCTCAGGACCCTAGCTCTGAATATATTTGATGGTTTTGAACAGGACATTCCTTGCGAGGAAAACTCCAGTTCTGTGTAAATGACAGGGCGCTTGTTAGTGAACTCATTGCTGTGGTGAGGGACACTCGCAAGCTAAATGCTGCGGATGCAGAACCTCAGGCGGACAGTCTCCTCTGGTTCCTTAGGGCTGGGCCTTCTAAAAAGGTTTTTTCCATATGTACCTTTCTTTGACCAGCTCATTCATGAGGTCTGGGGAAAAAGCCGCAGAAGACTTTTATGGTCCCGCGGCTTTTGCCTATCAGATACCCCTTTGAAGATGCCCTACTTAAAACGTGGGCTTCTCCCCCAGTGGTCGACCCTCCAGTCGCCCGGTTGAACAAGGTCACCACTCTCCCGATGGAGGGGACTCCTGCATTTAAGGACCCCACTGACAGGAGGTCAGAAGTGGTGAGCAGAGCCATGTTTTGCTTTGTTGGGGTCCGCCCTACGGCCTGTCGTAGCGGCGACCCTTGTGTCTCAGACACTTACGGGTTGGGCAAAGAGTTTTGCACCAAACTGTACAGGAGCATGATCTTCCTCCAGACACTATTGCTCTGGCCCACCAAATGGTGCGGGGCCTGGTTTAGGTTGCGACGCCACATTAGACGCGGCCCCTTATATCTCAGGGCCTCTGTCTGGGCGGTGGTATTGCATAGTCTGATCTGGTTGAAATGCTGGTCTGCTGACCTAGCCTCTGAAAAGCCTTCGACGGATCTACCATTTAAAGGTGGTAGGATTTTCGGTGCTGCGCTGGATGACATCATCAAGGATGTCACGGGAGGTAAAAGCACTCTTCTTCCTCAGGCTAGCAAGGGTAAGGAAAAAACCAAATACAAAAAAATTCCGCGCCGCCTAGTGGAATAGCAGCTCACACAACCAGTTGAAAATGGTGAGAACAAACAAAAACAAAAAAGTGTAGCGCTAAACTAAATGAGGACTGCACTTTGATCAAGTGCAGTATAAACAGTGATATGTGATTAAACAATCAACATGACATCTAACACAGATATGTGAAAATGTTCAGATAATCCACCGTGATGAAAATTAAATCAAACAATCCACCGTGATGAGAATTATATAACATTGAAAATCATCAAAAAAATACTGTCACATACATTACATACATTAAATGACAATATAATAAATGAATATTAAATGGTGAATGACAATCAAAATAATAGTGCTCCCAAAAAAACTTGACGTGAAGTGACCACCACCAATCGATTGTAGAAAAGGCTTACCGGAGAGAGTGGACCCCAAAAACATACGTTCAAAGGGTCAACCAGGCAAGGGTAAGCCACTGTGAACAGCAAATCCTCAGCAACAATTCAAACGGGAACCACAAGCTTCAATCCAGGATGGAAAAAAGTAATCGCTCCTGTCCGAATGTGCGATGAAATTCGATATAAGGCTGAAGCGGTTCGTCCATGGACTGACACGGGTGTCATTCACCATTTAATATTTATTTATTATATTGTCATTTAATGTATGTAATGTATGTGACAGTATTTTTTTGATGATTTTCAATGTTATATAATTCTCATCACGGTGGATTGTTTGATTTAATTTTCATCACGGTGGATTATCTGAACATTTTCACATATCTGTGTTAGATGTCATGTTGATTGTTTAATCACATATCACTGTTTATACTGCACTTGATCAAAGTGCAGTCCTCATTTAGTTTAGCGCTACACTTTTTTGTTTTTGTTAGCAAGGGTAAGGAGGCCGCTGTAAGCAGGGTCCTTCCTTTCCAGCAAAAAAGTTGGGGTTTTTTTCGTCAGTCAATGGGAGGCCCTCCCAGACTGACAGCGGTGCAGCTGGTGGACACAAGCGCTCCTGGGTGCGAAAGCCAAACAAGCCGGCTCCCCAAGCCTGCCTCCGCGTGGAGTCTTGCCCCCACCCAACTCTGGGGTAGGGGGGACGACTTTGCAGGTTCACGGATCGGTGGACATCCCGGATCTCCTGCCAGTGGGTAGGCGAGGTGATCCCCTCAGGTTACAGGATAGGTTTCCGTTCCTGGTCCCAGACAGATTCTTTCTTCGAATCTTCCTCTCCTTCCTGCCTGTCGGGCAGCCCTATGGGGCCTATTCAGGATTGCTCAGGTCCAGAGTGATTGTGCCGGTTCCGTCACAGGAGAGGTTTCAGGGATTCTACTCGAATTCGTTTGTCGTCCTAAAAAAGGGACGGGGTTCGGCCTATCTTGGACCTCCAGGTCCTGAATGCCTTCGTAAAGGTGCAAAAGTTCCGCATGGAATCCATTCGCACGGTGGTCAGTACACTCCGTCAAGGGGTTTTTCTGGCGACCTTGGACATCAAGGACGCCTACTTGCATGTTCCGATCTGCGCAAGTCACCAGAAGTTTCTGCGCTTGCGATCGGCGAAGTCCACTATCAATTTGTGGCTCTTCCTTTCGGCCTAGCCTCGGCACCGAGGGTGTTTACCAAGGTGCTTGTGCCGGTTCTAGCTTGCTGAGACAGCGAGGCATTGCTGTCGTGGGCTATCTGGCCGATGTTCTTCTCAGAGCAGGAAATGGCTCAGAATTAGAAGACAGTGTGACTATCGTCAGTCAGACCCTCAGGGACTTCGGGTGGCTCCTAAGCATTCAGGAGTCAGTCCGGGTCCCGACTCAAGATCTGGAGTATCTCGTTCTGATTCTGGACTCCTTGGAGGCAAAGGTATTCCTACCTCCGGGAAAGCTACTGACACTTCAGTCTGCAGTGCGGATGCTGACATCCCAAAAAATGGTCGTCAATCGGTTTTTGCATGGGAGTCCTGGGACTCATGGTGACCTCTTTCGAGGCCGTTCCGTATGCCCAATCACACACCAGGGCATTGCAGAAGGGGATCTTGTTCCCTTGGGACAAATCGCCGTTGTCTTTGGATTCCGATCCAGGTAAGCCACCTGGTCAGGGCGTCCCTGACATGGTGGTTTGGGTCCCCGGCTCTTGGGTCCGGGAAGTCGTTCCTCCCCGTCCAATGGACGGTGTTCACGATGGATGCCAGCCTGAAGGGCTGGGGTGTAGTCTGGGGAGTCCTGTTGGCCCAAGGGCTTGGACTCCGGACGAAGCCCGTTTGCCGATCAATGTTCTGGAAATACGGGCCATCAGACTGTGCCTCTCCTCGTGATCTGAGAGATTGCAGGATCGCTCCACTAGGATCCAGTCGGACAAAGTCACGGCGGTGGCGTATGTCGACCATCAAGGGGGGACTCGGAGCTCAGCTGCGGCTTCCGAGGTCCCCTGTACCCTGAAGTGGGCTAAAGAAGCGTGCTGGCTTTGTCGGCCGTTTACATTCCGGGCATAGAACTGGCGGACTATTTGAGTCGCCAGACGTTGGACCAGGGAGAGTGGTCCTTGCACCCAAAGGTATTTCAACTCCTTTGCCACACAGACGGTGGGGCACGCCGGAGGTGGACCCGATGACCTCTCGACTCAATCGCAAGTTGTCGAGATTTGTGGCCAGATCCAGGGATCCTTGAGCGGATGCCTCAGAGGCGTTAGTGGCCCATGGGGTCATTATCACCTGATATACGTTTATCCTCCGCTGCAGTTGCTCCCTCGCCTGCTGCGCAGGGTGGCGACCGAGGGAATTCCGGTGATCCTCATTGCTCCGGATTGGCCTCGGCTTCACTGGTACGTCTCGTCGCGGCCGTTCCCTGACGGTTGCCAATAAGGGAGGACTTTCTGTCTCAAAGTCCTATTTTTCATCCTGCCTTTACAGTCTCTGGCCTTAACGGCATGGCTGTTGAAAGCCAGGTGTTGAGAGACCGAGGTCTCTCGGACTCGGTCATTTTGTCCATGCGAAGAGCTGGACTGACATCCTCGGACGTATTCCGTCCCTAGAATCCTGCGTTTCCTGCAGCATGGAGTGGCCCAAAGGCTCGCTTTGAGTATCATTAAGAGTCAGATTTCGGCCTTGGCCGTCTTCTTTCGGCTACCGCTAGCGGGTCATTCCTTGGTTAGCACCCTTGTGCAGGGGGTTCGCCATGGGCTCCCTCCTGTCCAGTCTCCTCTCCCCCCGTGGGATCGGAATTGGTACTCTCGGTTCTCTAGGAACCTCCTTTTGAGAATATCAGGGATATTCCCCTCTTCACTTTGTCTCAGAGGGTGTCCCTTTTAGTGGCAATCACTTCTGTTAGACAAGTGTCTGAGTTGGCGACCTTGTACTGCAAGCCGCCATATTTAGTCATCCATAAGGATAAGACGGTGTTGCATCCGCGACTTTCTCTTTTGTCAAGGGTGATCTCGACCTTTCACCTAAATGAGGACATTGTCCTCCCGTCCTTGTGTCCTTGCCCGTTGGATCCCAGAGAGTGTGCGCGGCACACTTTGAATGTGGTACGAGCCTTGCGGGTGTGCCTGTCTGCTACTGCTTCTATTCGGAAGTCTGACTCTCTGTTTGACTGTCTCTGGTCAGAAACAGGGCCAAGCGGCTTCGTCTGCCACCATTTTCTAGGTGGATCGGACAAACCGTCTTTCAAGCCTATGCTCTCATGGGGCGGGCGCCTCCCTTTCCGGTTAAGGCGCATTCCACCAGGGCAATTGGTGCTTCCTGGGTTTTCCGACATCAAGTGTCAGTTGCACAAGTGTGCAAGGCGGCGACCTGTTCATACCTTTTCTAAGTTTTATAGGGTTGATGTGGCTGCATCTCCGGATGCTTCCTTCGGCCGCAAGGTGTTGCAGGCCGCTGTTTAAAATGGCAACTCCTCCGTTGAGGAGCTCTGCCTTGTTTGGAGTGAAGTTTTTTGGTTTTTCCATTTATACTGCTCCCATCCCTCTTGACACTGCTTTGGGACGTCCCTCACGTTCAGTGATAAGAGCCGCCGTGTCAGTCCATGGATGATAAGAGAAAATAGGATTTTTGTACTCACCGTAAAATCCATTTCTCTGACATCCATGGACCGACACGGCACCCACCCTTCCTTTTAAGTTTGTGCTGCTTTGTTACAAACTGAGGTCTGCTAGCTGCAGGTGGGAGGGTAATGTCCGGAGGGACCGCCCCCTGGACGGGGCTGTTCAGCTCTGGTTTGTTCTAGAATGTTTTAACATTTAACATTCTGCCTAGGTCTTCTCCTGCAAGCAGGGACATATACCCACACGTGATAAGAGCTGCCGTGTCGGTCCATGGATGTCAAAGAAATGGATTTTACGGTGAGTACAAAAATCCTATTATTTTTTACTTTTTGCTATAATACATATCCAATAAAAAAATGTAAAAAAACGAATTTCTTTATCAGTTTAGGCCAATATGTATTCTTCCACATATTTTTGGTAAAACAAAATCCCAATAAGCGTATATTGATTGGTTTGTGCAAAAGTTATCGCATTTACAAAATAGGGGAAAGATTTAGGGACTTTTTATAAATTTTTTATTGTTTTTTCTAGTATTGGTGGGGATGAGTGATTTTTAGCGGGACTGCGACATTGCAGCAGACAAATCAAAGTGACACTTTTTGGTGACCAGTGACACCAATACAGTGATCAGTGCTATAAAAATACACTGATCACTGTATAAATGGCACTGGGTTAACACTAGGGGTGATCAAAGGGTTAAGTGTTCCCTAGGGAGGTGCTTTCTAATGGTCAGGGGGACAGACTGACTGGAAGTAGGAACAACTTTTTTAATTTCTTAATTTTCCAAAAAATTGTGACAAGGATTTCCAACTTCAAAGAACTCGCCATGCCTCTTACTAAATACCTTGGACTGTCTACTTTCCAAAAAGAGGTAATTTTGGGAGTATTTGTACTGTCCTGGTGTTTTCGGGCCTTAAGAAATGAGATCCGTCAGTACATCAGGATTGATTAATTTTCATATATATATATATATATATATATATATATATATATATATATTTGTTGTTTATTTAGCAAAAAAAATTAAACCCCAGTGTTGATTAAATACCACCAAAAGAAAGCTATATTTGTGTGATAAAAATTATATAAAAAAAAAAATTGTACAGTGTTGCATTTTAAATCATACTAGATCATTTGCTGCATCTGTCCCCTGCCAACTCTAAGAATGCTTGTCGCTCAGAGCTCCTTGAGCAGAGAGCTGGTGACTGTAAGTCACTGCTGTCTGCTCTGCCACCCGGGTGCTCACTGGAGCGCTGGGCTGTGGACTAGGTGGGAGCGCTGAGAGGCTGAGTCAGGTGCCGGTCCAGAGTTATAGGTGGATCCCAACTTTATTGTCGCGATCTTGCCCCAGCCTGGACTGGCTCTGACGTCAGCTGACAGCGGGCTTCAAAAGCAAAACTAAAGAAATTTCCCAGCGCAACTTGTCAGCCAGCCTGCAACCAACCAAATTAACCTGTCCAACAGTTTGCATTAAAAACAGGGGTTTAGTTTGCACACATTTGCAAATACATGCGCAAGCTGCAGAGGCCACGACACGGTACCTCAGTATTATCTGCAGTTCTAGCTCTATAATTTGAGATCCTCCATTTTAGAAGCACATGAATTATAGTAGGCAGAGGGAAGATAAGCCTGGAAGGAGCCCACCCCTTTTTAAAGTGGTTGTAAAGTTTTGTGTTTTTTCACCTTAATGCATCCTATGCATTAAGGTGAAAAAACACCTGGCAATGTCGGGCCCCCCCAGCCCCCCGTTTTACTTTCCTGAGCCCGTTCACCTGCTCTGCGCGTCCCCCGGCGTCCTCTTCTCCACAGAGTCTCTGCGTTGATTGAATAGATTGATAGCAGCGCAGCCATTGGCTCCCGCTGCTGTCAATCAAATCCAATGATGCGGCTGCCGGGGGGGCGGGACAGAGAAATACACTCTGTGTCTATGGACGCAGAGTGTATGAGACGGGAGCGCACCCGCAAGGCAACCCCCTTGGGAGACAGCTTTCCGAGGGGGTTAGCTATTGCATGGAGGAGCCGAGAGAGCCGCCGAGGGACCCCAGAAGAGGATGATCGGGGGCCACTCTGTGCAAAATGAACTGCACAGTGGAGATAAGTATGACATGTTTGTTTTAAAAATATATATATATATCAGAACCTTTACAACCCCTTTAAAGCATTTTAATGTGTTGTATGATTACGCAATAAAAATGACACACAGTGCTAGGAAAAGAAACAAGGACACTATCGGTTTACTTCCATCCGTTAGATGCTCTTCAAAGGTGTATATGTTAAATTGTATTGTGTGACAACTTCCTATAGGATAGTTCACAGATAACCAGTATGAGTAGTAACAACATTAAGTCATATTTAAAGGAGATGTTTAGTCATGCTGAGCCTAATCACTTCCAAGATAAGTGCTGTATTCTTGGTTTATAGAGACATTTGATTGAGCTCTACTTTTAGTTGTGTGATCAATGGGGCCCAGGAGATGTTTCCATTTTTATTCGTATTGATTTATTTATTGATCTTTGTGTAAATTTTACGGACATTCTTTTCATTGGCTGTCTGTAGATAACAGTGGGCTTTATTTTTCAGTGTCTTTCAGAAAATCTCTGTGCGTTATTCTTATCAGATTCAGCCCTGGTTCACACTGGTGTGTTTTGACATGCGATTTGGCATGTCAAATCGCATGTCAAAACTGCGGTATTTGCCGCAAATTGCCAGCAATGGCACCGTCCTAATCGGTGCGAAGCCCCATCTGCGGCGCTGCACCGATTTCAAAAAGTAGTTTCTGTACTACTTTTTGCAATTTTGGTCCGCGATTTACATTGATATCTGTGCAGAAACCTGCAGTGTGGAGAGCGCACGTGCGCCACATCACTGGGCACACGATGCGCGTGCCAGGTGGCCGCGATGTCCGCGGGCACCCGCGATTGCTCGTCACAGTGCAGGGACGTGGATCTCTGTGTGTGAACACAAAGATCCACATCCTGTCAGGGAGAGGAGACCGATGGTGTGTCCCTTGTACATAGGGACACCGATCGGTCACCTCCCCCAGTCAGTCTCCTCCCCCCACAGTTAGAATCACTCCCTAGGGAACACATTTAACCCCTTGATCGCCCCCTAGTGTTAACCCCTTCCCTACCAGTCACATTTATACAGTAATCAGTGCATATTTATAGCACTGTTCGCTGTATAAATGTGAATGGTCCCAAAATAGTGTCAAAAGTGTCCGATCTGTCCGCCGCAATATCGCAGTCCTGACAAAAATCGCAGATCGCCGCCATTACTAGTAAAAAAATAAATAAAATAAAAATGCCATAATTCTATCCCCTATTTTGTAGACGCTATAACTTTTGCGCAATGCAATCAACATACGCTTATTGCGATTTTTTTTTTAAGCAAAAATATGTAGAATACATATCGGCCTAAACTGAGGAAAAACATTTTTTTTTTAAATAATTGGGATATTTATTATAGCAAAAAGTAAGAAATATTGTGTTTTTTTTTTTCAAAATTGTCGCTCATTTTTTTGTTTAAAACGCAAAAAATAAAAACCGCAGAGGTGATCAGATACCACCAAAAGAAAGTTCTATTTGTGGGGAAAAAAATGATCAAAAATAATTTGGGTACAACGTCGCATGACCGCACAATTCTCATTCAAAGTGTGACAGCGCTGAAAATTGGCCTGGGCAGGAAGGGGGTGAAAATGCCCGGTATGGAAGTGGTTAATAAAACGTTTTTTGTTTTATTTTGTTTTGTTTTTTTACAATTTTGAGCCACTTTTCCTATGATAATAAAAAATAAGGATATCCATTACTATTTACCATCAAATAAAAGCCCAATTTTTCCCGTTAAAAAACAAGGTATTATTCACCTGGAAACACAAAGCAGTTGTTGTGCTATGTACAGTTTTACTAACACATGTCAAAATTGTGTTCAGGCATTAGGATGAGGTTAAGATAAAGATGCTCACCCAGTAAAGTTTTTAAAGTGATTAGTGACTAAACATAAGGATGTTTCTCCATAATTCTCCGAATTGCAATGGAGGCATTTCTGCTACACTTTACTCCAGTCCACAAAAACCGATATGATATTGATATCTTTAATGAACACAGCAGGGATGTGTATCCCCCAAAAGTGGAGAAGCACAGACCCTCCAATGGTTGGACAGTGGATCTCTGCGATCAATGAGCAAAAATTTATGGAAGACCTTACAGCAGCTTTAGATACAAGGAAAAGCAGTTTTGCAAAACATGTTTTTTCTGGCACAGTTTTCAATGTACTCAGGAGTACCGTTCCCACTTTTCTCCTCAGGTGTGTTAGACCTTTCAAATTATGTGGTGTATTTTAGGTGACAAGATACTGGTGTAGTTGGAAGACCGTAGCGCTCCCCTTTTGTTTTGTTTCTTCCTCCTAGCTTGTACAGTCCTTTGCTACCCCCCCCCCCCCCCAATTCCAATTATGCTTTCCCAAACTTTTAAATATTTAATATATACACTGTCGCCGATGTCAGCGCATGCGCACTAAAGGAATGGCCCGCTCGTGCTGTTTCTTCAGGACCCGTGCCGTGACAGGAGTGACGCCATCGCGGCTCCGGCCAATCACAGCACCGGATACTGCAAACCCGGAAGTAACTCTGGGAAAGATGTCGGCCGTGGGAGCGGAGTGCGGACGGCACTGCAGGGCACCGTTCTAAGGTAAGTATTTCATAATGAGCTAGTACTAGCTCATTATGCCTTTGTCTTGCAGGTTTTTTGTTTTGTTTTTCTGAGGTTTACAACCTCTTTAACCTCCCTGGCGGTATGATTCTGTCTGGAATTTTGTACCAAAAGCGGTACAATTATTTTGCATGGAAATTTGGTGTTATGTATTGTAGGCCTGCAATTCTTAGTAATTACTTACTTAAACCTGACCCAACAAGAGTCTAGTAGACATCCCGGGCATGATAAAGTTTGAAACACAAAATCATAAATTATAATATAATAAATAATTATAACAAATAGTAATGTAATTATAATAAAAAATATTCAATAATGTAATCAAATCAAAAACACTGAAATTTGCTCAGTTGCAGAATTGTCGCTGTCATTAGATTTAGTGTTTGATGACGAATTTCCCCACAAATCGCTATCTCTCAATTCTGCGAGTGATTCTAATTTATTATCGCTGTTTTCTAGCTGGTCTAAAACCACTTTTGACATAAAGGGACACTTTTTGGTTGCTATGGACAATCTCCAGTTTCCAGGCAGAAAGGACAGTTTTTATAATATAAAACGGCATGCAGGACACTGGACAGACCACTAGGGACAAAGGGGATGTGTAATTATTTGATACAGTATACTGTAATCTTACAGATTACAGTACTGTATCTATACTGTCTTTTTCACTTTTTGAATTTGGTGCCGCAACGTCGCAGGGAACGGAGCTCGGCACTCGGCAGTGTGAATCGAGCAAGACACGGCTCGCACACACTGCGGGGAGAAATCCCAGGATCCAGGGAACAAGGTAAGTAACTCTCCCTGGATACTGCGATGCAGCCCGAGTCTGGCTCGGGGTTACCGCTCTTGGTATGAAAAACACACCCCGAGCCCAACTCGGGATTACTGCTAAGGGGGTTAAAGGAAATGTATACTGCATTTTACTGAGCATTATTGAAGTTAAATTGCAGTCTGTCTTGAAATCAAATAGTGGATTTAGGTAAACTTTTATTAACTGATTAATTTTAATTCGTAGGGAGTTAGGCAAATCTCCTTTAACCACTTAACGACCGCTCACTGTATATATACGTCGGCAGAATGGCACCGACAGGCACAATCACGTAGAGTGTACGTGATTGCCTTTGTACAGTTGGGGGGTCCAATCGGACCCCCCTTCTATACAGTGAGCGGTGGCTAAGTGTCCGGGAGCGTTCCGGGATGAGGGGGCAGCCATTCGTTTCTGGCCACCCCCTCGCGATCGCTCCCGGCGAATGGAAATGCCCCCTCTGTCTGTGTCAGACAGAGGGAGCAGGAGGAAGTGATGTCATCTCTGGTGCGGCGCTCACATATACCGAGCGCCGTACAAGAGAAGATATCAGGTCAGTGCACACAACACTACACTGACACCAGGACACATAGGGACATAAATCGCCCCCCCAGGCCCCCCCAGACACCCCAGATCACCCCCCAGATCACCCCCCCAGCCCCCAGTCACAGTGTCACTGATTGCAGTGACCATTTATTTAGTGATCACTGCAATCAGTGACATTTGTGACTGTAAAAGTGTCACCAAAGTTTAGTCTTAGGTCCAGTGTAGCCCCCTAACCCCCCCTAATAAAGGTTTAACCCCCTGATCACCCCCCAGATAACCCTTTCACCCCCTATCACCACTGTCACTTAGCGATCATTTTTCTGACCGCTGTCTTAGCGTCAGTGATGCCGATCGGCAGCCAGTAATTTTTTTTAGGTTCGCCGCAGGTTTTTATAGCGTCAGGTACCCCAATATATTATCTAATAAAGGTTTAACCCCCTTGATCGCCCCCCAGGTAACCCTTTCACCCCCTATCACCCCTATCACTAAGCGATCGTTTTTCTAAACGCTGTCTTAGTGTCTGTGATGCAGATCGGTAGCCGGTAATTTTTTTTAGGTTCGCCACAGGTTTTTATAGCGTCAGGTACCCCAATATATTATCTAATAAAGGTTTAACCCCCTTGATCACCCCCCAGGTAACCCTTTCACCCCCTATCACCACTGTCGCTAAGCAATTGTTTTTCTAAACGCTGTCTTAGTGTCGGTGATGCAGATCGTAGCCAGTAATTTTTTTTAGGTTCGCTGCATGTTTTTATAGCGTCAGGTACCCCAATATATTATCTAATAAAGGTTTAACCCCCTTGATCGCCCCCCAGGTAACCCTTTCACCCCTATCACCACTGTCACTAAGCGATCGTTTTTCTAAACGCTGTCTTAGCGTCGGTGATGCAGATCGGTAGCCGGTAATTTTTTTTAGGTTCGCTGCAGGTTTTTATAGCGTCAGGTACCCCAATATATTATCTAATAAAGGTTTAACCCCCTTGATCGCCCCCCAGGTAACCCTTTCACCCCCTATCACCACTGTCGCTAAGCAATTGTTTTTCTAAACGCTGTCTTAGTGTCGGTGATGCAGATCGTAGCCAGTATTTTTTTTTAGGTTAGCCGCAGGTTTTTATAGCGTCAGGTACCCCAATATATTATCTAATAAAGGTTTAACCCCCTTGATCGCCCCCCCAGGTAACCCTTTCACCTCCATCACCACTGTCGCTAAGCAATCGTTTTTCTAAACGCTGTCTTAGTGTCGGTGATGCAGATCGGTAGCTGGTAATTTTTTTTAGGTTCGCCGCAGGTTTTTATAGCGTCAGGTACCCCCATATATTATCTAATAAAGGTTTTAACCCCCTGATTGCCCCTAGTTAACCCTTTCACCAGTGATCACCATATAAGTGTTACGGGTGACGCTGGTTAGTTAGTTTGCTTTTTATAGTGTCAGGGCACCCGTCGTGTATATAACCCAATAAAGGTTTAACCCCCTGATCGCCCGGCGGGTGATATCAATTAGGTTTTAGCGTCAGAGAGGGTCTGAGTCACACCCCAGGCAGCGTCAGGTTAGTGCCAGTAACGCTAACACCCACGCGTGAAGCATACACCCCCCTTAGTGGTATAGTATCTGAACAGATCAATATCTGATCTGATCAGATCTATACTAGCGTCCCCAGCAGTTTAGGGTTCCCAAAAACGCAGTGTTAGCGGGATCAGCCCAGATACCTGCTGGCACCTGCGTTTTGCCCCTCCGTCCAGCCCAGGCCACCCAAGTGCAGTATCGATCGATCACTGTCACTTACAAAACACAACTCACATAACTGCAGCGTTCGCAGAGACAGGCCTGATCCCTGCGACTCCAGTGCTGTAGGAGGTGATTTCACCACCACAGTTAAAAAAAAAAAAGCAAATATGCCGAAGCATTGGGGCAGCAGGGGCGGAGGAGCGATTTTGCTCCTAATGCCGCGTACATACGGTCGAAATTCCGACGGAGGCTTGCCCGTGGAAAAGTCCGACCATGTGTGTGCGGCATAACTTTTTTGCGGGAGGATGCCCCCATGCTTCGGCATATATAAATGGTGTGTGTATGCCCATCATTGGAAGTGGGTGGATGAAGGGCGGTATTCTAATGGTGGGCATACCCACCGATCAATCTCTTTTTTTCGTTCAGCCAACTGGCTGCATGAAATAAAAAGATTACAATACATGTCCAACAAGGACCAGCAACGTACTGGTATGTTGCTGGACTTTGAATGTTTATACCAGAATGATGCCTGCGGGTTTAGGTATCATCTTGGTATCATTCTTTTCAGCCTGCGGCCGGCTTTCATGTAAAAGCAATCCTAGCGGCTAATTAGCCTCTGGACTGCTTTTACAAGCAGTGGGAGGGAATGCCCCCCCCCGGATATAAAAAGCGCCATTGGGAAAGCATTTTATCACACCGATCTTGGTGTGGTCAGATGCTTTGAGGGCAGAGGAAAAATCTAGGGTCTAGAAGACCCCAGTTTTTTCAAAAAAAGAGTACCTGTCACTACCTATTGCTATCATAGGGGATATTTACATTCCCTGAGATAACAATAAAAATGATAAAAAAAAAAAAAATACTTGGAAGAAACAATTTAAAAATAAAATAAAAAAGCAAAATTAATAATAAAAAAAAAAAAAAAAAAAAGCACCCCTGTCCTGCCCTGCTCTTGCCCAATGGCGAACGCAAGCGTCGGTCTGGCGTCATATGTAAACAGCAATTGCACCATGCATGTGAGGTATCACCGCGAAGGTCAGATCGAGGGCAATCATTTTAGCAGTAGACCTCCTCTGTAAATCTACTGGGGTAACCTGTAAAGGCTTTTAAAGGCTTTTAAAAATGTATGTAGTTTGTCGCCAATGCGCGTTTGTGCGAAATTTTAAAGCATGTCGTGTTTGGTATCTATGTACTCGGCCTAAGATCATCTTTTTTATTTCATCAAACATTTGGGAAAATATAGTGTGTTTTAGTGCATTAAAATTAAAAAAAGTGTATTTTTTAACCCAAAAAATGCGTTTGAAAAATCGCTGCGCAAATACTGTGTAGAAAAAAAAATGCAACACCCACCATTTTAATCTGTAGGGCCTTTGCTTTAAAAATATATATATAATGTTTGGGGGTTCAACATAATTTTCTTACAAAAAAAAATATGTTTTCATGTAAACAAAAAGTGTCAAAAAGGGCTTTGTCTTCAAGTGGTTAGAAGAGTGGATGTAAGCTTCCTAATGTTGTGTATAAAATGCCAGAACAGTTCAAAACCCCCCCAAATGACCCCATTTTGGAAAGTAGACACCCCAAGCTATATACTGAGAGGCATGTCGAGTCCATGGAATATTTTATATGTTGACACAAGTTGCGGAAAAACGACAATTTTTTTTTTATTTCTTTATTTTTTGCACAAAGTTGTCACTAAATGATATATTGCTCAAACATGCCATGGGCATATGTGGAATTACACCCCAAAATACATTCTGTTGCTTCTCCTGAGTACGGGGATACCACATGTGTGAGACTTTTTGGGAGCCTAGCCATGTACGGGACCCCAAAAACCAATCACCGCCTTCAGGCTTTCTAAGGGTGTAAATTTTTGATTTCACTTCTCACTGCCTATCACAGTTTCGGAGGCCATGGAATGCCCAGATAGCACAAAACCCCCCCCAAATGACCCCATTTTGGAAAGTAGACACCCCAAGCTATTTGCTGAGAGGTATTGTGAGTATTTTGCAGATCTCGCTTTTTGTCACAAAGTTTTGAAAATTGAAAAAAAAAAATATATATATATATATATATATTTTCTTTCTTCATTTTCAAAAACAAATGAGAGCTGTAAAATACTCGCCATTCCTCTCAGCAAATAGCTTGGGGTGTCTATATTCCAAAATGGGGTCATTTGGGGGGGTTTTGTGCGATTTTGGCATTTTATGGCCTTCGAAACTGTGATAGGTAGTGAGGAGTGAAATCAAAAATTTGTGCCTAGAAATCCTGAAGGCGGTGCTTGGTTTTCGGGGTCCCGTACGCGGCTAGGCTCCTAAAAAGTCCCACACATGTGGTATCCCCGTACTCAGGAGAAGCAGAAAAATGTATTTTGGGGTGTAATTCCACATATAACCATGGCATGTGTGAGCAATATATCATTTAGTGACAACTTTTTGTAATTTTTTTTTTTTTTTTTGTCATTATTCAATCACTTGGGACAAAAAAATTATATTCAATGGGCTCAACAGGCCTCTCAGCAATTTCCTTGGGGTGTCTACTTTCTAAAATGGGGTCATTTGGGGGGGGTTTTGTGCTATTTTGGCATTTTATGGCCTTCGAAACTGTGATAGGTAGTGAGGAGTGAAATCAAAAATTTGCGCCCTTAGAAATCCTGAAGGCGGTGCTTGGTTTCCGGGGTCCCGTACGCGGCTAGGCTCCCAAAAAGTCCCACACATGTGGTATCCCCGTACTCAGGAGAAGCAGCAAAATGTATTTTGGGGTGAAATTCCACATATAACCATGGCATGTGTGAGCAATATATCATTTAGTGACAACTTTTTGTAATTTTTTTTTTTTTTAGTCATTATTCAATCACTTGGGACAAAAAAATAAAAAATTCAATGGGCTCAACATGCCTCTCAGCAATTTCCTTGGGGTGTCTACTTTCCAAAATGGGGTCATTTGGGGGGGTTTTGTACTGCCCTGTCATTTTAGCACCTCAAGAAATGAGATAGGCAGTCATAAATTTAAAGCTGTGTAAATTTCAGAAAATGTACCCTAGTTTGTAAACTCTATAACTTTTGCGCAAACCAATAAATATACGCTTATTGACATTTTTTTTACTAAAAACATGTGGCTGAATACATTTTGGCCTAAATGTATGACTACAATTGAGTTTATTCGATTTTTCTTATAACAAAAAGTAGAAAATATAAATTTTTTTCGAAATTTTTGGTCTTTTTCCGTTTATATCGCAAAAAATAAAAATCGCAGAGGCAATCAAATACCATTAAAAGAAAGCTCTATTTGTGGGAAGAAAAGGACGCAAATTTCGTTTGGGTACAACATTGCGTGTCCGCACAATTTACAGTTAAAGCAGCGCAGTGCAAAATTCTGAATTCACCTCTGGTCCTCTAGCTACCAAATGGTCCGGGGCTTAAGTGGTTAAAAATTCATGAAACCCAAACTTAGCAGGAAATCCTATTGAAATCTGTGGTGGGGGGAGGGATGGGTGTTGGCAAGGAAAATCTTGATGCTAAAATCTAGTCATTTTCAAGGCTAACAATTAAGCTATTGTGCATAAAGGGCATAGGGAGCTGGGCACTGTCATGGGGGACATTTAACAAAGCAAAGAAAAAAATAAATACCTTACAGCTAGGAGAGTTTAATGTGACTTTGAAACATGAAAAACAGAATTCCTTCATATTACATGGTTGGGAGTAGTGGTGAGCCAAACAGCAACCCAGGGTTCGGTTTGTCAGGGGTTGGCCGAACTTCAAAGAAGTTGTAGCACTGACATTTACAAAGAAAAAAGTTTCAAAATTGCCAGCGAATGAGTTTGACAGCTGTCATTGCTGACTTCTTTAAAATAAAAACAATAAAAAAAAAAAACACAGATCCCCCATTTAGTCGCTTGTCTCCCACTAAACTAGTGTTCCTCTGAACAGCCAGAATTTAAACCCAACTTGGGAGATGCGTTTTTTTGTGTGTCAGCAATGACTGTAGTTGCTGTTTATTTGCTGGACTTCCCTTGCGGTCTTTTTCATTGTTGTTCTTTTTATTTCATGGTAATCCATATATTTTTGCTGCTTGGTAAAAAAAAAAAAAAAATGTGTTAGGGTTTAGGTCAGGTTTATTTTTTTTATCCCCCCTATTGCCAGTATCAGATTAAACTCTGTAGAGTCCCCTAGGCAGTCTAAAACCTTGGGACCCCCTTCACAGGTTTCTGGAGGTTTCTCGTGCACACTCTCTAGTGGGATAACATTGAACAAAATAGTGAGCAACGTTGGCCGCTAGATGGAAATTACTGTGAACCTGATGTTTATGGTTTATGTACTTTAAGTTGTTATTAGGTACATTACATTAATACAGTATTTTCTCTATAGAGTATTTAAAGTAAAGTTTTTGTTTCTTTGAGTTGATTCATTTTTTTTTAATCTTTTGCAAATAATTTCAGAAAGTTTCATTGTAATTTTTCCATTAGCCAGTGTCTTCTCTGCCTGTTTGGTAATCCAACACTGTCTATTGCCATAACTGACAAAAAATGCAGGCAATTACCATATTTTTCGCTCCATAAGACGCACCTGACCATAAGACGCACCTAGGTTTTAGAGGAGGAAAACCAGAAAAAATATATTCTGAACCAAATGGTGTACTAAAATAATTTTGGTGTACTAAAATTGTAGACTGAGGAGAGGATAGCCACCTGGCTCGTGCTGACAGGATGGGGTGCATTCCACCACCGTATGCTTGTATAGAGGCCCTCAGCGACATGAGCATGTCTTTCATAGTGACACATCTTAGATGGGATGGCCTGTAGTTGGAAACTGTGCAATGGGGTCTGGGAGACTGGCAGGAGGGTGCTGTGAAGGAGAGGAGTCTGCCACATCCATAAGAGGAGAAGATACATCTGGCTCCCCAGAATCTATGCAGGGTCTAGATTTCACTGGGTATGTGTGGAGGGAGGTAAGAGGTTAACCTCCAGGGCATGGTTGAAGTTTGCTCACCTGTATTGACAGGTTCTTCTGAGCTGGGGGGCGCATGCGCGGCGCGATGCGGGAAGGACGTGAGTGAGATCAGCTCCGTCTGACCCGGACACAGCAGGCACGATAACCAGGGCTATACACCGATCCCACCAGCCCCAAATATAAGCACCCCTGCAGGGAACATTCGTGCATGCCAGGGAGGAAGAGCGGACGTGTTCGCCGCTCGCCTCACAACCTAACTAACTGTAGCGATACCCTCAACTTAAGAGAGCCGCAAGTTTTGATTTGGGCCCTGAGTACAGCTTCCCCAACCCCCCGGCAATCTGCTCTACCCGCTCTGGCACAGTTAACCCACAGCAATTTCACATAAACAATCACTTATGCTTTAAATGTGGGTGTGTGGATTGATAACTCAGACTCATAGACAATGTTGTAAATAATAACTGACTTTACTGTTAGTGGTAAGATAAAAGGGGATAACATGCATGTAACATTTGGTTCACAACACATAAGCAGGTCCCTGCAGTTATAAATCACAATACTGTGTGTGTGTGTACCAGCAATGGAAAGGGGACGGAACGCCACGTGGGGCGACCGTTACCTAAACACCCTGTGGTGTGATAACTAACTTATAACTATCTAACGGATCAGGCCTGATCCCTAACCATGAAACTCAGTCTTAGAAGAAACACGAATCTTCACCGGCACAGGATCTGTAAAGGTGGTGCACTTGAAGTATTTAAAACCATGTATTTGTAATCCAATAGGGGGGGGGGTAATTCTCCCTCACCGGAGGTGTTAGGCCTCGGAAGTCTAGTAGGCACAAAGTATAAAAGTAACAGTTTAAAGATGAGCTTTCGCTCGCTCACCACTCCGGAACACTTCCCTCAGTCCGGAACTTCCACCGGCTGTGTCGGTCCTCGTCCACGGCGGCTTCTGCGATCGGATCCCCGATCCAGATAACTTTAGAAGAGATGAGTCTGGATGCCACCCAGGCTCGCAAAAGGGGTGGAAGGCTCTTTGGTTCGCTCCACAGGCCCCAGGCTTCAGGCCTGGAACAGCACAGATCCGCACAGGTGTATCTCTCTCTGCCTCCCCGTGTCCAAAGAGAAAGAGCTAGGCCTCGCCCCCTCCTTATATTCCTTCCCCCCGACTCCCCTCTCTCTGGAATTTCCTGTCTCTGATTAAAGGGGAACACCCCGCTACACACTCCCCCCACTAAAACTCTTTGGTCCCCAAAGATAAACATTTTAACAACATTTCTGAACCATTTTAGAGAGTGCGGAGTATGATGTTGGTACAGGGAATTGCCACCAAAACTCAGAGGTGGGATTCCCTGTCCCACAGGTCACACTGGCATGAGTGGCCTGCCTAACTGTGCCAGAGAGTGAGCTGGGGTTGCCCTCCACCAAATGAACAGTGGAAGGATTGGAGCACTCGGTACTTCTTCTAGCGGTGGTAACAGAGTCCTCTGAGCTCTTTCCCAATTGAGGGTAGGTTAACTTCATGGGAGGCCTCACGACTCTGCGAGCTCTCTGCTCCCTTGGGACTTCAGGCTCTGGTGCCACAGGCTCTGTTTCAGCAACACTCTCTGACATCGTCACTGGTTCTGGGGCCTCTGTCTCTTCTTCATCTGAGTACAGGCCCGGAATATCTTCCCAGCATTCAGGCACGCCACTGGATGGAATGAACTCTGTAGCTTCTGGGTTCAGGGTCCCATCCTGCATATCCTCAGTGGGTGGAAGGTCTATGGTGGGATTCTCCGGGGTTGGGGAGGGCCATAGCCACTCCAGTTCTCCTCTCCCGTCTTCACTTGGTTGAGAAGCCTGTCCACCTCTAGATCGAGAGGTCTGAGACCGAGTGTTGGGTCTGGGAGTATCCAAGATGGAAACAGATTCCGGTAGGTTCCTCACTGGAGGTATCCTGACTGCTTCTTTAAGCGGGAGTAAGTGGTTTCTGTGCCAGGTCTTCAAGGGTCCCACTCTCCCCTCTGGCTTTAACTTGTACACCGGTAGTCCAGGGAGTTTCCTACAAATAACGTAAGGCTCAGACCTCCACCTATCAGCAAGTTTGTGCTTCCCTGGGATCCCTAGGTTGCGTAGCAGAACACGGTCTCCAGGCTGCAGGTCTTGCACTCGAACCTTCAAATCATAGTTCCTTTTATTTCGGGCCCCTCTCTGGTCTGAGGCCGCTTGGGCTTGTTCATAGGCCGCTTTCAAATTATACCTAAGTCTGTCTACATATCCTTTGTGGGAGGTAGCAGAGGTATAGTCTAGAGAAATGCCAAAGGCCAGATCCACTGGCAATCTTGCTTCTCTCCCAAACATGAGGCGGTAGGGAGAGTAACCCGTCACATCACTGGTGGTGCAATTGTAGGCATGCACCAAAGTGGATATGTGTTGACTCCAATGCTGCTTCTTCTCTGTCTCCAGAGTCCCAAGCATGTTTAGCAAAGTCCGGTTAAATCTCTCAGGCTGGGCATCTCCTTGTGGATGATAAGGGGTAGTCCTGGTCTTTTCCACTCCCAGGGAGTCCAGTAGGTTCCGGATCAGGCGACTCTCAAAGTCCCTTCCTTGGTCGGAGTGGATTCTCTGTGGTAATCCATAGTGGATGAAGTATTTTTCTACAAGCACCTTAGCTACAGTGGAAGCCTTCTGGTCTCTGGTGGGGAACGCCTGTGCATAACGGGTGAAATGATCGGTTACCACCAGAACATTTCCCAATCCACTCAAATCGGGTTCGAGGCAGAGAAAGTCAATGCATACCAGATCCATTGGGCCTTGACTCTGTAGGTGGCCCATTGGGGCAGCTTGATGGGGTAGAGTCTTCCTCTGGATGCATCGTGCACAGGAGTGGCAATACTCCTCCACTTCAGCCCTCATACAGGGCCAATAGAACCGGCTTCTGACAAGTTGGAAAGTTCTTTCAGCTCCCAGGTGACCATGCTGGTCATGTAAGGCAACCAGCACAGTCTCTCGGTGCTTCTCTGGGAGAAACAACTGCCATTTATCCTCGGAGTCATCAGAGGGGCCCCTTCGGTAGACCACTCCCTGATTGACCTGTAGCTTGTCTAGCTCTCTCCTTAGCAGACGAGCCTCCTTGGAGGGGTGATGTCGAAGTTTCTCTGGACTCTTGTTTTCCAATGCTTCAAAGACCAATCTCCCCATGGGGTCTTCCAATTGGTCGCACCTCAGTTCCTTTTTAGACAGCTTCGGTAAGCATTCCTCTTCAAGTTGAGTCACCCCGCAGTAGTGTTTTGGGACTCCCACTGTGGTAACTCCTATCTCCTCGGCTCTGGAGCCTCCTCGGGCTTGGAATTCAGCTCCTTGACAAAGGGCCCGCACCCCGTCCGGTGCTATCTGAGTCCAGTCCTCCCAGTCATCAGCCATGGCATGAGATCTTCGGGACAGGGCATCTGCATCCCTATTTCCAGCCCCTGGTCTGTACTTCAGACTGAAGTTGAACCCAGATAATGCAGCTAGCCACCTGTGTCCTGTGGCATCCAACTTGGCAGTGGTGAACAGGTAGGTCAGGGGGTTGTTATCTGTTTTCACTGTAAACTCTGCTCCATAAAGGTAGTCTCTTAGTTTGTCCACAACTGCCCATTTGAGGGCCAAGAACTCCAATTTATGGGTGGGGTAGTTTTTCTCCGAGGGGGTCAGACTTCGACTCACATAAGCCACTGGTCGCATTTGCTCTTCATGTTCCTGGTAGAGCACTCCCCCTAGGCCTTCATGACTAGCATCAACATGTAACTCGTAGGGCCTGGTGGGATCAGCATAGGCCAATACTGGGGCTGTGGTGAGGCTCCTCTTCAAGGTTCTGAAGGCCTCTTCACACCTGGGGGTCCACTGATCTTGAACCGACTCCCCAGGTCTTCTAGGGCCCAAGCCATCCTCTTCCCCTTCAGTCCGGAGCAGTTCATTTAAGGGCTTGGCAATACGGGCAAACCCATCCACAAACCTCCTGTAATAGGAGCAGAACCCCAGGAAAGATCTAAGTTCGGTGACTGTTGTGGGTCTTGGCCAGGAGGTAACTGCCTCCAACTTCTCAGGATCAGTCGCCACCCCCTTTTTCAGACACTACGTGTCCCAGATAATTCACCGAAGACTGGTAGAACCGACACTTCTCGGGGGAAAGCTTCAACCCCTCTTCACTAAGTCTCCTCAACACTTTCTCCAATCGGGCCTCATGTTCCTCCAAAGTTCTCCCGAAGACAATGACATCGTCCAGGTACACGAGGACTTCTATGAGGTTCATATCTCCGACAGTCTTTTCCATGAGACGTTGAAAAGTAGCTGGGGCCCCAGATAGGCCCTGAGGCATTCTGTTAAACTCAAAGAATCCCACAGGAGTTATGAAAGCGGTCTTTTCTCTATCCTCTGGGTGCATGGGGATTTGATAGTACCCGCTCTTGAGGTCCATCACGCTGAACCACTTGGCTCCAGACAAACTCTGTAAGGCGTCCTCTATCCTTGGCGTGGTGTACTGATCAGGGGTGGTCCTCCTGTTGAGAGTTCTGTAGTCAATGCAGAGCCTCAACGACCCATTCTTCTTCCTGACCACCACTATTGGAGAGGCATAGGGGCTTCTGGATTCTCGAATCACCCCAGTCTTTTTCAGTTCTGCAAGCTGCTCCCTCAGATCCTCCAGATCTGCCAGCGGAACCCGCCTGACTCTCTCCCTGAACGGTTTGTCTTCTTGCAGGCGGATGCGGTGGGTAGCACTCCTCGCACACCCCACATCGAACTCATCTTTGGAGAAAATCTTCTCCCATCTAGTCAGCTGGGCCTTGGCTCTCTCTTTCCAGGCTCCAGGTAAATTCGGGTTCTCCATGGAAAGTTTTTCCCAAACCTCTCCTTCTTCACCCGTCCCCTTTACTTCTGACCAGCTGACTGGGACAGCAGGACTCACCTGTCCCAACAGCATCCGGGCAGGGATCTCTATGGCCCTTTCTGTAGAGTTCCTCACACTCACCGGGACTCTTCCCCTGGCTTTCTTCAGGGCCTTGATTGGAATCACTTCCGGTATCACTTCCAGGCCTGAGTGATCTTCCCTTGGGTCGGATTCCAGCATGACAAAGGGACCAGGCTGCTTCCAGGTGAGCTTCACAGTGGCCCTGAGACAAGCCACCTGTCCGGGCTGCAGCACCACTCCTTCTCTCCCCAGTCTCCACACCTTCCCTATCCCCTCTCCTGGGGTCTTCTGCTCCAACACTAACCGTTGGTAGGCTGTCTTCAGCATGGGATGGATGTTTGGATCTTGATGGCTCCTCATCTTCACCAGGGGGGTCAGAAGTCTTCTCACTAGATCCGTATTGGTGCCTATGATGAGGGACATCTTGCTGGCCCCGGGTGGTCTAGGACACACAACTGCCAGGGTGTCGAACACTTCTGTCTTCCCAGCCACAGAGGGGTCGAATGTCAGCTTTATGGGCAGATAACCATCATAGGGGAACCTCTGCGTTCCCAGGCCCCATATCTCCAGTTCTTCTATCTTCTGTATAGGCAAATGGCTTAAGTGCCTATCGTAGAAGTCTCTGTACAACAAAGTCACTTGAGCTCCAGTGTCCAGGAGGGCCTTCGTATATACTTCTTCCACCTGGATAGATACAGTGGGGGACGGGCCGACCAATTCTTCTGGGTACGGCCGGGTTGAGGTCACTTTCTTCTGAGGACTTGTCTTCATCCAGTTTGTTTTTGACTTTATTCTCTCTTGAGCCCGGTATGCATTGACCTTCCCCACCCTAATGGGAGTACAAACCCGCTGAGGGATGTTATTGTCTCTTGGTTGTAGGCATTCCTTCTTGGGAGTGCTAAATTTCTTCTGAGGGGTCTTGTCCCCTCTCTCTGGTGTGTATCTTGGTTGAGAGACCCTAAATTCCTTTTGAGGAGTTTTGTTCTCTCTCTTTTGCTTCCTTCCATTCAGTTTGGAGCTCACTGAAAGAGATGGGCACCCGGTTGACTCCCTCACCGGGGCCCTCTGGCGTTTCCCGCCGGCTGGCGATTATCCATTTTCTTCTTCTTAGGACTGGAACACCTACTGGCAAAGTGGCCACTGCCTCCGCAGTTGTAGCATAACATCTCTTCTCGGTCCCGAGTGGGACTCGGTATTGACGTATCTGGGAACAACTCCTTTCTGGGGCTTGGTTTCTCTGCTCCACCTTGAACTTTCGCCACTATAGCAGTCATCATCTCCATCATCTGGGACATCTGCAACTTCAAAGTGTCCACCTCCGCTCCCCTATCGGGAGTCATGACCGGTGTAACTATTGCTACCGGCTGTTTGACGGGCTCTATCAGGCGTTCTTCTTTTTTTTTTTCTTCCAATATAGCCTCTTCCTCTCTAATCATTCGGATGAGGTCAGGGTACTCCAGATTCTTCCCATCCTGCCGGGCACGCAGTGTCCATGCAATTGGATCCATGGGTTGAGCTCCCCTCACTACCTATTGAGCACGGGCCTCATCTACTTTCCCTGGGCTGATCCCCTTCTTTAGGATCATCCTATGCAGTATTTTGTCCAGGCGTCCCATATAGTCTGATAGTTTTTCACCTTCCTTCTGGTAGCAATGCTCCAGCTGATAAGCAAGCTCCGTGACTTTCTCTGTCCCACCAAACACATTCTGTAACACATCGAGGCACTCTTGTGCAGTACAATCTGCCTTGCTCATCTTCAGGTTGCGTACGGCCTCTAGAGCAGGCCCTTTCAAACTTTCCACAACCCTCTGTTTCTTTCTACGGTCCGGGACTTCCCATTCCTCTAGTGCCTGAGTTGCGCTATCTAGCCACTCCTCAAATCCCTCTTCTTCCAAGGGTACTGGTTTCCTCCCTGAAAACATCCGGAGTTTCCTGTACCCCGACATCGGGTAATCTGTGGGCTCTTTCTTGCACTGAGCTACAATCTCCCCCAGAACAGCGCATAATTCTGCACTAAGGGTGCCTGGGCTTGTCCTGGGACTCTTTGTGTCCTTCTGTGGGGATGACGGGGAAGATGGCTGCGGTGATAGTGTTATTGTTGTCTGAGGGCTGTCTCTTGTGCGCGGCAGCGCATGCAGCAAATGATAGACCTGATCGTCCTCATCTTGTATGCTGTTGCCTCTAAACTGTTCAGGAATTTCTGCCTGCCATTCCAGTAAGACATGTGAAAGTCCACCACTAGTTTTCACGTCTATCACCCATGGTTTGTGAATCGGTGATAGGGACATTATGAGTTGTATCATTGCTTGTGTCTGCCATATCCCCGGGAGTTCTATAACTGCCGTCCTGGCTGGGTCTACGCCCCATCTCTTGTACCACTGTCCCACCTCTATCGGGTCCATGCCGGTAGCTTCTGGCGGTTTCACCGCTGTCTCAGTAATCCCGGACGTACGAGCCCCCACGTGTAGCGATACCCTCAACTTAAGAGAGCCGCAAGTTTTGATTTGGGCCCTGAGTACAGCTTCCCCAACCCCCCGGCAATCTGCTCTACCCGCTCTGGCACAGTTAACCCACAGCAATTTCACATAAACAATCACTTATGCTTTAAATGTGGGTGTGTGGATTGATAACTCAGACTCATAGACAATGTTGTAAATAATAACTGACTTTACTGTTAGTGGTAAGATAAAAGGGGATAACATGCATGTAACATTTGGTTCACAACACATAAGCAGGTCCCTGCAGTTATAAATCACAATACTGTGTGTGTGTGTACCAGCAATGGAAAGGGGACGGAACGCCACGTGGGGCGACCGTTACCTAAACACCCTGTGGTGTGATAACTAACTTATAACTATCTAACGGATCAGGCCTGATCCCTAACCATGAAACTCAGTCTTAGAAGAAACACGAATCTTCACCGGCACAGGATCTGTAAAGGTGGTGCACTTGAAGTATTTAAAACCATGTATTTGTAATCCAATAGGGGGGGGGGGGTAATTCTCCCTCACCGGAGGTGTTAGGCCTCGGAAGTCTAGTAGGCACAAAGTATAAAAGTAACAGTTTAAAGATGAGCTTTCGCTCGCTCACCACTCCGGAACACTTCCCTCAGTCCGGAACTTCCACCGGCTGTGTCGGTCCTCGTCCACGGCGGCTTCTGCGATCGGATCCCCGATCCAGATAACTTTAGAAGAGATGAGTCTGGATGCCACCCAGGCTCGCAAAGGGGGTGGAAGGCTCTTTGGTTCGCTCCACAGGCCCCAGGCTTCAGGCCTGGAACAGCACAGATCCGCACAGGTGTATCTCTCTCTGCCTCCCCGTGTCCAAAGAGAAAGAGCTAGGCCTCGCCCCCTCCTTATATTCCTTCCCCCCGACTCCCCTCTCTCTGGAATTTCCTGTCTCTGATTAAAGGGGAACACCCCGCTACATAACTTTCTGCTGAGCTCCGGTAACAGACAGCACAAGATGGCCCAAGATGGCGCTACCGCTAGCCTGCACGAGGCCTCAGAGAGGATGCAGCCGCACGGCTCCCAGGACACAAACTGTGAGTACTCTACACCCCTCTCAAAAGCAGATCTGGATGCCAGCCTAACATCCATATTTAATAAGCTGGTGGAAAAAATTGAGAGCGAAGTTCATAAATCCACAACTGCTCTATCCCAGGAGATTGCAGGCATTGGTCATAGAACCGACATTTTAGAGGCTAAACATGATGAACTCTCACTTGCCCATAACGATCTAAGAAAAGACTATGAGACACTGGCAGACAGTTTTGCTTTCATGCAAGCACAAGTAGAAGACCTGTACAACAGAAATCGTAGGCATAATATTAGATTGCGTGGTGTACCAGAGACGGTCACTGATCTCATCCCTGCGATTTCAAAAGTTTTCCATAGTCTCCTACCAGATAAGCCACTATCAGCCTTCACTTGTGACAGGATTCATAGAGCCCTTCGTCCCAAACCTACACCGAAAATGCCACCCAGAGACATCATCATGTGTATGAAAGACTTCCTGATCAAAGGAGAGATCATGCGCGCTGCCAGAAACTCCTCTAATATTGAGCTGGATGGCAAAAAGCTTCAAATTTATCCAGACATCTCCCCAGCCACACTAGACTGGAGGCGCAGAATGAAGGAGGTCACAAACGTTTTACAATCTGCAAGAATCCGATACAGATGGGGATTCCCCTTCAAGCTCACCGTCCCACACAATGGTTCCACGTATACAGTCTATAATGTGATTGAAGGCAAGGAGCTTCTTATTAAGCTGGGCCTGCTGGATCCTGAACCCCCTGCCAGACCTCCAGCTACCCCTAGATCTTCCCCAATTTGGTCCACACCATCTTCTCGTCGGAATCAAAGAGACCAAAGACGCTGGCGTCAATCATGTCAGGAATAAACCTACTGTTATAAAACACTTTTCTCACAGTTGGAATTGGGGCTCCTTTGGTCAACTCAGAAATTCCTCTCTCCATGGCTAATGGAGTCCATATGTTATGCTCAAAATTTAATAGGTGCCTAATCTTCCTCCTCACAGATGGTGCTCTTAACCCTCCCTCCCCCTTTTTTTTTTTTGGGAATGACTATTTTCTATCCCTGTTTTATTCCATTTTTCAAATTTTTTACTATTCTATATTTTCTACTTCTATATTTTTCAATATAGTTATGTGTTTGATGTCTAAAAAAATCATAGCAGCTTTGTCCTATCTCAGGGATTACGAGGATAAACATCAGTCATATAATATCCTGAACTTTAATTGGTTCCTATTAGGTGACGGACTTAAACTGAAGTTATCCTAGAGGAACTCCTCACCCCCCCTTTTTTTTTTATTTGGGGATCAGAAGCTCAAACGGGCTCTTCTAAGACATTTTTATTTATTTTTATTTTTATTTTTTTCAAATTTTCTGTATAGTTTCGGGTTTGTTGTTCAAGAACCAAAGCTGCACTACCATCTCTCAGCAATCATAATGTTGACTTTAGTAATATAATTGCTAGAACGTTATTTGGTTCCCTTTTGAGGATAGACCTAAACCAGAGTTACCTCAAACGGACCCTCCCCCCCCCTTTTTTTTTTCTCTCGCTTACAGAGGTAGAAAGGAGGGGAAAGAAAAGGAAAAAAGAGAGATAATTCTACAAATGATATATAGGCATTTTATTGAATAGTTAAAATTTTGACTAAGCCATGTCAGCTATCCCCATTTTTCCGTTGGGCTGGTTCTCCTAGCTTTCTCATTGTAATAAGTTGCAAACTACTTTGGTTCCAATTTTTTTTTTCTTTTTCTTATGTATCTAGGATGCCTTCTACATCCGTCGTCACTGGTTTGTTCCCCATCCTGGGCTCAGGGTATATGCAGCCTCCCCAAACCTTTGGGGTTTGGTGCCGAACCCGGACCGCAGGACCAAGACAGATTTGTCCTTTTGATAAGTTCTTGGTTTATGGTAACAAGTTTTTTCTTGTACCTTTGACACTCTTTATTGTGTCACTACTCTTGTATTCAACTACATGTTTTGCTCACAATGTTCTAATCTTTGATTATGGAAGTTCCCACATATGTACACGCAACTTTACATATCCAAATGTTATGTACCTCACAGTACCTACTATATACATACATGGTAAAGAACCCAATAATTTTTTCAATCTTCATTTTTTCACCACAAGAAACCAATATTATCAAAAAGAAACACTGGCTATAAGATACAAGTCTAAAAGATGGTTGATTATCCCTACTCTCTACACCATACCTATATGGCTCAATCACCTACACATACCCAAAACTCTCCAAAGCCCACACATTACCTATGGGTATTAAAATTATTTCACACAATGTGCATGGTTCCAATACCCCGCACAAACGCAAAAAAGCATTTCAACATTACAAACGGATAGGGGCAGATATCATACTTATACAAGAATTCCACTTTTCTTCTTCTAATTACCGAAATACTTCAATAAGGCATACAACCATTCTTACTATACCACATATAAAAATAAAACTAGAGGAGTAGCGATCTTTTTTCGTAACTCGATCATTTTTGATGTTCAAAGTATTTATAAAGACAATGAGAGTAGGTTCATCATTCTCAAGGGCTCTATCAACAACCGAGCTCTCACTATAGCATCAGTGTATGCTCCTAATGAATCCCAATCAACTTTTTTTAAAACATTCTTTGAGACTCTGGACAGATTCAATTCTCCCCACATAATTTTAGGTGGGGACTTTAATCTAGCCTCTCATCCAGCTCTAGATAGGAGCAAAGTAGCTCCCTCCTCCAAAGCTTTTCCAAAATCTCTTAACCGCTCCATTAGCAACTTTCAACTCATCGACTCGTGGAGAGCACACAATATTGGAGTAAAGGGTTTCACGCATTACTCACACCCTCATGATGTGTATGCCAGATTGGACTACATATTTTGTACTCCGATTCTACTGGCCAACTCCTCTAAAGCTCTTATTCATCCCTGCCCCTGGTCAGATCATGACATAACATCTCTTGAAACATCACACATTGGAATCACACCCTCCCCCTATAATTGGCGACTTAATGACGCTCTACTTTCTGATCCTAAATTGATTCAGGAGGTGGCTTCCCAGATAGAAAATTATTTTACAGACAATGCACTCGAGGATAACTGGCCATCCACTCTCTGGTCAGCTCACAAAGCAGTTCTTCGTGGTCACTTGATCAGTATAGCAGCCAAAAAAAAACCAAAGATAGAACAGCTGAAATTAGATCCCTCACAAAAGAACTTGATAGCTTATATAACAAAACGCAACAATTCCCTTCTCAAGATCTTACTAACAAGATACAAACTAAACGCCATGCCTTGGATCAGATCCTATCGGCCAACACTGAAAAATCTCTTAGATTTTCCAAAGCAAAATTTTTCCTTCATAGCAACTCTCCCTCTGCCATGTTTGCTAGAAAACTTAATCAAGAAACTAACCCCCCCCCCCCCCCACGTATATAAACTTAGGGACCACGCAGGGAACACAGTCACCCATCCACATGAAGTTCTTAACATTTTTTCTACCTTCTACAAAGAATTACTATCAGGCCCACAACCCCAGGCTAGCCATGGTTCCAAATTATGGCTAGATGACATACACCTACCCTCCCTTAACCCTCAACAAATAGACTCCCTAAATGAACCCTGCACAGATAGAGAAATAATAAATATCATCAAATCACTTAAAACATCAACTGCCCCCGGTCCTGATGGGTTTTCTTCATCCTATTATAAGAAATACGCCCCCCTCTTAGCACCTCACCTGACCAAACTTTTCAACCATGTGCTTGATGGTGGACAATTCCCAGAAGAAATGCTTTTAGCCAACCTATCACTAATACCAAAACCACACAAGGACCATTCTTTACCTCAAAATTTCCGCCCAATATCAGTACTAAACAATGACCTAAAGATCTTTGGCAGACTTCAAGCTGACAGATTGGCAGCGGTCATTACTAACCTTGTACATATTGACCAGTCAGGATTTATTCCTGGTCGCCAAATAACAGATAACATTAGATTGGTCACCAACATAATACAGGACTCCAACCTTCATTGCAGACAGGTATGCCTCCTCAGCCTAGACATTCATAAGGCGTTTGACAGTGTCAACTAGGCATATCTCAACCACTTACTACCCAAATTCGGCATATCAGATAAATTCCTACAAGGATTCAATGCACTTTACCACTCCCCCCAGACCCGTATTAGGATCCCAGGTCACAGCTCTGAATTCTTTCCTCTGAGCAGAGGGACAAGACAGGGCTGTCCCCTTTCACCGCTTTTACTTGCATTAGCTAATGAACCACTAGCCCAAAGAATAAGGAATTGTGCAGATATAAAGGGTTATACCAAAGATGAACATACTTATAAAATCAGCCTTTACGCTGATGATGCCCTAGTGTATATCACATAACCTCATACCTCTATCCCCTCCTTACTCAGAGAACTAGACATGTTTTGACAGGTTCTTCTGAGCTGGGGGGCGCATGCGCGGCGCGATGCGGGAAGGACGTGAGTGAGATCAGCTCCGTCTGACCCGGACACAGCAGGCACGATAACCAGGGCTATACACCGATCCCACCAGCCCCAAATATAAGCACCCCTGCAGGGAACATTCGTGCATGCCAGGGAGGAAGAGCGGACGTGTTCGCCGCTCGCAGCACAACCTAACTAACTTTCTGCTGAGCTCCGGTAACAGACAGCACAAGATGGCCCAAGATGGCGCTACCGCTAGCCTGCACGAGGCCTCAGAGAGGATGCAGCCGCACGGCTCCCAGGACACAAACTGTGAGTACTCTACACCCCTCTCAAAAGCAGATCTGGATGCCAGCCTAACATCCATATTTAATAAGCTGGTGGAAAAAATTGAGAGCGAAGTTCATAAATCCACAACTGCTCTATCCCAGGAGATTGCAGGCATTGGTCATAGAACCGACATTTTAGAGGCTAAACATGATGAACTCTCACTTGCCCATAACGATCTAAGAAAAGACTATGAGACACTGGCAGACAGTTTTGCTTTCATGCAAGCACAAGTAGAAGACCTGTACAACAGAAATCGTAGGCATAATATTAGATTGCGTGGTGTACCAGAGACGGTCACTGATCTCATCCCTGCGATTTC
The DNA here is from genome assembly GCA_029206835.1 of Rana muscosa. Taxonomy (NCBI): domain Eukaryota; kingdom Metazoa; phylum Chordata; class Amphibia; order Anura; family Ranidae; genus Rana; species Rana muscosa. The sequence goes on along the minus strand of CM055121.1, from coordinate 69,574,928 downwards.
AAAAGTTTTCCATAGTCTCCTACCAGATAAGCCACTATCAGCCTTCACTTGTGACAGGATTCATAGAGCCCTTCGTCCCAAACCTACACCTGATATGCCACCCAGAGACATCATCATGTGTATGAAAGACTTCCTGATCAAAGAAGAGATCATGCACGCTGCCAGAAACTCCTCTAATATTGAGCTGGATGGCAAAAAGCTTCAAATTTATCCAGACATCTCCCCAGCCACACTAGACTGGAGGCGCAGAATGAAGGAGGTCACAAACGTTTTACAATCTGCAAGAATCCGATACAGATGGGGATTCCCCTTCAAGCTCACCGTCCCACACAATGGTTCCACGTATACAGTCTATAATGTGATTGAAGGCAAGGAGCTTCTTATTAAGCTGGGCCTGCTGGATCCTGAACCCCCTGCCAGACCTCCAGCTACCCCTAGATCTTCCCCAATTTGGTCCACACCATCTTCTCGTCGGAATCAAAGAGACCAAAGACGCTGGCGTCAATCATGTCAGGAATAAACCTACTGTTATAAAACACTTTTCTCACAGTTGGAATTGGGGCTCCTTTGGTCAACTCAGAAATTCCTCTCTCCATGGCTAATGGAGTCCATATGTTATGCTCAAAATTTAATAGGTGCCTAATCTTCCTCCTCACAGATGGTGCTCTTAACCCTCCCTCCCCCTTTTTTTTTTTTGGGAATGACTATTTTCTATCCCTGTTTTATTCCATTTTTCAAATTTTTTACTATTCTATATTTTCTACTTCTATATTTTTCAATATAGTTATGTGTTTGATGTCTAAAAAAATCATAGCAGCTTTGTCCTATCTCAGGGATTACGAGGATAAACATCAGTCATATAATATCCTGAACTTTAATTGGTTCCTATTAGGTGACGGACTTAAACTGAAGTTATCCTAGAGGAACTCCTCACCCCCCCTTTTTTTTTTATTTGGGGATCAGAAGCTCAAACGGGCTCTTCTAAGACATTTTTATTTATTTTTATTTTTATTTTTTTCAAATTTTCTGTATAGTTTCGGGTTTGTTGTTCAAGAACCAAAGCTGCACTACCATCTCTCAGCAATCATAATGTTGACTTTAGTAATATAATTGCTAGAACGTTATTTGGTTCCCTTTTGAGGATAGACCTAAACCAGAGTTACCTCAAACGGACCCTCCCCCCCCCTTTTTTTTTTCTCTCGCTTACAGAGGTAGAAAGGAGGGGAAAGAAAAGGAAAAAAGAGAGATAATTCTACAAATGATATATAGGCATTTTATTGAATAGTTAAAATTTTGACTAAGCCATGTCAGCTATCCCCATTTTTCCGTTGGGCTGGTTCTCCTAGCTTTCTCATTGTAATAAGTTGCAAACTACTTTGGTTCCAATTTTTTTTTTCTTTTTCTTATGTATCTAGGATGCCTTCTACATCCGTCGTCACTGGTTTGTTCCCCATCCTGGGCTCAGGGTATATGCAGCCTCCCCAAACCTTTGGGGTTTGGTGCCGAACCCGGACCGCAGGACCAAGACAGATTTGTCCTTTTGATAAGTTCTTGGTTTATGGTAACAAGTTTTTTCTTGTACCTTTGACACTCTTTATTGTGTCACTACTCTTGTATTCAACTACATGTTTTGCTCACAATGTTCTAATCTTTGATTATGGAAGTTCCCACATATGTACACGCAACTTTACATATCCAAATGTTATGTACCTCACAGTACCTACTATATACATACATGGTAAAGAACCCAATAATTTTTTCAATCTTCATTTTTTCACCACAAGAAACCAATATTATCAAAAAGAAACACTGGCTATAAGATACAAGTCTAAAAGATGGTTGATTATCCCTACTCTCTACACCATACCTATATGGCTCAATCACCTACACATACCCAAAACTCTCCAAAGCCCACACATTACCTATGGGTATTAAAATTATTTCACACAATGTGCATGGTTCCAATACCCCGCACAAACGCAAAAAAGCATTTCAACATTACAAACGGATAGGGGCAGATATCATACTTATACAAGAATTCCACTTTTCTTCTTCTAATTACCGAAATACTTCAATAAGGCATACAACCATTCTTACTATACCACATATAAAAATAAAACTAGAGGAGTAGCGATCTTTTTTCGTAACTCGATCATTTTTGATGTTCAAAGTATTTATAAAGACAATGAGAGTAGGTTCATCATTCTCAAGGGCTCTATCAACAACCGAGCTCTCACTATAGCATCAGTGTATGCTCCTAATGAATCCCAATCAACTTTTTTTAAAACATTCTTTGAGACTCTGGACAGATTCAATTCTCCCCACATAATTTTAGGTGGGGACTTTAATCTAGCCTCTCATCCAGCTCTAGATAGGAGCAAAGTAGCTCCCTCCTCCAAAGCTTTTCCAAAATCTCTTAACCGCTCCATTAGCAACTTTCAACTCATCGACTCGTGGAGAGCACACAATATTGGAGTAAAGGGTTTCACGCATTACTCACACCCTCATGATGTGTATGCCAGATTGGACTACATATTTTGTACTCCGATTCTACTGGCCAACTCCTCTAAAGCTCTTATTCATCCCTGCCCCTGGTCAGATCATGACATAACATCTCTTGAAACATCACACATTGGAATCACACCCTCCCCCTATAATTGGCGACTTAATGACGCTCTACTTTCTGATCCTAAATTGATTCAGGAGGTGGCTTCCCAGATAGAAAATTATTTTACAGACAATGCACTCGAGGATAACTGGCCATCCACTCTCTGGTCAGCTCACAAAGCAGTTCTTCGTGGTCACTTGATCAGTATAGCAGCCAAAAAAAAACCAAAGATAGAACAGCTGAAATTAGATCCCTCACAAAAGAACTTGATAGCTTATATAACAAAACGCAACAATTCCCTTCTCAAGATCTTACTAACAAGATACAAACTAAACGCCATGCCTTGGATCAGATCCTATCGGCCAACACTGAAAAATCTCTTAGATTTTCCAAAGCAAAATTTTTCCTTCATAGCAACTCTCCCTCTGCCATGTTTGCTAGAAAACTTAATCAAGAAACTAACCCCCCCCCCCCCCCACGTATATAAACTTAGGGACCACGCAGGGAACACAGTCACCCATCCACATGAAGTTCTTAACATTTTTTCTACCTTCTACAAAGAATTACTATCAGGCCCACAACCCCAGGCTAGCCATGGTTCCAAATTATGGCTAGATGACATACACCTACCCTCCCTTAACCCTCAACAAATAGACTCCCTAAATGAACCCTGCACAGATAGAGAAATAATAAATATCATCAAATCACTTAAAACATCAACTGCCCCCGGTCCTGATGGGTTTTCTTCATCCTATTATAAGAAATACGCCCCCCTCTTAGCACCTCACCTGACCAAACTTTTCAACCATGTGCTTGATGGTGGACAATTCCCAGAAGAAATGCTTTTAGCCAACCTATCACTAATACCAAAACCACACAAGGACCATTCTTTACCTCAAAATTTCCGCCCAATATCAGTACTAAACAATGACCTAAAGATCTTTGGCAGACTTCAAGCTGACAGATTGGCAGCGGTCATTACTAACCTTGTACATATTGACCAGTCAGGATTTATTCCTGGTCGCCAAATAACAGATAACATTAGATTGGTCACCAACATAATACAGGACTCCAACCTTCATTGCAGACAGGTATGCCTCCTCAGCCTAGACATTCATAAGGCGTTTGACAGTGTCAACTAGGCATATCTCAACCACTTACTACCCAAATTCGGCATATCAGATAAATTCCTACAAGGATTCAATGCACTTTACCACTCCCCCCAGACCCGTATTAGGATCCCAGGTCACAGCTCTGAATTCTTTCCTCTGAGCAGAGGGACAAGACAGGGCTGTCCCCTTTCACCGCTTTTACTTGCATTAGCTAATGAACCACTAGCCCAAAGAATAAGGAATTGTGCAGATATAAAGGGTTATACCAAAGATGAACATACTTATAAAATCAGCCTTTACGCTGATGATGCCCTAGTGTATATCACATAACCTCATACCTCTATCCCCTCCTTACTCAGAGAACTAGACATGTTTTGACAGGTTCTTCTGAGCTGGGGGGCGCATGCGCGGCGCGATGCGGGAAGGACGTGAGTGAGATCAGCTCCGTCTGACCCGGACACAGCAGGCACGATAACCAGGGCTATACACCGATCCCACCAGCCCCAAATATAAGCACCCCTGCAGGGAACATTCGTGCATGCCAGGGAGGAAGAGCGGACGTGTTCGCCGCTCGCAGCACAACCTAACTAACTTTCTGCTGAGCTCCGGTAACAGACAGCACAAGATGGCCCAAGATGGCGCTACCGCTAGCCTGCACGAGGCCTCAGAGAGGATGCAGCCGCACGGCTCCCAGGACACAAACTGTGAGTACTCTACACCCCTCTCAAAAGCAGATCTGGATGCCAGCCTAACATCCATATTTAATAAGCTGGTGGAAAAAATTGAGAGCGAAGTTCATAAATCCACAACTGCTCTATCCCAGGAGATTGCAGGCATTGGTCATAGAACCGACATTTTAGAGGCTAAACATGATGAACTCTCACTTGCCCATAACGATCTAAGAAAAGACTATGAGACACTGGCAGACAGTTTTGCTTTCATGCAAGCACAAGTAGAAGACCTGTACAACAGAAATCGTAGGCATAATATTAGATTGCGTGGTGTACCAGAGACGGTCACTGATCTCATCCCTGCGATTTCAAAAGTTTTCCATAGTCTCCTACCAGATAAGCCACTATCAGCCTTCACTTGTGACAGGATTCATAGAGCCCTTCGTCCCAAACCTACACCTGATATGCCACCCAGAGACATCATCATGTGTATGAAAGACTTCCTGATCAAAGAAGAGATCATGCACGCTGCCAGAAACTCCTCTAATATTGAGCTGGATGGCAAAAAGCTTCAAATTTATCCAGACATCTCCCCAGCCACACTAGACTGGAGGCGCAGAATGAAGGAGGTCACAAACGTTTTACAATCTGCAAGAATCCGATACAGATGGGGATTCCCCTTCAAGCTCACCGTCCCACACAATGGTTCCACGTATACAGTCTATAATGTGATTGAAGGCAAGGAGCTTCTTATTAAGCTGGGCCTGCTGGATCCTGAACCCCCTGCCAGACCTCCAGCTACCCCTAGATCTTCCCCAATTTGGTCCACACCATCTTCTCGTCGGAATCAAAGAGACCAAAGACGCTGGCGTCAATCATGTCAGGAATAAACCTACTGTTATAAAACACTTTTCTCACAGTTGGAATTGGGGCTCCTTTGGTCAACTCAGAAATTCCTCTCTCCATGGCTAATGGAGTCCATATGTTATGCTCAAAATTTAATAGGTGCCTAATCTTCCTCCTCACAGATGGTGCTCTTAACCCTCCCTCCCCCTTTTTTTTTTTTTGGGAATGACTATTTTCTATCCCTGTTTTATTCCATTTTTCAAATTTTTTACTATTCTATATTTTCTACTTCTATATTTTTCAATATAGTTATGTGTTTGATGTCTAAAAAAATCATAGCAGCTTTGTCCTATCTCAGGGATTACGAGGATAAACATCAGTCATATAATATCCTGAACTTTAATTGGTTCCTATTAGGTCACGGACTTAAACTGAAGTTATCCCAGAGGAACTCCTCACCCCCCCTTTTTTTATTTTATTTGGGGATCAGAAGCTCAAACGGGCTCTTCTAAGACATTTTTATTTATTTTTATTTTTATTTTTTTCACATTTTCTGTATAGTTTCGGGTTTGTTGTTCAAGAACCAAAGCTGCACTACCATCTCTCAGCAATCATAATGTTGACTTTAGTTATATAATTGCTAGAACGTTATTTGGTTCCCTTTTGAGGATAGACCTAAACCAGAGTTACCTCAAACGGACCCTCCCCCCCCCCCCCTTTTTTTTTCTCTCGCTTACAGAGGTAGAAAGGAGGGGAAAGAAAAGGAAGAAAGAGAGATAATTCTACAAATGATATATAGGCATTTTATTGAATAGTTAAAATTTAGACTAAGCCATGTCAGCTATCCCCATTTTTCCGTTGGGCTGGTTCTCCTAGCTTTCTCATTGTAATAAGTTGCAAACTACTTTGGTTCCAAATTTTTTTTTTCTTTTTCTTATGTATCTAGGATGCCTTCTACATCCGTCGTCGCTGGTTTGTTCCCCATCCTGGGCTCAGGGTATATGCAGCCTCCCCAAACCTTTGGGGTTTGGTGCCGAACCCGGACCGCAGGACCAAGACAGATTTGTCCTTTTGATAAGTTCTTGGTTTATGGTAACAAGTTTTTTCTTGTACCTTTGACACTCTTTATTGTGTCACTACTCTTGTATTCAATTACCGTATTTTTCGCACCATAAGACGCACTTTTACCCCCCCCCCAAAAAATAGGGAAAAGTGTCCCTGCGTCTTATGGAGCGAATGCTGAGCAGGCTCCGCCCCCCCCATCGCCGCCGCCGTGTCAGAATACAGACACTCGGCTTCTCTGTGGAGGAGAGATGACAGGATGTGAGGCATATCCTTGCTGGGGCATACCAAGGGGGAGCGGGGGGAGACGGTCTGCCCCAGGTGCCAAAACATGGGGGTTGTCAGTGTTGTTGCTATAATGGTGCACTCCGCACCCAGGTAAGTTGACACCCGCCAGATGTGACCCCATCCTGCAAACGACAAGAGCCCTGGATGGCTTTTTTTTTTTCAGCTGGAACACCCCCGGCGCCTTGGTCTGGTCCAGTCTCACTTCCTGCCTCTCTCGACTTGCCGCTGCTGCTGCTGCAAATTATGTCCTCAGTCCTCCTTCCTAGCTGCTGCCCGGGTGTATCTGATGCTGAGGGCCAGCCAGAGGGGGTTGTGGATTGTAATGGCAGTGTCCTCCACTGCCTGAGGTGAGTGATAATGGGGTGGGAGGTGTGGGATGGTATCCACTGTTCATCATTTGAGCTGTTGTTATATGAGAGGCTGAGGGGGTGTTTGTGTCTGCCCTGCCACCCTGAGCTGATCTGGGAAGGGCGGGGGGGGGGGGGGGTTGCTGTGTGTCCACCACCACCCAGGTATAGTGTAGCTGAGCTGATTTGATAGGGGGGCTGATATTGCTGTGTGTCCACCACCCACCTATAGTAGTAATATAATATTAAATATTTTAGTACATCATTTGGTTCAGAATATTTTTTTCTTGTTTTTCTCCTGTAAAACCTGGGTGCGTCTTATGGTCAGGTGCGTCTTATGGAGCGAAAAATACGGTACATGTTTTGCTCACAATGTTCTAATCTTTGATTATGGAAGTTCCCACATATGTACACGCAACTTTACATATCCAAATGTTATGTACCTCACAGTACCTATTATATACATACATGGTAAAGAACCCAATAATTTTTTCAATCTTCATTTTTTCACCACAAGAAACCAATATTATCAAAAAGAAACACTGGCTATAAGATACAAGTCTAAAAGATGGTTGATTATCCCTACTCTCTACACCATACCTATATGGCTCAATCACCTACACATACCCAAAACTCTCCAAAGCCCACACATTACCTATGGGTATTAAAATTATTTCACACAATGTGCATGGTTTCAATACCCCGCACAAACGCAAAAAAGCATTTCAACATTACAAACGGATAGGGGCAGATATCATACTTATACAAGAATTCCACTTTTCTTCTTCTAATTACCCGAAATACTTCAATAAGGCATACAACCAGTCTTACTATACCACATATAAAAATAAAACTAGAGGAGTAGCGATCTTTTTTCGTAACTCGATCATTTTTGATGTTCAAAGTATTTATAAAGACAATGAGAGTAGGTTCATCATTCTCAAGGGCTCTATCAACAACTGAGCTCTCACTATAGCATCAGTGTATGCTCCTAATGAATCCCAATCAACTTTTTTTAAAACATTCTTTGAGACTCTGGACAGATTCAATTCTCCCCACATAATTTTAGGTGGGGACTTTAATCTAGCCTCTCATCCAGCTCTAGATAGGAGCAAAGTAGCTCCTTCCTCCAAAGCTTTTCCAAAATCTCTTAACCGCTCCATTAGCAACTTTCAACTCATAGACTCATGGAGAGCACACAATATTGGAGTAAAGGGTTTCACGCATTACTCACACCCTCATGATGTGTATGCCAGATTGGACTACATATTTTGTACTCCGATTCTACTGGCCAACTCCTCTAAAGCTCTTATTCATCCCTGCCCCTGGTCAGATCATGACATAACATCTCTTGAAACATCACACATTGGAATCACACCCTCCCCCTATAATTGGCGACTTAATGACGCTCTACTTTCTGATCCTAAATTGATTCAGGAGGTGGCTTCCCAGATAGAAAATTATTTTACAGACAATGCACTCGAGGATAACTGGCCATCCACTCTCTGGTCAGCTCACAAAGCAGTTCTTCGTGGTCACTTGATCAGTATAGCAGCCAAAAAAAACAAAGATAGAACAGCTGAAATTAGATCCCTCACAAAAGAACTTGATAGCTTATATAACAAAACGCAACAATTCCCTTCTCAAGATCTTACTAACAAGATACAAACTAAACGCCATGCCTTGGATCAGATCCTATCGGCCAACACTGAAAAATCTCTTAGATTTTCCAAAGCAAAATTTTTCCTTCATAGCAACTCTCCCTCTGCCATGTTTGCTAGAAAACTTAATCAAGAAACTAACCCCCCCCCCCCACGTATATAAACTTAGGGACCACGCAGGGAACACAGTCACCCATCCACATGAAGTCCTTAACATTTTTTCTACCTTCTACAAAGAATTACTATCAGGCCCACAACCCCAGGCTAGCCATGGTTCCAAATTATGGCTAGATGACATACACCTACCCTCCCTTAACCCTCAACAAATAGACTCCCTAAATGCACCCTGCACAGATAGAGAAATAATAAATATCATCAAATCACTTAAAACATCAACTGCCCCCGGTCCTGATGGGTTTTCTTCATCCTATTATAAGAAATACGCCCCCCTCTTAGCACCTCACCTGACCAAACTTTTCAACCATGTGCTTGATGGTGGACAATTCCTAGAAGAAATGCTTTTAGCCAGCCTATCACTAATACCAAAACCACACAAGGACCATTCTTTACCTCAAAATTTCCGCCCAATATCAGTACTAAACAATGACCTAAAGATCTTTGGCAGACTTCTAGCTGACAGATTGGCAGCGGTCATTACTAACCTTATACATATTGACCAGTCAGGATTTATTCCTGGTCGCCAAATAACAGATAACATTAGATTGGTCACCAACATAATACAGGACTCCAACCTTCATTCCAGACAGGTATGCCTCCTCAGCCTAGACATTCATAAGGCGTTTGACAGTGTCAACTGGGCATATCTCAACCACTTACTACCCAAATTCGGCATATCAGATAAATTCCTACAAGGATTCAATGCACTTTACCACTCCCCCCAGACCCGTATTAGGATCCCAGGTCACAGCTCTGAATTCTTTCCTCTGAGCAGAGGGACAAGACAGGGCTGTCCCCTTTCACCGCTTTTATTTGCATTAGCTATTGAACCACTAGCCCAAAGAATAAGGAATTGTGCAGATATAAAGGGTTATACCAAAGATGAACATACTTATAAAATCAGCCTTTACGCTGATGATGCCCTAGTGTATATCACAGAACCTCATACCTCTATCCCCTCCTTACTCAGAGAACTAGACATGTTTCACAACACTTCGGGCCTAAAAATCTATTTAAATAAATGCTCTGCCCTTCCTATTAATCATTCTACACAAACAATATCTTTGGTAAAGAATAACTTCCCATTTATGTGGTGCTCTCAAGCATTTAAAGCGGAGCTCCGCCGAAAAAATAAATATTAAAAGCCAGCAGCTACAGCTACAGCAGCTGCTGACTTTTAATATTTGGACACTTACCTGTCCTGGAGTCCAGCGACGTCCGCAGCAGAGGACGAGCGATCGCTCGTCACTCTGCTGCCCCCTCCGCCATCCTCGCTGAGGGAACCAGGAAGTGAAGCCTTGCGGCTTCATGCCCAGGTTCCCTACGGCGCATGCGCGAGTCGCGCTGCGCCGTTCTGATTCGTCCTCCTGTGTTCTGGGAGCCGAGTGTCTCCCAGAACACTACGGGAAGTCTGGGGGAAGTGACGTCACTCCCGCAGATTCCCGGAGAGAGGACTCCCAGATGTGGGTGAAAATACCTGTCTTAGACAGGTATCTTCACCCCCCTCCCCCCTGAAAGGTGTCAATTGTGACACCGGAGGGGGGGAGGGTTCCGATTAGCATAAATTGTAATATAGGGTGGAGCTCCTAGGCGTCCACATCTCCTCGTCACATAGTCAACTATACAAAAATAATTATATCCCTTTATTTTCCCACATCTCAGCTCTCCTCAAAACATGGTCCTCATACCATATCTCGTTTTTGGACAGAATTTGTGCTATTAAAATGTGTATCCTTCCTAAACTACTTTATTTTTTTCGTACCCTCCCTATTAACCTCTCTAAGTCTAAACTGACCTCCCTTCAGAGGGAAATTAATAGATTTATATGGGCAGATAAGAAACCCAGATGTAGCTATGCTCACATGCACAGACCCCAATCTAAGGGTGGGATGGGTCTTCCTAACATCTGGCTTTATTTCCTTGCCACTAGACTCACTCATCTGACACAATGGTTTGCACCTGCTAATAATATTCCGTGGAGAATCTTTGAAGCGAGTTCAATCTCCCCCCTATATCTGCAGGGGATTCTCTGGTCTAATGTTACCACATACAACAAGCTCTCCAAGTCTAATACCATAATTGCACACCTATACCAATTATGGATTAAAATTTGCCATTTATATCAACTAGTTTCTCCTACTCCCCCTTTAGCCTCCTTTCTTGGAGACCCTAGGTTTGCTTTGGCGCATAATGCAGATCACCTTCTGTCACACTGGATTGAGAGAAACTTGACCTCACTTAAATCGTTTTTAACTAAATGGGAGTTTTCTCCTTTCTCTACACTACAAGACAGACACAACATTCCAGCCTCTGAGTCTCACCACTATACCCTAATCAAAGATTTTTACGCTGAATTTTATGCTCTCTCCACCAACCCCCATAGCACCATCTTTGAGCAGATCTGTACATCCGCTCCTAGAGACAAAGGCCTCATATCCCGTCTGTACAGTCACCTCAATAACTTCAACATACCTGACAAATCAGTACAGATGGCTCACTGGGAGGCTGATCTGGGGGTCTCTTTTACAACAGAGAGTTGGTGTGACATGACCGAAAATTTGCGTAAAAGTAACAAGGCCATCTCGTTTAGAGAGACTCCCATGAAAATTTTCTCGAGGTGGTATCTCACCCCCGCCAAACTACACACATTCTACTCTACAATCTCCCCTAATTGTTTTAGGGGTTGCTCAGAACCCGGTACCATCATACATATATTTTGGAGCTGTTATCACTTAAAAAATATTTGGCGCTTTGTAGCGGAAAAGCTTGAGAGCTTTTCCAAACAGAAAGTTGAACTCACCCCCCAAATTTGCTTACTATATGCCAACATACCTAATATCCCCCCACCGTGCTTGAGTCTCTTTCACTCTTTGTGCAGTTGTGTCCAGTGGATGATCGCCTTTAACTGGAGATCCACCACCCTCCCTTGGTCACAGGTGACAGCAAGGATGGAAATGATGAAAATTTCAGAGTGGATCTTTCACACCCTTCATGACACTAAACATGTACACGAAAATAAATGGTCTTACTGGAAAGACACCTAATAATATGCAATTATATGCTTCCCCTCCTGCTAAATTAATTCTCACTATTAACATCAGTATCCTTTTTCTCATCCATCTATCATTATATACCTAGTTACTGTATATTATCTTCATGCCTTACTTTACCATGATTGTTACCTTGGACTTTATTCCAATACTGTGTTGTGCTATTGATTACTTTCATTTACTTTTTGTGATTGTACATTTGAACTTCCAAATAAAACTTTTGTAAACAAAAAAAAAAAAAAAAGGTTCTTCTGAGCCTGTGTTCCGTCAGATTAGGCGACCCGTCAGAATTGGTAATGGAAGTGATGTCCTGTCGCCACCATCTTGCTACACCCCACATTCCTCCACAGTAATGATACACCAAGAAGGCGGCAAGCGGACATCTTGTTACACTTACCGGAGTTTTGCATTTCACAGTTATTTTTAACACAAAACTGAGCTTATATGCTTAAATACAGTATTTGGAAATCCGACGGACTGTTTACATGTTGAATTTTAAAATCAGAGGTGTTCTGTCACATTAGCAAACCTGTGAGGTCAGCAAGTTTGCCGCTGCTTTTAAAATTTAACATCTAAACAGTCCGTCGGATTTCCAAATACTGTATTTAAGCATATATGCTCCGTTTCCTGTTAAAAATAACTGTGAAATGCAAAACTCTGTTGGGTGTAACAAGATGTCCGCTTGCCCCCTTCTCGGTGTATCATTACTGTGGAGGAGTATGGGGTGTAGCAAGATGGTGGCGACGGAACGTCACTTCCGTTATCAATTCTGACGGATCTCCATATCTGACGGAACACCTGCACTTGCTGCTCGAGCCAAGTAGGAAGGCTCTAGAGGTCCGTCTTATGGAGCGAAAAATACGGTACCTTTATTAAAATGTCAGGCAGGCCTACAATAAGAGGCAGAGGTTCCAAATGCTGTGATAGTAGGGGGTGAACAGGTACTGCAGGACAAAGTGGTGGTCAGGCTACACTATAAAGAGGCAAAACACATCTGCCTTTCTTTTCACAAAGTAGTCTAGCTACAGTATACAGCCATAGCATGTGCAGGAGGTAGCTGAATGGCCGACAAATCCTTCCTCTTCCACCTCCCAGGTGCAGGGCAGCCAATTGTCTGCAACTGCTCCCAATGTACCTGAAGAGGAGAATGTAACAGCCATTTTATTTATAAAACATTCAGTTTTGATTAAGCAGACATATTGCATGTTTTGCTTATTTAGAAGACATATGCCTTGTACACACGATTGGATTTTCTGTCGGGATAAACTCTGACGGATTTTTCTGACGGAATTCCGTTCAAGCTGTCTTGCATACACACTGTCACACCAAATTACGACCGTCAAGAAGGCGGTGACGTACAACACTATGACGAGCCAAGAAAAATGAAGTTCAATGCTTCCGAGTATGCGTCGACTTGATTCTGAGCATGCGTGTTTTTTTCTCCGTCGGAGTTCCCTACAGACGAACGGAATTTCCGGCGGAAAAAGAGCACATGTTCTCTTTTTAAATTCCGACGGAAAAAGTCAGATGGGGCACACACATGGTCAGAATATCCAATGAAAAAATTCCGTCTTACTTTATCTATCGGAAATTCCGATCGTGTGTACAAGGCATTAGGGTGTAATATTCCGTATCATTCTGTATTCTTTGTGTAAGGCCTGATTCACACCTATGCATTTTTAGTGCTTTTTGCATTTTGCCGATTTGCACTACAGTTCATTTAACATGGTTTCCTATGGAACACATTCTGTAGTGCAAATCTGCAAAATGCAAAAAGCCCTAAAAGTGCATAGATGTGAACCAGGCCTTATGCCGCTCTACACACGACCATTTTTCATGCCAAGAAAACTGCCATTTTTTAGATTTGTCGTGAAAAACGGTCATGTGTATGCTCCATAGCAGTTTTCTCGACGAGAAAACTGCCCGGAAAAAAATTAGAACCTACTCTATTTTTTCACGTCGTTCCTTTTAACGTTGTGAAAAACAGTCGTGTGTATGCTTTTACGAGGGGAAAAAAACGTGCATGCTCAGAATCAAGTATTAGACGGGAGCGCTCGTTCTGGTAAAACTAGCGTTCGTAATGGAGACAGCACATTCGTCACGCTGTAACGGACTGAAAAGCACGAATCGTCTCTCACCAAACTTTATTAACACGAGGATCAGCAAATGCAGCCCAAAGGGTGGCGCCATTCGAATGGAACTTCCCCTTCATAGTGCCGTCGTACGTGTTGTACGTCACCGCGCTTTGCTCAAGTGTTTTTTTTTTCATGAACGTGTGTATGCAAAGCAGGCTTGAGAGGAATCACTGTGAGAAAAACGTTGTTCTTTTGCATGACATGAATAACGGTCGTGTGTACGTGGCTTTAGAATGCTATTTACACTTCCTTTTATCTGGGACATTGTCCTTGGGAAACTGTTTTATGAGGACAGCCTATGTCAGTGATGGCGAACCTTGGCACCCCAGATGTTTTGGAACTACATTTCCCATGATGCTCAGATATACTGCAGAGTGCATGAGCATCATGGGAAATGTAGTTCCAAAACATCTGGAGTGCCAAGGTTCGCCATCACTGGCCTATGTGAACAACTGTTGTCACCACAACATCTTCCACCAGAAATAAGGATGAAATGTAGTTAGAAAGCCATGTCCCACCCATTTTAGGACATATAAAATAGTTTTAGAGACCACAGATAGTCAGCGCAAATTTGATCCCAAAACTATGTGTTGTGTTGCTCTTCTGCATGCAGTTCTCCCTGCATGTTTGTATAATAAATACTGCTCATCTACTTTTCAATTTGGCTTTAACAGTCAAAATGTTACTGAAACCCTGTGAGTTTGGGTTTCCCCATCACGCCCTCTTCTGCTAATCTTGCCATAACTCTGCTAACTAGCAATAAGGATTTGACAGAACTATTTAATCACAAGATCACTGACTTGCTGCAGGAGGATGACCTTGGTCATGCGTAAGCTTTCTTCCTTTCAGATATTGAGGATGAGGAAGATATCGCCATAACCATACAGGCAGGGGACATCAGGCAGGATGCAGCAAGACGCAGCAGCTGAAACTTACTGTAAAGTGGATCACGAATGAGGAGTGGGTCGATGAAGAGGTGGTAGACCATTTATGTGGGCCACCAGTAAGAGAAGAAGAAAGTTCTAAGGAAGAGGTAGAGAAGGAGTGGGGAAGGATTTTGTCCAGGATCACTTTCAGAGGGCTGAAGGTAGCAGCCATCCTAATCCATCTTGAGGCACTGCCCCAAAAGTACAGGCAACTGCTATACACAGGGATTATCCAAAGAGCTCTGCGGTATCGTAGAGCACTTTTTGTGGTTTGCAGACTGTGTATTTGAAATGTAAAAATACTAGCTATTTGGGTAACGCATGCACTCGGAAACACATGACTCTGCACTACAGAGCTGGATGGAAGAAGCATCTCAATGAGATAAGTTGGCAGCAAAAAGCCCTGCGCTACTCTTACTCGTTTCTTACTTTCTTTTTTTTTTTAGAAGCCAAAATTATCCACATTTTTATTTTTATTTTTCTAGAAGACAATTCTCAAAATTACTGATGCTTTTATTCATGTATTTCTGGTCCCGCACAATGTTAGTTAAGTAATATAATTTCAAGACCAAAAAATCGGACTTGTTTGTATTGATGCATTGTGCTTTAAAAAAAATATTAGATATTTTTGGAACTGGATCTCATTACACACTGTAATTAATAACCTTCTTTACTTTTATTTCAAGTGTACAACAGGTCAGCAAAATGTCACAGAACATCTTAAGAGCTTTGCTTATTTGTCTTGCTTGTGCAGTTGCTCTTCAGTTACATAATGAGCAGGCCTTGAATGTAAGATTCCAGAGTCTTATGCCACGTACACACGGTCGGAATTTCCGCTAGCAAAAGTCCGATGTGAGCTTTTGGTCGGAAATTCTGACCATGTGTATGCTCCATCGGACTTTTGCTGTCGGAATTTCTGCCAGCAAAAGATTGAGAGCAGGTTCTCAATTTTTCCGGCGGAAAAAATTCTGATTGGAAATTCCGATCGTCTGTAGCAATTCCGACGTGCAAAATTCCGACGCATGCTTGGAAACAATTTGACGCATGCTCGGAAGCATTGAACTTAATTTTCTCGGCTCGTCGTAGTGTTGTACGTTACCGCATTCTTGACGGTCGAAAGTTCAGAGAACTTTTGTGTGACCGTGTGTATGCAAGCCAAGCTTGAGCGGAATTCGGTCGGAAAAACCATCCAAGGTGTACGGGGCAAAAATGTCCCAGATAGTCCTTGCACCTTCAATGCAGGTAGTACAGAACTTGCAACAATCAGATTTGCCCCCCTCATATATAGACACCTGGGTGATGCTGTTCTGATGCAGAGTGTCCAATGTAGTCTTGCGGTCCTCAATAGTTGCTCTCTTATTATCCATGTTTCTAAAGCGTTCCATAGCTGAAATGTTACGCTGAGTGCTTTACTTTGGAATGTCCAGTTTAGACATAAATGTTAATGAGCCATGATCATCTAATGTGAAGAGCATAGGACAACAGTCATGCCCAGCTGCTATCACGCTGTTCTCCGACACAAAGTGACACTCCAGAGAGGCAAGAATTCAGTCTTCAGCTGTGAAATCCTTGTGTTTTTAGATGTATCAACCACAGACACAATACTGTCATGACTGACCCAGGCCAAACTATTTCCACGGAAAAGTTTACACTGTGGACCCAGCCATCATTGCCAGCACTTCCACACTCATGACATTAGCGACATTAGCTGCCCAAAAGGCAATTTTGATCCCCAAGGAGTGCTAGCTGGCTTCTCATCAACTCCCTAATATATGCTGAGAACACTCTAGTCTTGAAATCACAAGATCCTGCAGCCAAAATACATTGATTTCTTGATGTGTTTGCTCACCTACCAGTCGTTTTCTGACTCAAAGTACCACATGGACATAAGTCTTGCTCCGCTCCCCACTGCAAACTTATTATCCAAAGGTGACCACTTGACAAAGGTTGCTGCTCGATTTATACGCAAGATAACCAATGTAGGTTTCCATACTCCATCTTTTTGGCTCCACACATAAAGACTCCGATCAGCTCCACAGGTCACTAAACAATCACTTTTTGGAGCCCAATCTATGCCTGTAATGTCTCCATTGTGCTCCTTCAGCTCATGAACCTTCACCCACTGGTTCCCATTTTGCTTGTAGATGTGTACCTCATGGTTATTGGGGCTTATTGCAATCTGTGTGCGGTCTTTATTCCAGGCGTGGCAACTGATAGGTTCAAGTAAGAACTGGTATAATGACATTCTGAATTTGTTTCTTCTTAATGAGCTCTACAGCGGGGATAGGAAGATTTGCGGACTCTGGTCAGTCAACACGAATCCACCGATACAATGGAGTCTAGAACAGGACTCATTTCTTACTTTCTGCATTTCTCCACGTCTACAATATTTTCCTGCGTATCCACTGCAACATCTTCACCCACTAGTGACAGAGATGGAAGCCTCACAAGAGGTTTGAGAGGCTTAGGATATGCCATGTCAAGCAGGGAACAGAGTCATGGGACCACGCTAAGGAGGGTCAATCGAAGGCTTGACCCACTGTAGAATTCTCCTACTCCCAACCCGCAGCCTTTAGCAGTATCTGTCTCGAGGCACGTGTCTCTTCCACAAATCTGGAGGGGAAGAAAAGATGTCCTCAAATCACCCCAATCTAGGCAAAACTGCTGGCTTTGAAACTACTCTCCCTCCAACTCCTGGCGTTAGCCCTCTTTCACAGGTTAATGGCCTGTGCTACACCACAGTGACTGGTACCTTGCTGCCATTATTTTGCTCAGAAGGTCATCCCTGCACTCCACCAGCATGTGAAACATAATAGGGTTGATTTACTAAAGGAAAATAGACTGTGCAGTTGCTCCAGAGCTTAGTGAATAAGGTAAAGCTTCACTTTGTAAAGAATACCCAATCACATGTATTCTGACTCCGATTGTTGTGAAGTGACTTATCCCTTGTGAGACCTCTATGCCTGGCCTGTATAAGCAGATATGATCACTGAGGACAATCCTTATCAGATAGCTTGAACTCACCAATACCGATTCTATTCACAGAAGTGCTTTAATCCAGAACATCAGAATACATAAGATGACAGGTTACACCAGATGAACAGGTCAAAAGATGATACTTGTCTGTAGCTTACAATGCAGAATACATGTGCCAATGTTACATGAGGCCTGTAAGCATTCTCCATTAGACAGGAAGTAGAAAAACTCAGGAAGAAGGGTGGAGCATACACAGAAAGGAAGTGTGTCATAGATCAGACAAAAGAATAACAGAGAATACGTGCATTACCACAAAAGGTCACAAGATGGCAGAAGGTAAACTAAACATAACATCTATAGAAAATGGTTAAGAGAAATAGTATTATATATGTAGCGGGGTGTTCAATTTAGGGGAGTGTCTGAGTGGTAGTTAGGCTCAGACACACTATTGTTAGGGTTAATGGACCATTTCTGTGCCATGGGAGATAGTATTGGTGCATAGTTCCCTGGGGCCTACAGGTGGTGCTGTCGCCATAGGTCCGGGTTGAACCACAATACAAGGTTGTGCCTTTTCTTGTCCCCTCTTGGCAGCAGTACGGCGGGGCGGGGAACCTGCTGTGCCTGTCGGGAGAGGGTATAAAAGGGGCGGCCATCTTCCATGCAGGGTTCGTCCGCGCCCATGCACCTTCAGCCTGGGTGTGTGTCGTCTCCGGGTGCTCTAGGCCCGGAGGCCTGGTTCCTGTTCCATCTCAGACACCTTCAGTCTGGGGTGAGGTACTATTTTGGAGGCCCGGAGCCCAGCACCTTCGGCTGGGTTCCGCCGGGGATCGAGGACTCCCAGGGTGCCGCCTTGCGAGGGGACCTGGATCTGGGACGAGGAGGCCAGGGAGGTTACCTGTACCGAAGACCCAACGTAGAGTCGTGGTGACGGTGGGGACCTCTGGTAACTCTCCGGAGGGATGTCTTCTCCTTTACATGGGCCAGATACTACTTAAGAAGGAAGTTCACGTTCAAGGTCAGTGGCAGTGGCCTCATAGGGCCGTGACCAATTCACCTAGTCAGTGGCAGTGACTTTATTCACCCGGTCTGTGGCAGAGACCAACCTCACGGTCTGTGGCAGAGATCGTGCGCCATAACTGTTTGTGAAACCTAAACAGTCAAAGAGTCTGATTCAAGTTTGTGCCTGGACCTCCTCCCACCTAAGCTGTCCTGTGTCTTGTTCCAACCTGTCTGCTGTTAAAGAGGCATATTTATTATCCGTGTAAAATAAATATAGAAGTTGGACTTTCAGTTGGTGTGGACAGTTACATTACTGGGGGAAACATAAGGACTTGCATTTACCTAAGGTAGAGGTGAGAATCGTCCTCGGGAGGATTCAACTCCAGCCGCAGGCAGGCCCGAAAACTAACACCGCTCAACCTCCTTACTCAGGAGGGTACGGGCTTGTGGTGTGGTGTGCCTCTCCCCTCCCTGTGAGGAGCCGAAACTAAAAGGCAGGCAGGGGGAGAGGTGAGGGCGCTACATATATAACAAATCTATGCCCATTGGGCGGCACAACATGCAAGGAAAATAAAAAAAAACAGCATTTTTGCTTGCACATGATTGGATGATGGAAGTCAGCAAAATCATCTGCTCATTTACTGAGCCCAGGTGCAATTGTTTTTGCAGAGTGCAACTGCACTTTGCAGAATGCACAGTCTATTTGTCTTTAGTAAATAAACCCTCATGTGTCACTGTCTATGCTATCAGTGGCTGGATACACTTGACTGTTTATTGCTCTCAAACTATTATGTACAATTTACAAATACGTACAAGACGAGCTAGTCTAACCCCAGAATCTTTTTTAAATGGATCCTGCTCCTTTAAAGCATGTTATATGACACATAAAAAATGTGAAATATACTGCGCTGTCTATGTGTAGATCTATTTCCACATATTTAAACGTGAATACAATCAAAAAATCTAAAAATGCTGCAACTTAAAAGTGAGACACACACAATAAAACAATACTAGAAATAACAAAGCTGCGCAACACTAAATTGAATACCAAAAATGAATGAACATAAATTGTAAAAACAATTAACTCTAATGAAAATGTTTTTCAACAACAAATAAATTTAGATAAAATAAAATAAAATATGAATAAATTAAATGAAAATCCCAACTAATATCAGACAGTCAATTGAAGACTGAATATTAGAAGCTGGAAAAAGAAAGCTCAGTCCTGTGGATAATTATTGAGATAAAAAAAGGCTGAAGATCATGTAAACGAAAACAGCAGACAGGGGTCTTCTCACTCCACCACTGGTGACTTCAAACGCAATATACACCCTTGAAATAGTGCCAGGTATTCAATAGACAAAGATTCCACCACCACTAGTAATCACTGCCGCTTACCAGAGCAAAGGATCTGTGCACAGATCAATGTCAACAGATGGCTATTTCCCTGCCGGGGTCTCTGTAATACTGTTTTTTCAGGATTCCACGCCACTTCTCTCCAAATATCACCAATGACAGGATGTAAAAGGAAACAAAGCCACCATAGCGTGAATCCGATTTAACTTTGTTTAATAGATAAAAGAATGCACTTACATATATGTCACGAATAACAAACGTGTGGTAAAAAATAAGCCGGCCGGCTATACAAGCCCTCTCGCTCCGGGACTCGTTCTGGATGTCGGTGACGTCAGCACGTCGCTCCTCCCTATGCCGTTTCGTCACAACTGACGTCGTCCTGGGGCACGGGCGACGTGCTGACCCACCGCATTATATATTCATATACACAATGGGAACGCCCAGATCTGATCCTCCAGCGTCCCCGTCTTGCAAATCGCCATTTTGGACCAGGGCAAACAATGCCCATACCTATATTAATAGACAAATTCGTGTTCCAAAAACCTGGCTATGCAGATTAAATCCCAAAAAAAGAGAGAGAAGGTATATCTATTCAAATACTCAGACTATTTAGAAGAGGAAAATCCAGGATACTATTCCTATGCATGGCTGGCTGGTGGTGCCGCGCACAGCAAAGGCAAATCATAACCTGGATATCGCCTGTATTTAAAAAAGAAGCTATACTACTTCTGCTCTAAAAATGACATAGAGCATAACTGCGCGCTAAATTCACACAGTCATACTCCATTCATAATTATAAAATAATTCGTTTTAAAATGTAATTGTTATTAGCAAAAAAGGGTTAGCAGAGCCATCTAGTGGCCATTTAGCATATCCCTCCTCAAGCAAACAAAATATAAAAAGATCTTGGAATTAAAAGTAGATGAGCAAAAATGCACCAAGACCGCAGGACTGCATACCCCCGCAACCATGACAGTTAGCACGGGACATGCAATCCCCGTATCAGGTAACTAGGAAGATGGGGATCTGTTTTAATCAAATTTTCATTCTTAATCTGAATGGATTGTTTTTAACTTCTAGACTCAAAGTTGGGATAATTGAGAAAATAAATTCCAAACTGAATCGCTAAATTCAAGAACACTGACCAGGTTCACACAATAAATAATGTGCAATGCAATGAACTTCTGGAGAATCAAATCTAGTTCACATAAATACAAATTCTCGACATTCTAAAAGGATCCTATGAATTATCTATGAATGCGTTCACGTCTACATCAATATTCAAGCCATATGGGGTATAACAACGAACCCTATAAATCCAGGACATTTCCATACTGGATATTTCTCTTACTAGGGAACCCCCCCTCCAGTGTGGGCTATACCTGTCAATACCCAAAAAAATGGTACCTGCTGGATTACGATCGTGATGCAAATCATAGTGCCTTGACACGGAGTGGTCTTTAAATCCACTCTTAATGTTTGTGATATGCTCACCCAACCGCACCTGCATGGATCTTTTAGTCCTACCTATATATTGTTTCCCGCAAGGACATTCCAACAGGTAAACTATACCTGTGGAGCTGCAGGTTACAAAGGCCTCTATTTGATGTTCCCTGGAGGTACTAGATGACTTGAATGACATTGTCTTCTTTGATCTTATTTTATTTATTGCACATACTTGACATCTACGGCACTGATGGTAGCCAGAAATATTCTGGAAGAACGAAACTTTTTTTGGAGGTGGATCAACAACATTTGGTGCTATTCTATCCCTCAATGAAGGGACTCCCTTAAATATAACCTGTGGAGTAGCAGGCAGAAAATAATTTATAATTTGATCACTTCTCAACACATGCCATTGTTTCTTTAGAATCTTTTTCACCTGATAGTGTTGAGTAGAGTATGTGGTGATAAAAGGTATCAATGGCCCCTCACGCTTTTTTCCCCGAATTTGTATCCAATAAGGCTGATCTTTCTATTTTCTCAACATCCTTTATCGTTGTTTCCAAATAGTGTTTATCATAGCCTTTGTCTATCAATCTCTTCTTTAGGATGTCTGCTTGAAGAAAATAATCAGATACATTGGAACAGTTCCGTCTCATTCTTAGGAACTGACTTCTTGGCACTGATTGTAACCATGATTCTTTATGGCAACTGTCCACAGGTATATAAGCATTTCGGTCAGTCTGCTTAAAATAAGTGATTGTTTTAAAGCCAGTCCCCTCCTTGCTTATCGTAAGGTCAAGGAAGTGTATTTTCTCCTGACTAGCTTCATGAACGAAACGTATACCCCTATCATTGTTGTTGATCATCACAAAAAATTTGTCCAACTGAGAGGCGGTTCCCTCCCATAGGAGGAGGACGTCATCAATATACCTTGCCCAGAAGGCAAGGCAAGGATTGCGATCCTTATAGATGACGTCCTCCTCCCACTTGGCCATAAACAGATTGGCCAAACTGGGGGCATATTTCGCCCCCATGGCCACACCTCTTTTTTGTTTATAAAAATTCTGACTGAACCAAAAATCATTATGATTGGCCGCATATTCCAAAAGTTCCATAACAAAAGATTATTGCTCTTGTGGGATCTTGGAAAATAAATCCAAATAATATTTCACCGCCAATAATCCCAGGGAATGGGGAATCACTGTATACAGTGATGTCACATCCGCAGTGACCATCCATGTATCAGTAGTCGACTTCTGATTAGCCAACAAATTGATCACATGTCGAGTATCCCTAAGGTACGACGGTAACTGCTGTACCAGTGGCTGTAAAAAATAATCCACATACTTGCCCACCCGGGACGTGATAGAATCGATCCCACTTACGATCGGACGACCCGGGGGGCAAGTTAGACTTTTGTGGATTTTCGGTAGGCAATATAAAATAGGTATCCTCGGAGCCTTTGGAATCAAAAACAGTTGCTCTTTTTCATTCAAGATGCCAAGATGGGCACCTTTCTGGATTATTGCTTCTAGGGTTTTCCTATATTGAACTATTGGGTTACCCAACAGAAGCACATATGTCTCACGATCATCAACAATTCTGGATAGTTCCTGAAGGTAGCTGCTCCGATCCAGAATCACTATTCCTCCCCCCTTGTCGGCGGGGCGAATAACCAACTCTTTGTTGTTACACAAAGAGTCTAGACCCGTTTTGAGATTATTTTCCATTCTTTTATTGGTGACCCTTACAGATTCTAAATCCCTCAATACTACATCCCGGAACACTCTTAAAGACGGAGCCAGAGTTCCAGGGGGGTTAAACGTGGAGGCATTAGACAATCCTGTAGCATGATATTTAGAAGCTATGCTTCCTCCCTGATAAGATGGCATACTGGAAAAATGTCTTTTAATATTGATTCTTCTTACATATTTATGTATATCCATGTATGTCTCAAATTTGTTAAGCTTTTTTTTTTGGGGGGGGGGCATATTTAAGACCTTTATTCAACAGAGCAGTCTCTGAAGGTGACAGTATCTGTGAACTCAGGTTAAATATGCCTTCTCCCATCACTTCCTTGATTTTTTTAGATTGTGCTCTCCTCCCCCCTCTGCTTCCTCTTTGTTTTCTATTGGCCTCTTTGTTCCTTGATTGGGTCTGGGAAAACCCCAATGATGTTGTTCATGAAAGTTGTCATCTGATCCATTGGAGTGATCTCTAGGTGTCCAAGAATGATCATCATTACGACAATCATATTCCTGATAGCCTGATTGATTTGGACCATCCCTATCCCTTAAGGGAAAAAAACGATTCCGAGAATCCCCTTCACCATTATACTCCCAGTCATCTCTATTTCTTTCTGGGTGAGTCCACTCCTCATGGTATGGGCCCTGATGAGATGGTCTATCTTGGCCATAGTGATTATAGGAGGTTTGTTCTGAACCTCTCCTCGATCTAGGGGCCTCCCTATAGGGTTGGTACTGGGGTTTATTATATTGATTGTATGGACCTTTGTCCCCATTTCTACCTGGTCCATATTGATGGTTCCAATTATTATTTTTATTGTATTGGACTCCTTTAAATAGGCCCCTGAGGTCTAGATAGGGATTGATAGGAAACCCTTCTCCCCTTCTTCCCAGATATGTTGTGGGACTTCTTAGGTGTTTTACTCGATACCTCCTTAATTGGCAAATGCTGTATTTGTTCAATTGTTAATGAAGACTCATTGTCCCCCTGAGTTATAGCCTCCATCCTTGATTCCTGCTTATCGCGTTCTTCATTAGCTAATTTTTTTTGCCATTCAAAAACGCTATTAGCTTGATAGTCCCCATAATCTCTATTATATTTCTTCCTTTTCTTTATTTTTTGCTCTTTTTCTTCTTTATCTAAAACTTTTAAAAGATTGGCTGATCTATCCTTATATTCCTCTCCTTCCTTATGCGGCAAAAGACTTTCTTTCAGGGATTTAACCTCTGTATCTTGTCTGGTGAGTTTATTATTTTTTCTCTGTACCAAGAAGCGTAGGAAATTGACTCCAGCTTCATTGAAATACCTAAACCAGGCGATATCCAGGTTATGATTTGCCTTTGCTGTGCGCGGCACCACCAGCCAGCCATGCATAGGAATAGTATCCTGGATTTTCCTCTTCTAAATAGTCTGAGTATTTGAATAGATATACCTTCTCTCTCTTTTTTTGGGATTTAATCTGCATAGCCAGGTTTTTGGAACACAAATTTGTCTATTAATATAGGTATGGGCATTGTTTGCCCTGGTCCAAAATGGCGATTTGCAAGACGGGGACGCTGGAGGATCAGATCTGGGCGTTCCCATTGTGTATATGAATATATAATGCGGTGGGTCAGCATGTCGCCCGTGCCCCAGGACGACGTCAGTTGTGACGAAACGGCCTAGGGAGGAGCGACGTGCTGACGTCACCGACATCCAGAACGAGTCCCGGAGCGAGAGGGCTTGTATAGCCGGCCGGCTTATTTTTTACCACACGTTTGTTATTCGTGACATATATGTAAGTGCATTCTTTTATCTATTAAACAAAGTTAAATCGGATTCACGCTATGGTGGCTTTGTTTCCTTTTACATCCTGTCATTGGTGATATTTGGAGAGAAGTGGCGTGGAATCCTGAAAAAACAGTATTACAGAGACCCTGGCAGGGAAATAGCCATCTGTTGACATTGATCTGTGCACAGATCCTTTGCTCTGGTAAGCGGCAGTGATTACTAGTGGTGGTGGAATCTTTGTCTATTGAATACCTGGCACTATTTCAAGGGTGTATATTGCGTTTGAAGTCACCAGTGGTGGAGTGAGAAGACCCCTGTCTGCTGTTTTTGTTTACATGATCTTCAGCCTTTTTTTATCTCAATAATTATCCACAGGACTGAGCTTTCTTTTTCCAGCTTCTAATATTCAGTCTTCAATTGACTGTCTGATATTAGTTGGGATTTTCATTTAATTTATTCATATTTTATTTTATTTTATCTCAATTTATTTGTTGTTGAAAAACATTTTCATTAGAGTTAATTGTTTTTACAATTTATGTTCATTCATTTTTGGTATTCAATTTAGTGTTGCACAGCTTTGTTATTTCTACTAATGTTATATGACACAGTGCTTGTCCTGTGTCATTTGGCCCCCTGTAACACCTAAAAAACCTGGCTGATCCTGACAGTTTCTCCCCACCCCTCTGTAAACTGACGACGGTGTATCATGGCTGCTGAGACTAGACACTGTGGTCAGTTTATATGCCTCTGTCATCAGCAGCCTGCTATCTGCTCTCCTCTCTGCTCCTGTGTCCTCCTTCCTCCTCCCTTCTCTGTCTGTGTGTGAGCGGCCCCTCCCCCCTCCTGCTGCTCTCATAACACTAACCTGTATACACCATTAGCACTGCCTCCTATTGCAGTGTCCCCTCTGTCAATGATTTATAAATATAAATGCTGTAAATACCTAATTTAAGAGCTGAGATTGCGATCACATGACCAGCCAGCTCTCTCCTCCTCCCCTCCAGACTGACATCAGCAGAGGAATCTCAGCCCCGTCCGCTGCATCTCTCAGAGATGACCACACCACTACACTACACTCTGACCACTACACTACACACTGACCAGACCACTACACTAAACTACACACTGACCACTACACACTGACCATACCACTACACTACACACTGACCACTACACTACACACTGACCAGACCACTACACACTGACCAGACCACTACACTGCACACTGACCCCTACACACTGACCATACCACTACACTACTTACTGACCACTACACACTGACCATACCACTACACTACACACTGACCACTACACACTGACCAGACCACTACACTACACACTGACCAGACCACTACACTTCACACTGATCAGACCACTACACTACACACTGACCATACCACTACACTACACACTGAACACTACACACTGACCAGACCAATACACTACACACTGACCAGACCAATACACTACACACTGACCAGACCACTACACTACACACTGACCAGACCACTACACTACACACTGACCAGACCACTACACACTGACCAGACCACTACACTACACACTGACCATACCACTACACTACACACTGACCAGACCACTACGCTACACACTGACCAGACCACTACTCTACATACTGACCGCTACACACTGACCACTACACTACACACTGACCATACCACTACACTACACACTGACCACACCACTACACTACACACTGACCACTACACTACACACTGACCAGACCACTACACTACACTACACACTGACCACTACACACTGACCATACCACTACACTACACACTGACCACTACACTACACACTGACCAGACCAGTACACTACACACTGACCACTACACACTGACCAGACCACTACACGGCACACTGACCACTACACACTGACCATACCACTACACTACTTACTGACCACTACACACTGACCATACCACTACACTACACACTGACCACTACACACTGACCAGACCACTACACTACACACTGACCACTACACACTGACCAGACCACTACACTTCACACATTTAAGAGCTGAGATTGCGATCACATGACCAGCCAGCTCTCTCCTCCTCCCCTCCAGACTGACATCAGCAGAGGAATCTCAGCCCCGTCCGCTGCATCTCTCAGAGATGACCACACCACTACACTACACTACACTCTGATACCACTACACTTCACACTGATCAGACCACTACACTACACACTGACCACTACACACTGACCATACCACTACACTTCACACTAACCAGACCAATACACTACACACTGACCAGACCACTACACTACACACTGACCAGACCACTACACTACACACTGACCAGACCACTACACACTGACCAGACCACTACACTACACACTGACTATACCACTACACTACACACTCACCAGACCATTACACTACACACTGACCAGACCACTACGCTACACACTGACCAGACCACTACGCTACATACTGACCGCTACACACTGACCACTACACTACACACTGACCATACCACTACACTACACACTGACCAGACCACTACACTACAGACTGACCAGACCACTACACTACACACTGACCATACCACTACACTACACACTGACCAGACCATTACACTACACACTGACCAGACCACTATACTACACACTGACCATACCACTACACTACACACTGACCACTACACACTGACCATACTACTACACTACACACTGACCACTACACACTGACCAGACCACTACACTACACACTGACCATACCACTACACTACACACTGACCACTACACACTGACCAGACCACTACACTACACACTGACCACTACACACTGACCAGACCACTACACTACACACTGACCACTACACTACACTCTGATCACTACACTATACACTGACCAGACTTACTGAGTCTCTCACCTGCTTTTCTTCCATCTGCTCTGCCTCTGCGGTCTGTCACACTGTCTGCCACGGTGGGAAAACAATCCGGTCCGTTGGTGGAGGAGAAGGAGACAACCGCTGCACACAGCTAAGCGGAGGCCAGCCAGTTGTTCTGAGAAGGGTCCCCCGCCGGATAATGCCCGCCCTGGACTTCGCAGGCGCAGCGCTTGCGCAGTACGAACACCGGCAGCCCCGCTTACCAGCGATCGAGGATAGGCCAGCCCCGCCAAAGCAACGTGACCACACTGCCCAATCTCAGATTGCCGGGGCCAGCCTGAACATTAACATGGCGGCTGAAGAGCGGAGATTGAAATTAGGAGGATGAAGCCGGGGGAATGTCACCCCCCCAAATGTTGCGCCCGGTGCCACGGCCCCCCTCGCACCCCCCACGCTACGCCACTGGGCACAGCTGCTGCAAATGTGGCTACACACCAGTGAAGTCTCTAAACCAGGCAGATAAACATGTCATTACGTAACAGAGCAGAATTATTTTTTAAATCACAGAGGGCAGTCTTTCTGACATTGGGTAGCTGCAGATCATATGTCATTTTAAACATCTCCCTTGGTTGTACCTGTTTCTTTGCTGTGCGTGGGCAAAGCACTGATTCACTTTAATCAGTGAATAAAGTGAAACCAATAAAACATCTGAGAGGAAACTCGTCTTCACGGGCACAGTATATTATGATAGGAAACAAATTCCCTCTCTAATTATATGTTTCTAACCACGAATATATGGAGCAAACAGTTGTGACAAATACATGACATATGTGTAGAAGGAAATTATGAAACTGAAACATGGTAACTTATTAATAATCTTTTCCTATTCATTCAACTGGAATTATTCAAAACTAATACTTCCTTGATTCAGCTTTATATAGCTTTGTGCCCTAAGTGTGTTATCATTAATAAGTCATGTCATGGATATGAAAGAAATTCTTAGGTCAGTACGCAATTCTTCCTTAATGAATAGTAGAGATACTTACTGATACCAATAATAATAAATACTACACTATACACAGAGCTTTAGGTGTTTCTCCACATGGGAAACAGTCAAATGAATGAAGCCTATTTTTTTATATATATATTTAGGGGTTAATTTACTAAAGGCAAATAGACAACTGCAAACGCAGTTGCACTTATTTTCCCCAAAACTCAGTAGACATGGTAAAACTGCTTATTTCTATCATCCAATCCTGTGCTAGCAAAAATGCTGTGTTTTTTATTTTCCTTGCACTTAATTGGGTATTCTTTACAGCGTGAAGCTTTACCACATTATATTTACTAAGGAAATGAGTGCAACTGCACTAGCAAAGTGCACAGCCTCCTCTCCTTTATGAAAATCCACCCTTTGGGGAAACACCTGAGGCTATTTTTATAGTGTAGTATTTATTAATAGTGATGAGCCGAACACCCCCGGGTTCGGTTCGCACCAGAACCCGCGAACGTGCGAAAGTTCGCACAAACTTTAGAACCCTATTAAATACAATGGATGCGAACGTTCGAAATCTAAAGTGCTAATTATAACGACTATTATAAATGATATTGTCCTAAAAAGGGTTTGGGAACCCGGGTTCTGCACCAGGGGACATGTATCAATCCCAAAAAAAGTTTTAAAAACG
The DNA here is from genome assembly GCA_029206835.1 of Rana muscosa. NCBI lineage: Eukaryota > Metazoa > Chordata > Amphibia > Anura > Ranidae > Rana > Rana muscosa. The sequence goes on along the minus strand of CM055121.1, from coordinate 69,545,204 downwards.
GCCGGTTTTCGGGAGCAGTCATTTTAATGATCCATAATGTGAAAAAAAAAAGTCAAATATTCCTTTAAATATCGTACCTGGGGGGTGTCTAAAGTATGCCTGTGAAGTGCCACGTGTTTCCCGTGTTTAGAACTGTCCCTGCACAAAATTACATTTCTAAAGGAAAAAAAGCCATTTAAAACTGCTTGCGGCTTTAATGTAATGTCTGGTCCTGGTAATATGGATGAAAATCTTTAAGAAAAATGGCATAGCTACCCCATCACAGCCCCCCCCCCTACCCCAGCCCATTACCAGCCCCTTTGGGTCTTGTATGGATATTAAGGGGAACCCCGCACACAAAATAAAAAAGGCCCTATATACTCTGAACAGCCGTATACAGGCGGTGCATACAAGACAGGGACTGTAGGTTTGTTCTTATGTAGAATCTGTTTGTAATTTTGAACAGGTACATTGTTTAAGTGTAGCTCCAGCCAAAAAATCTATTTTTAAGCTTTTTGGAAAACATAGGGAAGGGTTATCACCCCTGTAACATTTGTTTTGCTGTCTGTGCAGTGTGCACCTGTTCAGAACAGTTCACCTCACTTTCTGTCCTAATGACAAATGTTTTTTGAAAATTTGGGGTTTTTATTGAAACAAGAATTGGTGATAAAGCATCAGTGGAGAGGAGACACTTTTTTCCCATATTAACTCTTACAGGAGAGAATTTGCCTTCCTAGGGGTAGATTTCCTCTCACTTCCTGTTGTATCCTTCCGTTTGCAAGGAGGAGTCGTTTGTAAGTTGGATGTTTGAAAGTAGGGGCCTGCCGTATATGCTCAGCTGAAATTTGCCCCTTACATGTTGGTGTTGCCACAACACTGTGAGCCCTCACAGTTACTCTTGGTGGGCCCATGAATGGGCCCTGCTGTGAATTATTAGATCAAGAATTGTAATTGCATGCCCCTGTTGAACAGGGACTGAAAAATTGGGCCTTTGGTGGTGGTGGTGTTGACACAACACTGTAAGGCCTCACAGTTACTCTTGGTGGGCGCAGGAATGGGCCCTGCTGTAAATTGTTAGATCAAGAATTGTAATTGCATGCCCCTGTTGAACAGGGGCTGAAAAATTGGGCCTTTGGTGGTGGTGGTGGTGGTGTTGACACAACACTGTAAGGCCTCACAGTTACTCTTGGTGGGCGCAGGAATGGGCCCTGCTGTGAATTATTAGATCAAGAATTGTAATTACATGCCCCTGTTAAACAGGGGCAGAAAAATTGGGCCTTAGGCACTGGTGCCACAACACTGCAACCCCTCACAGATACCGTACTTGGAGCACAGCAATGAGCCCTGTTGCAAAGTATTGCATCAAAAATTGTAATTACACGCCCCTGTTAAACAGGGGCTGAAAAATTGGGCCTTAGCCACTGGTGCTGGTGCCACGACACTGCAACCTCTCCCAGATACTCTAGTTGGAGTGCAGGAATGAGCCCTGCTGCAAAGCATTGCATAAAAAATTGTAATTACATGCCCCTGTTAAACAGGGGCTGAAAAATTGGGCCTTAGCCACTGGTGGCGGCACCCAGAAACAAAAATGTTCTTCCAAGCTATCATCATCAATCGGATCATTGAGGAGGAGGAGGATAGTCAGTCAACATAACAGGACAGTCTCTCAGCATCAGCATCAGTCTTGAAGGGATGTGACATTTGAAAATAAATTAGTCTGTTATATCAGCTTCAGGTGTTTGGTAGCTGGTGGTGATCCAAGACTGGTTCATCTTTATGAAGGTCAGTCGATCAACAGAGTCGGTGGACAGGCGCACCCTGTGATCCATGACAAATCCTCCAGCAGCACTGAATGTGCGTTCTGAAAGAACGCTGGATGCAGGACAGGCCAGTAGCTCAATTGCATACTGTGCAAGCTCTGGCCAGTGATCCATCCTCAAGACCCAGTAAGCCAGAGGATTTTCAGTGGAGAAGGTGTCCAAGTCTGACCTTGCCCCTAGGTATTCCTGCACCATGTATATCAGACGCTGGCGATGGTTGCTGGAACCGTTCATACCTTGGGGCTGCGGACTAAAGAATTGTCTGAACGCATCGGTCAGACGGCCACCTTCCCCACCGCTCCTTCTTTGACTGACCGAAGCCTCAGCAACTCGTTGTCCAGGACCAGGAGTTTGTAACCTCCCAGTCTCTGGGAACGCGTTGCACAGACCTTTCTGCAAGGCCTCCCGGAGTTGTCTCATCCTCTGCTCCCTCTGCGACGGTAAGATAAGGTCCGCAACCTTACCCTTGTACCGTGGATCAAGGAGAGTGGCCAGCCAGTAATGGTCCCTCTCCTTGATCCGAAGAATACGAGGATCCTTCCGCAGACTTTGCAGGATCAGGGAGGCCATGCAGCGTAGGTTAGCTGAGGCATTCGGTCCGGAGTCCTCTGGGTCACTAAGGACGACATGATCTGCAGCCACCTCCTCCCAGCCACGTACAAGTCCACTGGTTTCTTGGGACTGTAAATCATCCCTAAAAGACTGCTGCTGATGATGCTGAGTGCCAGGCTCCACCTCCATGCTGACACAATCCTCCTCCTCCTCCTCCTGCTCTTCCTGTGCGATGGGTGGGACAGAAGGAACACTGTCTGGGTAAAGGGGGCCTTGAGAGGCAAGGAAGTGCTCCTCTTCCTGCCTCTGTTTTGCCTCAAGTGCCCTGTCCATTATTCCACGCAGCGTTCATTCCAACATGTGGACAAGAGGTACAGTGTCACTGATGCATGCACTGTCACTGCTCACCATCCTCGTGGCCTCCTCAAATGGTGCCAGGACAGTGCATGCATCCCTGATCATGCCCCACTGGCGTGGTGAAAAAAACCCGAGCTCCCCTGACCCTGTCCTGGTGCCGTAGTCGCACAGGTACTCATTGATGGCCCTCTGCTGCATGTGCAGCCGCTGCAGCATGGCCAACGTTGAGTTCCACCTGGTGGGCATGTCACATATAAGGCGGTTCTTGGGCAGGTTCAACTCCTTTTGCAGCTCAGCCAGGCGAGCACTGGCATTATAAGATCTGCGGAAATGCACACAGACATTCCTGGCCTGCCTCAGGACATCCTGTAAGCCCGGGTACCTGCCCAAGAACCGCTGCACCACCAGGTTAAGGACGTGAGCCACACAGGGCACATGGGTCAGTTGTCCCTGTCGGAGAGCGGAGAGGAGGTTGGTGCCATTGTCGCAAACTACCATTCCTGGCTTAAGCTGGCGTGGCGTCAACCACCTCTCGGCCTGCCCCTGCAGAGCAGACAGAACCTCTGCCCCAGTGTGGCTCCTGTCCCCCAAACACACCAGCGCAAGCACGGCATGGCATCTTTTTGCCTGCGTACTTGCGTAGCCCCTTGAACGCCTACAGAGCACCGCTGGTTCCGAGGACAAAGCACAGGAAGAGGCCATGGAGGAAGAAGAAGAGGAGGGGGTGGAGGAGAGAGGTGTGTCACAACCAGTAGTAGCATTTTGGAGGCGTGGCGGTGGAACAACCTCCAACACTACTGCACCTTGTCCTGCATCCTTCCCAGCTGCCAAAAGAGTGCCCCAATGGGCCGTGAAAGAAAGGTAACGTCCCTGTCCATGCCTGCTGGACCATGAGTCAGCGGTAATATGCACCTTACCGCTGACCGCCCTGTCCAGCGAGGCCAAGACATTGCCTTCCACATGCCGGTAGAGAGCCGGAATCGCCTTCCGTGAGAAAAAGTGGCGTTTGGGAACCTGCCACTGAGGAACCGCACATTGCACAAACTCACGGAAGGGGGCCGAGTCTACCAACTGAAAAGGCAGCAGTTGAAGCGCTAGCAATTTAGCCAAGCTAGCATTCAACCGCTGGGCATGTGGATGGCTGGGAGTGAACTTCTTTCGACGGTCCAGCAGCTGGGGCAGGGAAATTTGCCTGCTAGAATCGGACGTGGGTTTACTTCTAGCATAGTGCCGGCAAGTACTAGGCTGTGACACACCTAATTCTACACCTTCATTCCTCTCAGTGCAGGTTTCAGAGAGGACTGAAGGTATAGTGGGGTTGGAGATCCCAGCTGATGCGGTGCAAGGAGAGGTCCGCTTTGTTCTTTTGTGTGGGTCTTTAAGGTAGGCTTGCCAACGAGCTGCATGGCAGGTCAACATATGTCTGGTCAAGCATGTGGTGCCCAAGCGGGTGATGTTTTGGCCATGCGATATACGCTTGAGACATATGTTGCAAACAGCAGCTGTGCGATCTGATGCACTCTACTCAAAAAAGGCCCACACCAAAGAACTTTTTGAATAACGGGCAGAGGCAGCGCCCTGCACAGGCGGAGCTCTGCGGTGTGATTCCGTTGGTGTGCTGCCCTTACGCTGGCCCCCTGAGGGCATCCTGCCTCGTTGGAGATGTGCCTCCTCCTCATCCTCCTCCTCCTCCTCCTCTCTCCTATTAGGCACCCACGTGGAGTCAGTGACCTCATCATCCCCTCCCTCCTCATCACTGGAGCCAATCTAGCAGTATGCTGCAGCTGCTGGAACATGACTGCCAGATTGGTGTCCTTCTTGAGCATCCCCTCTCTCTGCTCTCACACTACTGCCTTCCTCTAGCTGGGTATCATCATCAGACCCTTCGAAACGCTGGGCATCCTCCTGGAGCATGTACCCAACACTGTGCTCAAACAGTTCGGGGGACTCCTCAGGAGGACATGGTTGGTCTAGGGAAGGAGTGACTGATGATGACATTGATACCAGGGAAGAGGACGCTTTGGCAGCTGCTTTGCCAGTACCCTGAGCCTGGGTGAGAGAGGATGAGGAGGATGAGGAGGGCTTGGTCATCCACTCTACCAAGTCTTCGGCATGATGCGGCTCAACACGTCCAGCTGCCGAAAAGAAGGACAAGCGTGTCCCATGGCCACGTGCTGATGGCGATGCACCGCGTCCACGACCAGCACTGTTGTCTCTAGACACAGAGCCTGCTTGCCCTCTTTTATTGGCTCCTGACTGTCTGCCTCTCCTTGTTTGCCTTCCAGACATTCTAATGGCCTGCAGGGAAATGGGAAAACCAGCAATAAGGCCTAGCTTCAGGAGTATATTTTGCAGGAATCACACTACGCCAGCTGTAGGTGCTGCAAATGCCTGTTGGTGTAACACACCAGGAAAACGCAGCAATACAGGCTAACTTCAGGTGTAATATGATCAGGAGGCACACTCCGCCCGCTGTAAGTGCTGCAAATGCCTGTTGGTGTAACACACCAGGAAAAAGCAGCAATACAGGCTAACTTCAGGTGTAATATGATCAGGAGGCACACTCCGCCCGCTGTAAGTGCTGCAAATGCCTGTTGGTGTAACACACCAGGAAAACGCAGCAATACAGGCTAACTTCAGGTGTAATATGATCAGGAGGCACACTCCGCCCGCTGTAAGTGCTGCAAATGCCTGTTGGTGTAACACACCAGGAAAAAGCAGCAATACAGGCTAACTTCAGGTGTAATATGATCAGGAGGCACACTCCGCCCGCTGTAAGTGCTGCAAATGCCTGTTGGTGTAACACACCAGGAAAAAGCAGCAATACAGGCTAACTTCAGGTGTAATATGATCAGGAGGCACACTCCGCCCGCTGTAAGTGCTGCAAATGCCTGTTGGTGTAACACACCAGGAAAAAGCAGCAATACAGGCTAACTTCAGGTGTAATATGATCAGGAGGCACACTCCACCCGCTGTAAGTGCTGCAAATGCCTGTTGGTGTAACACACCAGGAAAAAGCAGCAATACAGGCTAACTTCAGGTGTAATATGATCAGGAGGCACACTCCGCCCGCTTTAAGTGCTGCAAATGCCTGTTGGTGTAACATACCAGGAAAACACAGCAATACAGGCTAACTTCAGGTGTATAAGGTGCAGGAGGCACACTCCGCCCACTGTAAGTGCTGCAAATGCCTGTTGGTGTAACACACCAGAACAACGCAGCAATACAGGCTAACTTCAGGTGTATAAGGTGCAGGAGGCACACTCCGCCCGCTGTAAGTGCTGCAAATGCCTGTTGGTGTAACACACCAGGAAAACGCAGCAATACAGGCTAACTTCAGGTGTATAAGGTGCAGGAGGCACACTCCGCCCGCTGTAAGTGCTGCAAATGCCTGTTGGTGTAACACACCAGGAAAACGCAGCAATACAGGCTAACTTCAGGTGTATAAGGTGCAGGAGGCACACTCCACCCGCTGTAAGTGCTGCAAATGCCTGTTGGTGTAACACACCAGGAAAACACAGCAATACGGGCTATTTCCAGGTGTATAATGTGCATGAGGCTTAGCAACAATGACACTGACACTGTCCCCTGCCTATCCTTCTCTCTCCCTGCACACAAGGTATATCAAAGTATATGACACTGACACTCTCCCTGCCTATCCTTCTCTCTCCCTGCACACAAGGTTTAGCAAAGAATATGACACTGACACTGTCCCCTGCCTATCCTTCTCTCTCCCTGCACACAAGGTTTATCAAAGTATATGACACTGACACTCTCCCTGCCTATCCTTCTCTCTCCCTGCACACAAGGTTTAGCAAAGAATATGACACTGACACTGTTCCCTGCCTATCCTTCTCTCTCCCTGCACACAAGGTTTATCAAAGAATATGACACTGACACTCTCCCTGCCTATCCTTCTCTCTCCCTGCACACAAGGTTTAGCAAAGAATGTGACACTGACACTGTCCCCTGCCTATCCTTCTCTCTCCCTGCACACAAGGTTTAGCAAAGAATATGACACTGACACTCTCCCTGCCTATCCTTCTCTCTCCCTACACACAAGTTTGAGGTACAAATAGCACTGACACTGTCCCTGCCTATGTAACTCTTTCCCTGCGCCGGAACACACTACACAAGGCCGCCGGTGCTGTGATTGGCCAAGCATGCGGGGTCACAGTGCATGCTTGGCCAATCACAGCGCCGGGATTGCACTGTGATGGCGCAGTGTATTGTGGGCCGTTCGCGTCACTCGAATTTGGCGCGAACGGCCCAAATCGTTCGATGTTCGCCGAAAGGTCGAACAGCCGATGTTCGAGTCGAACTTATGTTCGACTTGAACACCGAGGTCATCCCTATTTATTAATATTGGTTTGGAGTCAGGGTGAATTCCCCCTTTTATTCCTTTGATATCTGGTATGCAGATTGAAGTTGCTGTACTTGACTTGACATGTGATTGGGTTCTCCATACAGGGCGGTTTGTTGTCTTTCACACGTATTGATACCAACCAGAGAGCAGACAAAAATTACATAAATTATATATTTGTATGGCTTTTTTCTCAAAATGAAAATTACTTCACGCTTAATGTCTGACACTTTTATAGTCAAGGACCTTTCTTCAGGACCCAAGTGCTTGGGAAATAGTGATGTATTAGTGGAATCAAAAAAACAAGAGCAACCCTAATGTAAAATGGTTGGTGACCAATTTGGTTGCACCCTTCTAGGACTTTTGTCTACAGTACCTAAGAAGATTTAGTGACTAAGCTCTGGAACAACTGCTCTTGCAGGGTGCAACTGCACTTTGCAAAGTGCACAGTCAATTTGCCTTTAGTAAATCAACCCCACTATGTCAATTGCATAACGAGGTAACTATGGTAATTGCTTTGTTATGAGTACTGTAGTATAGCTAGTGATGTAGTCTCATTTTCCACAACAAAAAAACATTTACAACAACAAAAAACTGAAATGTCTAAAACTTTAGTAACTGCAGTGATTTCTCTTATGAGTACTGTAGTTTAGCTAGTGAGGCATGTTCATTATTCCACCTTCATTTTTTGCAAGGTTGTACAACAGAAAAAAAATGAAAACTTTAGTGGGAATCAGAATATTTGGAAACATCAGTGTTCATCCTATGACCAACAGACACAAACAATAATGTAACACGTTGATGTCCCTGCCCCATTCCTGATTCCAATCCCAAGTGGATGGCCACCAAGCAAGGTGCAACACAGTGACGTCCTCCAGCAACATTGTCCCATTCCTAATACAATGTATAAGCCAACGGGCAGCATTCAAGATGTAACATGGTGGTGTTCTCCAGCAGCATAGATCATTCCTGATGCCATCCCAAGATCAACAGGTTTGCATTCCGTAACACCGAGGTGTCCTCTCCGTTGCCAGTTCCCCATTCCCAATGCCATCCCCAGGTCAAGAGACGCCAAGCATGATGTAACAGAGCTGTCCTCCAGTCAGAAGTTGACAACAGGGAGCTTTTGTTAACCTCTGTGGCGGTATGATTATGTCCGATTTTTGATGCTGAAAGCAATACAATTATTTTGCATAAAATTTGGCGTTTTATAATGTAGGCCTGTAATTCTTAGGAATAACACACTTAAATCTGTCCAAAAAAGAGTCTAGTAGACATCCCGGGTATGATAAAGTTTGAAACATGAAATCATTAATTATAATATAATAAATAACTATAAATAATTATAACAAATAATAATATAATAATAATAAAAATTATTCAATAATGTAAATCAAATCAAAAACACTAAAATGTGTTCAGTTGCAGAATTGTCGCTGTCATTACTTTCAGTGTTTGATGACGAATTTCCCCACAAATCGCTATCGCTCAATTCTGCAAGTGATTCTAATTTATTATCGTTGTTTTCTAGCTCGTCTAAAACCACTTTTGATGTAAAGGGACACCTTTTGGTTGCTATGGACAATCTCCAGTTTCCAGGCAAAAAGAAAAGTATTTATAATGTAAAACTGCATGCAGGGCACTGGACAAACCACTAGGGACAAAGGGGATGTGAAATTATTTGATACAGTATTGTAATCTGTAAGATTACTGTATCTATACTGTGTTTTTTACTTTTTGAATTTGGCACGAACTCCATCCCCGTGAGTCGCAACGCTCGCAGGGAACTGCTGTGAATCGAGCGAGATACAGTGGCTCTCAGATCACAGAGGGGAGACATCGCAGGATCCAGGGGACAAGGTAAGTAACCTCTACATGGATCCTGCGATGCAATCCCGAGTGTGACTCGGGGTTACCGCTTTTAGTATGAAAAATTCACCCCGAGCCACACTCGGGAATGCTGCCAGGGAAGTTAAGGTAAGCCTTTAAAGGTATACCTTAAGGTTAAGGTATACCTTTCATTAGTAAAAAAAATAGGCCCAACATACAGCATAGTTATGGGGAAAAATATATATTTTTACCTAAAAGGCTATGCCCCTAAACACAAATTCCATCACCAGGTCAACAGGCAACAAGCAGAACACAACACAAAGAAAAGTCCTTATAATGTTGACGTCTAGTCATGCCGTAAAGCAGGGGTCCTCAAACTACGGGCCGCATCAGGCCCACCAGTGTGATTTACCCGGCCCGCCGACTTCCCCTTTAACATTGCAGCAATCCCCCTCCCCTCTGCTACCTTTATCACACAAGACGAGAAACATGACAGGTCCGGACCTTTTGAGTTAAGAAGTGGGTGATTGGTTACTAGGCAGTGGGACAGTCCCAGTAATCAATCACTTCCCTTTCACTTGCAAAGTCCCGCCATTTGTCCGGACCTGCCCTGCTTCATGTATTGTGTGATTAAGGTAGCAGCGGGGAGGGGGTGTGCTGTGATATTATAGAAGGGCCGGCAGTGTAATATCGATGTGGGGGATCTGTGATTAGGGGGAAATGTTATGGGGGAGTCTGTGATTGGCGAGTCTGTTATGGGGCGATCTATTATGGGTGGAGTCTGTGATGGGGGGATCTGTGATGGGGAGTCTGTTATGGAGGAGTCTGTTATGGGGGGGGATCTGTTATGGGGGGAGTCTGCTATGTTATGGGGGAGTCTGTGATGAGGGGATCTGTTATGGGGGGAGTCTGTGATGGGGGGGATCTGTGATGGGGGGAGTCTGTTATGGAGGAGTCTGTGATGGGGGGAGTCTTTTATGGGGGATCTGTGATGGGTGGAGTCTGTGATGGGGGAGTCTGTTATGGGTGAGTCTGTTATGGGGGATCTGTGATTGGGGGAGACTGTGATTGGGGGGAGACTGTGATGGGGGAGTCTGTTATGGGGGAATCTTATAGGGGGATCTGTGATGGGGGGAGTCTGTTATGGAGGATCTGTTATGGGGGCTCTGTGATGGGGGTGTCTGTTACGGGGGGACTTTGTGATGGAGAGGAGTTTGTGTTAGGGGGCTTTGTGATGGGGAGATTTGTGATGGGGGGTCTGTGATGGGGGATCTTTTATGGGGGGCTTTGTGGTGGGCGACCTGATATGGGGGCTTTTTGATGGGGGGAATCTGTGATGGGGGGGATCTGTGATGGAGAGGTTCTGTGATGCAGAGGGGGTTCTGTGATAGGGGGAGGGGGATCTGTGATGGGAAGGGGATCTGTGATGAGGGGAGTCTGTGAAATAACTAATAAGTTTATGTTGATTAAAATTGTTTTTTATTTAAAATATTAAATTGTTTTTTCCTGTTTTTTTGCACAACAAATAAGATGTGTGCATAGGAATTTGTTCATATTTTTTTCAACTATAGTCCAGCCCCCCAACAGTCTGAGGGACCGTAAACTGGCCCACTGTTTAAAAAGTTTGAGGACCCCTACTGTAAAGCATGCTTGTTATACTCACTGTGGATCGTAAGGAGTTAATCCTCCGCATTGTGAAAAAAGGCTGTTTGATCCTGTCCCTAATCCATCTCCTGAAAAGATAGAGCCTTTGGAGTCACTCTGCACTTGCTCAGTTTGGTGTGTATTGCTAAAGAGTTTTTTCTTTTTCGGGAGAGTGCATGTGATCAGCACAGGTCCAATCAGCACTGTCCAGACAAAGGATCAGGAGTTTTGCAGCCTCATAGTACAATCAGGGGAGAATGAAAACTTCTCCTACAAGCTTTATGCAACTTTTTTTTGCTTGCTAGTCACAAGTAGATATCAAATAGGTTACTAAAGTTATGAAAATTCTCGTACAACAGAATAAAAATTTGGAAGTGATATCATGTGTTGTAGTGTATTTGTATTCTATTTTCGGATGACAACTGTACTGATGAAACGAAAATCATACGATCTGGTATTGTATGAGAAAAATTTTCGTGCTTGTCTGATCGGATAATAATCAGATGAACTGTCATGATCGGCTATCGAAAACTGTGTACTAGCGATCAGATTATCACATGATCGATTCAAAAGCGGTATTTTTCGTACGATTTTTGGATCGTGTGTGTACCGTGTGGGCCTTTAACCAGACACTGATAGAAGTCACAAGACTGCTATATGCTGCTGATGAGAAAAGATATTTAGCAGTTTATATTTACTAAAATAATTGCATTTCCATATTCTGTGTACTATGGGAGACTAGATATAGTGAATGCAGGGTCCTGAGTTTAGTAACACTTTAAGTACCAACATTTTCAAAATACACTTGTATAGATAGATACATTTTGCCCAGACATTTGAATAGTATACTATGGGGTTGATTTACTAAAAGTGGAGAGTGAGAAATCTGGTGCAGCAGTACATGGTAGCCAATCAGCTTCTAACTTCAGCTTGTTCAATTAAGCTTTGACAAAAAAAAAAAAAACTGAAAGCTGATTGGTTTCTATGCAGAGCTGCACCAGATTTTGCACTCTCCAGTTTTAGTAAATCAACCCCAATGTGTTACTAATATGTCACACTAACAGGTCTTCTAAAAGAAGGTCATCCACAAGTTAGAAAAGTGAATAGATAAACCAAAACAATTGCAATAGTGCACATAAAAAACTGGCCGAAGCAGAATCAGCTCCAGGGCAGAAAAATTATGTTTGCAAAAATGTTCTACTATTTCTGCCTCTGGAATGAAAAGTTTGTCTGTGAATAACCAAGTGATCAAACAGGTATATTCAGGGGAAACTCTAGGTGATGACACTGGGAGCTGTGAGAATGTGTCTGAGTATGTTCTGAGGTTACCAAACCTAATTCATGTTTCGATATACCTCAAATAACTGTATGACTTGTTTTGTTATGTGCAGACATGCCTTGTACATCTATTACGCCTTTGACACCTGCCTAGCATGTCATTTTGTGCATTTTTCACATCTGCAAAATCTGTAATCTCATTGATGGGTGTACCATTTCCTACTGTAAGTTCAGAATATGTTTCTTTGCCTTTAGATATACCATATATACTCGAGTATAAGCCGAGTTTTTCAGCACATTTTTTTGTGCTGAAGTGCCCCCCTCGGCTTATACTCCAGTCACGTTTTTGCACCTGATCTCCCGGATTTTGGGGACCCGGTACTGGCCGGCCGTAGGTCCCCTGGACCCCAAACTTGGCACACATGTAGCCGCACTCTTCCTCTACACGTGTGCAAACATTGTTGCCCGGGGGACCTACGGCCGGGGAGCACCAATTTTTCAAACCCGGGAACCCCTTCTATAGACTCCCATGTTAAACGGTAATTTCTCCAGTGAATTTCGGGACCTTGTACCGACCGGTCGTAGGTCCTCTGGACCTGAAACTTGGCACACATGTAGCCCCATTTTTCCTCTATAGGTGTGGAAAGTTTTATGTCTGGGGAACCTACGGCCAGGGAGCACCGATTTTTCAAAGCCGGGCACCCCTTCCATAGACTCCCATGTTAATCGTCAGTCTAGTCATGGACACAGTGAGGCATGCATGGGCACAGTGAGGCATGGGCACAGTGAGGTATGGACACAGTGAGGCATGCATATGGACACAGTGAAGCAAAGTGAGGCACAGTGAGGCATGCAGATGGACACTCTAGGCTTATACTCGAGTCAATAAGTTTTCCCATTTTTTTGTGGTAAAATTAGGTGCCTCGGCTTATATTCGGGTCGGCTTATAATCGAGTATATACAAGACTTTCTATGTCTGCAGAATAATTTTCTGCATGTTCTGCTAAACCTTTTACATCTAAATCCAAGATGCTTGTGGTACCAAATCCTTTGTCTAGTACAACTACTTAAAGCAGAACTTCATCCTAAAATAGGAAGTTCCACTTTGAAGAATTCTCTCGTCCCCCTGGAACTTTATTTATTTTTTCGGGGGGGGGGTAAGTACCTAGTTTTGGCAGGCAGTTCCACCTGAAGTCCTCTCTCCCCCCACCCCACCATATCTTGCATCCTCTTGAAACACATCCATCACAGGTCCCAGAAGGCTGCAAGAGCATTCACAAGGCTTAGCACAACGTGCACATGTGCAGTGGGAAGCCAGTTGCAAAGCCGCAAGAAGTCACAGCCGGCTTCCCACAGTAAACATGCCAGCACCGGGGGCCTGAGGAACTGGCCTGGGTGAGGAAACCGCTTGATCCTTAGACAGGTAAGTGTCCTTTTATTAAAAGTCAGAAGCTATGGTAATTATAGCTTTTCCTCAAACCCATCATAACGCTAAACTTGCACCTCATCAAGTTCTGGTGCTTTGGGTTTTAAAGTTAGCTGGTTTTGATATGGACCTTGCTATAGCTGTATTGGGACTTCAGTCTTGTACAAGTCCAGATTCTTTGGTTATTTTAACTATTTCTGCACAATATGATATTCTTCAATACCACACTCTTGAAGGTTTCACACACTTGTTTTGATGTCAGAAATCTGTAAGTTGCTATTTATGACGTTTGTCCTTGAAGTTGAGAGTTTTATTTTTTATTGTGGTTTAAATCCTAATACATTTTAGGTTTGAAATACGCAAATCAATAAACCAATCGGTCCTAAAAGTCCTAACTGCATGCCTGTACTTGAAATATTTCTGAGGACAAGTCAATAGAATGAGACACTAAGCTTCAAAGAGCTGTTTAAAAAAAGATTGCTCTCTAAAGCCACAAGACCATCACTGTACTACTAAATGGGGTTTTAGACTTCTAGGGCAGAATATAGCACAGCTGTATAATTAATCAATGCTGAGGTCATATAAAGCTCATTTAAACCACACTTAATAAATAGCATTTACCAATAGGGTCTCTTCTGTCATAAGAATCCTACCTGTAAGCCATTCTTAAATAAAAGTGTATAATGTGTGTGTGTGTATATATATATCTTTTTTATTTAATTTATATATATATATATATATATATGTAGCGGGTATGTACTTTCCCAGGTGTAAATTTGAATTTGGAAGTGACACCAGTGATTCACCGCGGCCCATTGGGTGGCGCTGTCGCCCTGGGTTGGGTTGGATTATCGCTTTGTGCCGTCCTCCTTTTTGTCCTCCCTCGGCAGCGGTATGGTGGGGCGGGGAACCCGCCGTGCTTGCTGGGAGAGGGTATAAAGGGGGCCGGCCATCTTGGTCACGGGGTCGAAGTCCCAGGCACCTTCAGCTTGCGGACGGTGGGTCGTGCCGCTCCTCTGGGTGGCTTAGGCCCAGGGGACAGCGGAGGTCGGGTTCCATCCCAGGCACCTTTAGCTTGGGGTGAGGTACTTAGATGGAGGTCCGGAGCTCAGTGCCCAACACTGGGTTCCGCGAGGGAAGGAGATCCTAGGGTACCCAGGGATTGGGAACCCGAATCCGGAAGGCGCAATGGACCGGGGGGAGCTCCTCATTTGAAGACCCGGTGCAGCATATTGCCGGTGACAAGTGAGTCTCTCGTCGGAGACCGCCTGGAAGGAAATCTACCCTCATGCGGAGACCAGGACACACTTCTAGGAAGGGAAGTGGCAACTTACATTGTGTCTGGGCCTGTTCGCATTCACACCTCCTTTTCTGTTCTGTTCTATCAAGGGAGTTCAACTGTTTGTGTTCAGACGAGGAGAATAAAGGAGTGTTGAACTTTAATGGTGTGGAGCTCATTTTCTAACGGACATGGTTCACGGTGACTCTTGGAGGGAGGATCCAGGTGCACAGCACTGACCCGAAGGTAATACAAAACCGTTGCTTATACCGCACTAACACCTGTGGTGGAAGCCAGGCGTGGTGTCCCCGCTCCCTCCCCTCTAAGGTACCCTTAGACAAGAGAAAGACGAGACGAGACAAAGAGGGGAGTGGAGGTGGCCGCTATATATATATATACACACAGTATATATTTATATAATTTATTTATACACAGTACTGTGCAAAAGTTTTAGGCGGGTGTGAAGAATTGCTGTAAAGTAAAGAGTACTTTCAATAATATATATTTTACTTGTTATTTTTTGATCAATTTACAAAATGCAAAGTGAGCAAACAAGAAAAATGTAAATCAACTCAATATTTGGGGTGACTACCCTTTGGCTTCAAACCAGCATCAATTCTTACACTTGCACACTTTGTACACTTGCACAAAGTCAGGGATTTTGTGGGATTACAGTCAGGTGTATGATTAGTCAAAAATACCAAGCAAGTCCTAACGACCATCAATTTCATATGCAGGTTCATTAACTTAAACAAAAACAGCTGCGTAGGAGGCTTAAAGTGGTTGTAAAGGCTGACGTTTTTGTACCTTCATGCATTATATGCATGAAGGTAAAAAACCTTCAGTGTGCAGCTCCCCCCTCAGCCCCCCTAATACTTACCCATGCCCGATCCAGCAATATGCACAAAAGCCGAGACTCTCCCTGGTCTCTTGCTCCTCATTGGCTGAGATGCAGCAGCCCTTGGCTCCCACTGTTGTCAATCAAAGCCAGAGAGGCAGGAGCAGGGGCAGGGGCAGGGCCTTGCTCTCTGTGTCTTATAGGCATAAAGTGCCGGCTCAGGAGCGAACATGCATAACTACCCCAATAGCAAGCAGCTTGCAAGGAGCCCAGAGTGCCGGCAGGGGACCCGAGAAGAGTAATGGGGCTGCTCTGTGCACAGAGCAGGTAAATAAGACATGTTTGTTATTTAAAAAAACAATTTCCTTTACAAAATGCTTTAAAACTGGGTGAGGAACAGACCAAATTTGTTACTAAGGTGAGGTTGTGGGGGACAGTTTTATGTTTCAGGTCATATACCATGGCAAGACTGAGCACAGCAACAAGACACTAGGTAGTTATACTGCATCAGCAAGGTCTCTCCCAGGCAAAGATTTCAAAGCAGACTGGGGTTTAAAGATGTGTTCAAGCTCTTTTAAAGAAGCACAAACGGGCAACGTTGAGGACCTTAGAAGCAGTGGTTATGATGAAGATGTGCTGTTCAAGCTCTTTTGAAGAAGCACAAAGAAATGGGCAACGCTGAGGACTGCAGAAGCAGTGGTTGGCAGCAGATGAAGGACATATCATGCTTACTTCCATTTGACATCAGAAGATGTTCAGCAGTGACATCATCACAGAACTGGCAGAAATCAGTGGGACCGAGGTACACCCATCTACTGTCTGAAGACACCTGGTCAGAAGTGGTCTTCCTGGAAGAATTGTGGCCAAAAAGCCATACCTCCGACATGAAAACAAAGCTAAGCAACTAATTTATGCATGAAATCATAAGAACTGGGGTGCAGAAAAGTAGCAGCAGGTGCTCTGGACTAATGTGTCAAAATTTTAAATATTTGGCTGAGTATTGCTCAGACCTTGAAGAAGGGGACATACCCCAAAAGCTTATCCTGAAAATTTGTATGTTGGTGCAAATAAAAAATATCACGGACAGTATTCAATTGTTTCTGTCGCAAGTGCATTAATATGGCTAACATCACCTCAAGGAAATATTCGGCTGTAGCAGGAGGCATTTTGTTCACCAAAGGATTGGAGAGCAGTACAATAATGAGTGTCTGCAGTGAAGCATGGTGCTTACAAGGCTCCATAGAGTTGGAGATTTGGTCAGGATCAATGGTGTCCTCAATGCTGACAAATACAGACAGATGCTTATTCATCATGCCATACCATCGGGGAGGCGTGTGATTGGCCCCTAATTTATTCTGCAGCAAGACAATGACCCTAAACATACAGCCAATGTCATTAAGAACTATTTTCAGCATGAAGAAGAACAAGGAGTCCTGGAAGTGATGGTTTGGCCCCCACAGAGCCATGATCTCAACATCATAGAGCCTGTCTGGGATTACATGAAGATACAGAAGTATTTGAGGCAGCCTACATCCACAGGAGATCTGTGGTTAGTTCTCAAAGATGTTTGAAACAACCTACTTGCTGAGTTCCTTCAAAAACTGTGTGCAAGTATACCCAGAAGAATCTATGCTGTTTTGAAGGCAAATGGTGGTCACTAGTGATGAGCCGAACACCCCCGGGTTCGGTTCGCACCAGAACCCGCGAACGGACCGAAAGTTCGTACGAACATTAGAACCCTATTAAATACAATGGATGCGAACGTTCGGATTCTAAAGTGCTAATTATAACAACTATTATGCATGTTATTGTCCTAAAAAGGGTTTGGGAACCCGGGTTCTGCACCAGGGGACATGTATCAATGCAAAAAGAAGTTTTAAAAACGGTCGTTTTTCGGGAGCAGTCATTTTAATGATGCATAAAGTGAAAAAAAAAAGAGTCAAATATTCCTTTAAATATCGTACCTGGGGGGTGTCTAAAGTATGCCTGTGAAGTGCCACGTGTTTCCCGTGTTTAGAACTGTCCCTGCACAAAATGACACTTCTAAAGGAAAAAAAAGCCATTTAAAACTGCTTGCGGCTTTAATGTAATGTCTGGTCCCGGTAATATGGATGAAAATCTTTAAGAAAAATGGCAAAGCTACCCCATGACCCCCCCCCCCTACCCCAGCCCATTACCAGCCCCTTTGGGTCTTGTATGGATATTAAGGGGAACCCCGCACATAAAATAAAAAAGGCCCTATATACTCTGAACAGCCGTATACAGGCGGTGCATACAAGACAGGGACTGTAGGTTTGTTCTTATGTAGAATCTGTTTGTAATTTTGAACAGGTACATTGTTGAAGTGTAGCTCCAGCCCAAAAATCTATTTTTAAACTTTTTGGAAAACATAGGTAAGGGTTATCACCCCTGTAACATTTGTTTTGCTGTCTGTGCCCCTGTTCAGAACATTTCACCTCACTTTCCGTCCCAATGTCAACTGTTTTTGAAATGTGGTGTTTTTCTTGAAACAAGGATTGCTGATAAAGCATCAGTACAGAGGAGACACCTTTCTCCCATATTTATTCTCACAGGAGAGAATTTTCCTTCCTAGGGGTAGATTTCCTCTCACTTCCTGTTGTCTTCTTGCGTTTGCAAGTAGGAGTCGTTTGTAAGTTGGATGTTTGAAAGTAGGGACCTGCCGTATATACTCTGCAGAAATAGGCCCCTTAGTTGTTGGTGTTGGCACAACACTGTAAGCACTCACAGTTACTCTTGGTTGGTGCTGGAACGCCCTGCTGTCAACTATTATATCAGGAATTTTAATTACATATAATTGTTGAACAGTGGTAGTAAAAATTGGGCCTTTGATGGTGGTGCTGGTGCCACAACACTGTAAGCCCTGACAGTTACTCTTGGTGGGTGCAGCAATGGGCCCTGCTGTGAATTATTAGATCAAGAATTGTAATTGCATGCCCCTGTTGAACAGGGGCTGAAAAATTGGGCCTTTCGTGGTGGTGGTGGTGGTGGTGGTGTTGCCACAACACTGTAAGCCCTCAGAGTTACTCTTGGTGGGTGCAGGAATGGGCCCTGCTGTGAATTATTAGATCAAGAATTGTAATTACATGCCCCTTTTGAACAGGGGCTGAAAAATTGGGCCTTTCGTGGTGGTGGTGGTGGTGGTGTTGCCACAACACTGTAAGCCCTCAGAGTTACTCTTGGTGGGTGCAGGAATGGGCCCTGCTGTGAATTATTAGATCAAGAATTGTAATTACATGCCCCTTTTGAACAGGGGCTGAAAAATTGGGCCTTTCGTGGTGGTGGTGGTGGCGTTGCCACAACACTGTAAGCCCTCAGAGTTACTCTTGGTGGGTGCAGCAATGGGCCCTGCTGTGAATTATTAGATCAAGAATTGTAATTGCATGCCCCTGTTGAACAGGGGCTGAAAAATTGGGCCTTAGGCACTGGTGGCACAACACTACAACCCCTCACAGATACGTTACTTGGAGCACAGCAATGAGCCCTGTTGCAAAGTATTGCTTCAAAAATTGTAATGACACGCCCCTGTTAAACAGGGGCTGAAAAATTGGGCCTTAGGCACTGGTGCCACAACACTCCAACCCCTCACAGATACTGTACTTGGAGCACAGCAATGAGCCCTATGGCAAATTATTGCTAAAAAAATTGTAATTACACGCCCCTGTAAAACAGGGGCTGAAAAATTGGGCCTTAGCCACTGGTGGCGGCACCCATAAACAAAAATGATCTTCCAAGCTATCATCATCAATCGTATCATTGAGGACTCGGAGGAGGAGGATAGCCAGTCAACATAACAGCACAGGCACTCAGCATCAGCATCAGTCTTGAAGGGATGTGACATGTTAAAATCAATTAGTCTGTTATATCAGCATCAGGTGTGTGGTAGCTGGTGGTGATCCAAGACTGGTTCATCTTGATGAAAGTCAGTCGATCAACCGAGTCGGTGGACAGGCGCACCCTGTGATCCGTGACAAATCCTCCAGCAGCACTGAATGTGCGTTCCGAAAGAACGCTGGATGCAGGACAGGCCAGTAGCTCAATTGCATACTGTGCAAGCTCTGGCCAGTGATCCATCCTCAAGACCCAGTAAGCCAGAGGATTTTCGGTGGGGAAGGTGTCCAAGTCTGACCTTGCCCCTAGATATTACTGCACCATGTTTATCAGACGCTGGCGATGGTTGCTGGAACCGATCATACTTTGGGGCTGCGGACTAAAGAATTGTCTGAACGCATCGGTCAGACGGCCACCTTCCCCACCGCTCCTTCTTTGACTGGCCGAAGCCTCAGCAACTCGTTGTCCAGGACCAGGAGTTTGTAACCTCCCAGTCTCTGGGAACGCGTTGCACAGACCTTTCTGCAAGGCCTCCCGGAGTTGTCTCATCCTCTGCTCCCTCTGCGAAGGTAACATAAGGTCCGCAACCTTACCCTTGTACCGTGGATCAAGGAGAGTGGCCAGCCAGTAATGGTCCCTCTCCTTGATCCGAAGAATACGAGGATCCTTCCGCAGACTTTGCAGGATCAGGGAGGCCATGCAGCGTAGGTTTGCTGAGGCATTCGCTCCGGAGTCCTCTGGGTCACTAAGGACGACATGATCCGCAGCCACCTCCTCCCAGCCACGTACAAGTCCACTGGTTTCTTGGGACTGTAAATCATCCCTAAAAGACTGCTGCTGATGATGCTGAGTGCCAGCCTCCACCTCCATGCTGACACAATCCTCCTCCTCCTCCTCCTCCTCTTCCTCTTCCTGTGCGATGGGTGGGACAGAAGGAACACTGTCTGGGTAAAGGGGGCCTTGAGAGGCAAGGAAGTCCTCCTCTTCCTGCCTCTGTTCTGCCTCAAGTGCCCTGTCCATTATTCCATGCAGCGTGTGCTCCAACAGGTGGACAAGAGGTACAGTGTCACTGATGCATGCACTGTCACTGCTCACCATCCTCGTGGCCTCCTCAAATGGTGCCAGGACAGTGCATGCATCCCTGATCATGCCCCACTGGCGTGGAGAAAAAAAACCAAGCTCCCCTGACCCTGTCCTGGTGCCGTAGTCGCACAGGTACTCATTGATGGCCCTCTGCTGCATGTGCAGCCGCTGCAGCATGGCCAACGTTGAGTTCCACCTGGTGGGCATGTCACATATAAGGCGGTTCTTGGGCAGGTTCAACTCCTTTTGCAGCTCAGCCAGGCGAGCACTGGTATTATAAGATCTGCGGAAATGCACACAGACTTTCCTGGCCTGCCTCAGGACATCCTGTAAGCCTGGGTACCTGCCCAAGAACCGCTGCACCACCAGGTTAAGGACGTGAGCCACACAGGGCACATGGGTCAGTTGTCCCTGTCGGAGGGCGGAGAGGAGGTTGGTGCCATTGTCGCAAACCACCATTCCTGGCTTAAGCTGGCGTGGCGTCAACCACCTCTCGGCCTGGCCCTGCAGAGCAGACAGGACCTCTGCCCCAGTGTGGCTTCTGTCCCCCAAACACACCAGCGCAAGCACGGCATGGCATCTTTTTGCCTGCGTACTTGCGTAGCCCCGTGAACGGCTACGGAGCACCGCTGGTTCATAGGACAAACCACAGGAAGAGGCCATGGAGGAAGAAGAAGAGGAGGGGGTGGAGGAGAGAGGTGTGTCACAACCAGTAGTAGCATTTTGGAGGCGTGGCGGTGGAACAACCTCCAACACTACTGCACCTTGTCCTGCATCCTTCCCAGCTGCCAAAAGAGTGACCCAATGGGCCGTGAAAGAAAGGTAACGTCCCTGTCCATGCCTGCTGGACCATGAGTCAGCGGTAATATGCACCTTACCGCTGACCGCCCTGTCCAGCGAGGCCAAGACATTGCCTTCCACATGCCGGTAGAGAGCCGGAATAGCCTTCCGTGAGAAAAAGTGGCGTTTGGGAACCTGCCACTGAGGAACCGCACATTGCACAAACTCACGGAAGGGGGCCGAGTCTACCAACTGAAAAGGCAGCAGTTGAAGCGATAGCAATTTAGCCAAGCTAGCATTCAACCGCTGGGCATGTGGATGGCTGGGAGTGAACTTCTTTCGACGGTCCAGCAGCTGGGGCAGGGAAATTTGCCTGCTAGAATCGGACGTCGGTGTACTGCTAGCAGATTGGCCGCAAGTACTTGGCTGTGACACACCTAATTCTACACCTTCATTCCTCTCAGTGCATGTTTCAGAGAGGACTGAAGTTATAGTGGGGTTGGAGATCCCAGCTGATGCGGTGCAAGGAGAGGTCCGCTTTGTTCTTTGGTGTGGGTCTTTGAGGTAGGCTTGCCAACGAGCTGCATGGCAGGTCAACATATGTCTGGTCAGGCATGTGGTACCCAAGCGGCTGATGTTTTGGCCACGCGATATACGCTTGAGACATATGTTGCAAACAGCAGCTGTGCGATCTGATGCACTAGCCTCAAAAAAGGCCCACACCAAGGAACTTTTTGAATGATGGGCAGAGGCAGCGCCCTGCACAGGCGGAGCTCTGCGGTGTGATTCCGTCGGTGTACTGCCCTTACGCTGGCCACCAAAGGGCATCCTGCCTCGTTGGAGATGTGCCTCCTCCTCATCCTCCTCCTCCTCCTCTCTCCTATTAGGCACCCACGTGGAGTCAGTGACCTCATCATCCCCTCCCTCCTCATCACTGGAGCCAATCTGGCAGTATGCTGCAGCTGCTGGAACATGACTGCCAGATTGGTGTCCTTCTTGAGCATCCCCTCTGTCTGCTCTCATGCTACTGCCTTCCTGTAGCTGGGTTTCATCATCAGACCCTTCGAAACGCTGGGCATCCTCCTGGAGCATGTACCCAACACTGTGCTAAAACAGTTCGGGGGACTCCTCAGGAGGAGGACATGGTGGGTCTAGGGAAGGAGTGACTGATGATGAGTCTGACATTGATACCAGGGAAGAGGACGCTTTGGCAGCTGCTTTGCCAGTACCCTGAGCCTGGGTGAGAGAGGATGAGGAGGAGGAGGAGGGCTTGGTCATCCACTCTACCAAGTCTTCGGCATGATGTGGCTCAACATGTCCAGCTGCCGAAAAGAAGGACAAGCGTGTCCCATGGCCATGTGCTGATGACAATGCACCGCGTCCACGACCAGCACTGTTGCCCCCAGACACAGAGCCTGCTTGCCCTCTTTTATTGCCTCCTGACTGTCTGCCTCTCCCTGTTTGCCTTCCAGACATTCTAATAGATGGCCTGCAGGGAGATGGGAAAAAAGCAATAAGGGCTACCTTCAGGTGTCCTTCTCTGTCCCTTTACTTAAGGATTTCTAAATATGGTTGAGGATTATTGCTTTTGCACAGAATAGCACAACGACAATTTCCCTGACTGTCCAAAAAACAAGGATTTCAAAGATGGTTGATGAGGAATGCTTTGGCACACTATAGCACAAGGAGAATTCCCCTCACTTTCCTTCTTTGTCCCTAGAAACAAGGACTGGCACAGTGAAAGAAACTGACACTCTCCCTACCTACAGTTTTCTGTCCCTAGAAAAAATGTTTTTTTAAAGCACACTATAGCACAAGGAGAAATCCCCTCACTTTCCTTCTTTGTCCCTAGAAACAAGGACTGGCACAGTGAAAGAAACTGACACTCTCCCTACCTACAGTTTTCTGTCCCTAGAAAAAATGTTTTTTTAAAGCACACTATAGCACAAGGAGAAATCCCCTCACTTTCCTTCTTTGTCCCTAGAAACAAGGACTGGCACAGTGAAAGAAACTGACACTCTCCCTACCTACAGTTTTCTGTCCCTAGAAAAAATGTTTTTTTAAAGCACACTATAGCACAAGGAGAAATCCCCTCACTTTCCTTCTTTGTCCCTAGAAACAAGGACTGGCACAGTGAAAGAAACTGACACTCTCCCTACCTACAGTTTTCTGTCCCTAGAAAAAATGTTTTTTTAAAGCACACTATAGCACAAGGAGAAATCCCCTCACTTTCCTTCTTTGTCCCTAGAAACAAGGACTGGCACAGTGAAAGAAACTGACACTCTCCCTACCTACAGTTTTCTGTCCCTAGAAAAAATGTTTTTTTAAAGCACACTATAGCACAAGGAGAATTCCCCTCACTTTCCTTTTTTGTCCCTAGAAACAAGGACTGGCACAGTGAAAGAAACTGACACTCTCCCTACCTACAGTTTTCTGTCCCTAGAAAAAATGTTTTTTTAAAGCACACTATAGCACAAGGAGAAATCCCCTCACTTTCCTTCTTTGTCCCTAGAAACAAGGACTGGCACAGTGAAAGAAACTGACACTCTCCCTACCTACAGTTTTCTGTCCCTAGAAAAAATGTTTTTTTAAAGCACACTATAGCACAAGGAGAAATCCCCTCACTTTCCTTCTTTGTCCCTAGAAACAAGGACTGGCACAGTGAAAGAAACTGACACTCTCCCTACCTACAGTTTTCTGTCCCTAGAAAAAATGTTTTTTTAAAGCACACTATAGCACAAGGAGAAATCCCCTCACTTTCCTTCTTTGTCCCTAGAAACAAGGACTGGCACAGTGAAAGAAACTGACACTCTCCCTACCTACAGTTTTCTGTCCCTAGAAAAAATGTTTTTTTAAAGCACACTATAGCACAAGGAGAATTCCCCTCACTTTCCTTCTTTGTCCCTAGAAACAAGGACTGGCACAGTGAAAGAAACTGACACTCTCCCTACCTACAGTTTTCTGTCCCTAGAAAAAATGTTTTTTTAAAGCACACTATAGCACAAGGAGAAATCCCCTCACTTTCCTTCTTTGTCCCTAGAAACAAGGACTGGCACAGTGAAAGAAACTGACACTCTCCCTACCTACAGTTTTCTGTCCCTAGAAAAAATGTTTTTTTAAAGCACACTATAGCACAAGGAGAAATCCCCTCACTTTCCTTCTTTGTCCCTAGAAACAAGGACTGGCACAGTGAAAGAAACTGACACTCTCCCTACCTACAGTTTTCTGTCCCTAGAAAAAATGTTTTTTTAAAGCACACTATAGCACAAGGAGAAATCCCCTCACTTTCCTTCTTTGTCCCTAGAAACAAGGACTGGCACAGTGAAAGAAACTGACACTCTCCCTACCTACAGTTTTCTGTCCCTAGAAAAAATGTTTTTTTAAAGCACACTATAGCACAAGGAGAATTCCCCTCACTTTCCTTCTTTGTCCCTAGAAACAAGGACTGGCACAGTGAAAGAAACTGACACTCTCCCTACCTACAGTTTTCTGTCCCTAGAAAAAATGTTTTTTTAAAGCACACTATAGCACAAGGAGAAATCCCCTCACTTTCCTTCTTTGTCCCTAGAAACAAGGACTGGCACAGTGAAAGAAACTGACACTCTCCCTACCTACAGTTTTCTGTCCCTAGAAAAAATGTTTTTTTAAAGCACACTATAGCACAAGGAGAAATCCCCTCACTTTCCTTCTTTGTCCCTAGAAACAAGGACTGGCACAGTGAAAGAAACTGACACTCTCCCTACCTACAGTTTTCTGTCCCTAGAAAAAATGTTTTTTTAAAGCACACTATAGCACAAGGAGAAATCCCCTCACTTTCCTTCTTTGTCCCTAGAAACAAGGACTGGCACAGTGAAAGAAACTGACACTCTCCCTACCTACAGTTTTCTGTCCCTAGAAAAAATGTTTTTTTTAAAGCACACTATAGCACAAGGAGAAATCCCCTAACTTTCCTTCTTTGTCCCTAGAAACAAGGACTGGCACAGTGAAAGAAACTGACACTCTCCCTACCTACAGTTTTCTGTCCCTAGAAAAAATGTTTTTTTAAAGCACACTATAGCACAAGGAGAATTCCCCTCACTTTCCTTCTTTGTCCCTAGAAACAAGGACTGGCACAGTGAAAGAAACTGACACTCTCCCTACCTACAGTTTTCTGTCCCTAGAAAAAATGTTTTTTTAAAGCACACTATAGCACAAGGAGAAATCCCCTCACTTTCCTTCTTTGTCCCTAGAAACAAGGACTGGCACAGTGAAAGAAACTGACACTCTCCCTACCTACAGTTTTCTGTCCCTAGAAAAAATGTTTTTTTAAAGCACACTATAGCACAAGGAGAAATCCCCTCACTTTCCTTCTTTGTCCCTAGAAACAAGGACTGGCACAGTGAAAGAAACTGACACTCTCCCTACCTACAGTTTTCTGTCCCTAGAAAAAATGTTTTTTTAAAGCACACTATAGCACAAGGAGAAATCCCCTCACTTTCCTTCTTTGTCCCTAGAAACAAGGACTCGCACAGTAAAACACACTGACACTCTCCCTACCTATCCTTCTCTTTCCCTAAACTAAAGGAATCCAGGTTAAGCAAGAAAGAAATAAATGTCACTGTCCCTGCCTATGCTTGTCTTTCCCTGCTCCGGAACACACTACACTAGGCCGCCGTGCTGGCGGCCTTTTATAGTGTACTAAACACCCTCAGCAATAATTGGCCACAGGCATCCTGCCTGTGGCCAATCATTGCTCTCCTCGCTGCCGGCGCTGTGATTGGCCAAGCATGTGGGGTCACAGTGCATGCTTGGCCAATCACAGCGCCTGGATGACACTGCGATGGCGTAGTGCATTGTGGGCCGTTCGCGTCACTCGAATTTGGCGCGAACGGCCCAAATCGTTCGATCTTCGTCGAACGATCGAACAGCCGATGTTCGAGTCGAACGTATGTTCGACTCGAACACGAAGCTCATCCCTAGTGGTCACACTAAATATTGATTCGATTTGGATTTCTCTTCTGTTCATTTACTTTTTATTTTGTTAATTGATACTCCTATTCGGCACTTGAAAGCTCATGTTACATTATTGCTTTCTTTGTTTTATGAAAACCAGGCATCTCCCACCTGCTCCTTTTGTTGGTGAATGTTACATCATGCTAATGTCTCCAGCATACCAGGTTCTGAACACAGACCAATTCCATCAAACCATTTAAACAACAGATGGGAAGATAGAAACTTAAGCCAATACCACAGGGCAAATTAATCCTATCACTTTAATACAGTAAGAGAGGTACTTAAAGTATAATTGGACAATAATGTAGCTAATCTATTTGCAGTTGTGATTTATTTATACCATCCTATACATAAGTATTCAGCAGAGGATCGGTCGTATATTAAAAATAATTTGAGAGTATTATTTGCTAGGCAGCCAATAAGGGGAAATACATATTAGGAAACATTTACGAGAACAACAAAAAATATATCTACATTATACCCTTCATTATCCAAATTAAATCTTTCTTATTGGATTTCTGGACAGACGGCCAACACTGCAATGCTGATTGAAGAATACCTTTTCATAAGTAATGTGGTTTGCAGCTGCAAGCAATCAAAATGGAAATACTTTTGCTTATCTGCTTTTAATGCAGGAGAGGTATTCCCCAAAGCAGCTACTACAGACTGCTTGCCTACATTCAGAAACCCTGATGTATCAACGTGTTAGTAGTAACTAGTAAGCGTTTTCATCACAAACCCACACTAACCACAGCAGTGCTCAGCTGAAGTCCTCCTTCCTGGAAACAAAGTAGTAAAGAATGTGACAGCCGGCACTTCTTACTAGTTTTTTTATTAATTAATTATCCTTCCTGCATAGAAGTAACAACCGATGAAAGCAGTTACGTGATTTAAATATTTGTATAAATCTGACCTTGTATTCCCCTTTTAGATCTCCCAACCAGTGGCGGCTGGTGTTTTTTTTTTGCGGGGGGGGCTGCAAACAACCCCTCAGACCCGCTTCCCAATTGGCCGGGAGGAGGATCAGTGTTGCAACAGCGAATATTCATTCACTGTTGCAACACACCTGGGTGGGCTCCGGAGGCAATGTTCTGCGGTCCGAGCCCACCCTATTTTGAAGCCTATTAGAGCATTTGGCTCTATTCAGGTGCTTCAAAAAACACACCCCTGCCATAAGAATTCATGCACCCCGTTCTGAAAGGGGCCGGACTCATGGATAGGGGGCGGTGGTGGCAGGCATAGGGGAGGCGGCGCCCGTGTGTCCACAATGGATGGACCGCCCCTACTCCCAACAACTATGTTGTGCAAAGGCCTTCCTGGTTGAATACAAATTGAATAAATAGTTTAGGTAGGTCCCCATATTACATAGAATTGGTCAATCTAAAGTTGGTTGTACAAGAACTGTATGGCCGCATTGTAATGTGTGTAGCGGGACCCTCAAAATTGGGGTCGCTATGTTGTAAATTTAGGGGCAGTCTGAGCAATAGTATGGCTCAGATTCTATAATTCTGTTTAATATGGACTCTGCTCTGCCATGTTGTTGCCTGGTGTATAGTTCCCCTGGGTCTGTGGTGGCGCTGTTGCCCAGGTCTCGGGTTGAACCACTGGTGACATTGTGGTGTGGTTGGGTGTCTTCTCTCGGCTACCGTGCGGTGGGCGGAGTTCAGACGCCATGTGCTAGGAGTAGAGGAGGAGAGTGGAGAGTGGAGAAGGAGTGTGCCCCATCGGGGTGGTGTGCCAGGGGGATTCCCAGGAGGACCCCTGGTGGCGAAGTCGCGCCCATTGGCCCTGCTGGCGTGGGGTGCGTGAACTGGCCGAGGAGTCTCGGGCACCTTTAGCCCGAGGCTACAGAGTTTCAGGTAGGCCCAGTACCTTCAACTGGGTCTACAACCAACACACTGGAGTCCCAGGGAACCCGTGTGAGGGTGGCCCGCTCTGAAGGAGAGGAAACCGGGGGAGGACCTGTCCGATGGATTGGTGGAGAAATTCACGGTGAAGGAGAGGCCTGGTTACCTATCAGAGGGAAGGATTCGTGAGTTGCAGTATAGATCCTGTAGTGTGTCCCATTGGCACCTATGGTCTCTATTAATCTATGGGAGTTTTCAAAGTTCTAATTCAGTAACTAAAGGATTCTGTGAAATAAATAAAGCCCTTCAAGAAACAGCAGGGGGGAAAAGCCCAGGGCCTGATTGATTTCATATCAAGTACTATAAAAAATAAAAAATAAACAGTTGGTACCAGCGCTATGTAACTATTTTAATAGAATAGGGGAAGATGTTGAAATAAGAAAAGAATCTCTCCTTGCCAATATTTCGATCATACCAAAAACAGGAAAAGATGGAACTATATGTTACAACTATCGACCCATAGCGCTATTAAACACAGACATCAAGCTATATGCAAAAGTATTGGCAACGAGATTAAAAAAATAATGCCGGAACTAATTGATGCAGACCAGGTGGGTTTTGTGGCGGGTAGGGAAGGGAGAGATAATAGTATAAGAACACTATTATTAGTTCAGAAAGAGAGAGAGATGAAACCCCCAGTCGTACTCATGTCAATAGATGCAGAAAAAGCATTCGACTGAGTGGACTGGGGGTTTATGATGAATACACTCAGGTATGTAGGTCTGGGACCAAAGTATATGAGATGGATTAAAAACCTATACACTCACCCAACGGCAAGGGTAAAGGTAAATGGGAGTGTGTCCTCTGTATTCAAGATGTATAATGGAACAAGACAGGGGTGTCCGCTCTCACCCCTCCTGTATGTGTTGGCATTAGAACCATTACTGTCAAATATACGGAATAGCCAGGATATAGGAGGGGTGAGAATTGGAGAGGAGGAACATAAAGTGGCAGCGTATGCAGACGACATTCTCCTATACCTAACAAGGCCAAGGTTGTCATTGCCTAATGTGATCAAAGAAATAAAAAAATATGGGGAGCTTTCAAACTTCAAGATAAACCCAATTAAGACAGTAATCTTCAATTTAGGTATAGATAGAGAAGAAGAAAGATTATTACAGAGAGAATTCCCGTTTACCTGGGGAAAAAAACTTTAATATACTTATGAATTAAGATAACACCAAGGCAAGAAGGTCTGTATCCGGCCAACTTCGTCCCTTTATTAAATGAAATCAAAATAGAATAAAAAAACACCTCCAAGAGACCCATTTCATGGATAGGAAGGATCAACATATTAAAAATGATGATCCTACCGAAAATAACATATAAGCTTCAGATGCTTCCAATAGAAATACCCAATTTTTTCTTTAAGCTGATTAAAACGATCATCCTGAACTACATATGGCAAGGTAAAAAAGCCAGAATTAAACATACACTGCTAACCCGGGAAAAAAAAAGAGGGGGGGTGGCCCTACCAGATTTAAAAAGATACCACAAAGCGATCATATTAGCCAGGTTAATGGAATGGGCAAATCCATACACAAAAAAAAAGTGGGCACAAATGGAAGACACTTTAAGTAAGACTCAGTTAAAAAA
Source organism: Rana muscosa (assembly GCA_029206835.1). Taxonomy (NCBI): domain Eukaryota; kingdom Metazoa; phylum Chordata; class Amphibia; order Anura; family Ranidae; genus Rana; species Rana muscosa. The sequence continues at coordinate 69,515,631 of CM055121.1, read as the reverse complement.
AAATATATGGATACCTCTGAAATTTAGAGCACTAGGTGAAAAAACACATCACATAACTAGAAAAGTATGGAAAACATGGGATACACTATATAGACACGAAAAATCGAAATATAATTCTCCATAGATTCCATTAGCAGACACAAAGTTTTTTATACCAGGAAACGGTACACGAATGGGAAAACAAATGGGAACTGCACAATTAAAGGATATCACTTCACTAGGGAAAATAATGACAAAACAAGAATTAAATAAGAAGCACGGGTGGGACCAGCTCAGTGACTGGGAATATCTTCAAATAAAACATTTTGTAAGCACCATCCCACAACCAATAGGAAATGAAAAAATGCTAACCCCCATAGAAAAGATATGTAGTATAGAGAAGCCCTTGAGGCATGGGATATCGCAGGTATATAAAATACTAACAGAAATAGAAACGGAAGGATCATTACCCTTTTTAGAAAAATGGAGCCAAGATCTAGGTAAAGAAATAGAGGAAAAACAAATAATAGAATCAGTCTATAGTTTTGCATCCGACATAGCAACGATAGAAATAAACTATAAAAACATGGTACGCTGGCATTTGACCCCAGAGAAAATGAATAAAATACATCCTAACAACTCCCCATTGTGCGGAAGGGGATGCGGACTCTTAGGAACGACAATTCATATGTGGTGGGAATGCCCAAAAATAGAGGAGTATCGGACTGAAATCCTGGAGTACATAGAAATAGTAACTGGAGAAAAAAATCTTACAAAATGCCTGGACATGCCTATTCCATGGCACAAACAAAACAAAAAAGGAATACAGAAAAACGTTAGTCCCATCCCTGCTAAACGCGGCAAAGGGGTTAATTCCAAAAAACTGGTTATCAATAAAAAAGCCAACCATAAAAGAATGGATACAGCAAGTTGACTATATTGCTGAGATGGAATACCTGAGCCGAGGAGAGCAGGGAAGGGGGGAAAGTAACAGAGTAAAATGGGAAGAATGTAGAGTTTTCAAATTGTCAGAAAAATATGCGAAAGGAATGATAGAAAAAGATAAATAACAACACAGAGTAGAAATAAGAGAGAAGGGAAAGTGGAAAGAGAAAAAGTAGAGAAAAAAGGAAGGAAATGACAGATCCGGGGGAGGGGGAGGGGGGTAGATGAAAGGGAGGGAGGGATATGGGTAATAGGGTAAAAATGGGAAAATTAGGAAAAATTTATATATTTGTAATCTTTTTGATATGTTGAAACTGTATTACACCAATGTGGGTGTGTGCTGTATAATATTAACAGATTTTCCAATAAAGAATAAATACAAATAAAAATAAAGGATTCTGTGGCAGAGGATCTCTTGGATTTGTCCGTGAAGGGGACTAACTTAAAGAAACCATTCGTGCTTTACTCCGGCTGCTAGAACTGTGAGAGGGATCTATCTGGGTGAGCAAATTCACACTCAGGCTTGAGTGAAGAATAGGGTAACTGGGTGCCGCGTGCCTGAACCTATCTCCCTACCTGCTTTTGTACTATCTTCAACCTATTCCCAAATCTGTTTCCAGCAAGATAAAATAAACTCGTCTGTTTGAAGTTTAAACGTTGTCTGGACATTGGCTTTCTTTCGGGGAGAAGAACAGACTTGTCCCTATATTCTGGGGACGAGAACCAATGGACGGGAGGTAACTCGCTGCAGGATCCAAAATTGTAAGAACACCGCTCAACCACTTATACCAGGAGGATACGGGCATGTGGCACGGTGTGCCTTTATCTCTGCTAAGTGAAAGTAGGCAGGAGAAAAGGGTCCGTGTGCTACATGTGTATGGGGGCTTTTTGTTATAAACAAGCTTCACCATTTAAATAGGGCTGTACACATACAGGCTCTTGAAAAAATGCATAGAGATGCAGGATTTTCACTGCAAGGTCATGGACATGGACATATTAATCACTGAGAATGTGTACATGGGGGCATGTAGGCATCTGTCCATCATTAAATACAAGTCCATGTTTCTTTTCCGAAGGCGACAATGGCACATTGCATGTGTTATATTTAGTCCTTTATGCCTTGTACACACGATTGGAATTTCCGATGGAAAAAGTCAGACGGACTTTTTCCATTGGAAATTCCTACCGTGTGTGTGCCCCATCCGAGAAATTCCGATGAATTCCATCGGAATTTAAATATAGAACATGTTCTATTTTACTCCAATGGAATTCTGTCAGAATTCCGATGTGCTTTTGGCCGAGCAAAAGCCTGATCGTGTGTACGGGGCATTGCTCTTCATAAGTGGATGAGAATCTGAGTTCAAAAATCATCTTTAAGTAAAACAAATGCAGTCTTGAAAGTTGCGTTGCCATTGCTTACACTGCAGGCAGTGTAATGTGCCTTTTACAAAGGGGTGCCACTAGGGATGAGCTTTATGTTCGACTCAAACAATTTGGGGTGTTCGCGGCAAATTCCAAAAGCCGCGGAACACCATTAAAAGTCTATGGGAGAAATCAAAATGTTAATTTTAAAGGCTAATATGCAAGTTATTGTCATAAAAATGAATATTAAGAGGAAACCCGAACCAAAAAAAAAAAAAAAGTGTGGGGGGTCCCCCCAAATTCCATATCAGGCCCGTCAGGTCTGGTATGGATATTAAGGGGAACCCCTTGGCATTTTTTTTTTAAAAATGGCATGGGGTTCCCCCAAAAATCCAGACCTGACGGGCCTGTTATGAAATTTGGGGGGGACCCCAACACTTTTTTTTTGGTTCAGGGTTCCCCTTAATATTCATACCAGACCCAAAGGGCCTGGTAATGGACTGGGGGGCGGGACCCCTGCCGTTTTTTCAATGACTTTGATCTGTATTGCCGGGACCCGACAATTCATGAATAGTAGTTTTAAATTACTTTTTTTCCTTTAGAAATTACATTTTGTGCAGGGACAGTTCTAAGCACGGGAAACATGTGCTACTTTGCAGGCATACTATACACACCCCCCAGGTATGAAATTTAAAGGAATATTTCACTTTTATTGTTTCACATTGTTTTGCATTGATACATGTCCCCTGGGGCAGGAACCAGGTCCCCAAACACTTTTTATGACACTAACTTGCATATTAACCTTTAAAATTAGCACTTTTGATTTTTCATGTTCGTGCCCCATAGACTTTAACGGTGTTCGCGTGTTCGAACAAATTTTTTGCCTGTTCGCATGTTCTGGTGCAAACCGAACCAGGGGGGGGGGGGGGGTGTTCGGCTCATCCTTAAGTGCCACAACGAAAATAAAGAAAACTAACCTCTGTATTCCCCTCCTATGCATACTGCCCACTGTCATACCCTCTGTACTCCTCCTCTACACGTACAGTGGATATAAAAAGTCTACACACCCCTCTTAAAATTTCAGGTTTCTGTGATGTAAAAAAATGAGACAAAGATAAATAATTTCAGAACTCTTTCCACCTTTAATGTGACCTATAAACTGTACAACTCAATTGAAAAACAAACTGAAATCTTTTAGGGGGGGGGGACTAAAATAATGTGGTTGCAGAAGTGTGCACACCCTCTTATAGCTGGGGATGTAGCTGTGTTCAGAATTAAGCAATCACATTCAAACTCATGTTAAATAGGAGTCAGTACACACCTGCCATCATTTAAAGTGCCTCTGATTACCCCAAATAAAGTTCAGTTGTTCTAGTAGGTCTTTCCTGACTTTTTGTTAGTCGCATCCTACAGCAAAAGTCATGGTCTGCAGAGAGCTTCCAAAGCATTAGAGGGATCTCATTGTTAAAAGGTATCAGTCGGCAGAAGGGTACAAAAGAATTTCCAAGGCATTAGATATATCATGGAACACAGTGAAGACAGTCATCATCAAGTGGAGAAAATATGGCACAACAGTGACATTACCAAGAACTGGACGTCCCTCCAAAATTGATGAAAAGACGAGAAGAAAACTGGTCAGAGAGGCTGCGAAGAGGCCTACAGCAACAATAAAGGAGCTGCGGGAATATCTGGCAAGTACTGGCTGTGTGGTATATGTGACAACAATCTCCCGTATTCTTCATATGTCTGGGCTATGGGGGTAGAGTGGCAAGACGGAAGACCTTTCTTACAAAGAAAAACATCCAAGCCTGGCTAAATTTTGCAAAAACACATCTGAAGTCTCCTAAAAGGATGTGGGAAAATGTGTTATAGTTTGATGAAACCAAGGTTGAACTTTTTGGCCATAATTCCAAATGATATGTTTGGTGCAAAAACAACACTGCACATCAGCAAAAGAACACCATACCCATAGTGAAGCATGGTGGTGGCAGCATCATGCTTTGGGGCTGTTTTTCTTCTGCTGGAACAGGGGCCTTAGTCAAGGTAGAGGGAGTTATTATATTATTATTATTATTATTATTATTATACAATTTATATAGCGCCAACAGTTTCCGCAGCACTTTACAATGTATAGGGGGGACTACACAATTACAGTACAGTTCAATACAAAAGGTACAGGAGAATTATGAACAGTTCCAAATACCAGTCAATATTGGCACAAAACCTTCAGGCTTCTGCTAGAAAGCTGAACATGAAGAGGAACTTCATCTTTTAGCATGACAATGACCCAAAGCATACATCCAAATCAACAAATGAATGGCTTCACCAGAAGAAAGTTTTGTAATGGCCCAGCCAGAGCCCAGACCTGAATCCCATTGAAAATCTGTGGGGTGATCTGAAGAGGGCTGTGCACAGGAGATGCCCTCGCAATCTGACAGATTTGGAGTGTTTTTGCAAAGAAGAGTGGGCAAATATTGCCAAGTCAGGATGTGCCATGCTGATAGGCTCATACCCAAAATGGCCGAGTGCTGTAATAAAATCAAAAGGTGCTTCAACAAAGTATTAGTTTAAGGGTATGCAGACTTATGCAATCATTTTTTATTTTTTTATTTTTACTTCCCTCCACCTAAAAGATTTCAGTTTTTTGTTCAATTGAGTTGTAGTTTATAGGTCACATTAAAAGGTGAAAAAAGTTCTGAAATGATTTATCTTTTATTTATCTTATCTATTTTTTTACATCACAGAAACCTGACATTTTAACAGGGGTGTGTCGACTTTTTATATCCATTGTATTACCTACTGAGTCCTCAGTACTCCTCTCCTGCACATGTAGCCTGTCAAGTGTGTACTTACCGAGGCTGAGATGCCGAGAGCGGTTCACCCTTGAGACTTGACGCACTCCGCCCCCTGGAGGTGAGACAGGGAGAGGATGGCACGAAGAGGCACTGGCTATCAGCAGGTGGGGTAGTCTTGCTAGATGGTCTGGTAGAGCTTGGTAGACCAAGAACAGGCTGAGGGTCAAACACCAGGCGGGTGCGAGTTCTTTGCAGGATCCAGCTGGAGACACAAGTCCAGAGCAAACGGGGATCAGAGCAAGTAGACGGGAGACTGAGTCCGGGTGCGGGCTGCTGGTGCAGGAAGTGCAGCCCGAGGGTCTAACACAGTAGACGAGCAACAAGTCCGGAGAGGTACAAGCAGCAGGTCAGGGCTGTAGATTAGTAGCAAGTCCGGGATGCAGGCAGAAGGTCCGGGGCTGGAGACAAGTAGCAGGTCCGGGTCACAGGCCGGGGGTCAAACACAGGCAGAAGGAGAAATTCGTGAAACAAGCCGAGGGTCAGGTCCAGGAGAGAGGAGAAGAGTAGTCAAGCCGATCCGGGTCACAACAGGAGTTCAGATGCAGATACAGGAAACCAGGTACAACAGGAAGCTGACAACAAACCAGCAACCTGTCAGTGCAGCTAGGCCTCTTTATATAGGCCCGCCAGCATTCCTATTGGCGCACTAACGCACATGCGCGCGCGCCATTCCACCGGCCCGCGCACGCGTCGGGGTGCCGTTCCGCCGTGCGTGCGTGCAGGGCGCCGGCTGGCGCGACTGAATTGAAGATTTCTCTGACACAGCCTCTTGTCATACCCTGCACATTTCACTCCTTCACATACTGCCCCATGTCAGGCCATCTGCACTCCTCTCCTGCACATACTGCCCACTGTCACACCACCAGAACTCTTCTTCTACACATCCACTGCCATACCCCCCACATTCCTCTCCTCTACATACTGCCCTTCGTCATACCCTATACACCCCTCTCCTTCACATACTGCACACTGTCATATCCTCCACACTACTCTCTTGAACATACTGCACACTGTCATATCCTCCACACTCCTCTCCTATACATACTGCCCACTGTCACACCATTAGAACTTCTCTCCTACACATACTATCCACTGCCATACCCTCCACACGCCTCTCTTTCACAGACTGCTCATGTCAGATGTTTTGCATTCCTCTCCTATGCATGCTGCCCATTGTCATAACCTCTCCTGCACATCCTGCTCCTCGTCATACCCTATACACTTCTCTTCTATCACATACTGCCCACTGTCATACCGTCTGCACTTCTCTCGGCACTCACTGTGGTGCTGTGACAAGGAAGAGGTGAGCTGCAGTCTGTGTGCATAACTCCTCATTCACCCATCTTCCTGTCAGCAGCGCCAAGAACAAAACAGAGAGAGGACAGAGCAGCTTTACAGAGGGGGGACACTGTGAATGACAGTAGGCTCTGTGTAATCCCGGTGTCCTGTCGGTATGAGTCCCCCATCGGATAATGCCCGGGCTGCTCTGCGCAGACGCAGCTCATGAGCAAACAGAGCCAACGGAAATCTCTGAGGCTGATCAGCTGTTCTTCAGGTGTACACGGCGCATGCGCAAGCAACACGCCGCTCACGCCCGATGCTCGGGGCGGGTTATACATTCAATTACATCAAGAGACGGAATAAAACAAGGAGCGGATGCTTTTCTCTAAGGGGCGGATGCTTTTCTCAAAGGGGCGGATGTATTCTTGAGCAGTGCTCTTATGGGGAATGGTTTTCCTCAAAGGGGCGGATGCTTTTCTTAACCAGTTGTCTACCGCCCACCGTCAAATGACGGCAGGCGGAAGACTCTCTTGTTCTGACAGGACGTCATATGACGTCCTGCCTTTAAAAGCAGCTAGGGGGCGCGCACGCGCGCCCGCCGTGTCGCTGGGGACCCAATGCGCGTGCCCAGTAACCGAGCAGGACAGTGGATCTGTGTGTAACAGATCCATGTCCTGTCAGGAAGAGGAGACCGATGGTGTGTCCCTTGTACATAGGGACAACCATCAGTCACCTCCTACAGTCAGTCCCCTCCCCCCACAGATAGAACACATCTAGGAAACACATTTAACCCCTTCCTCGCCCCCTAGTGTTAACCCCTTCCCTGCCAGTCACATTTATACAGTAATCAATGCATTTTTATAGCAGGGATCGCTGTATAAATGTGAATGGTCCCAAAAATGTGTCAAAAGTGTCCGATGTGTCCACCGCAATATCGCAGTCACAATAAAAATCGCAGATCGCCGCCATTACTAGTAAAAAAAAAAAAATGCTATAAATCTATCCCCTATTTTGTAGACGCTATAACTTTTGCGCAAACCAATCAATATACGCTTATTGCGATTTTTTTTTACCAAAAATATGTAGAAGAATACGTATCGGCCTAAACTGAGGAAAATGTAAAAACTTTTTTTTAAATGGATATTTATTATAGCAAAAAGTAAAAAATATTGTGTTTTTTTTCAAAATTGTCGCTCTTCTTTTGTTTATAGCGCAAAAAATAAAAATCGCAGAGGTGATCAAATACCACCAAAAGAAAGCTCTATTTGTGGTAAAAAAAGGGACGTAAATTTCGTTTGGGAGCCACGTCGCACGACTGAGCAATTGTCATTCAAAGTGTGACAGCGCTGAATGCTGAAAAATGGCTTGGGCAGGAAGGGGGTTTTCGTGCCCGGTAGGCAGGTGGTTAAAGGGGCGCCCTTCAGTTGTGTAAACACGCCACGCAAAGACGTGTACTTCATTGAGAAAACCATTCCCCATAAGAGCACTGCTCAAGAATACATCCGCCCCTTTGAGAAAAGCATCCGCCCCTTTGAGAAAAGCATCCGCTCCTTGTTTTATTCCGTCCCTTGATGTAATTGAATGTATAACCCGCCCCGAGCATCGGGAGCGAGCGGCGTGTTGCTTGCGCATGCACCGTCTACACCTGAACAATAGCTGACCATCCTCAGAGATTTTTGCCGGTGTTGTGTTACACTATGTGATTATTCTTGCTCTGTGTCTTTAAGATCTGTCCCTTTCTTTCTAGCTGAACTCTCTCTCTCACCGTAGTTCTTTATATATCTCCTCCACTTCCTGATTCTGGTCATTACTCCTGTATATCTTCCATGCTAAACATCTTACATGTGGCTTACAACTGCAACGTTTTTCTACCTATGAATATCCATCATTAAACGGAACATTCGAAAGGATTCATCGTCTGTCATCCTAACTGTGAGTTTATTCATTGAGTTAAACTGCCTGTATCGATGCAAGGGATGAATATCAAACCAGCTTGAGTAAGGCCTACTTAAACCTGGAGATGAACTTTATCGCTTTATAGTTGAGACAGAACAGTAGAAAAACTGAGTTTCACAGCCTAATTACAAGATTTCTGCATGTCAGTACTGAAACAGACAAGATTTACTGCCCTCATAGCAAGACAGAAGGGACAGAGCAGCACATGGCAGCCTTATAGCCTGAGACAATCTGCACAGTGTCATATTTCAGCACACAGATCCTGCCTGCTTTCACAGTCAGTCTGCTATCATGAGTGACCAAGCTTCTGCATGGGAACTCACATCTACCTCCTCACAAGTTCCTGAAGAAACTGAGTTACCCAAACGCTCAGTTAAACCCACTTGGAAAGTAATGGAGAATTATGAAGCTTCAAGGACTGAATTGTCAAATAGCTTGGAATTAGTCTGGGAGAAAATCCTTGCTGAAGCCAATACAGTGTCTGTTGAACGTGAACTACTGACACTAGAGGGCGCCATTAAACAACTTTCTGCCTCATATGAGCTTTATCAGCTTACCAGCATCAAATTCACTAATGTCTTACAAAACATGAAGTCAGAAAATGCGATGATGCAATTAAAGCGTGTCAATGCTCTCAATATTGAAAGAGACAGTTTTATCCAGCAAACCAGATTAAAGGCAGAAGCAAAAATAAAGCTGTTACAGGACACTGCATCTCACAGATCTGTTTCCACCAGACGTTCTAAAAACTCGTCAAGATCCCATAGTTCAAGTTACTCAACACTCAGTGAGCGACTTATTAATGCCCGCGCTGAAGTGGAAGCCAGCAAAGTGCAGGTGGCATATGCAGAAAAAAGAGCAGAGTTGGAAGCGCAGTCAGCACGTCAAAGAGCAGAGTTGGAAGCTCAGAGAGCAGAGTCGGAAGCGCAGTCAGCCCGTCAAAGAGCAACAATGGAAACCTTAAATGAACAGTGTAAACATGACGCAGCTATGGCAAAGCTAAGGGTCCTACAGCAAGCTATCAGTGCAGATGAAGGTGCAAGTGAGAAAGACAGCATTAACCTAAACATAGCAGATATGGAAGACCCCCTCAAACGCACTAAAGACTATGTCCTAAGCCACTGCAGTGCACACTCCATTGTCTCCAATGCTCCCGACTACATAGAGACTCCTTCACAGCTTCAAGTTAAAGAGGTTCCAGCAACTTCCTGCACTCAAAATCACTCCACTGCATTTCCTACCTCCCTACCTTGCCTGCCTTCATACGTCACAGAGCATCAGCGCAAGCTTCAAGCAAGTCATCAATCTCCAGTCATCGGTACAGCCTTGAATCAACGTACCATTGGAACAACTGACTTCAAGCAAGCAACTCACCTGGATGCATCTGCTGCACCATATTTCCCTGTGTCCTTTAACAACAATGTCAAAGATAACGCAATCAGCACCATACAGCCAACAGCATCTCACATAAAGGCGGAGACAACTGAGACAGAAGAGTTTGTGAGGTACATGCTTCGCAGAGAGCTCACAAAGACTGGTCTTACAAGTTTTGATGACCAACCTGAGAACTACAGAAGTTGGAAATGTGCCTTCAGAACTACAATCAGCAATATTGGCATTACAGCTGATCAAGAATTGAATCTGCTGATCAAATGGCTTGGTCCTCTATCTGCTGCACGTGTTAAGCCATTAAGATCGGTTTTCATGGACAATCCTACTGCAGGCCTCACAGCTGCATGGGAGCGACTAGAGCAAAGTTATGGCAGTCCAGAAGCTATAGAAAATGCTTTGTTCATGCGTCTGGAAACTTTCCCAAAGATATCCGGTAAGGACAACAAGGAGTTCCAGAGACTGAGTGACCTTCTCCTTGAGCTTCAGCTAGCCAAGACAGACCCAAAACTACCTGGACTGAGTTACCTTGACACTCCAAGAGGGGTAAACCCAATTGTCTCCAAGCTCCCGTATGGTTTGCAAGAGAAATGGACTGCACTAGGGTCATCATACAAAAGAGAGAACAAGGTTTCCTTCCCTCCATTCTCTTTCTTCTGTGAATTCATCAGGGAAATTGCAGAGACCAAGAACGATCCAAGTTTTTCCTACGGTGAGTACAGCCTCTTCTCACCCTTTCCTAAGAGTACCAGTCTTCAGGGCAACTACAGAAACCATAGAGGCCCAGTGTCCATGAAAAAGACTGACATCCTTCCCACTCCTACCACAGTTCTGGCCACGAACAAACAGAGTAGGAAGATTGAAAACCCTAACAGAGAGTGTCCCATACACAAGAAGCCACACCCCCTCAATAAATGTATCGGCTTTAGGAAAAAGCCTCTGGAAGAGCGCAAGGAGCTTTTAAAGACATTTAGGGTATGTTTCAGGTGCTGTGCTTCTACAGAACATTTTGCAAGGGACTGTAATGTGTCCATCAAGTGCATAGAGTGTGGCTCTGAAGAACATGTGCAAGCCCTCCATCCTCTTGAGCCCAGCTCTGCACAACTTGCCAACACTCCTCCCAGGTTAACGCATGGCGGGGAGAATACAGACCAAGTGCCTAATTCTACCATCATTTCTTCATCCTGCACTGAAGTTTGTGGAGAAGACCGCTGTGGTAAGTCCTGTGCTAAGATATGCTTGGTGAACATATACCACAAGGATCAACCAGAAAAGTCTCTAAAGGCATATGCTATCTTAGACGATCAGAGCAATCGATCACTTGCAAAATCGGAATTGTTCAATCTATTTGAAATAAAAGGCGAAGCTCATCCTTACACCTTGGGTACCTGTAGTGGAACTATAGAGGTTTCTGGAAGAAGGGCTCATGGACTCATGGTATCTTCTCTCAAAGGTAACTTGCAATTACCCTTACCTACACTTGTTGAGTGCAATCAGATACCTGCTAACAGGGAAGAAATCCCTACTCCAGCTGCTGCTTTCCATAACCCTCACCTCAAGGTAATAGCAAATGAGATACCGCCGCTTGACAAAGATGCTCAGATCCTTCTTCTGTTAGGAAGAGACATTCTAAGAGTTCACAAGGTACACAGACAAGTCAGTGGACCCCCAGATGCCCCATTTGCCCAGCGCACAGATCTAGGGTGGGTCATCAGAGGCAATGTCTGCATAGGCAAAATGAAAAGACCTACCAACATTTCGTCATTCAAGACAAATGTTCTGCCAAATGGCCGAAACACTTACTTTGAGCCATGCCCACATCACTACTGGGTGAAAGAGAAGATAGCCAGCCATAAATGGCAACATGGTATCTCAGGTGACACAAGCCCTTTCTCCTGCCATGATGGTGACTTCGGGTCTACAGTGTTTAATGCAACCAGTGAAGATGACATACTGGCTCCTTCAATGGAAGACAAAGAATTCATCAAGGTAATGGACAATGAGTTCTTTCAAGATGACTCCAATAACTGGGTAGCACCCCTACCCTTTCGTCTCCCAAGAGAGAGATTGCCCAACAACTTACAGCAGGCCATCAGTAGATTCTCCTCCTTAAAGCGAAACTTAGGCAGGAAACCAGAGATGCAAAAGCACTTTGTGGACTTTATACAAAATGTATTTGACAGAGATCATGCAGAGCCTGCTCCCCCACTAAAGGAGGGAGAAGAATGCTGGTACCTTCCATCCTTTGGCGTGTATCACCCACGCAAACCAGACCACATCAGAGTTGTCTTTGATTCCAGTGCTCAGCACAAAGGTGTTTCTCTTAACAACATGCTCCTTACTGGACCCAACTTGAACAACAGTCTAATAGGAGTCTTGATTCGTTTCAGACAAGAGCCTGTAGCAGTAATGGCCGACATTCAACAGATGTTTCACTGCTTCATCGTCAGAGAAGACAACAGAAACTACCCCAGGTTTCTATGGCACAAGGACAATGACCTCAACAAGGAAGTTATAGATTATCGCATGAAGGTACATGTCTTCGGTAACAGTCCTTCCCCAGCAGTGGCAAATTATGGGCTAAGGAAAACAGCTCAGACTGGAGAAGTTGAATATGGATCTGATGCCCGTCAATTTGTTGAAAGAAACTTCTACGTTGACGACGCACTTAAGTCCTTTCCAACTGCTAAAGAAGCAATTGATCTTCTCACCAGAACAAAGGAGATGCTGTCTGTAGCAAACCTTAGACTGCACAAGATTATATCCAACAGCCAGGAACTTATGAATGCCTTTCACTCTGAGGACTATGCCACTAGTCTAAAAAACCTTGACTTAGGTACAGATGTGCCTCCTGTACAGCGAAGTCTGGGTTTGTTGTGGAACATCAAGCAAGACAAATTCACCTTCCAAGTGTCAACTTGTGACAAACCCTTCACTAAGAGAGGAGTCCTGTCCGTGGTGAATAGCATCTATGACCCACTGGGTTTCCTTGCTCCAGTTACCATTCAAGGTAAGATTTTACTAAGACAGTTGTCTACTGAGAACATAGACTGGGATACTCCCTTGCCTAGTGAGAATCAACACAAGTGGGAAAGGTGGAGATATTCTTTGAAGTCACTAGAAAAACTTCAGATTCCCCGTTGCTATGTTCCAGGTTCCATTTCAACTGCTAACCGGAGAGAGATTCATATTTTCTCTGATGCATCAGTTGAAGCTATTGCTGCAGTAGCCTATTTGAAGACCTCTGAACTGAATGGAGAATCACAATGTAGTTTTGTCCTAGGCAAGGCAAAACTCACTCCCAAGCCTGCACATACCATACCAAGACTTGAACTTTGTGCAGCCGTGCTAGCAGTAGAAATTGCAGAGGTCATACGAAGTGAAATGGACACTACAATTGATTCTTTCACCTTCTATACAGACAGTAAGGTAGTACTTGGTTACATAAACAACCAAACAAAACAATTTTATGTGTACGTCAGCAACAGGGTTGAACGTATCAAGAGATTCTCTCTACCAAGTCAATGGCATCACGTTCCCACTGAACTCAACCCAGCTGACTGTGGGACCAGAGCCGTGTCACCTGCCGCTCTTCAGGACAGCTTATGGCTGTTACCTCCAAGGTTTCTGCGTGAGGACTCTTACTTACTCCCTATTGACACCACCTATGGGCTAGTAAACCATGAAGATGATAAGCAAATAAGAACTGTGAACACCTCACTCCACACTTCTGTAAGTACAAAACAGAAGCTGCAGTCACACCGTTACAGGCATCAATGGAAGCAGGTGCAGGATCTAGCCAATGTGTTCTGGCATCGCTGGAAGAAAAAGTATCTTCACCACCTTCAAGGTTGTAACAAATGGCAAGCATCTAAGCCGAATCTTAATGTTGAAGACCTCATCCTTCTAAAAGACAAGGAAGTTTGTCAAAATAAGTGGCCTATGGGTCTTATTAATAAAGTTATGCCCAGCGACGATAACAAAGTCCGGAAAGGTAGAAGTCAAGGTGACCAAGGGAGGATCGACACAAACCTTTAGTCGACCAATTACAGAGTTAGTACTCCTTTTGCCAGGTGAGTGACTTGTGCAAGGACTAGTCATGTTGTTTGCACGGCGGGGAGTACATTGCTGCCATCTACAGGTTCTATTCAGAACTTTGGAATTATTTGAAGACATCATACTGTGACTTTATGTTCTTCATCCTGTTGAACTTACATTTATTATTTGCTTGTTGCATGTTTTTCATTACAGGTTCCAGGACATTCGTCAGTATTGGACTTTTTGAAAATATATATTTTAGTTTAAGGCTATGAAATCTAAAGATTTCAGACGGGGAGTGTTGTGTTACACTATGTGATTATTCTTGCTCTGTGTCTTTAAGATCTGTCCCCTTCTTTCTAGCTGAACTCTCTCTCTCACCGTAGTTCTTTATATATCTCCTCCACTTCCTGATTCTGGTCATTACTCCTGTATATCTTCCATGCTAAACATCTTACATGTGGCTTACAACTGCAACGTTTTTCTACCTATGAATATCCATCATTAAACGGAACATTCGAAAGGATTCATCGTCTGTCGTCCTAACTGTGAGTTTATTCATTGAGTTAAACTGCCTGTATCGATGCAAGGGATGAATATCAAACCAGCTTGAGTAAGGCCTACTTAAACCTGGAGATGAACTTTATCGCTTTGTAGTTGAGACAGAACAGCCGGTGTTCTGTCGGTATGGGTCCCCCGTGGAATAATGCCCGGGCTGGACTGCGCATGCGCAAATGGAGCCAGCGAAAATCTCAGAGGATGATCAGCTGTTGTTCAGGTGTAGACGGCGCATGCGCAACTAACACGCTGCTCGCTCCTGATGCTCGGGGCGGGTTATACATTCAATTACAACAAGGGATGGAATACAACAAGGGGCGGATGCTTTTCTCAAAGGGGCGGATGTATTCTTGAGCAGTGCTCTTATGGGGAATGGTTTTCTCAATGAAGTACACGTCTTTGCGGGGCGTGTTTACACAACTGAAGGTGCCTCTTTGAGAAAAGCATCCGCTCCTTGTAAAGACGTGTAGTTTATTGAGAAAACCATTCCCCATAAGAGCACTGCTCAAGAATACATCCGCCCCTTTGAGAAAAGCATTCGCCCCTTGTTGTATTCCATCTCTTGATGTAATTAAATGTATAACCTACCCGGAGCATCGGGAGCGAGCGGCGTGTTGCTTGCACATGCGCTGTGTACACCTGAAGAACAGCTGATCAGCCTCGGAGATTTTTGTCTGCTCCGTTTGCACATGCGCTGCGCCTGCACAGAGCAGCCCAGGCATTATGCGACTCATACCGACAGAACACCGGCCAGCTGTTGTCTCTTTTTCTCCCTCCCTCCTAGCAACAGATATGGACCAATCAGCAAACAGGAGAGGAGCATCATGGGACATGTAGTCCCTAAAGAGATAAAGAGATGCTGTCTATTACAAATAATGGACTATAGCCCCCAGTAGGGTGACCACATCTCTAAACTGCCATTCAGGGACACACCCCCCCCCCCCCCACAAAATATGATTTTTTTTTGCAGATTTTTGGGGCAGGGGCGTTTGAAATTAGCGGACCCGTGTGCAAGATCAAAAAGTGGGCCCTAGGCATCAACAGGAACAACAATATGGTGCGCAAAGTGCGTCGTGGTGAACATGTGGACATGTCTTAAATTGCGCTAAATATTGGCTTAAAGGGTGTGTTGTTAAAGAGAGTCTGAGATGACTTGTATAGTGCAGAATGTGGTAATGTTAAATAGGGAATGCAGAGTGTATGGCGGGGGGTAATATTGTCCCGGAATGAGCTTCCTGGGACACGGGACAAAAATCTCCAATCAGGGATGATCCCGGGCAATCCGGGACACGTGGGCACACTAGCCCCCAGCTAGCCCTGTACAGTGAAGAGAAAAGAACCTGTTTGAACCAGGCAGTTTGGTTTTCTGGTTAGACAAGACAAAAGTGAATGTGACAAGATTGTGTCAAAGAACTTCCCCTACAGCCACAGAGAGAGAAAGAGGCAGGGACAGGCACCTGCAGTAAATTGTGATTCCTAACAGAAAGACTAAGCCTGAAGGATACTTCTAGAGTGTGAAGAACACATGGAGGGGACAACGCTGTGACACGAGAGCAGAGGAAAGAGCCACCACCAGGACACAGGACTCGCTGTGCTACCTACCTGGGTCACCACAGGCAACCCGAGAGTGAATTTAGAATTTGGATGAAAAGTTTAGCACTGGGAAACACCGTTTGAAAGATAAAGAAGTGCATTTTATATACAACTATATAGATCAGACCAAAATGAGGGCCAGTCCCTCAAAATCGGGGACAGCTATGCTGAAAGTGAAAGAAAATCCAACATTTTGAGTGATCACCAGAACAGGAATATAGGAGAAATCTTCTAATGGGGCACTAGTTTTGGTGACCCCCAGTGACAAGTGATTCCCTTACTTTGAAAAGATTTCCTCTCACTTTCTGTTGTGGCTATTTGAGGTTAAATTTGAACATTTGAAGTTTATTTTTGTACTAAAAACCATTATGATTAGTCACCATGTTTTCATATTAACCGAGGACATCTAGTGGTGCAAATAATGTACTGCAATACTTCTAATAATTCCCCACTATCTAAGCCAGTTGTTCTCCACCTTTCCAATGCTGTGACCTCTTGATAACATTTACCAAGTTGTGGGGACCCCTAACAGAATTTTTTTTTTGTACCGTGGGTTGTCAGCACCCAAGGCAAGACAAGTAATTTGCACCCCTAACCCACGGACATTTAGCGCTCCCCGAGTCCCTTCCACTCATACAGTATACAAAACCCTAATGCCGCGTACACACAATCGTTTTTAATGTCATTTTTAAAAACGACGTTTTTCTCGACGTGATTTTTCTTGTTTCCTCTCAAGCCTGTCTTGCATACACACGTTCATTAAAAAAAACGCTCAAGCAAATCGCAGTGACGTACAACACGTACGACGGCACTATAAAGGGGAAGTTCCGTTCGAATGGCGCCACCCCTCATGTTAGTAAAGTTTGTTGAGCGACGATTCGCGCTTTTCAGCCTCGTGCTTTTCAGTCCGTTACAGCGTGACGAATGTGCTATCTCCATTACGAACGCTAGTTTTACCAGAACGAGCGCTCCCGTCTCATATTTGATTCTGAGCATGCGCGTTTTTTTTCCCCTCGTAAAAGCATACACACTACCGTTTTTTACGTCGTTAAAAAAAACAACGTGAAAAACGACGTGAAAAAATAGAGCAGGTTCTCATTTTTTTTAGGCCATTTTTCACGTCGTTAAAAATGCTCTGGAGCCTACACACGATCGTTTTTAATGCCCAATTTAAAAAATTGCATTTTTAACGACGTGAAAAACGATCTTGTGTATGCGGCATTATGGTACATTTTAGGATGTACCACTCTTTGTTATTCTTTCTTTCCCTATTATCTCTCTCTATCATAATTTCCTGTTTTTTTTCCCCCATCCCTCTCTCTAGCCATCTTTCTTGTTCTTTCTCTTATTCTTTCTCTCCCTTTTTCTTTGTTCCTCCCCCTCTTTTCCTCTCCCTTCCATGTATTCTCTATTTTTATTCTGTCTCTTACTCCTAGGTGGGGGGATGGGGGGAATGGGATGAGTGGCAGTGCTGGCAGGAAGTTGGGATGAGTGGCAGAGCTGGTGGGGGGTGGGATCAGTGGCAATGCTGTGGGGGGAATTCTGATCAGCCAACTTAGGTGCTCTTGATCAAGGTCATCTGCTGATCCGAGAACTGTAGTGGGGACTTTTAATGCCAACTATAATCACAGGTAGTGTTACTCACTGTGTCTCCGACTTTGTAGTGTCTCGCAGCAGTGACACCTATGCCAATATCAGGAGATAGGGTCTCCTCCAGCCCCTCCCACTTCACATTCCTCACCAGTCAGCTGACCTCTATTCTCTGCCCCCCAGCCATGCCGTGAACTGAATGGGTGGCTGCGTAAAGGCTGGGAGAGCGCTGCAGGCTTCAGGAACAGCGCATCATTTGGTGACCCCTGGCAAATCGTCTTTTGACTCCCGAGGGGGTCCTGACCCCAGGTTTAGAACCACTGATCTAAGCACTGCAAGATACCGATACCCTTCTAACAGACATCCTCCAGTGAAAAGGCAATAAATAATACATTTAATTTATCATCATAAAGTGGCATCCCATTTATCATCATAAAATTCCATTCCATTTGGAATTTAAATCAGATGGGTGTTGTGTTTGAAGAAGAAAAAAATAATAATCAGTACACCTTTGAAAAACATCTAGAATATGTTATCACCTCAAATCTCTGATTTTACTCTCTACACTTGTTGCATGTTCAGTAAGTTACAGCCTAAAGCCTTGCCAGCAATTTATATATTACAGTTCTTATATGTACTTTAAAAAAATGTATTGAGTTTTGCAGTTTATTTATTGTAAGCTTTCTTACCTTTTCTTCAAAGTAGGAAAAAACCTCCCTGATCAAACATCAAGGTCTGAGAGAAGAAAAAGATATTAGGAGAAACTGCACAAACTAAAATTTGGACATTACATTAAAGCGGGATTCCACCCGTGAATTTTTATTTATTTAAAAGTCAGCAGCTACTAACACTGTAGCTGCTGACTTTTAATAAGGACACTTACCTGTCCTACTCTCCCGCGATGATGGCCCCCCGATGTCGATTCCCTCGATCGGTGCAGGTCCTGCGCCGCCATCCACACTAAGGGAAACAGGCAGTGAAGCCTTACGGCTTCACTGCCCGTTTCCTACTGCGCATGCGCGAGTCTCGCGCCGACTTGTGAATGGGCGGCTGCTCTCTGAGATTACACATAGTTCCCAGAAAGCAGCGCGCCCCATTCACCAGAAGAGGATGGGGAAGAAGACAGACCGCGGTTAGGGAAGAGGCAGATTATGGACTTCTGCATAGCAACAGGTATTTCGGGTGAGTATAAATTCTGGGTGGAACTCCACTTTAAGGGTGTAAGTAGGGTTGAAAAGGGCAGTATTTTCAGCATGAAATTGAGATTACAATTGTAGCACTACCCCTGTAGGAGCTGCTGGTTATTTTTGGTCCTGCCGTTACCCCACACTTCACCGCCCCAGAACTTTGAGTCTAAATTGGGCAATGTGCCCACAGATGCATGCACCAGTCACTTAGTCTTTTTCCAATGTTTTTTTATTAAACACAGCTTGCAGCAGTAGAGGGATGGAGGGTTAGGGGAATTCAGATACCTTGTGCAGATCACAGCCGGAATGATGCATGGACAAAAGTCTCTGCCAAAGACTCAATGATAGTAATAAACTGTTGAACAATCCTCTGCCACAGGATTTGGTAATCAGTAATTGACTAAGCGAACACAGCTACACAGTACCAAAGTCCTTTAAGCCATCCGGCAGTACTGTGAGGTAGATTGGTTAGGATGCATCCTCCAATTGAGTCACCAGGCTCTTCTTGAGATACCAGCCTTCTGCTCGGTCCTCTCCAAGAAGAGTCCTCCCCTGGATCTTCCAATTTCTTGGCTTTTTCCCGCAGGCAAGACAGCACAGGACCATCCCCAGACCAATAGGCCCCAGACAGACTTCCGGGCCCACTTGCAGTAACGTAGAAGAGGAGTTGTCACATACCTTAGGCCAGGCGGGCCATGAGGTCAGAGAGCGAGAAAAATGGCGTCTGCCCCTTAAGTATCCTCTCCCAGAATGCACAGCGGTAAACCACTCCCACTGGGCTGTTTTTGGGGAAGGGACACCCAATACACTCCAGCCTGTTGTATTTCCAACACTGGCCGGTGGTGACAACGACACCTACCGGCGACAGTGGGAAATGCTCCCAACACAGCCAAAGATGGAACAGAGGCTAATTTAGCCATAAACATTACGTTCTGAACTATGTACAATTCAGATGACCCACTAAATTTACATGATAGCGCCTGGTCAACAGGAGCAGGGCGCTACACAATAATACTGGGGAATGATCTCTATCTAGCAGGTTGTAGGCTTAAAACAGAGTTAACTAAGGCCAATAACCCCGGGGAGCAGGGTTGGGGCACAGGATACCCCAAAAAATTGTATATTCTGTATCTCTACTCAGTCAACACAGGAGAAAGGACCTTTTAGCCAAACCGGCAGTTGGTACTTTTCAGATTGTAAAGTAACTTTAAAAGGTTATGTCGTCCTTACCAAAAATTGCCGATGCAGGTAAGGGAAGCCTGTAGAGAAAAAATAAACTGCGTAGTCTTGGTAAAAGTTGGATAATGCCCTTGCATTTGTGTAGGCAATTTAGGTACTCCCTGAAGCCCGGCCAAAAAAACTCCAACAGGTGGCATTATCCAATCCTGGCTTGTTGCTAGGATGTTGCTAAGACACTCCCAGCGATTATTGCTCATCCCATTACAGGAACAAGCTCCCAAACAGGGCCCTGCATGTGCGGTCCACAATTTGCTCCATTTCAGCATTGGTGAGCTCAGCACTATTGCAACAAGGGAGAGAGAGAGCGCATGCGAGGGGGTTTGAATCGGCTGAGAGTGTCTTATCAACATCCTAGCAACAAGGTTGTCCAGGGGAATGGCATATCTGGGAGTTTTTTTTTTAACCGAACCAAACTATAGCAAGAGCAATATTTAAATCAGTTCTCCACCCTGTTTGAAAAAAATAAATAAAAAAGTCAGCAGCTACAAATAGTTGCTGACTTTTAATAAAAGGATACTCACCTGTCCAAAGATCCAGCACATCCTCAACTGAACCGGTTCTTTGATGGTCTTCGGGTCCCCAGCACCAGCATGTTTACTGTGGGCAGCTGACTATGATTCCTTGCGGCTTCACAACTGGTTGCGCATGCGTGAGCCGCGCTTTGCTTTGTGAATGGTCCCGCAGCCTTCTGGGAAGTGTGACATGTCCCAGAAGCTTGCAGGCAGGGATGGGGGAGGGGATGAGAACTTTCAGTGGATAGCCGCAGTTATCCGACCGGAAGTGGGAGCAGGTACCTGTCAAAACCCCTTTAGGGTGAAGTTCCTCTTTAAAAGAGAAGTATGGGAATTTCCCCCCCCCCCCCCCATTCATACTTACCTAGGTGGATGCAGCATGGGTCCAATGCTGCATCTGTCCCCCAGCGCCTCTACACTGAAAACCGAGCGATCGAACATTGCCTATTGCTTGGTTTTCACAGCTCCCTGAGCAGAGAGCTGTAGACTGTCAGTCACAGCTCTCTGCTCCTCTCCCAGCTTGCTCATTGGATCGCTGAGCTGTAGAGGGGGCGGAGCGGCAGTCTCAGGCTTTCAGCCGCTGCCTTGCGAGGCTGAGACGGGTATCAGTCCAGGCACCTGGCAGATCTAGAGTTTATTGTCGTGATGACTGAAATCTGTGACGTCAGCAGAGAACAAACTTTAGCCCGCTCTCTGCTGAAAACGGGTCACAGCAGTGCAAAACGAACAAAACTCCTGTGACCCACAGGAGAAGTACAGCCAAACGAGCTCAGGCTGGACTCCTTTAAGTTTGGTCAACACTGCTCAGTTTGTTTTTATCTACAGACATTCCTTACTTGCATAGGCAAAGATGAACTAACTCTTTAAATCTGAATTCCAGATATAGATTTTATATAGTTACAGTCCCTCAGGTATGGTATATGCATATACTTGCCAAATGTAACTATACAATAGACTTCCGTAACGGTGCGTCCATAAGGGCACACGGGCGCCACCCACTCTCTCCTGCCACCCCGTCTATCACCAATAGATAGATTCATGCATTGCAATCTATCTATGGCTGCTGCTGCCACCCCCTATTCAGCCTCCCTGGCACCTGAATTACAGTGGCGGGGGTGTTTTCAAAGCACCTGATTAGAGCCATAGGCTCTAATAGGCATCAAAAAAGGTGTTAGAAAAGCAAATGAATATTCGCTTTCCTAACACTGAACCGCCTCTGTTACCCATCACCTGATTGGCTAAAACGACAGGCGATGTGATTGGACGCCTATCAGGTGACGGGTATCAGACGGGTAACAGAGGCGGTTCAGTGTTAGGAAAGCGAATATTCATAGTCCAATCATAGCAGAGGATGGGAAGAGAGGATGGGAGAAGACGTCGAGGAGCATGGAGGACACCGCTCGACACCTGCCGCCGTCACCCACTGCCCCACCGAGACAGGGTAAGTGCCGGGCAGACGGCGGTTGGGGGGCACACTGGCAGCATTTGATGGGCACAGTGGGAGCATTTGATGGCACAGTGGCAGCATTTGATGGGGTGCAGTGGGAGAATTTGGTATGACACAGTGGGAGCATTTGATGGGCACAGTGGGAGCAATTGATGGGCACAGTGGGAGCATTTGATGGAGCACAGTGGGAGCATTTGATGGAACACAGTGGGAGCATTTGATGGAACACAGTGGGAGCATTTGATGGAACACAGTGGGAGCATTTGATGGCACAGTGGCAGCATTTTATGGCACAGTGGCAGCATTTGATGGGCACAGTGGCAGCGTTTGATGGGCACAGTGGCGGCGTTTGATGGGCACAGTGGCTGCGTTTGATGGGCACAGTGGCTGTGTTTGATGGGCATTGGGCACAGTGGCTGTGTTTGATGGGCACAGTGGCGGCGTTTGATGGGCACAGTGGCTGCGTTTTATGGCACAGTGAGGCTGCAATTGATTTTTTATTTATTTTTTTAGAATTTTTCAGTTTGTTTGCGCCAACCCAAAACTTTTGAGCACTAGCCGCCACTGATAGAATTGCTACCTTAATGCCCCCCAACCACAAGTCTAAGCAAACCCTTAAAGCCTTGAACAAGCTACATTTGGTGGACTGCTGCAGAAAAAAGGAAATGGTCAGGACCTTGTGTAATGTCTGATAAGGGTATTTAAATGATGAAACTAACTCAACAGGATTGCATATTATTTGGCAGGTAAGACACTTTACAGTATGAAGACAGTTACAGGTAGGTGGCGTTGATTTACTAAAGGAGATAAATCACTTCAGTTCTCTTAAAATGCCCATTCATTCTCTTCCACATGATTGGATGACTGAAGTGGACCTGTACTGGGGTAAAGAAACGTTTTACTCCTATAGTAAATAGACTCTATAGATGTAATGTACATTTTATCAGCATGCAGTTCCTTTTGTAAATCCTCCCCTCTAGTGGTCAGATGTTGTTTTGCACTAATTAAAATGTAACTGATTTGGTGAATGACTCAATTTCTATAAAATAAAATGTTGCTAATGTAATAATGTATTTTTGGAAATGTATGAAAGAATGTTGCACATGAATTTTCAGAAAACCTGCTGCCAAATGAAAGATAAAAAATTAGTTAAAACCCATTCATAGATAGAATCCAGTGGCATTTGCCACAAATATGTTCACACAATGCTGTTTCATTTTTGTCCTGGCATGTATACAATCCTGAGAGGCTGCATGTCAGTGTTTAGGTGGATGGTCAGGGGGCAGCAAAACTGCAGCTCAACCGCCTAGTTTTACCACCCCTTGGCCTGGGCACACCCTAATGATCCTGTGCTGGGCAGATTCCCCCTTTTACTTGGCTGCAGAGAAAGGAACTGGGAAATCTCTGTCCTCAGTCCCTTTCTCTGTCTCAAAAGCGAGACATCAGGGGTCTGTTTAGACCCCTGATATTTCACCTAGGCCCCAATGGGGCTCCAAAACAAAATGTAAAAAATAAAATAATATTGTAAAAAAACTGAATATATTGTAAAAAATAATAAAATTGTAAAAAAGTAATAATAAAAAAATATAAAAAATACCAGTCTCTGCCCTTTTGACATCGTCCAATGCTCTACCGACACTGTCCATTGCCCTATTACTTTGGGGTGCACACCCTAATGCAATAGGCTGTGCACACCTATGCCTTGGCCGCACATGTTAACAAAGCTTACGATACTGAAAGAGGAACTCTCTCCTCTGATTCAGCAATGTATTTAATATTGCAGCACAAAACTTGTAAAATAAAATAGATATCTTAGCTAGCTTAGGATGTTGCTTACAATATGCCATGGTCAGGGGTCAGGCTTGGAGACCAGTAGCTGTAGCAGTAGAACAGCTCCAATCGACCAGCTGGATAAGTACAGAAGCAGGTCACCCTGATGGATGACGTGGGCTCACCCGAGATGCGGAGTCTGAGCACTAACCGTTATTCACCAAAGCTCCTGATGGTGGAAATGGGTTTTGCTGCATGTTAGTACCAGGTTGCGGTCCTCAATATCGCCCAACCAGGAGGTGAGCAAGCTGAGGTCCAGTAGCAGATGTAGCCAGTGGGGAACAAGCAGAAGTGCAGTCAGTAAACAAGCCAAAGTTTGTTAACAAGTGGTCACAGGTTGGGATCAAGCAGAAGCATAGTTGGTAACGAGTGGTGATGGAGATACAGACGGCAGCAAGAGTGACAAGAGAAAGATGTTGGCTGGAAGGAGGAGCACAATAATCTGGTAAATAGGAAGTGCAAAGCCATGGCTAAAATAGGAAGTTCATAGGAGGAGCAAAGGATTCAATCCAATACTACTAAGGGCTCACTCTGTCCATAGGTGAAGCCTCCCTTTTGCTGACACCACCAGAATGCCTTGGACGGGAACTCCCAGTATCAGGTGATCAGATTTTTTAAATTAAATCTGGGGACTTTTTTTTTTTTACTAGTAATGGCGGCAATAAGCGACTCTCTGCCCGCCTCACAGCCTGTCAAGTGTTACTCTCCGGGCCCCGGCTACTACTGGGTGGGGAGTGGAGGAAGATCACTCCGCCAAGGAAGGCAAGGAGATAATCAGGCAGGTGGCTGGCCGGGACTTGAGCCAAGGCAGAAGAACATGCGAGCGGAGCTGAATGGGCATGCGCCCGAAACTGAAGAAATATTCCCTTCTGCTCCGACCAGCACATGAACATCAGAAAGAGGTTCAGATAATGAAAAAAAATACATCCCCCTAAGCTACTAGGAGCGGCGGAGTGGGGGTGTGTAATTCAGAATTTTTATTTTTAATTCTGCGCTGACTGTCTTTGAAATTGCCCCAGCCCCTGTTCAAATCCAATCCGGGGACAGACTTGGTCCGGGGACAGTGTCCTCAATCTGGGGACTGTCCCCGGGGATGTGTGGTCACCCTATCCCAGTAGTCACACAAAAATGGCACACATTGACCTTGTGGGAAAAAAAGCAGACTGTATTGGAAGACCAAAATTGAGAGGCAACAACACAGATCAGTAAGGGGGATAGGTGCTAAGTAGAGTTGAGCGGACACCTGGATGTTCGGGTTCGACGGGTTCGGCCGAACTTCGGAAAAAAGTTTGAGTTCGGGACCAAACTTGACCCGAACTTGACCCCGAACCCGAACCCCATTGAAGTCAATGGGGACCCGAACTTCTGAGGACTATTCGTGCTTGTTTCCCGTGCTTAGAACTGTCCCTGCACAAAGTGTAATTTCTGAAGGAAAAAAAGTCATTTATGTTTCAATATTTTTATTAAAGTTTTGTCATACATAAGGTATAAAATATACATCATGGCATTGTACAGTCATAATACAGTCTCTAGGATTCAATTCGCTAGGATCAAATCGCCCAGGGGTCTATATTATATTACCCAACAAACAATTCTAGCAAAGTATCTCCGGCATGGGCTGTAGCAGAGATGAGCTTATGGATAATTTACAGAGGACTACTGTACCCCTGAAGCACCAACTCCACCCGACATCCCAGATTGCATCTGGGGAACCACCCGCCCAGAGGAGCCGTCCCCCCCATCTGCTTGTCGGGGGGGTTCAACTCCCCAGACCGTGCGGGCAACTCTTAGTGCATTTCAGACTGACAATCTGTTAATAACTATGAGTAACTTATAAACCTGTGAAATCGGGGAGTCATATAGACCTCTAAGGCCCGGAGCTGACTCCCAAAAATAACAATCAATAAGAAAATAGAGGCAAAGAAATAGAGGGGGAAGAAACAAAGCAAGAAAGGAATAGTTGAGAAGAGGGAAAAGGGGGAGGATGGGAAGGGAAGGGAAGGAGCCCCGGTCGAGCACCCCAGAGTCTCTAGAGAAAACCTAAGTAGTAGGTTTCCCGGGGTCATTAGTGAGGTAATGAAGCCAAGGGTCCCACACTTTATGAAAGTGCTTCATTTTGTCTTGAGCCAATGCAGTCAACCGCTCGTTCAGCATCAACCAAGACAGTTTTCCTTTAAGCCGATCAAATGGCAGAGCCGCTGATTTCCAGTTCCTAGCGATGGTTATCTTAGCTGAAATAAATATAAATGTCAAGAGTCTCCTGCAATACTTGGAGGCCTCTACCATTCCACTCCCTAGTAGTACTTGTTTGGCTGACTTAATTAGGTTAACCTGAGTGAGGGAGTAAATGAAATTATAAACCCGAATCAAAACCTCTTAACCTTGGGGCATGTCCACCATATATGATAGGTGGTGCCGACCTGGCCACAACCTCTAAAGCAAAACGGGGTTGCCCCCGATACAAAAGTCGCCAGCCTGGCCGGCACCATATACCACCTCAGCAGAACCTTATAGTTCGCCTCTATTATTGATGTATTGATGAGCGACCGAGAGGCTGTCTCTGCTATCCTATGCCATTCGTCCAATTCTAGGGTTTCCCTCAAATCGGTCTCCCAGTGGACCATATAGTTAAGCTTTGTCGATGCGCTCAACAATATCGAATAGACAGCGGACAAATGTTCTTTTGGCTTTGTCATAGTTACGGCACAAATATTCCATTGGAGTTAGAGCTGCGAGGTCACTTTTCCGTGCTAGGGTTTGCATTTAATGTGAAATTTGAGCAAATCTAAAACTCTCTGCTGGAGGCTTAAGATACTTATCAATCAATACCCTCTCGGGTAGCATACCCCTGTGATCACATAAGTCGGCTATGCGTAAAAGACCTTTATTGGTCCACCACTCAAATGGCAGGAGGGTGAGACCCAGGGTGAAAGCTCTATTGCGTAACAAAGGTGCCAGGGGAGAATGAAGAGATTTAAATTTGTGGGATCTGGATAGTCTGTCCCATATGTCCAAAGACAAAGGTAAAGTAGGACATAATATAGCAGGTTGCTCTTTGATAGAGAGCCACAAAATGTGAGAAATTGGAGTGGAACGGCAAGAGTGGGATTCCATGGCCATCCATATGGCTGGTACCCTTTGGGAATGGAACCTAGTTAGTTGTGCCACCTGGGCAGCATAAAAAAAAAAAAGTAATTTAAAACTCACTCGGGGCTATAATGAATTGTCGGCTCCCGGCAATACATAGAAAAGTCATTGATTAAAAAAAAAATGCGTGGGGGTTCCCCCAAATTCAATTACCAGGCCCTTCAGGTCTGGTATGGATTTTAAGGGGAACTCCACCCCAAATGTAAAAAAAAATGGCGTGGAGTTCCCCCAAAAATCCAGACCAGACCCTTTATCCGAGCACGCAACCTGGCAGGCCGCAGGAAAAGAGGGGGGGACGAAAGAGCGGCCCCCCTCCTGAACCGTACCAGGCCACATGCCCTCAACATGGGAAGGATGTCCCCATGTTGATGGGGACAAGGGCCTCATCCCCACAACCCTTGCCCGGTGGTTGTGGGGGTCTGCGGGCAAGGGGCTTATCGGAATCTGGAAGACCCCTTTAACAAAGGGGACCCCCAGATCCCTGCCCCCCCTATGTGAATTGGTAATGGGGTACATTGTACCCCTACTATTTCACAAAGAAAGTGTAAAAAAAAATACACAGACACCGTTGGGAAATTCCTTTATTAAAAAAAAAAAAAAAAAAAAATCCCAGCGATGAAATTCAGTGTCCCACGGCGATCCGATGTCCGGCGCTGTCCACACGAAACGTCATTGGCTGAGCCTGAGCGGACCTGATGGGGAACTTCCTTCACAGTGTAATAAATGAATAGACCCGCCCCTTCTCACGTTCCGCATCAGGTCCTCAGCCTTACACCTACGTCATTGGCTGAGCGGACCTGATGGGGAACTTTAGAAGGGGCGGGTCTATTCATTTAATACACTGCGGAGGAAGTTCCCCATCAGTTCTGCTCAGGCTCAGCCAATGACATTTCGTGTGGACAGCGCTGGACATCGGATCGCCGTGGGACACTGGATTTAATCGCTGGAATGTTTTTTTTTTGTGTATTTTTTTTACAATTTTTTACACTTTCTTTGTGAAATGGTAGGGGTACAATGTACCCCAGTACCAATTCACATAGGGGGGGACCCCTTTGTTAAAGGGGTCTTCCAGATTCCGATAAGCCCCCCCCACAGACCCCCACAACCACCGGGCAAGGGTTGTGGGGATGAGGCCCTTGTCCCCATGTTGAGGGCATGTGGCCTGGTACGGTTCAGGAGGGGGGGCGCTCTCTTGCCCCCCCTCTTTTCCTGCAGCCTGCCAGGTTGCGTGCTCGGATAAAGGGTCTGGTATGGATTTTTGGGGGTACTCCACGACATTTTTTTTTTTATTTGGGGTGGGGTTCCCCTTCAAATCCATACCAGACCTGAAGGGCCTGGTATGGATATTTGGGGGGAACCGCACGCATTTTTTTTAAAATTTGCAGGAGGGTTCCCCTTAATATCCATACCAGAATTGAAGGGCCTGGTAATTGAATTTGAGGGAACCCCCACACTTTTTTTTAATTTTTATCAATGACTTTTCTATGTATTGCTGGGAGCCGACAATTCATTATAGCCGTGAGTGAGTTTTAAATGACTTTTTTTCCTTCAGAAATGACACTTTGTGCAGGGACAGTTCTAAGCATGGGAAACAAGCGCGACTTTACATGCATATTGTCGAACACCGGACCCGAAACCGAACATACAGTCAATTGTTCGGGTTCGGGTCCGGGACCCAAAAACATGGCTTTTCTATGTATTGCTGGGAGCCGACAATTCATTATAGCCACGAGTGAGTTTTAAATGACTTTTTTTCTTCAGAAATTACACTTTGTGCAGGGACAGTTCTAACCACGGGAAACAAACGCGACTTTACATGCATATTGTCGAACACCGGACCTGAACCCGAACATACAGTCAATTGTTCGGGTTCGGGTCCGGGACCCAAAAACACAAAAGTTCGGTACGGACCCGAACTTTACAGTTCGGGTCCGCTCAACCAGAGTGCTGAGGTATTATGCAGTGAGGAGAGGTGCACGAAGAGCAAATCAGCATTCTGGAGTACTAACAACTTTGGACTCTGTCCTTAATGACTGCAGCTCTCATGTGCAAGTGACAACAGGTAGTGTAGGGTAATGGCTCTCCTTTAGGTTTAGGTTGAAGAAATGGTTAACAATCAGTTAGAGATGTTGTGCAGGTCAGAGACCCTTTCTCCAGATCCCTCTGCAGCAGTCCATATGTGACAGTGAGCCGTCTATTCAGTGGGGGCCCCCTTAAACAGCAGTCTAGCGACATTGACTGAGATAAAGGCAACTCGAACAGCGATTCTGGATGATGGGTGCTTACATTCATGATTAACTCCCCACAGCAGTCAGCATTTTGGCTCTGGCAGAGCCCTGGCTGATGCAATCCAGCCTGACCCAATTCAATACAGCACAGCTCTCACACTCCTTGCTGGTTGGCGCTTCTCTGCCCAACTGCCCGACTCCTTCCCTGGCTTTAACTTATGCAGTATCTCACAAAAGTGAGTACACCCCTCACATTTTTGGAAATATTTTATTACATCTTTTAATGTGACAACACTGAAAACATTATACTTTGCTACAATGTAAAGTAATGGGTGTACAGCTTGTATAACAGTGTAAATTTGCTGTCCCCTCAAAATAACTCAACACACAGCCATTATTGTCTAAACCGCTGGCAACAAACGTGAGTACACCCCTAAGTGAAAAATGTCCAAATTGGGCCCAAAGTGTCAATATTTTGTGTGGCCACCATTATTTTCCAGCACTGCCTTAACCCTCTTGGGCATGGAGTTCACCAGAGCTTCACAGGTTGCCACTGGAGTCCTCTTCCACTCCTCCATGAGGACATCACGGAGCTGGTGGATGTTAGTGACCTTGCGCTCCTCCACTTTCTGTTTGAGGATGTCCCACAGATGCTCAATAGGGTTTGGGTCTGAAGACATGCTTGGCCAGTTCATCACCTTTACCCTCAGCTTCTTTAGTAAGGCAGTGGTCGTCTTGGAGGTGTGTTTGGGGTCGTTATCATGTTAGAATACTGCCCTGCAGCCCAGTCTCCGAAGGGAGGGGATCATGCTTTGCGTCAGTATGTCACAGTACATGCTGGCATTCATGGTTCCCTCAATGAACTGTAGCTCCCCAGTGCCGGCAGCACTCATGCAACCCCAGACCATGACACTCCCACCACCATGCTTGACTGTAGGCAAGACACACTTGACTTTGTACTCCTCATCTGGTTGCCGCCACACACGCTTGACACAATCTGAACCAAATAAGTTTATCTTGGTCTCATCAGACCACAGGACATGGTTCCAGTAAAACATGCCCTTAGTCTGCTTGTCTCCAGCAAACTGCAGGCTTTCTTGTGTACCATCTTTAGAAGAGGCTTCCTTCTGGGTTAACAGCCATGCAGACCAATTTTATGCAGCGTGTGGCGTATGGTCTGAGCACTTGCAAGCTAACCCCCCATCCCTTCAACCTCTGCAGCAACGCTGGCAGCACTCATACATCTGTAGCACACGGACCTTTTTCTCTCCTGGCTCACTTGCAAGTCAAGGCACACCGTGCTATATGCCCGTACCCTCCTGTTTGAAGAGGTTAAGCGGTGTTCACAAATTTTGGGTCCTGCAGCGAGTTACCTTCCTCCACTGGTTCTCTTCCCCAGAGTATGGGGTCAAGTTTCTATTTTCTATTTGCTGCGTAGTAGATAGAGACAGATGGATGAAAGAAGGGGTAAGTAAGTGTGAGATTAGATCCAGGCATAACCAGTAACCTCGTCGCCACTCGATCCCAAGTGGGTTTAGCTCACCCGGATAGTTCTCTCTCACAGTTCTAGCAGTGGAGCTCGAACAGTTCTGTCACCCTATCCCCTCCAGGGACGGGTACAAGAAATCTTCTAACCTATGTAGACTTTAAGAACAGGACAATGCTAATGGGCACTCTACAGGTTAGCTTCCCTGAATAAAGAATCCTTCCCTTTGACAGGTCACCAGGCCTCTCCCAAGACAGCAATCTTCCATTACTCATCTCCTCAGTGGGACCGATCCTCCCCTGGCTTCCTCTCGGTCAGAGCGGGTACCCTTTTCCTCCCGGGCACCCTGGGACTCCAATGGGCGAACTGTAGACCCAGTTAAAGGTACTGGGCCTACCTGGAACGTTGCAGCCTCGGGCCAAAGGTGCCCGAGACTTCTCGGTCAGTCACTGCACCCCCGAGGGGCACACCCCTCCAGCTCCTACTCCTCCTCTGATGACGACAACCTCCCCCCAAAAATATGGTGTCTGCCCCTTATGTACCCTCTCCCGGCATGCACAGCAGGCCAACCACGCCCACCATACCACTGACGAGAGAGGACACCCTAAGACTAGCAATGCCACCCCTGGCTCAACCCTGACCTGATATGGCAGCACCACCTACAGGCCACAGGGAACCATACACCAGGAAGCATCATATAGGCAGAAACAAATACCTAGCAATCAAAGTGGTCCGAGCCTGGCTACCAGCTCAGACCAACCCCTAAATTTAGGCATATAACACCCCTAAAAAGTAAAGGGGTGCTATACATCTATTTCCCAAAGACAACCTCTGGAAATGACACTGAGCACGTGCACTCAACTTCTTTGGTCGACCATGGTGAGGCCTGTTCTGAGTAGAACCTGTTCTGTTAAACCACTGTATGGTCTTGGCCACTGTGCTGCAGCTCAGTTTCAAGGTCTTGGCAATCTTCTTATAGCCTATGCCATCTTTATGTAGAGCAGCAATTCTTTTTTTCAGATCCTCAGAGAGTTCTTTGCCATGAGGTGCCATTTGTCATTAGTGCGGCTCAATAATTCTGTGAGGGCGTACATTGACGTCCTCCCAAAATCGCAGTCCCGCGCACCCCCTGGGCCGCACACACAGGAATATTAAATGGCCGCTGACAGCTGCCGTTTACCACGTAATCGCTCCATCAAATGACGGAGCGATCCCATGTAAACAAA
This sequence comes from Rana muscosa, assembly GCA_029206835.1. NCBI lineage: Eukaryota > Metazoa > Chordata > Amphibia > Anura > Ranidae > Rana > Rana muscosa. The sequence continues at coordinate 69,483,783 of CM055121.1, read as the reverse complement.
CCGGGATCATGTCATGACGCCGGTTCCTCTCTCCCCTCTCTGTACTGATTGGTACAGTGTGAGAGGAGAGGGGGAGAGATCGGATGCAGCAGCGCTGTGGGCTGCATGTGTAGTGCCCACAGCGCTGCTCAGTGAGAACTGCAGCCTCAGCCAGCCAGCCATCCATCCATCCATCCATCCATCTATCCATACGCGGCAATCCCACCATCCATACTCTGCAATCCCACCATCCATACTCTGCAATCCCACCATCCATACGCGGCAATCCCACCATCCATATGCGGCAATCCCACCATCCATACGCGGCAATCCCGCCATCCATACTCGGCCATCCATACTCAGCCATTCCGCCATCCATACTCAGCCATCCCGCCATCCATACTCCCGCCATCCATACTCAGCCATCCCGCCATCCATACTCAGCCATCCCACCATGCATACTCATCCATACTCATCCATCCATACTCATCCATCCCTCTGTCATACTTATCCACCTATCCATGCTCAGCCATCTATACTCAGCAATACTCATCCATCCATCCATGCTCAGCCATCCCATCCGGCCCCAGTCATACTTAGCCATACTCAGCCGTACCCAGCGATACCCAGCCATACACGGCAATACTCAGCCATACCCAGCTGTACCCAGCCATACTCAGCCGTACCCAGCCATACTCTGTGATACCCAGCCGTATCCAGCCATACTCAGCAATACACAGCCGTACCCAGCCATACTCAGCCATACCCAGCCGTACCCAGCCATGCTCAGCCATGCTCGGCCACGCTCAGCCATACTCGGCTTTACTCGGCCTCTGTATGTGGCCAGGCTGTGGAAGTCTCACACATGTGGTATCACCGTACTCAGGAGGAGTAGCAGAATCTATTTTGGGTGTCATTTTTGGTATGCTATGTGTTAGAAATATTTTATAAATGGACAACTCTGTGTTAAAAAAAAATGTGTTTTAAATTTTCTTTCCACATTTTCCAAAAATGTTTTGAAAAAAATTACACGTTCAAAAGATTCATAATGCCTCAGATTATAGGTTGGGGTGTTTTCTTTCCAAAATTGGGTCATTTTTGGGGCATTTCCATTGTCCTGGTACTCCAGGGCCTTCAAAATTGTAAGAGGTAGTCAGGAAATTAGATGTGTAATTTATGCTCCAGAACGCCTGAAGGTGCTCCCTGCATGTTGGGCCTCTGTATGTGGCCCAACCACACGTGAAAAAGTTTTACACATGTGATATCACCATACTAGGGAGTAATAGCAGAATGTGTTTTGGGGTGTAATTTGTGGTATGCATATGCTGTGTGTGAGAAATAACCTGCTAATATGACAATTTTGTAAAAAAAAAAAAGAAGAAAAAAAAAATCTTGATTTTACAAAGAATTGTGGGGAAAAGTGACAACTTCAAAAACTCATGCCTCTTTCAAAATACCTTGGAATGTCTTCTTTCCAAAAAGGGGGTCATTTGGGGGATATTTGTACTTTTCTGGCATGTTAGGGTCTCAAGAAATGAGATAGGCCGTCAGTACTTCAGGTGTGATCAATTTTCAGATTGGCACCATAGCTTGTTGACTCTATAACTTTCACAAAGACCAAATAATATACACCAATTTGGGTTATTTTTTATCAAAGATATGTAGCAGTATACATTTTGGCCAACATTTATGAAGAAAAATTACTAATTTGCTAAATTTTATAAACAGAATTTCTAGTCTTTTTTCTTTTATAGCGCAAAAAAATAAACCCAACGGTTATTAAATACCACCAAAAGAAAGCTCTATTTGTGTGAAAAAAAGGACAAAAATTTCATATGGGCACAGTGTTGCATGACTGAGTAATTGTCATTCAAAATGTGAGAGCACTGAAAGCTGAAAATTAGTATGGTTAGGATGGGGGTTTAAGTGCCCAGTGGTCAAGTGGTTAAAGGGTTAGCTCACTTTTACAAAAAAGATGCCTATGCAGGTAAGGGGTCCTGCAAGTACAGAGTCCCCCCCCCCACAGCACAGTATAGAGCTCCCCCCCCCCCCCAAGTACAGAGACACCTCTCCCCCCCCCCCGCAGCACGGTACAAAGCTCTTTCCCCCCAAGCACAGAGCTCTTCCCAAACCCCCTTTCCTCCACAGGTACAACCCCTCTTCACAGACTATTACAGAGCTCTCCCCTCTAACCACCTAAAAGTGCAAGGGAGAAGTCCTTGGTGAAGGCTGCAGGAAGAGCAGTGGGGCTGGTGCACACCTGAGCTGCTCTTAGAGGCATACGGTCTAAGATCTGGGTATATAACGGTGTACCACTTTGCTCAGTAGCAGGCACAGGCTACCTAAAACCCCTGAGCTCCCACTATCTCCTTGATTTATAGACATGCCTAGGAGATCCTTGTCACCAACACCTCAGCCACCAGCTGCAGCCAACCTCCTTGTGAAAAAGGTGCTGCTCCCCAGGGAACCTCAAATAATGGTATTTGCACCTGATTGAACTGTACTGCTTATTGCTCAGTAATTTTTCCTTACATCCCATTCTGTACTGTACTGCCCCCTAGAGCCCTTAGTGGGAAACTGCTTCTAGCCAGCCCTGTTATTGCAATAGCTGTATAGTCTGTTAAATATTGTTCTGTGTTTATCACATACACTTACCATTCTACTATGCTGGCATTCTTATTTTATTATGCATTCATCCAGTAAACTTCAAGTTACCCATTGCTATTTGTCAGATCATTTAGCTGATATCTTAATATTACATGTGTAACAGTGAGAAGAGACAAGTGTTATGGTACAACTGCATAATACTGCAAAGCAATGATGAGCCCTTCTTATTTTAAATGATTTAAGATAAATTCAAAGTATTAATAACCTTTTTTTGGAATTTATACTTATGTTGAGGTATTAAGAAGGTTGATGGTTATCTGCACTGGGTTTGTATTGGCATTAATATCATATGAAACTGGCATGTTTTATATAAAGATGAAAGTCAATTGCTACTGGAAAGTAAAAGCTTTGTACAGGACACAGTACACTTGGAAGCACCAAACATAATTTATTGGACGTCTGCAAAATGCTTTTCTGTCATGATCATTTAATTCACAGGGGAAATAACAGTAATTGCTTTGACTGTACAAGAAAAACACACTGGAAGTCTCTTCTAGAGTAATAGAACATGGACTATTTTAGTAGGTCTATTAATCCTTCTAGCCATTTACACTGAGCTAAACATGGCTTGTGTCCATTATACAGGACCATTATGTCTTAGTGTGCTGTACAATTGAAAGCAAATCTTTAAATTGTGATGCAAGGACTGTAGATTAGATGTCATTTTTTTATTTTTATTTTTGCATTGCCAATGCCAACTATACAGCAGCAGAAAATCATAAGATTTGACATCTGCTGTTCAAACCTCTACCTCCATAGCAAAAATTTCCATGCCTGGGCACAGGAGGTAATTATCCAGTTACAATGTAATATTAATAATAGCCAGCATTGGGATTTGTTTTTATTTAACTGATGCATAAAAGGATCTGTCAAATATTATCTAATCTACATAATAATAAAGACTTTTAACACACATCATTTTACACTGTTTCTATCATATTGAACAAATTACTTAAAGGATAGCTAAACTCTAAAAAAAATAATAATCAGCAAACATGTTTTGGATTGGATTTTCAAGGTGCAGAAATGTCAAAAACAGTAAAACTGTTAAAATAGCAAATTTTATTTACAATTATCATTAAAAACAATGAAAGATTGATATAGTGATACTGTATACATGTGGATATAGAAAAAACATCCCTTTACATATAGTTTTCAACATGTTTCGCAATCATAGCTTCATCAGGAAGTACATGTAAGATGTTGTCAGAACATTTGGGGTTAAAATATTTACATATAGGCCTTTATATTATACAAATTATGTATTTTTCATATGGTTCATATTCATGTATGTTGTGAACGAGAGGACAGCCATTTTGTCTCTAAAGTTAAGCTCGATGCTCATGATATGCTATGAACAAGACTTTGGTTTCTACTTTCTCTTTGAGAGGTTAACCCAAATTCACTATCTTTGAAAGTTTAAATTAGATTCATAGACATGAATAGGCTTTGTTCTTATGTCTCACTAGGGGGTCTTGGCTGTAGCAGCCTCCCCAGGTTGTAACTCAAAGGTTTGGACACTTGGTAAAATAAACAAGATAGGGAGCTCTTGTTTCAAGTGAACCTGAAAACCTAAATTAGTATTTCAGAATAAGCTACAAAACTATAAGGCTTATTCAAAATTCCTGTTGTAGTGTATATCTTTAATGTTTCTTTTATAGTATATCTATGTATTGGTTATATATATATATATATATCTATATATATATATATATATATATATATATATATATACACACACACATACACACCCATATCTACATATATATATTATTACAAAATGTGAGATCCTAGCTGTATTTACATTAGGAGCTGTATTTGTAAAATATAAGTTAAGGGTTGTGTTTTGAATGACTTTAGCTTTGAGGAATGTTAACAACCCATTAGCGGAGATGTGGGTAGATTTCCCCAAAACATTCACACCTGTAAATCTGAAGTGGAGCCGAGATGCTTGACACATTTAACACCGCTGGACAATAAATGGTATTCTACTAAGTTAGATCAAAGGGTAATCATAAATTGTTTTTTTTTTAACTACATGACCCTAACATTAGGAATTATTCCTTATACACCACTGCCTGTACAGGTTAAAAATGACATTGTTCAAGATGGCGTATATTTGGTTGCTAAGACAACCTTCCAAAACAGTTACCTAGTGATAAGATACACACCCACTTTTTGGAGGGAGATAAAAGTAGGAAGAGTTCAGGGTGTGAGGAGATCGCAAGAGCAGGGAAGGATGTCGGGGAATCTCTCTTGAAGGAAGACGCTCGCTGAGGAGAAAATACGCAAACATGTAGCAATGGTGAAAGAAGTCCATCTTGGGACTTTGATTCTCAAGCAGACAGAACTCTTAACTACTGGTAACGTATAATTATTTTATTTATACCTTTGGTAATGGAGTTGTTTTTGCATACACATAACTAAAACCATTTAAATATATATGGCAAGGAGATGTTGGCCCTGGAGCACGACACTTTTGAGAAATATAAGCTCCAATGGCTCATATGCATAGAATACTCGTCCTCGGACTCCCTGAAGAATTTACTATCACCCTAGGGAGCAGGTTAAGTGGCGATTTGCACCTATTGATCAGATGTGCTGCGCTGGGGTCTGCCCGGACTCCCTCCCCCCCACCTACCCCCCCTGTTCTCTTCTTTCTCCCCCTCTTTACCTTTTCTACCCTATTTATCCAGAATTAGATGTCGTGTTTTTCACGGATATAAATTCCGATGGGTGCTAATATAGTTACTATTGCATAACTTGTTTGAAAATGGGAAATTAATACCCTTTATTGAGCTGATAATTTTATGATGTGAGATTATACCTTATGCACGCCTACACCCTCTGTTGACATCTGAAAGTTATCTGTACAACTTATATTGCTTAATATTTAAATCTAATAAACATATATTTGACTCTAAATATATATGGCAAAGCAATTTGGAATTATCTATATTTTTAACTGCAGTATAAAATAATGATAATCCAAATATTAAGGCACATACCCTAATTTGGTGGTCTTTAAAAAGCTAGAGCTAAGTGGTACAATGGTTTTATTATGATATATGTGTAAAATAAATTCTCTCTAAATTTAACATAAAAATGGATTGAATTATCTAACCGTGTTCCTTATATGACACTTGGTCTGGACACGTTTAAGAAGTGTAATCAGGAGATCTGTTTGTTTGAGAAAGAAATAGTGTTAAAGTGAACAAAAGAGCATTTACACCTTCCGTGAAGTAACGGAAAGGCATTTCACAAGAGTTACCAAGTTTTAGATGTACAAGTATCATTTAAGTTTTGAACTGTGAATATACTTTGTCATATAGAGCTTGCATAGAAATGTATGTAAATATTATCTGGACTAGGGCCGAAACAACTAATCGATTAATCGACAACTAAACGATTATGAAATTAATTGATTACCATTTTCATAATCGATTAATAGGGCAGTAACATAATAGGGTTAAAAAAAAATGAAATTAGCCCTTTATAGTACAAAAAGAGCAAATCACTACTGTAAATATTACTTTCACTGTCCCAAAGTAAAAAAAATAACCCCTTACAGTAGCAATTATTTGCTCTTTTTGTACTAATTTTAGTTTTTTAACCCCATTATGTTACTAAACATCTCAGGCCTGGGTCACACCTCTGTGTTTTTTGGTGCTTTTTGCAGAAACACACTACAGTTTATTTACATGGATTCCTGTGGGACACATTCACATACATGATTTTTTCAGCTGTAGCGTATTTGGAAAGGGCAAGGACTTTTTTTAACGCAAAACGGTGCTATTTTGTTTTTTTTGGTTCAATATACTTCAATGGAGAACCTGCAGAAAAGCATGCAATGCGTTTTTGCGGCAATTTGTGTTTTTTAATCTGCCCAACAACAAATTGGTCCAAAAAAATATGTAAAAATGCAAATCGCAGCAAAATTACCTTTTTGAAGGTTATTAACCGATTAATCGATTAATCCAAACAATAAAATCGGCCAACTAATCGATTATGAAAATAATCGTTAGTTGCAGCCCTAATCTGGACATAATCCATCATTTATCTCTGATTGTAGAAGTATATCCATTCAATTGTTTGATCACGACTTATACCCGATTTTAATTTGCACTGTACTTTAGTTAATAAATATATATAATATTTTAAGCAACAGTCATTTGTGTTACTTGTCTTCAAACTAGCACGGATATAAAGAACTTAGAATTTCTTGATATTGTAGGAAATTGTGAATCTCCAAAAATTAAGATTTGCCTATTTCCATAAGTACAATAATATTTTATATTTCAGTATAAACATTCTGACATATTTGTAGGCACTATGCTGAGATGCGTCAACATTTCTGACATATATGGAGGCACTGCTGATATGGGGAAAAAAAACAACAAAATATTAATTTTTAAATTGAATATTTTTTTTTGTTTTGCTATTGCCATTGTTAGTTGCAATATTGAAAAATGACAGATACTAAAGTTATTTTTAGTGCAGCCGGTCCTGCTGATGCTGAGAATGAAATTGGTATGCATCACAGAAAAACTGTAGACTTTGCAAAATATCAGGGGATGTCTTCTGTCAGAGAAGTATGGAAAATTAAGACAGAACTTGGTCCCTGTAAGTCAGTTATTACTGCAAGAAGGACCATGTGTACTTTGGATTGTAAGCCCAATCAAAGTACCAGAGAACTTTTTAAAGTTTTCAAGAAAGCCCATTACTTGGCTAAGAAAAACACAGATTTTGAAAGCCATGGATTTTTCCAAATGTTTGATGAGGCTTTGCCAAATAAAATTAAAATTGTGGCCTGGGATTACTATCCCAAAAATGGATTGGATTGGCTGATAGAGCACCATCCTTTTTGCTGTTCTACAGAACAGTAAAGAAGCTTCAAGAATAAATTTAAATAGCTTGCTCAAATAAGAGCTTAAAAAGGAGCAGGGACAAATTGAATCTACAAAATATAATTAGGCTGGAATTGGTAAAAATTCCAATCCTCCCAATTAAAAGTTACACCCAGTTTTAAAAACTAAAAAGTGAAACCTAGCTGAGGTGTTCAAATATTTAAATGTCTGTAATTGACCAAAAGAAAGAAACATGAGCAGAGTAACATGTTTAAAGACATTTTTTTCCTTTACTCTAAAAAGAGTTCCAGCCCCTCCTTTACAAAAAGGGAGGGGGGAGTTGAAAAGAGTAGAATGGTTTTATCTTCGCAGCCAAACTGCTGTTTAAAGAGCTGACAGGTTTCAGGAATGTTGTCTGTGTAAAAAGGTGGGGGGGACTTGCTCTTTATACAAACACACACAGCTAACAAAGTGAAACCAAAACTGTTACCTGTCATTTCAATTATATTGTTGTTATATATTGTTTTCCTTACAGGTATTTTATAATAACAGGATACCATAAGAAGTTATTAGCAATTATTTTGTTTCAAAAACATTTATAATAAATCCAATAATTATTTTCTGAAAAATATATCAGCTAAAATTATTTTTAAGCTGACTGAAAATCATAAAAATAAAAAGCCCAGTTGAACTTCAACTTAAAAGGGAATGAAGTCATTTACATTCCCGCATTTATAGTTAATATGCCCAACGATCGATTACGTATTGGTATCGATCTCCTTAAAAAAATGTTTATTAAATCCTATTGTGATTTTATTTAAAATGTTATATGGTCTCAAGTGACAAGGCCATACATATGAACCTTCTCAGTTCTCTCACAATCAGTGGGTATAGTTGAGATCCATCTCAGGAATAATTAAATTCTAGATGGCACCTTTGTACAGGCAACTCCACTTCCCTAAAAGAAGGGTCAGACAGGAGGTTCATACAAAAGGTATGTCCCCTGAAAAATAGTTGAGAGGAATGCTTGGAAGGTGATATTCTCAATGCTTACATCCATACAGTGTATGCTGACTCCATTGAGCTTAGTAATTATACGCAATCCCTACTGGGATTGTATGGTGTTTTCTGTTCCCTAACAGGTTAGTGACCTGGGGAATGTTAATAAGGTTCATATTTATGCCAGGAGTATAATCACATTAGTAGAAAGTTATTAAAAAAATTGACCAATCCTAAAGTAAATATTTAGGTATTCAAACCCTTCAGGATAAATAAATAATCAGTCAATCATTTATTCCTGATAATCAATGACCCAAAATATCACGTATACATTGGCAACGATATATTACATCGCTTGGCTATACACATAGATCTGGTAAATACCACTGTGGTCCAGATTAAAATAAAACCCAAATAGTTTCATAAATGAACATGAAACCCTTAAATAATCTTAGTTACTGCCATATGCAGTAAACATATTAGTACCACATATGTCATTAGTCATACAGGTACTAATAAACATTTTTTTTAATTACCTGGCCATGTATAAATAGGCCAGAATTTTAAGAACCCTGCTGCATTAAAAAGTTTCGCAGACAGGATGTATATAGAAAAGATTGCAGTAAATCACACTCATGAAATATAAACATTTTCATGGAGTTCAAATATGTTTGTGAAAAGATTCCTGTGATGTGGTATAATAGACATACACATTGCCAGGATTCAATCTGATCCAAGTGAAAACGCATTATGTTTTAAATCGAACATTGTTGTCTTTCCCTAGCTTGTTATGTTTTGATAGTGGAGATCATTAAGACTTTCAAGGAGAGGGGTGTTGTGGGATCAGTGCACCAGATCTTATAATCCTATACTATACTTGATAGTCTTAAACCAAATGGTCAATGCGTTTATTTAGCTGTCTTAGACCAGCATATAAACAAGTATATATGTACAGCTAGCTGTGCCATATATTGACCGATGCTTGATATAAAAAAATACAAAGCGCTAAGTACTTCACTACACTAAATTATGCCCAATGATGGTGGAACATTCCGGTAAGTCCTGAAGACCCATACAAGCTGGCATTTAAAGGCGGTAAGAAATAGTACGACTGGATCAGAATGTTATTTGGTCAGATAAATTTAGATTTTGAATTTGATTTTGTTTTTGTTTGTTATTTTACATAAGGCCAACGCCTAATGTACCCTCAAGAGAAAGTCTAACATATGTGGATGATTTTTTGTTGAATAGCATAATGTTTGAAAAGCATATCCCAATGTTCAAATATGTTCTTAACCAGTTGAGGGAGGCGGGTGTTTAAAATTTCATTTCAGGAAGACCAATGGTGTCGCTCCAAGGTTCATCTCCCGAGGCCTAAGGTTTGCAGCCTAAGGCCTCGTACACACGACCGAGTTTCTTGGCAAGAACCAGCAAGAAACTTGCTGGCAGAGATGTCTTGCCGAGAAACTCGTTCGTGTGTATGGTTTCTTGTCAAGAAAACCGACAAGTAATCTCGACGAGAAAATAGAGAACCAGCTCTCTATTTTCTCGTCGAGATTCTCGTCGGCATGTTTCTCGACGAGAAAAGTGAGTGTGTGTACACTTACCTGTCCTCCCGGAAGCCCGCGCATGTTCGAAATGAATTTGACGCATGCGCGGTAGCTTCCTAGGCATAGGTAGGGTATACCAAGATAGCGGCGACGGCATCGAATGTGAAGAGCGCATGCTCGTCGTAGTCGATGACGTCACCGCGTACGCTCCATTCAAAGAACCGCGGGTTCTTTGAATCGAGCGTGTGTACACTCGGCCGGGACAAGTTTCTTGTCCAAGAATCTCGTCGAAAAAAACGACGTTTTTTTCGATGAGAATCTCGGCCGTGTGTACGAGGCTTAAGTCTCACCACGAGAAGAAAATGGAGACTGTGATAAGGTCAAAAATTTCTGCCGATATCAGTGAGTTTAGGACATGTTTGGGTATGGTATAAAATATTCAATGGTATGCTTGTCATCCTAGGTTCCAACTAAGAATGCTGGAAGGTAATGTATAAGAAGAGACTTATAGGATCAAGAGAATTTAATGTAATAATATGACATTGTGATATTTCTCTACTAACTTACAGATCTTCAAATCTTATACTTCAGCATTAATGTTGATCCTGCCAATCATGGCAGAATAATGTCATCATTAGATCATTGATGATTTTAGTTAATTAAAATATAGTTAACCAATCGCTATATCATATATATAGCATAGTTAGAAAATGTAAATATTAATGAATAAGAATATGTATTCATACTGTCTATTTACTCAAATAGAAAAAAAGATTGACAATCCAGACCAGATCGTTGATTGGTAAAGACGAAGTGAACTACCAAAAGACACAGCGATCGTATGGATGATGTTAATCCTTGGCGTCCAGTTCCGGAGGGAACCTATCACCAAACCTCAATGCAGACCAGGATGTTGATTGGTAAAGACGAAGTTGACCACCAAAAGACACAGCGATTGTTTGGATGATGTTAATCCGTGATGCCCAGTTCCGGATGGAACCTATCACCACATCGAATCCTTGATCAGGAGTCATGAAGCAAGACGCTCCAGGATTCGTATTGTCGGAAAGAAAGATTTGTTGCAGAAGTCCCTTGTTTGTTTGAATCCCAGAATATCCATTGAAAGAAGGGATATTGAATCCCATTTTCAGTTTGTAACTTTGCAAGAGCGGATTCACTGACGAGTTTCTTCAATTGCTGGTTTACCAGCCTTGTTTTTATCACATTTGAAATGGGGGTTGACACCACCACTGCAACAGTTAATTTTGTTTTTATAAAGACTTGAACTCATCAACAAAGATCCAAGTCATACAAGAACATTCTTTATCATATGGATGAAGAGAGGAATGTTCTTCAAGTATAAAGAAAAATAATAATATGGCCATATCTTTTAAACAACTGTGATATTTCTTCGGACCCGTTTCTTAGTATGTCCGTGACTATTCGTCAGAATACAAGAAACGTGGAGGGGGGGGGGGGTTTGTCAGAACATTTGGGGTTAAAAGAATTACATATAGGCCTTTATATTAAGCATATTATGTATTTTTCATATGGTTCATATTCATGTATGTTGTGAACGAGAGGACAGCCATTTTGTCTCTAAAGTTAAGCTCATAGCTCGTGATATGGTATGAACAAGACTTTGGTTTCTACTTTCTCTTTGAGAGGTTAACCCAAATTCACTATCTTTGAAAGTTTAAATTAGATTCATAGACATGAATAGGCTTTGTTCTTATGTCTCACTAGGGGGTCCTGGCTGTAGCAGCCTCCCCAGGTTGTAACTCAAAGGTTTGGACACTTGGTAAAATAAACAAGATAAGGAGCTCTTGTTTCAAGTGAACCTGAAAACCTAAATTAGTATTTCAGAATAAGCTACAAAACTATAGGGCTTATTCAAAATTCCGGTTGTAGTGTATATCTTTAATGTTTCTTTTATAGTACATCTATGTATTGGTTATATATTATATATATATATATATATAGCGGCCTCCACAAAGTCATTGTACCAGCGCTCCCGGCACACTTCCACCTCATACAGCAACTCCTTGGACAAGTATGGATACTCCCATCCGTACTCAGCAGCAACCTTTTAGCCAAATAGGCGTTGTAGTCTCGCCAGAGGAGGCATAGTGGCTCTGTCCCCTTCGCCAGGTAAAACTATTGAGTCCGGGTGGCGAGGGACCTTGATCACATCTGGTCTGGGCATAGGTGCCCGCAACAACAGTCTCTTTTCCCCGTCATTAGGTGCAGGTGGCACCGGGAAGGCAAGAGTAGGCTGGGGACGGGACCCCTCCTCAGGCGCTGGTGCCTCCACCCAGGGTGTACTATCCCCTGTAGACATGGGTGGGTCCCTGGTTCCACGGGACGAGGCGAGAGGTACTTTGTCCCACCCCTTTTGAGCAAACAGTTCGTCTATGGCGACATCATCTCCCAAATCGGAGAGCGACTCTAGGTCGGAGGTGTCACACTCCTCCGCGGGTATGTAGCCTGTAGTGGAAACGGGACTACCACCCCCCACGGACACACAGGGTTGTGGATCCCCGACACCTCTGCCCACACTTTTGAAGAAATTGCTTAACGTGCATCCTCACAGGGTGACACTGTGGATGCACAGGTATAAATGTGCCAATGTCCCGATATGGCAGGAAGAATATGAATAGACTAAAGAATGGACTTTAGGCGGCACATGGATAAATATTGTAAAAAGCTAAGGGTATTTATTTTAGAAAAAGTCATAAGAAAATACATATAAACATTCAAAAAATTACAGTCTATTTGTATTTGGATACAAGCCTCAGGCTAATGTTCTACGGTGCTTCAGAATTATATTTGTACAACATATATGCACTCCATCCTTCATGAAAATACATAACCAGCAACCACAGGCTAGTGAAACAGTAAACGTGTGAAGCAGGTGGTATTAGCCATGTGTCCAATGTATCGGGTGTAATCTTGGATTGCTCTACCAGTTTCGCGAATTAATGCTTCTTCAGGGAGCATAATAGTAGGTAGAATGTGCTGCAAGTGCAAGTGCAGCACACACCTTGGTAAAGTTAGATTGGCAATTTGTTTGTGGCAAATGACCAATATGATAAAAAAATCACAATAAACGACAGCTGGGTAAACTGCTAGGTAGAGGCTACTGATAAGCAGCAACAGGTAATGTCCTCCAGGACTTTGGAAACTGTAGATACCAGAGCATAAGGGAAAGGGGCTATATATGCACCATAGTAGACCCTGGTGCACATTCAGGGCAGAGGGTATCTGACCCCAGAAAGCCTATGGTAGGTGGGCAGGCTGTCAGCCTGCGCCTTAAAAAGAGGAAAGCTTCCAACAGTCCAGAGGAATCCTAGCAGTCAGCCGTACCTCCGCCCACACACCAAGTCCCTCCGCCTGGCTTACCTCTGCCTTTTCTAGAGGCAGGACCTCCGGAACTCTTCTTACCGGATTCACCTGGGCCGGGCAATGGTCCACCGCTACCGCTGGACGGGGCTACCATACCGGTCTTTCTCTTCGGCGGTGGACGCTGTGAGACAGTGGTGAGCATCCTCGGATTTCTCCCGTTGAGTAGTCGCGACCTCCTCCGCGGTCGCTGCAGTGCGCGCAGGGATGGCTGTCAAAGCAGTGATTCCTCCTCTTTGAGTGGTGCTGCCTGCAACATGGCTGGGGTAAATGGTTCTCGGCTTCTCAACCGCTGGATCTACTTCAAATAGAAACTCCCCACAGGCCTCGCATTGCCCGAATGGCTTCAGATGACACACCAGTCCCGAGCAGCCGGGACAAATCACACCCAGGGCCTCAACGTCCATGCATGAATACAGGGCGAATCGTCCCCTTGGCTTTAGCCAAATCCCTGTATCGGTCACCGGAGCAGCAGCAGTCAAAGACGTGGTAGAAGGATGAAGTGGAACCCACGCTGTTTGTCCGAACATGGCGACTTGCTGTTGGTCCATCGCGCACTGCAAAGTTTTTGCGCCAACGTCCCACGTGTAGTCCTTCACACGTATTGGACTCCTCCCCTTTGCTCCAGTTCGCGGGCTTTTCTTATTTTTTCTTTCTGAGTCACGCCCACGAACTAAGCGGTGGGGGTGTGCCTGGTGGCGCAGTGCAAATAGAAGCCCCCACGTGTAGTCCTTCACACGGCTGAGCTCCCCCCTTTTCTCGCTCTTCTGCGCGGGCCTTTCCCTTCACTGGGTCATGTCCACGACTTCGAGCAGGGATGCACTTTGACCAATAAATTGGCCCACCTACTCGGAACTCCTCCCGGCAGACATGTTCAATTCCGTAGTAACACGAACACCATCCCGGAGGAGCCCACACGTGTAGCGGCCTCCACTCTCCCCTCTTTCTCACCAGCTCGTCTGTCTCTTGTCTAGGGGTACCTTAGAGGAGAGAGTGTGGGGTCACCACGCCAAGCCTTCACCACAGATGTTTGTGTGGTGTAAGCAAAGTTCTTGTTTTACCTTTGGGTCGGTGTTCTGCACCTGGAACCGCCAAAGAGAGTTACCTTGAACAATGTCTGCCAGAAAACGAGCCCCACACCATTAAAGTCCAACACTCCTTTATTCTTCTCAATGCAAAAGTGAACACAATCAGTTGGACTCCTTAAAGAACAGAACAGACAAGGAGGTGTGGATGCGAGTAGGCCCAGACACAATGAACTCTCCACTTTCCTTCCTGAAAGTGGGTTGCGGTCTTCCAGCGAAGGGGGATTTCCTTCCAGGCGGTCTCCGATGGAAGGCTCACCCGTCACCGGCAATATGCTGCACCGGGTCTCCAAGCAAGTGTCTCCCACTGGTCCATTACGCCCTCCGGATTCGGGCACCCTCTCCCAGGGCCCCCAGGATCTCCCTCCCTCGCGGAACTCAGTGTTGGGCACTGAGCTCCAGACCTTCATCCGAGTACCTCACCCCAGGCTAAAGGTGCCTGGAATGGAACACGACCTCCGAACGTCCTCTAGGCCTAGGCCCGCTTAGAGGACCGACACAAACCACCGCCCACAGGCTGAAGGTGCCTGGGACTCGACCCTGTGACAAAGATGACCGGTCCCTTTATACCCTCTCCCAGCAAGCACGGCGGGTTCCCCGCCCCACCATACCGCTGCCGAGGAAGGACAAAAAGGAAGCACAGCACACAGCAATGGTTCAACCCCAGCCCAAGGCGACTGCGGGGCCGCAGGGAAATTGCACATCACTGGTGTCTCTGCCAGTTTTAAATACACAGAAAAGTTTATACCCGCTACACATTAATATATATATATATATATATATATATATATATATAAATGTATAAACCCATATCTACATATATATATTATTACAAAATGTGAGATCCTAGCTGTATTGACATTAGGAGCTGTACTTGTAAAATGTAAGTTAAGGGTTGTGTTTTGAATGACTTTAGCTTTGAGGAACGTTAACAACCCATTAGCGGAGACGTGGGTAGATTTTCCCAAAACATTCACACCTGAAAATCTGAAGTGCACCCGAGATGGCTGACACATTTAACACCGCTGGACAATAAATGGTATTCTACTAAGTTAGATCAAAGGGTAATCATAAATTATTTTTTTTTGAACTACATGACCCTAACATTAGGAATTATTCCTTATACACCACTGCCCCTACAGGTTAAAAATGACATTGTTCAAGATGGCGTATATTTGGTTGCTAAGACAACCTTCCAAAACAGTTACCTAGTGATAAGATACACACCCACTTTTTGGAGGGATTAAAATTAGGAAGAGTTCAGGGTGTGAGGAGATCACAAGAGCAGGGAAGGATGTCGGGGAATCTCTCTTGAAGGAAGATGCTCGCTGAGGAGAAAATATGCAAACATGTAGCAATGGTGAAAGAATTCCCTCTTGGGACTTTGATTCTCAAGCAGACAGAACTCTTAACTACTGGTAACGTATAATTCTTTTATTTATACCTTTGGTAATGGAGTTGTTTTTGCATACACATAACTAAAACCATTTAAATATATATGGCAAAGCAATTTGGAATCATCTATATTTTTAACTGCAGTATAAAATAATGATAATCCAAATATTAAGGCACATACCCTAATTTGGTGGTCTTTAAAAAGCTAGAGCTAAGTGGTACAATGGTTTTATTATGATATATGTGTAAAATAAATTCTCTCTAAATTTAACATAAAAATGGATTGAATTATCTAACCGTGTTCCTTATATGACACTTGGTCTGGACACGTTTAAGAAGTGTAATCAGGAGATCTGTTTGTTTGAGAAACAAATAGTGTTAAAGTGAACAAAAGAGAGTTTACACCTTCCGTGAAGTAACGCAAAGACATTTCACAAGAGTTACCAAGTTTTAGATGTACAAGTATCATTTAAGTATTGAACTGTGAATATACTTTGTCATATAGAGCTTGCATAGAAATGTATGTAAATATTATCTGGACATAATCCATCATTTATCTCTGATTGTAGAAGTATATCCATTTAATTGTTTGATCATGACTAATTTTAATTTGCACTGTACTTTAGTTAATAAATATATATAATATTTTAAGCAACATTCATTTGTGTTACTTGTCTTCAAACTAGCACGGATATAAAGAATTTATTGATATTGTAGGCCATTGGGAATCTCCAAAAATTAAGATTTGCCTATTTCCATAAGTACAATAATATTTTATATTTCAGTATAAACATTCTGACATATTTGTAGGCACTATGCTAAGATGCGTCAATATTTTTGACAATGTTACAAGATGGTATCAATCCCTCAAAATCACGACCTGCCCCACGCACTATACATCAGATAGAACAATGGATAGTCGGGGGGGGTCAATTGGCCTTCTCCACAACACAGGCCTCTGTTGGCGAGTCCAGGACCAACTATAAATCTAGGTATACAGACGGTGGAGTCTAAAAACAATGATGCCAACAGCAGTGGCGGCTGGTGATAAAAAAATTTGGGGGGGCGCAAATCCTTCCAGGTTCATACCTGCCCATACTCGGCTGTCACGGCTCCCAATACCCGGACACACTGTACACAGAGCACACACACTATACACAAAGCACACACACACACACACTATACACAGAGCACACACTGTATATTATACACAGAGCACACACACACTATACACAGAGCGCGCACACACTATACACAGAGAACACTATACAATGGGGTTATTGTTTAGGGTGGAGAGGCAGGGAGGGGGGTTATTGTTTAGGGTGGAGAGGCAGGAAGGGGGGTTATTGTTTAGGGTGGAGAGGCAGGGAGGGGGGGGTTATTGTTTAGGGTGGAGAGGCAGGGAGGGGGGTTATTGTTTAGGGTGGAGAGGCAGGGAGGGGGGGTTATTGTTTAGGGTGGAGAGGCAGGGAGGGGGGGTTATTGTTTAGGGTGGAGAGGCAGGAAGGGGGGGTTTTTGCTTAGGATGGAGAGGCAGGAAGGGGGGGTTATTGTTTAGGGTGGAGAGGCAGGAAGGGGGGTTATTGTTTAGGGTGGAGAGGCAGGAAGGGGGGGTTATTGTTTAGGGTGGAGAGGCAGGAAGGGGGGGTTATTGTTTAGGGTGGAGAGGCAGGAAGGGGGGGTTATTGTTTAGGGTGGAGAGGCAGGAAGGGGGGGTTATTGTTTAGGGTGGAGAGGCAGGAAGGGGGGGTTATTGTTTAGGGTGGAGAGGCAGGAAGGGCGGTTATTGTTTAGGGTGGAGAGGCAGGTAGGGGGGTTATTGTTTAGGGTGGAGAGGCAGGGAGGGGGTTATTGTTTAGGGTGGAGAGGCAGGGAGGGGGTTATTGTTTAGGGTGGAGAGGCAGGGAAGGGGGGGCCGTTTTAGGATGCAGGAAGGGGGGCAGCTGCCAGTCACTTCCCTGCTCCACAACACTCAGCAGCCCCACCCCCCCTCCATGAAGTTCTGCAGCAGCTGAGAAAAGTGAACAGAGGTGGGGGAGGGGGAGCCAGGCTCACGGCAGGACACACACAGTACACTCCGGGTGGAGCAGTCACTGACTCTGTAACAAGCAGAGGAGTGTGAGGACTGGGGGATGGGAAGCTTGTTGCCGGGAGGGAGAGACAGTGAGAGAGCTCACCTCCGATCCCAGCACTCAGTCACTCACCTGCTGCTCTGGTTCCCCTGCACTCAGGCTCAGCTCTTCACCCACCCGCCGCAGCAGCCTGTATCCGCTCCCTGCAATCTTGTCTCACTCCTGGAGCCGAAACCAAAAGTGACACGGCCACCCGGGGAAAGCACCGCCCATTTCCTACTGCGGTGCAGACATGACGAAGCAGAAGGACCCAATGAGAGTAGAGAGGCGCACTCCAGAGCGCCACGGAGCTTAAAAAAACCTGCAAATGAAGCGTCTTGCCTGCATTGCATTGGCATGACGCTTTAATTACGCTTCAATAGTGCACTGTGCCCGGCGCTCGCCCTGAACATAGTGCACTTAAAGGACCTTTTCTTTTTTCTTAAAGGGCCAAATTTGTTTAATTTTTTTTAATTATTTTTTTTTAAATTACATTTTTTTTGTTACTGGCTTTGAGGGGGGGGCGGCGCCCATGCGCCCCCTATGGACGGGCCGCCACTGGCTAACAGTCAACAGGGGGAGCCAAAAGCTGCACTAATGAATATGGTTAAATGTTTAAAGTGGTTGTAAACCCACTTATGCAACTTGCACCTACAGGTAAGCCTAGATTAAGGCTTACCTGTAGGTGCAAGAAATATCTCCTAAACCTACACGGTTTAGGAGATATTTGCAAAAAAAGACATGCACCAATGTCTACGGCGCATGTGCGCTGTAGAAAACGGTGCATTCACAGGGTTAATCCCCATTCACAAATCCGGCTTCGCCGCCTCCCGCACACATGCGCGGAGTGACGTCTTTGCCGCTCGGGCCAATCACAGTGCCGGAGCGGCGATACCCGGAAGAAACCTTCCGGGTATCTGTGGAGCGATGGCTGCGGCTGGAGGGGGAGACGAGGACGGCTTCGGGGGCCCCGATCTAAGGTAAGTGATGCATAATGAGCTAGTATGCTAGTCATACTAGCTCAGGGTTCATCAAAACCCGGACGCCAGGTCGCAAATGCGACTAGAATTAGCGACCTGGCGCCTGAGGCAGCACAGCTGAGGTTTCCTGTGTCTCTGTGCGCCCCCGCGATCGCGCGATCTCGTCGGGCTGCGCTGGCCGGTAATTGAGGCCGCGGCTTTGCGGCCTTCTGCAGGCCTATGATTCATTCTGTAATCTGTCGCCCTCTTGTGGTGGCCGTTGGTATGACAAGACAACTAGCAATGCTTGCCTGTTTCACTGCCCGCCCATCTCCTTCCCTTTACTTAGAAGTTAACCCCCAAACATTATATATATTTTTTATTCTAACACCCTAGAGAATAAAATGGCGGTCGTTGCAATACTTTCTGTCACACCGTATTTGCGCAGCAGTCTTACAAGCGTACTTTTTTGAGGAAAAAATACACTTTTTTTTAATGAAAAAATAAGACAACAGTAAAGTTAGCCAAATTTTTTTTTATATTGTGAAAGATAATGTCACGCCGAGTAAATTGATACCCAACATGTCGCACTTCAAAATTGCGTCCGCTCGTGGAATGGTGACAAACTTTTACCCTTTAAAATCTCCATAGGCGACATTTAAAAGATTCTACAGGTTGCATGTTTTGAGTTAGAGGAGGTCTAGGGCTAGAATTATTGCTCTCGCTCTACCGATCGTGGCGATACCTCAGATGTGTGGTTTGAACACCGCTTTCATATGCGGGCGCTACTCACGTATGCGTTTGCTTCTGCACGCATCGGTCGTTAAAAAAAAAACAACCTGGCTCCTAACTTTTTTAGCTGGCTCCTAGATTCCAAGCAAATTTGTAAAGCCCTGTACTAGCTCATTATGGCTTTGTCTTGCATGTGTTTTTTTTTTTTTCTGGGTTTACAACCACTTTAAGCTGGCAGACCTTAGGGGCATGTGGATGGTCAAAAAAATGCATGTGGAGAAGAAATTATGTTAGGCCAGCCGCTTTGCTGTGAATACAATTCATCGTTGTTTTTTGGACCATCCACATGCCCCTAAGGTCTGCAAGCTTAAACATTTAATCATATTCATCAGTACAACTTTGGTTCCCTCTGTTGACCGTTTGTATCATTGTTTTTAGACACCACCATCTGTATATCTCTATAGTTGGTCCCGTGTTGTGGAGAGGGCCAATTTACATCTATACCAATCTTTCATTGTTTTTATTAAAATTGTAAATAAAATTTGCTATTTTAAGTTTTACATTTTTTGACAATTCTGCACCTTGAAAATCCCATCCAAAACATGTCTAGAGCACCCACCTTTCCCCCAGCCTGCATTTAACTTGGCCAGAGGCGGCTCTTTAATTAGGCAAATTAGGCGATGGCCTTAGGCCTCGCCCACAGAAAAGGCCTCGCCTAGCGCCATTGCCTAATTTGCCTGGACTGGCTGACTGGGACAGACTGTGGGACTCGCAACAAGCGGCGGGGAGAGCGGGCGGCGGGCGTGCTGCACATAGCTGAGCTGAGCCAGGCGGGCGGGCGGACGAGGCGGGACAACAAGTACGTACAATACATGGTCATGGATGGTGGGCAGGCTCTAGCTGCCTGCCTGCGTCCAATAGCAGGCTACACTGCCACAACGCCGTCCTCCTGAGTCCTAGCCTTTCCTCTAAAGTCGGCCCCAGCGCATGGCGGGAGTTGTAGTTCTCCCACAGAGCACAGGCACACAGACTTCAACTTGGCCGTCTGGTGCCTGTGCTCTACAGAGACTACAACTCCCAGATTGCACTGCACCGTGTTGCTTCACTTCAGTTCTCCGAGTCCGGCTGCAGTGCTTAGTGGAGGGGAGGAGGACCATCACTGAGGCAAGGAGCAGGCAGACTATCTATTCTTTATTATATGATGAATTGAAAAACGACAGCAATGGCAATGCATGCACCCCCAAGTCAAAGAGACCAGTCCATTTTATCTCTGCAATCTGCATGGGCTTTAGGTAATTGATGGGCACAGTGGCTGCGTTTGATGGCACAGTGGCTGCAATTGATGGCACAGTGGCTGCAATTGATGGGCACAGTGGCTGCAATTGATGGGCACAGCCACTGTTGTGCCCATCAAACGCAGCCACTGTGCCATCAAACGCAGCCACTGTGCCATCAATTGCAGCCACTGTGCCATCAATTGCAGCCACTGTGCCATCAATTGCAGCCACTGTGCCATCAATTGCAGCCACTGTGCCATCAAACGCAGCCACTGTGCCCATCAATTACCTACACTGTGCCCATCAATTGCAGCCACTGTGCCCATCAATTGCAGCCACTGTGCCCATTAATTGCAGCCACTGTGCCCATCAATTGCAGCCACTGTGCCCATCAATTGCAGCCACTGTGCCCATCAATTGCAGCCACTGTGCCCATTAAACGCAGCCACTGTGCCCATCAAACGCAGCCACTGTGCCCATCAAACGCAGCCACTGTGCCCATCAAATGCAGCCACTGTGCCCATCAAACACAGCCACTGTGCCATCAAACACAGCCACTGTGCCATCAAACGCAGCCACTGTGCCATCAAACGTGTGAAATTGATGGCCACAGTGGCTGAAATTGATGGCCACAGTGGCTGCAATTGATGGCCACAGTGGCTGCAATTGATGGCCACAGTGGCTGCAATTGATGGCCACAGTGGCTGTGTTTGATGGCACAGTGGCTGAAATCAACGGGCAATTAATGGGCACAGTGGCTGCAACTGATCGGCACAGTGGCTGCGTTTGATGGGCACAGTGGCTGCGTTTGATGGGCACAGTGGCTGCCATTGATGGGCACAGTGGCTGCCATTGATGGGCACAGTGGCTGCCATTGATGGGCACAGTGGCTGCCATTGATGGGCACAGTGACTGCGTTTGATGGGCACAGTGGCTTCGTTTGATGGCGCCATCACACGCAGCCACTGTGGCCATCAAACGCAGCCACTATGCCATCAAACGCAGCCACTATGCCATCAAACGCAGCCACTGTGCCCATCAAACGCAGCCACTGTGCCCATCAAACGCAGCCACTGTGCCCATCAATTGCAGCCACTGTGCCCATCAATTGCAGCCACTGTGCCCATCAATCGCAGCCACTGTGCCCATCAAACGCAGCCACAGTGCCCATCAAACGCAGCCACTGTGCCCATCAAACGCAGCCACTGTGCCCTCAAACGCAGCCACTGTGCCACAGTGGCTGCGTTTGATGGGCACAGTGGCTGCGTTTGATGGCACAGTGGCTGCAATTGATGGCCACAGTGGCTGCAATTGATGGCCACAGTGGCTGCAATTGATGGCCACAGTGGCTGCAATTGATGGCCACAGTGGCTGCAATTAATGGGCAATTAATGGGCACAGTGGCTGCAACTGATGGGAACAGTGGCTGCAACTGATGGGCACAATGGCTGCAACTGATGGGCACAGTGAGGCTGCAATTGATGTTTATTTTTTCAGTTTGTTTGCGCCCCCCCAAAAAATTTTGAGCACCAGCCACGACTGGATGGGATCATCATTGTGCCCTTCTCCTTACTTGTTGAATGACAGGCTGAGGGCTTGTACATTCCAGTTGAATGCCGTTGAGGCTGGCTGTCGTTCAAACTGGAGGGCTTATTTTATTTTTAATTTTAATTATTTATCTTGCTGCAGTTCTGCTTTCAAAATTCACGCCAGGCAAATATCTATTCACACACATATGTGAAATGTTTCCTCTACCAAAAGATTTATAATTCTGTGCAGCTATTTTTGTGATTCATATTCCTCTGCCAGACAGTACACCCAGAATGGTGTACTAGTACCACCTTCTCTATTACAGTTAAGTAATACAGAAGTGTTATTTACCCTCTCCCTAAACCTGCTGACGATGAAGAAACATTACACTGATAAGTTATCAATTATGCTCATTCTGTTGTTGTCATCGCCTGTATCATTGTCCGCACACAGTCTCTGACCGTCTCCTGTATCATTGTCCGCACACAGTCTCTGACCGTCTCCTGTATCATTGTCCGCACACAGTCTCTGACCGTCTCCTGTATCATTGTCCACACACAGTCTCTGACCGTCTCCTGTATCATTGTCCACACACAGTCTCTGACTGCTCCTGTATCATTGTCCACACACAGTCTCTGACCGTCTCCTGCATCATTGTCCGCACACAGTTTCTGACCGTCTCCTGCATCATTGTCCGCACACAGTCTCTGACCGTCTCCTGTATCATTGTCCGCACACAGTCTCTGACCATCTCCTGTATCATTGTCCGCACACAGTCTCTGACCGTCTCCTGTATCATTGTCCGCACACAGTCTCTGACCGTCTCCTGTATCATTGTCTGCACACAGTCTCTGACCGTCTCCTGTATCATTGTCCGCACACAGTCTCTGACCGTCTCCTGTATCATTGTCCGCACACAGTCTCTGACCGTCTCCTGTATCATTGTCTGCACACAGTCTCTGACCGTCTCCTGTATCATTGTCCGCACACAGTCTCTGACCGTCTCCTGTATCATTGTCCGCACACAGTCTCTGACCGTCTCCTGTATCATTGTCTGCACACAGTCTCTGACCGTCTCCTGTATCATTGTCCGCAGACAGTCTCTGACTGTCTCCTGTATCATTGTCCGCACACAGTCTCTAACCGTCTCCTGTATCATTGTCCGCACACAGTCTCTGACCGTCTCCTGTATCATTGTCCACACACAGTCTCTGACCGTTTCCTGTATCATTGTCCACACACAGTCTCTGACCGTCTCCTGTATCATTGTCCGCACACAGTCTCTGGCCGTCTCCTGTATCATTGTCCGCACGCAGTCTCTGACCGTCTCCTGTATCATTGTCCGCACACAGTCTCTGACCGTCTCCTGTATCATTGTCCGCACAGTTTCTGACCATCTCCTGTATCATAAAAACATACTTAAGATCAACCATGAGCCAAGAGAGATTATGTGCCTTAGCAGTTTTGTCCATTGAACGTGATCTGGCTTCAAAATTAAATTATTCATCTAAAATTGAAACATTAAAAAAATGTACTACTGTTAAAACTTCCCAGGGGGTTTGTGTATGAGCCCCAACTATAGTTGGCACATATATTGTGGTATTGTATATTGAAACAAAGTTTTTTGTTTTTGTTTTGATTGGCGATCAGTAAGTGCCTGAGAAAGGACCCTGGCATAAGTATATTCTAATAGGGCACTCTTACACCAGGCTGTTTTCCTGCAGGCACCTTAAACAGACACCTGTTCAGAATTGACAGGCATTTATTGGAGCAGCACCATGGTAGTTGCAGATCAAACAGAAGCAGCTTCCTTGGCTGTACAGGATAGGAGAGTTTAATTTCACTTTAAGGCTGTCAGCAGATTGGCCTCTACAAACTCGACAGTGTCTAAAAATGGAGAGCAACTAAGGATGTGTAAAGCGGGGTGAGACAAGTGTACTACTTACTACAATTTTAAACAGTACAGACACTTATTTTTAAACATTTTCATAGCTATACCTGAAAAAGGGGCCTGAAGGGATCTAGCAGGACTTAATTTTCTGACTAAAGTTCCAATTTAAGTTTTTTTTTATTGATGTTTTGCTGAAGAATACAGGAAACTGAGTTATTTTGTTACTTGAAAAATATTGCACTTTATACCTATTATGTTCCATGCACTACTGAGCAAATATGCAAAGTTACATATTTATATGTTTTTATGTTTTATATTTTTGTAAAAAAATCACTTGCTGCATCCTTGTTGCATTAAACAGGTTATGTGCAAGAATATGTTGTAAGATTACTTTTTTTTTTGTTTTATACTTTTGTTGCCAAATGTACCGTATTTATCGGCGTATAACACGCGCCGGCGTATAACACGCACCCCAAGTTTGGCAGGGAATTTTAGGGAAAAAAACATTTAGGAGGGAAGTTTAAGAAAAAAAAAATTACATTTAAATGCAGCCTTACCAGTGTCATTTGCAGCCTTGT
This sequence comes from Rana muscosa, assembly GCA_029206835.1. Lineage (NCBI taxonomy): Eukaryota > Metazoa > Chordata > Amphibia > Anura > Ranidae > Rana > Rana muscosa. Next base: position 69,458,781 of record CM055121.1, on the reverse strand, counting down.
CACAGTGCAGCCTTGCCAGTGTCCATTGCAGCCTTGCCCAGTGTCCAGTGCAGCCTTGCCAGTGTCCAGTGCAGCCTTGCCAGTGTCCAGTGCAGCATTGCCCAGTGTCCAGTGCAGCATTGCCAGTGTCTAGTGCAGCCTTGCCAGTGTCTAGTGCAGCCTTGCCAGTGTCCATTGCAGCATTGTCCAGTGCAGCCTTGCCAGTGTCCAGTGCAGCCTTGCCAGTGTCCAGTGCAGCCTTGCCAGTGTCCAGTGCAGCCCTGAATTTAAATTTGGCGCCGCCGAGATCGCCGCTGATACAGGGCGGAGCGCGGCGAACGCCGAGTCCCGCCCTATGATGGACATATCACAGGTCCAATGGCGGGACTGGGCGTGACTGTGAGCGGAACCGAGAAAAGCCGAGTATAGCCGAATACACTCGGCTATGTGTATCTCGGCGGCGATCGCTCCGCTCCGCTCACAGTCAGCGGAGATCGCCGGGGATAGGTGAGTATCGGCGTATAACACGCACCCACGATTTTCCCCTGATTTTAAGGGGAAAAAAGTGCGTGTTATACGCCGATAAATACGGTAATTCACATTTATGAGACAGCACAGAGGATAATGAGTAGGCAGCTGTACAATTTGATCTATATCTGTGTGCGTGTAACACACAAACATATATATATATTATACCTACCCACCCACCCTATGTTTAATGATATTTGATTAAAGAATAATTGGTTAGAGAAATTTATAGAAGCTGTGAATTCATAGTTCATAGGATTTAAGTTAATATATGCATTTATACAGTTATTTTTTATCGTTTTTATAATATTTTTCCCATTATGGGCGTGAGTGGGGCCTCATGTCTAAGTTTTGCCTAATGCCGCGTACACACGATCGTGATTCACGGCGGTGAAAACACCGCCGTGAATTACGGCATGAAAAAAAAAGAAAAACGAGGGAACGGCATGTTCCCCCACACACGACCGTTTTTCCCGTCATTTTTTTCTTTGACGAGAAAAACGACCGTCTGTGGGCTCCGCGGCAGTGTCTCCCTATGGGAAAACTGCCGCGGAAAAAAATGATGGAAAAAACGATGAGAAAATTTAGAACATGTTCTAATTTTTCTCGTCGTTTTTCCTGCCGTTTTTCTCAACGAGAAAAACGGCATAAAGCCCACAGACGATCGTTTTTCTCGGCGAAAAAAAAAATGTCATTTTTCCCGACGGGAAAAATGATCGTGTGTACGCGGCATTAGGCCTCACAAAGTCTAGAGCCGCCTCTGAACTTGGCTCCTCGCAGGAGGAAGAAAGGCACACCACACCACAAGCCCGTACCCTCCTGTGTAAAGAGGTTGAGCGGTGTTGTTGTTGGGTCTTGTCTGCAGCCAGGGCCAAAGTCCTCCTGAGAATGATTCTCACCTCTACCGTGGGTAGAGACAAGTCCTTGACTTCCCCAGTCACATGAATGTCCACACCAGCTGAAACTCCAACTTAAGATTTATTCTCACTTTGCAATAAACAGTCTTTTGGATAGGAAAAAGATTGGAGCAAGGAAACAGGACAGCCCAAGGTGTGGAGGAGGTCCAGGCACAAACGTAGCTCAATCTTCACTACTCAGATTCTCAAGCAGTGTATTAGGCGCACAACCGTGAGGTTGGTCTCTGCCACAGACCTGGTGAATAAGGCCACTGCCACTGGCCTGGTGAATTAGGCCACTGCCACTGGCCTGGTGAATTAGTCTCCCTCTTAGAACATGGCCCCTATCAAGGAGAAGACGTCCCCCTAGAGAGTCAACAGACCCTTCCTTCACCGTGACTCCCACATCGGTCCTTCGGAATGATCCTCCCTTCTGAGAGTGCGGGTCCCCTTGCAAGGCGGCACCCTGGACTCCTCAATCCTTAGCGGACCCCAGCCGAAGGTGCTGGGCCCTGGGCCTTTTCCGCAGCCCCTGGGTCTTCATACCCAGGAGAACAGGACGGCAGGATAGTACCTCATCCCAGGCAAAAGGTGCCTGAGATGGAACAGGAACACAGCCTCCGGGCCTAGGGCACCCGGAGATGAACCTCACTCACTCCCAGGCTGAAGGTGCCTGGGCATGGACCCCGATCAGGAGATGTCTGCCCCTTTTATATCCTCTCCCGGCATGCACAGCAGGTTCCCTGCCCTACTGTACGGCTGCCGAGAGGGGACACAAAAGGCACAGCTCTACGCTCGTGGTTCAACCCCGGCCCAGAATGGCAGCGCCACCCGCAGGCCACAGGGAACTCATCACCAGCATTATCCCCTGAGGACAAAAATGGTCCATAACCCCTAACAAATTAAGGTGTCTGAGCCTAATTACCTCTCAGAGACTCCCCCTAAATTGACCACCCCGCTACACATGCTTACAGGTTATCTTTGATATTTAAGGGATGATAATGCCAGTTAAGTTTCGCCCTATTTATATCCACAATACTTACATTATGGTCTGAAAAAAAAATGTAATGTATTGCAGCTTACCAGTCCTTAGATGTAATGGCTGCATTTGTTTTCTTTTTTTTCAGGGTAAGAAAATTTTCAGCAAGTACAGACTATGCCTTCTGATTTTGCCAGAAATTCAATGTTCTTATCAAACAACCTTATGTGTCTTCTGTAAACTTCTAGTTCCATCATTCCCCGTGTAATGGAGATGAACAAAGGCGGACATGTTTAAAGCCCAGCCTGTGTGACAACTGAGGCTACTTCCATAGGTACAAAAGCTGTAGAAAGCATAACCACCCAGAGACAGGAGGTTAGTTATTTGCAAGATTTAAATTGTTGTTTTGAGGTTTAGACATGCTTTTAACCGCTTGCCGACTGCCGCACGCAGATATACGTCAACAGAATGGCACTCCTGGGCAGAAGGACGTATATATACGTCCTCTTTAAGAAGCGGCATTGTGGACGCGCTTGCGCCGCCGGCGGTGCGCCCCGCGACTCCGACCGCGGGTCCCGCGAACTCGATGTCCGTGGGGATACCTGCAATCATCTCACGGTGGGGAAGAATGGGGAGATGCTGATGCTGCCTAGTGACAATGACAGTGATCACAGCTTCCTGTAATCGGAAGCAGTGATCACTGTCTTGTCACACACAGCCCATCCCCCCTACAGTAAGAATCACTCCCTAGGGCACACTTAACCCCTACACCGCCACCTAGTGGTTAACCCCTTCACTGCCAGTGTAATTTTCACAGTAATGTGTCAAAGGTGTCCGATGTGTCCACCATAATGTCGCAGTCATGATAAAAATTGCTGATCGCCGCCATTACTAGTAAAAAAAAAAAATATTAATAAAAATGCCATAAAACTATCCCCTATTTTGTAGACGCTATAACTTTTGCGCAAACCGATCAATAAACGCTTATTGCGTTTTTTTTTTACCAAAAATATGTAGAAGAATACGTATCGGCCTAAACTGAGGAAAAACAATTTTTTATATATTTTTGGGGGATATTTATTATAAAAAAAAATATTGAATTTTTTTCAAAATTGTCGCTCTATTTTTGTTTATGGCGCAAAAATTCAAAACCGCAGAGGTGATCAAATACCACCAAAAGAAAGCTCTATTTGTGGGAAAAAAAAGGACGTCAATTTTGTTTGGAAACCACGTTGCACAATTGTCAGTTAAAGCGACGCAGTGCCGAATCGCAAAAAGTGGCCCTGGCTTTGACCAGCAAAATGGGCTTAAGTGGTTAAAGTGATAGTAAAGGATTTTTTTGTTTTGTTTTTTAAAATAGCAAACATGTCATACTTACCTGCTCTGTGTAATTTGCACAGAACAGCCCCAATTATCTTCTTCTCTGGGCCCCCCTCCCCCCAGCACTCCTGTCTCATCCCCCTTGATCAGTGCCCCCCAATAGCAAGCCGCTTGCTATGAGGGCACTGGTGCTTGCTCGCTCCTGAGCCCTGCTCTATGCGTCCATAAGACTTGGCCATGCCCCCGCTGTCTCCTCATTGGCTCACTGGCTGTGATTGACAGAAGTGGGAGCCAATGGCTGAGCCTCCCATGCAAATCGCTGGATTGAGAGGGGGCTCAGGTGGGAAGATAAAAAAACTTCAGCCTTTACAATCACTTTAACTCTTTTACTGTCACTGATGTATGGCATATGTCAGTGGCAGTGGGACAACACTGAAGAAATTACACTTTGCTACAATGTAAAGTAGTGAGTGTACAGCTTTGCTGTCCCTTCAAAATAACTCAACACACAGCCATTAATGTCTAAACTGCTGGCAACAAAAGTGAGTACACCCCTAAGTGAAAATGTCCAAATTGGACTCAATTAGCCATTTTCCCTCCCCAGTGTCATGTGACTTATTCGTGTTACAAGGTCTCATGCCGCGTACACACGGCCGTTTTTCCCGTCGAAAAAAACGACATTTTTCCCATTCGACGAGAAAAATGATAGTCTGTGGGCTTTCTGTAGTTTTTTTCGACGAGAAAAACGGCATTAAAAACGACGAGAAAAATTAGAACATGTTCTAATTTTTCTCGTCGTTTTTTTCGACATGTTTTCCGCGGCAGTGTTTCCCATAGGGAAACACTGCCGCGGAGCCCACACACGGTCGTTTTTTTCGACCAAAAAAAAAATGACATTTAAAACAGCTGTGTGTGAGGGGAACAAGCTGTTCCTCGTTTGTAACGTCGATTTTTTCGACAGTGTTTTCACCGTCGAAAAAATCGATCGTGTGTACGCGGCATCAGGTGTGAATGGGGAGCAGGTGTGTTAAATTTGGTGTTATCGCTCTCACTCTCTCATACTGGTCACTGGAAGTTCAACATGGCACCTCATGGCAAAGAACTCTCTGAGGATCTGAAAAAAATAATTGTTGCTCTACATAAAGATGGCCTAGGCTACAAGAAGATTGCCAAGACCCTGAAACTGAGCTGCAGCACGGTGGCCAAGACCATACAGCGGTTTAACAGGACAGGTTCTACTCAAAACAGGCCTCATCATTGGTCGACCAAAGAAGTTGAGTGCACATGCTCAGCGTTATATCCAGAGGTTGTCTTTGGGAAATAAACTCCATGCCCAAGAGGGTTAAAGCAGTTCTGGTAAATAATGATGGCCACACAAAATATTGACACTTTGGGCCCAGTTTGGACATTTTCACTTAGGGGTGTATTCACTTTTGTTGCCAGCGGTTCAGTCAATAATGGCTGTGTGTTGTGTTACACTATGTGATTATTCTTGCTCTGTGTCTTTAAGATCTGTCCCCTTCTTTCTAGCTGAACTCTCTCTCTCACCGTAGTTCTTTATATGTCTCCTCCACTTCCTGATTCTGGTCATTACTCCTGTATATCTTCCATGCTAAACATCTTACATGTGGCTTACAACTGCAACGTTTTTCTACCTATGAATATCCATCATTAAACGGAACATTCAAAAGGATTCATCGTCTGTCGTCCTAACTGTGAGTTTATTCATTGAGTTAAACTGCCTGTATCGATGCAAGGGATGAATATCAAACCAGCTTGAGTAAGGCCTACTTAAACCTGGAGATGAACTTTATCGCTTTGTAGTTGAGACAGAACAGTAGAAAAACGGAGTTTCACAGCCTATTTACAAGATTTCTGCATGTCAGTACTGAAACAGACAAGATTTACTGCCCTCATAGCAAGACAGAAGGGACAGAGCAGCACATGGCAGCCTTATAGCCTGAGACAATCTGCACGGTGTCATATTTCAGCACACAGAGCCTGCCTGCTTTCACAGTCAGTCTGCTATCATGAGTGACCAAGCTTCTGCATGTGAACTCACATCTCCTTCCTCACAAGTTCCTGAAGAAACTGAGTTACCCAAACGCTCAGTTAAACCCACTTGGAAAGTAATGGAGAATTATGAAGCTTCAAGGACTGAATTGTCAAATAGCTTGGAATTAGTCTGGGAGAAAATCCTTGCTGAAGCCAATACAGTGTCTGTTGAACGTGAACTACTGACACTAGAGGGCGCCATTAAACAACTTTCTGCCTCATATGAGCTTTATCAGCTTACCAGCATCAAATTCACTAATGTCTTACAAAACATGAAGTCAGAAAATGCGATGATGCAATTAAAGCGTGTCAATGCTCTCAATATTGAAAGAGACAGTTTTATCCAGCAAACCAGATTAAAGGCAGAAGCAAAAATAAAGCTGTTACAGGACACTGCATCTCACAGATCTGTTTCCACCAGACGTTCTAAAAACTCATCAAGATCCCATAGTTCAAGATACTCAACACTCAGTGAGCGACTTATTAATGCCCGCGCTGAAGTGGAAGCCAGCAAAGTGCAGGTGGCATATGCAGAAAAAAGAGCAGAGTTGGAAGCTCAAAGGGCAGAGTTGGAAGCGCAGTCAGCACGTCAAAGAGCAGAGTTGGAAGCTCAGAGAGCAGAGTCGGAAGCGCAGTCAGCACGTCAAAGAGCAGAGTCAGAAGCGCAGTCAGCACGTCAAAGAGCAGAGTTGGAAGCTCAGAGAGCAGAGTCGGAAGTGCAGTCAGCACGTCAAAGAGCAGAGTTGGAAGCTCAGAGAGCAGAGTCGGAAGCTCAGTCAGCACGTCAAAGAGCAACAATGAAAACCTTAAATGAACAGTGTAAACATGACGCAGCTATGGCAAAGCTAAGGGTCCTACAGCAAGCTATCAGTGCAGACGAAGGTGCAAGTGAGAAAGACAGCATTAACCTAAACATAGCAGATATGGAAGACCCCCACTAAAGACTATGTCCTAAGCCACTGCAGTGCACACTCCATCGTCTTCAAGGCTCCCGACTACATAGAGACTCCTTCACAGCTTCAAGTTAAAGAGGTTCCAGAAACTTCCTGCACTCAAAATCACTCCACTGCATTTCCTACCTCCCTACCTTGCCTGCCTTCATACGTCACAGAGCATCAGCGCAAGCTTCAAGCAAGTCATCAATCTCCAGTCATCGGTACAGCCTTGAATCAACGTACCATTGGAACAACTGACTTCAAGCAAGCAACTCACCTGGATGCATCTGCTGCACCATATTTCCCTGTGTCCTTTAACAACAATGTCAAAGATAACGCAATCAGCACCATACAGCCAACAGCATCTCACATAAAGGCAGAGACAACTGAGACAGAAGAGTTTGTGAGGTACATGCTTCGCAGAGAGCTCACAAAGACTGGTCTTACAAGATTTGATGACCAACCTGAGAACTACAGAAGTTGGAAATGTGCCTTCAGAACTACAATCAGCAATATTGGCATTACAGCTGATCAAGAATTGAATCTGCTGATCAAATGGCTTGGTCCTGCACGTGTTAAGCCAATAAGATCGGTTTTCATGGACAATCGTACTGCAGGCCTCACAGCTGCATGGGAGCGACTAGAGCAAAGTTATGGCAGTCCAGAAGCTATAGAAAATGCTTTGTTCATGCGTCTGGAAACTTTCCCAAAGATATCCGGTAAGGACAACAAGGAGTTCCAGAGACTGAGTGACCTTCTCCTTGAGCTTCAGCTAGCCAAGACAGACCCAAAACTACCTGGACTCAGTTACCTTGACACTCCAAGAGGGGTAAACCCAATTGTCTCCAAGCTCCCGTATGGTTTGCAAGAGAAATGGACTCCCCAAGGTAATCATACAAAAGAGAGAACAAGGTTTCCTTCCCTCCATTCTCTTTCTTCTGTGAATTCATCAGGAAAATTGCAGAGACCAAGAACGATCCAAGTTTTTCCTATGGTGAGTACAGCCTCTTCTCACCCTTTCCTAAGAGTACCAGTCTTCAGGGCAACTATAGAAACCATAGAGGCCCAGTGTCCGTGAAAAAGACTGACATCCTTCCCACTCCTACCACAGTTCTGGCCACGAACAAACAGAGTAGGAAGATTGAAAACCCTAACAGAGAGTGTCCCATACACAAGAAGCCACACCCCCTCAATAAATGTATCGGCTTTAGGAAAAAGCCTCTGGAAGAGCGCAAGGAGCTTTTAAAGACATTTAGGGTATGTTTCAGGTGCTGTGCTTCTACAGAACATTTTGCAAGGGACTGTAATGTGTCCATCAAGTGCATAGAGTGTGGCTCTGAAGAACATGTGCAAGCCCTCCATCCTCTTGAGCCCAGCTCTGCACAACCTGCCAACACTCCTCCCAGGTTAACGCATGGCGGGGAGAATAAAGACCAAGTGCCTAATTCTACCATCATTTCTTCATCCTGCACTGAAGTTTGTGGAGAAGACCGCTGTGGTAAGTCCTGTGCTAAGATATGCTTGGTGAACATATACCACAAGGATCAACCAGAAAAGTCTCTAAAGGCATATGCTATCTTAGACGATCAGAGCAATCGATCACTTGCAAAATCGGAATTGTTCAATCTATTTGAAATAAAAGGCGAAGCTCATCCTTACACCTTGGGTACCTGTAGTGGAACTATAGAGGTTTCTGGAAGAAGGGCTCATGGACTCATGGTATCTTCTCTCAAAGGTAACTTGCAATTACCCTTACCTACACTTGTTTAGTGCAATCAGATACCTGCGAACAGGGAAGAAATCCCTACTCCAGCTGCTGCTTTCCATCACCCTCATCTCAAGGTAATAGCAAATGAGATACCGCCGCTTGACAAAGATGCTCAGATCCTTCTTCTGTTAGGAAGAGACATTCTAAGAGTTCACAAGGTACACAGACAAGTCAGTGGACCCCCAGATGCCCCATTTTCCCAGCGCACGGATCTAGGGTGGGTCATCATAGGCAATGTCTGCATAGGCAAAATGAAAAGACCTACCAACATTTCGTCATTCAAGACAAATGTTCTGCCAAATGGCCGAAACACTTACTTTGAGCAATGCCCACATCACTACTGGGTGAAAGAGAAGATAGCCAGCCACGAATGGCAACATGGTATCTCAGGTGACACAAGCCCTTTCTCCTGCCATGATGGCGACTTCGGCTCTACAGTGTTTAAAGCAACCAGTGAAGATGACATACTGGCTCCTTCAATGGAAGACAAAGAATTCATCAAGGTAATGGACAATGAGTTCTTTCAAGATGACTCCAATAACTGGGTAGCACCCCTACCCTTTCGTCTCCCAAGAGAGAGATTGCCCAACAACTTACAGCAGGCCATCAGTAGATTCTCCTCCTTAAAGCGAAACTTAGGCAGGAAACCAGAGATGCAAAAGCACTTTGTGGACTTTATGCAAAATGTATTTGACAGAGATCATGCAGAGCCTGCTCCCCCACTAAAGGAGGGAGAAGAATGCTGGTACCTTCCATCCTTTGGCGTGTATCACCCATGCAAACCAGACCAAATCAGAGTTATCTTTGATTCCAGTGCTCAGCACGAAGGTGTTTCTCTTAACAACATGCTCCTTACTGGACCCAACTTGAACAACAGTCTAATAGGAGTCTTGATTCGTTTCAGACAATAGCCTGTAGCAGTAATGGCTGACATTCAACAGATGTTTCACTGCTTCATCGTCAGAGAAGACAACAGAAACTACCTCAGGTTTCTATGGCACAAGGACAATGACCTCAACAAGGAAGTTATAGATTATCGCATGAAGGTACATGTCTTCGGTAACAGTCCTTCCCCAGCGGTGGCAACTTATGGGCTAAGGAAAACAGCTCAGACTGGAGAAGTTGAATATGGATCTGATGCCCGTCAATTTGTTGAAAGAAACTTCTACGTTGACGACGCACTTAAGTCCTTTCCAACTGCTAAAGAAGCAATTGATCTTCTCACCAGAACAATGGAGATGCTGTCTGTAGCAAACTTTAGACTGCACAAGATTATATCCAACAGCCAGGAACTTATGAATGCCTTTCACTGTGAGGACTATGCCACTAGTCTAAAAAACCTTGACTTAGGTACAGATGTGCCTCCTGTACAGCGAAGTCTGGGTTTGTTGTGGAACATCAAGCAAGACAAATTCACCTTCCAAGTGTCAACTTGTGACAAACCCTTCCCTAAGAGAGGAGTCCTGTCCGTGGTGAATAGCATCTATGACCCACTGGGTTTCCTTGCTCCAGTTACCATTCAAGGTAAGATTTTACTAAGACAGTTGTCTACTGAGAACATAGACTGGGATACTCCCTTGCCTAGTGAGAATCAACACAAGTGGAAAAGGTGGAGATATACTTTGAAGTCACTAGAAAAACTTCAGATTGCCCGTTGCTATGTTCCGGGTTCCATTTCAACTGCTAACCGGAGAGAGATTCATATTTTCTCTGATGCATCAGTTGAAGCTATTGCTGCAGTAGCCTATTTGAAGACCTCTGAACTGAATGGAGAATCACACTGTAGTTTTGTCCTAGGCAAGGCAAAACTCACTTCCAAGCCTGCACATACCATACCAAGACTTGAACTTTGTGCAGCCGTGCTAGCAGTAGAAATTGCAGAGGTCATACGAAGTGAAATGGACACTACAATTGATTCTTTCACCTTCTATGCAGACAGTAAGGTAGTACTTGGTTACATAAACAACCAAACAAAACAATTTTATGTGTACGTCAGCAACAGGGTTGAACGTATCAAGAGATTCTCTCTACCAAGTCAATGGCATCACGTTCCCACTGAACTCAACCCAGCTGACTGTGGGACCAGAGCCGTGTCACCTGCTGCTCTTCAGGACAGCCTATGGCTGTCACCTCCAAGGTTTCTGTGTGAGGACTCTTACTTACTCCCTATTGACACCACCTATGGGCTAGTAAACCCTGAAGATGATAAGGAAATAAGAACTGTGAACACCTCACTCCACACTTCTGTAAGTACAAAACAGAAGCTGCGGTCAGACCGTTACGAGCATCAATGGAAGCAGGTGCAGCATCTAGCCAATGTGTTCTGGCATCGCTGGAAGAAAAAGTATCTTCACCACCTTCAAGGTCGTAACAAATGGCAAGCATCTAAGCCGAATCTTAAGGTTGGAGACCTCATCCTTCTAAAAGACAAGGAAGTTTGTCGGAATGAGTGGCCTATGGGTCTTATTACTAAAGTTATGCCCAGCCTACGATAACAAAGTCCGGAAGGTAGAAGTCAAGGTAACCAAGGGAGGATCGACACGAACCTTTAGTCGACCAATTACAGAGTTAGTACTCCTTTTGCCAGGTGAGTGACTTGTGCAAGGACTAGCCATGCTGTTGGCACGGCGGGGAGTACATTGCTGCCATCTACAGGTTCTACTCAGAACTTTGGAATTATTTGAAGACATCATACTGTGACTTTATGTTCTTCATCCTGTTGAACTTACGTTTATTATTTGCTTGTTGCATGTTTTTCATTACAGGTTCAAGGACATTCGTCAGTATTGGACTTTTTGAATATATGTATTTTAGTTTGAGGTTATGAAATCTAAAGATTTCAGACGGGGAGTGTTATGTTACACTATGTGATTATTCTTGCTCTGTGTCTTTAAGATCTGTCCCCTTCTTTCTAGCTGAACTCTCTCTCTCACCGTAGTTCTTTATATGTCTCCTCCACTTCCTGATTCTGGTCATTACTCCTGTATATCTTCCATGCTAAACAACTTACATGTGGCTTACAACTGCAACGTTTTTCTACCTATGAATATCCATCATTAAACGGAACATTCAAAAGGATTCATTGTCTGTCGTCCTAACTGTGAGTTTATTCATTGAGTTAAACTGCCTGTATCGATGCAAGGAATGAATATCAAACCAGCTTGAGTAAGGCCTACTTAAACCTGGAGATGAACTTTATCGCTTTGTAGTTGAGACAGAACACTGTGGGTTGAGGTATTTTAAGGGGACAGCAAATTTACACTGTTATACAAGCTGTACACTCACTACTTTACATTGTAGCAAAGTGTCATTTCTTCAGTGTTGTCGCATGAAAAGATATAATAAAATATTTACAAAAATGTGAGGGGTGCATTTTTGTGAGATACTGTATATGTGTATATATATATATATATATATATATATACACACACACATATACATGTGTAGCGGGTGGTTACATTTAGGGGAGGCATCTGAGTGATAATGGCTCAGATGCAGCAATTGTTAGGGTTCATGGACCAATTTATGCCAGTGGAGGATATCAATGGTGTCCAGTTCCCTGCGGCCTATAGGTGGCGCTGTCGCCATAGGCAGGGGTTGAACCACCATTGGAGGTCTGTGCCTTTTTGTCCTCTCTCGGCAGTGGTACGGCGGGGCGGGGAACCTGCTGTGCATGCTGGGAGAGGGGATAAAAGAGGCAGACATCTTCCGCTCGGGGTCCACGCCCAGGCACCTTCAGCCTGGGTGTGAGTGCTGGTGGTCTCCGGGTGCCCTCGGCCCGGATACGGAGCTGCGATTCCACCCCAGACACCTTTGGTCTGGGGTGAGGTACTCTCTGGAGGCCTGGGGCCCAGTACCTTCGACTGGGTCCCGCAAGGAATGGAGGATTCCTAGGGTGTCCTCCAGTTTATGACACCCGAATCTAGGGCGAGGGGGACCAGAGAAGTGACCTTCCCGGTGATCCAGCGCAGCATTGGCTGGTGACGGTGGAGGCCTCTGGTGACGGTCTGGATGGATGACTCCCCTGACAGGGGCCGCATCTCAAGAAGGTAGTCTACGTTCTCATGGTCGGTGCCAGTGACCCAACTGAAACCCAGGTCTGTGGCAGAGGCCTCTAGTCCAATTCACCCGGTCGGTGGCAGCGACCACCCTCACGGTCGGTGGTAGCGACCCTGCGCCAAGCCTGTTTGCGCACACCAAAACAGGAGAGTAACAAGTTCAAGTTTGTGCCTGGACGTTCCTTTATTGCTCTAAACGAATAAATAAGTGTTGGACTTTCAATGGTGTGGAACTTGGCTTTCTGGGAGTTAAAGGTCATTCTCAAGGGAAGTCTTGGCTCTGGACAGGGGCACAGGCCCGAAGGTCTTGGTTTTAGCTCACACCTCTACACACTAGAGGATGAGAGCTGGTGGTGCGTCACACTCTCCTCCCTGGTCCCCTAGACGAGAGCCATTGACATTGACAGAGAAGGAGGGAGTGAAAGGTGAGGTCGCTACACGTGGGGGCTCTGGGTCCGGGATTTGTGTTCGTGTAACGGAGTCGAGGTCTTCAAGAGTTTGAACTTTCTGCCCAGCGGAGTTCCGAGGAGGTCGGCCATTTTTGGCCAACGCGCCACGAGGCACACCTCCCTGCACAGTTCGTGGGCGTGCCAAGGAGAAAGCCTGCGAACTGGTTTGGAAAAGGGGAGGAGTCCGGCCATGTGCGGGGATGCACGTGGGGACTTGGCGCCAGTTATTCAGTGCGCGATGGAGCAGCAAGCGGTCAGTGTGTTCACCAATGCCTCCTGGGTTCCAGTTCCTACCACTACCAGGATGACCCCAATTGCTGCTTCGGTTACGGATACGGGAATCAGGCTCAAGCCCCGAGGGCGATTCGCCCTGTATGTATGCATGCAAGGACTTGAGGCCCTCGGTGTGATTTGTCCCGGCTGTTCGGGACTGGTGGTTCAGCTGAAGCCGTTCGGGCGCTGCGAGGCCTGCGGAGAGTTCATTTTCGAGGTGGAGCAATCCATAGAAAGGCCTCGGGCCTTCCACCTCAACTGCCTAACAGGCACCACCACTCGTGAAGGAGAAGTCAAAGCTTGGACAGCCATTCCCACGCGCACTGTAGAGACTTCTGGGGAAGTCGCGATTAAAAGTTTGGAGGATGAAAAATCAGAGGATGCTGCTTCGGTCACCACAGCGTCCCTACTCCCACCGCCAAAAAGGAAGGTCGGTCTCGTTAGAGCTTCCAGCGGCCGTGATGGAGGAACATCCCTGCGCTCGCCCGGCCCGGATGGATCCAGATGGAAAAGCCCCGGACATCCCAGTTCAAGTAAAGGCCGAGGTAAGCCGGGGAATGGGACTTGGTGTTTTGTCGGAGGTGTCAGGGATCCACAGCCATGGGAGCCTGAGGGAGGGGATAATTCCACGTCAAAAAAAAAGAAAGGGGGGGCAAAGGTGGGAGTCCTATCAAATGAGACAGTAGCACTCACCGATAATTATCGGGGGTGTGATCAATTAAATAGTGCAAGGATTCCCTGTGAAGCAACGCATCTTTATTGAACCCCAGATCTGTATACATCTACAAGTAAATCCACGAAAGGATCTACACATGACTTGAAGTTGGAGACTGCTAATATAATCAACACCATCTGCTTAATGTACTGCCGATGATCAACGTTTATATCATCAGGGATGTCCATACACTGATCGATCCCGTCTGGTGTTCTCCGTGAAAACAGCTTTAACCATTGGAATATAGAGGAGCTGACTATCCCTGAATATCATCAATTGGTGACTCTTACAGGATCCGGATATCCATACACTGATCGATCCCGTCTGGTGATCTCTGTGAAAACAGCTTTAACCAGTGGAATATAGAGGAGCTGACTATCCCTGAATATTATCAATTGGTGACTCTTACAGGATCCGTGAGTAAAAATACAACTCCACCGCTTGTATATATGTCGTTTCATTTAACCACAGCTTTACCTTCAGCTAGCAGGAATACTAAGTGCGGCTATAACAGAAGTTTCTTGTATCAATCATCAGGGCAGTCTAGCATTACATCTCTAACTTCTTATCAATGATTGGAGCCGACTTCTTGCATTTAGTCGGAAATATTATATACTTATATTCATTACCACCAATCCTTTCTTCAATTTTTGATATATATCCTTTTTTGGACTTTTTTTGGTTACTCATTTTTTAGTATTTGCAGGACATTTCCCTTGAGACCGACTGATATGTGACTGATTAACGGGATTCAATCTTCTGATCCCTTCGGGTTGTGCTTTTCCAATCTGCAGCAGCGAGAATTACCTGTTACAGGTGCACGCTGCTGCGATTTAGGAAATATACATATGGGAGCCTTTCTTTGTTAGGGTAGGTCTTGGGGTATATCAGGTGCATATAGGGGGTGTTGTTTCACACAGGAGGAGGGAACGGGTCTGCTAGCCACCGGATCGTTGCCTTTCTTCCGTGTGGTTTGATTAGGTAATGATTTGGCGGCTTGACCAAATGGGTTTTGATCTGCATATTTTATGAACTGGGGTATTATAGCAATGTGTGTTTATTTATTCATTTGCCTATTGTGAGGGGGTTAACTCGGTAGCGGGTGTGTGTGACCCCCTGGTTGGGCTCCCCACACAAAAACAGGGCCAGCAGACGGAGGTTGTGGTTTTCAAAATCAAAAGGTGCGGTTTATTTCTCTATGTACAGTGACAAAAACACAGCAAAGCCAAAAAGAAACATAAACAAAATAAATCCTGGTCAGTTTGACCTCTGACTAAACATGCAGGTTTCCTAAACTAACAACTGGGATCAGCCTGGTGCTGTCCTAGTCCCTAAGTCCCTGGTTTAGTAAAAGTCCAAACAAATAGCCACACAGGCTTTGCCTCACCGCACAGGGGTTCACTCTCCCTAGACAGTCCACACAGGTCTGGTTCCAGGCATGAGCTAACATCTAATGAAGCTGGGAGTTCTTATAGAGGCCTAAATGAGCTGACAAGCTTCAGCTGGTCTCATCAACTCCCTGCCTGCACGACGCCCAGCCCTCTCCCTAGAGGTATGAGTCATCCATGAGCCCACTAGCCTCAGCTGGGCTTCATCAACTCCCTAGTTGTATAAGTCGGCATAAAGCCTGAATCTGGGAGAAATATATCTACCCCCCTGGATGCAACCAGGTGACTTTACCTTCCTGCTGTCACATACCCCCCCCTCTTGTTTTAACCTTGGGGTTGGAACACCAGCAATCAGGCATTCATGTACTCGAGACAAAGCATCCACATTCCCCATTTGAACGCCAGGGCGATGCTTTACTGTGAAGTTGAATTCCTGTAGGGCCAGGAACCACCTATTCACTCTTCTATTTGTCTCCTTGTTTTGAGCCATCCACTTTAACGGAGCGTGATCCGTAACCATGTCAAAGTGCCTACCTAGCAGATAGTACCGAAGGGAATCTAGAGCCCACTTCACCGCTAAACACTCCTTTTCAACCGTGGCGTAATTTACCTCATGGGACTTCAACTTCCTGCTGAGGTAAATGACTGGGTGCTCTTCCCCGTTCCAGACCTGGGACAATACTGCTCCTAACCCCACATCTGACGCATCACTTTGTACGACAAAGTCTTTAGAGAAGTCGGGTGAGTACAACACTGGCTGGCTACATAAGGCTTGTTTCAAGAATTGGAATGCTGCCTCAGCCTCGGGGGTCCATTTAATCATGACCGACCCTTTCCCTTTCGTCAGGTTGGTTAGGGGCACAGCCTTAGAAGCAAAGTGGGGAATGAAGCGCCGATAATAACCCGCGATTCCCAGAAAGGCCCGTACCTGCTTCTTGCTGTTGGGACGTGGCCAACTCTGGATGGCCTCGACTTTGTTGAGTTGGGGTTTTATCACTCCCCTGCCAATGGTGTACCCAAGATATTTGGCCTCCTCCTGCCCAATGGTACACTTCTTGGGGTTAGCCGTAAACCCCGCTTCCCGGATAGAGTCTAGGACTGCTTGCACTTTTGGCAGATGTGAGGCCCAATCTGTGCTATGGACAATTACGTCATCCAGGTAAGCCGCAGCATACTTCCGATGGGGCCTCAGTATCTGGTCCATTTTCCGCTGGAATGTGGCCGGCGCATTCTGTAACCCGAACGGCATTCTCTTATATTGGAACGCCCCGTCTGGGGTTACAAATGCGGTTTTCTCTTTGGCCGACTTGGCCAGGGGAATTTGCCAATACCCTTTTGTGAGGTCAAGAGTCGTCATGTATCGGGCTGTTCCCAGCCGGTCGATCAACTCATCTATACGTGGCATGGGGTAGGTGTCAAATTTTGTAACTTTGTTCAACTGACGAAAATCGTTACAAAATCGCCAGCTCCCATCCGGTTTAGGCACCAACACAATGGGACTAGACCAATCACTTTGGGACTCCTCTATCACCCCTAAGTTCAGCATTTTCTGTACTTCCTCCCGTATTGCCTCCCGTCGGGCCTCTGGGATCCGATAGGGTTTTAACTTCACCCTTTCACCGGGCGGGGTAATAATATCATGCTCTACCCCAGATGTTTGTCCCGGCAGCTCAGAGAACACCTCCTTGTTGCGAAGCACAAACTCCTTAACCTCCTGTTGTTGGGGTTGTGACAAGGTGGCTGCTATTCCAACCTCCGGAATCAAGCAACCAGTTTGAGCTGGTGACCAAGTTTCTGCGACTAGGGACTCTCTATCCCTCCAGGCTTTCAACAGATTAACGTGATATATCTGTTCGGGCTTTCGCCTTCCTGGTTGTCTGACCTTGTAATTCACTTCGCTCACTTTTTCCATTATCTCGTAGGGGCCTTGCCATTTGGCAAGGAATTTACTTTCAACCGTAGGGACAAGTACCAATATCCTATCCCCCGGGGAAAAGGTACGGGTCTTTGCTCCACGGTTGTACACTCTCTGCTGTGCCAACTGCGCTTGGGCCAAATGTTCCTTCACGATGGGCATTACCTGTGCAATTCGATCTTGCATCAGGGCGACATGCTCAATCACACTCCTGTGGGGAGAACTCTCACTTTCCCAAGTTTCCTTGGCAATATCCAACAGCCCTCTTGGGTGTCTCCCATACAGTAACTCAAAGGGGGAGAATCCCGTAGAGGATTGGGGCACCTCCCTAATAGCAAACATCAAATAAGGAAGTAGACAGTCCCAATCCTTTCCATCTCTATCCACCACTTTCTTCAACATTTGTTTTAGGGTTTTGTTGAATCTTTCAACCAGCCCATCGGTTTGGGGGTGATACACAGATGTACGCAATTGCGTCACTTTGAGCAATTTACACAGCTCTTTCATAACCCGGGACATAAAGGGTGTACCTTGGTCCGTAAGCAGTTCTTTACAAATACCCACCCGGCTAAAAACAAGAGATAGCTCTTTGGCTATGGTTTTGGCCGAGGTATTTCTGAGAGGGATCGCTTCTGGATAACGGGTGGCATAGTCCATTATAACCAATATGTACTGGTGCCCCCTAGCGGACTTGATTATAGGACCTACCAAATCCATTGCGATTCTCTCAAACGGGACCTCAATGATGGGTAGAGGGACCAGCGGGCTACGGAAATGTGGCATCAGGGCCGACCTCTGACACACAGGGCAGGAGGAACAATAATTTTCTATGTCCTTCATCACCCCAGGCCAATAGAATCTCTGTAATACCCTCTCTCGGGTTTTCTCTGTCCCCAGATGACCTCCAAGAATGTGCCCATGGGCCAACTCCAACACCAACTTCCTGTAAGGTTTGGGCACCACAAGCTGCTCAACGGTTTCTTCTGCCCTTTTTGCCACCCGATACAGTAGGTCCTTCTCTACGCTGAAGTATGGGTAAGTGCAGGTATTATCTGGTGTGACAGCAGGAAGGTAAAGTCACCTGGTTGCATCCAGGGGGGTAGATATATTTCGCCCAGATTCAGGCTTTACGCCGACTTATACAACTAGGTGGAGAGTTGTATAAGGCTAGTGGGCTCATGGATGACTCATACCTCTAGGGAGAGGGCTGGGCGTCGTGCAGGCAGGGAGTTGATGAGACCAGCTGAAGCTTGTCAGCTGGTTTAAGGCCTATATAAAAACTCCCAACTTCATTAGATGTTAGCTCATGCCTGGAACCAGACCTGTGTGGACTGTCTAGGGAGAGTGAACCCCTGTGCGGTGAGACAAAGCCTGTGTGGCTATTTGCTTGGACATTTAAAACCAGGGACTTAGGGACTAGGACAGCACTAGGCTGATCCCAGTTGTTAGTTAGGAAACCTGTATGTTTAGTCAGAGGTCAACTTGACCAGGATTTATTTTGGTTATGTTTCTTTTGCTTTGCTGTGTTTTGTCACTGTAAATAGAAAATAAACCGCACCTTTTTGATTCTGAAAACCACAACCTCCGTTTGCTGGGCCTGTTTTGTGTGGGGAGCCCATCCCGGGGGTCACACACACCCGCTGCCGAGCTAACCCCCTCACAGTTGGTGGAGAACCAGTGGCAGTTTTTTTTTAAGCCAGCATGGAGGAGATACTGAAACAGCTGGCTCTAGCAAATGCCAATCAACAGCAGACAAATGCAGGTTTGCAAAAGAGCCTTGCAGCTCATCAACAGAGCCTTGCAGCTCAACAACAGAACTTCGCAGCCCAGCAGCAAGCTCATCAACAGAGCCTTGCAGCCCAGCAGCAGACAAACGCAACTTTGCAACAGAGTCTGGAGGCTCAGCAACGAGCCCAGCAGCAATCTGAGGCCCGCTTCATAGACCTGTTACAGAAGCAAGAGCAGAGACTACAACAACAGATGGAAGCAGTAATGCAGCAACGTCCGCAGACCAGTGAGGAAAGCCGTCCCACTAATACCGCGTCCTTTGGGGTGAGTCGTTTATTGACAAAAATGACTGGAGAGGATGATCCAGAGGTATTTTTGACCACATTTGAAAGGACCGCTGAAAGAGAAAAGTGGCCTGAGGAGCAGTGGGCTGGACTGGTGGCTCCTCTGTTAACTGGTGAGTCGCAGAAAGCTTACTATGACCTAGAGCCTAACCAAGCAAAAGACTATGTGATGCTAAAAGCTGAAATATTGGCAAGGCTGGGTGTCACCCAGGCTGTCCGGGCTCAACGTGTGCATAACTGGACTTTCCAGCTTGGAAAACCCCCCAGGTCTCAAATGTATGATCTCATTCACCTGAGCAGAAAGTGGCTACAGCCAGAGACTTTGTCCGCACCAAAGATTGTGGAACGTGTTGTAATGGATCGGTTTTTGAGAGCTCTTCCTACTGCCATCCAAAAGTGGGTAAGCCATGGAGACCCAGAGACGGCCGATGGTCTTGTGGATCGTGTGGAGAAATACTTGGCTACAGAGAACCTGACGGCCTCTTCCAGAGACACTCGGACTTTCCACCCTAAGACCAGACCATCCCCAGGGGCGGATAAGAGGATTCCAAGGGGTGAGGGTGGAGAGAGTGAGAGGGTGGGAGCTCTACCCCAAGTTTGGCGAGAACAGCCTGGGAAATCAGCGGCTCAAGAGGCGGCAAGAAGGATCGTTTGCTACCGCTGCCGGCAAGCGGGACATATTGCAGCCAATTGCCCGGTTGTGGAGGAACCCATGCAGTGTGACTTTCTGACGGGCAGACGTCAGTCGCTGTGTGCGACAGTCGCATGCACTGCCATTCGAGGAACTGAGAAACATTTATGCAAAATGTGTGTTAATGGTAGAAATGTTGTGGTATTGCTGGATTCAGGTAGCCTTGTGACCCTGATAAAGGCTGAGTTAGTTAAAACAGAGGTCTCTGGGAATAGCAAGGTAGCTGTTATTTGTGTGCATGGGGACACCCGAGAGTATCCAGTGACTACAGTGTGTTTCGAGACCCCCAAAGGTACCCTCTCTCATCCAGTGGGCTTAGTATCTCAGTTACCGCATGACGCCATTGTGGGAAGGGATTTTCCGAAGTTCTGGGAACTGTGGGATGATCCTGAGCACCTCACTGGTGCCCCTATGTACCAGGAATGTGATAGCCAGAACTCCCCTGAGAGTGGTGAGGACTCTCCGGAATTTCCCTTATCAGTATTGGCAGGGGAGACTCAAGAAACTGGAGAGGAGCCCACCTCCTCAGACGAAAACCTACCGTCTGTGGAGTTTTCTGATCTTGAGGTTCACAGGGAAAACTTTGCCACAGAACAGTTGAAAGACCCCGCCCTAATAAAGGCACGGGAAAACGTAGTGAAAATAGATGGCGAGTTAGTGAACCCAGTGTGACAGCAGGAAGGTAAAGTCACCTGGTTGCATCCAGGGGGGTAGATATATTTCGCCCAGATTCAGGCTTTACGCCGACTTATACAACTAGGTGGAGAGTTGTATAAGGCTAGTGGGCTCATGGATGACTCATACCTCTAGGGAGAGTGTGGGGCGTCGTGCAGACAGAGATGAGGAGACCAGCTGAACCTTGTCAGCTCATTTAGGCCTCTATAAGAACTCCCAGCTTCATTAGATGTTAGCTCATGCCTGGAACCAGACCTGTGTGGACTGTCTAGGGAGAGTGAACCCCTGTGCGGTGAGAAAAAGCCTGTGTGGCTATTTGCTTGGACATTTAAAACCAGGGACTTAGGGACTAGGACAGCACTAGGCTGATCCCAGTTGTTAGTTAGGAAACCTGTATGTTTAGTCAGAGGTCAACTTGACCAGGATTTATTTTGGTTATGTTTCTTTTGCTTTGCTGTGTTTTGTCACTGTAAATAGAAAATAAACCGCACCTTTTTTTGATTTTGAAAACCACAACCTCCGTTTGCTGGGCCTGTTTTGTGTGGGGAGCCCATCCCGGGGGTCACACACACCCGCTGCCGAGCTAACCCCCTCACAGTTGGTGGAGAACCAGTGGCAGTTTTTTTTTAAGCCAGCATGGAGGAGATACTGAAGCAGCTGGCTCTAGCAAATGCCAATCAACAGCAGACAAATGCAGGTTTGCAAAGGAGCCTTGCAGCCCAGCAGCAGACAAACGCAACTTTGCAACAGAGTCTGGAGGCTCAGCAACGAGCCCAGCAGCAATCTGAGGCCCGCTTCATAGACCTGTTGCAGAAGCAAGAGCAGAGACTACAACAACAGATGGAAGCAGTAATGCAGCAACGTCCGCAGACCAGTGAGGAAAGCCGTCCCACTAATACCGCGTCCTTTGGGGTGAGTCGTTTATTGACAAAAATGACTGGAGAGGATGATCCAGAGGTATTTTTGACCACATTTGAAAGGACCGCTGAAAGAGAAAAGTGGCCTGAGGAGCAGTGGGCTGGACTGGTGGCTCCTCTGTTAAGTGGTGAATCGCAGAAAGCTTACTATGACCTAGAGCCTAACCAAGCAAAAGACTATGTGATGCTAAAAGCTGAAATATTGGCAAGGCTGGGTGTCACCCAGGCTGTCCGGGCTCAGCGTGTGCATAACTGGACTTTCCAGCTTGGAAAACCCCCCAGGTCTCAAATGTATGATCTCATTCACCTGAGCAGAAAGTGGCTACAGCCAGAGACTTTGTCCGCACCAAAGATTGTGGAACGTGTTGTAATGGATCGGTTTTTGAGAGCTCTTCCTACTGCCATCCAAAAGTGGGTAAGCCATGGAGACCCAGAGACGGCCGATGGTCTTGTGGATCGTGTGGAGAAATACTTGGCTACAGAGAACCTGACGGCCTCTTCCAGAGACACTCGGACTTTCCACCCTAAGACCAGACCATCCCCAGGGGCGGATAAGAGGATTCCAAGGGGTGAGGGTGGAGAGAGTGAGAGGGTGGGAGCTCTACCCCAAGTTTGGCGAGAACAGCCTGGGAAATCAGCGGCTCAAGAGGCGGCAAGAAGGATCGTTTGCTACCGCTGCCGGCAAGCGGGACATATTGCAGCCAATTGCCCGGTTGTGGAGGAACCCATGCAGTGTGACTTTCTGACGGGCAGACGTCAGTCGCTGTGTGCGACAGTCGCATGCACTGCCATTCGAGGAACTGAGAAACATTTATGCAAAATGTGTGTTAATGGTAGAAATGTTGTGGTATTGCTGGATTCAGGTAGCCTTGTGACCCTGATAAAGGCTGAGTTAGTTAAAACAGAGGTCTCTGGGAATAGCAAGGTAGCTGTTATTTGTGTGCATGGGGACACCCGAGAGTATCCAGTGACTACAGTGTGTTTCGAGACCCCCAAAGGTACCCTCTCTCATCCAGTGGGCTTAGTATCTCAGTTACCGCATGACGCCATTGTGGGAAGGGATTTTCCGAAGTTCTGGGAACTGTGGGATGATCCTGAGCCCCTCACTGGTGCCCCTATGTACCAGGAATGTGATAGCCAGAACTCCCCTGAGAGTGGTGAGGACTCTCCGGAATTTCCCTTATCAGTATTGGCAGGGGAGACTCAAGAAACTGGAGAGGAGCCCACCTCCTCAGACGAAAACCTACCGTCTGTGGAGTTTTCTGATCTTGAGGTTCACAGGGAAAACTTTGCCACAGAACAGTTGAAAGACCCCGCCCTAATAAAGGCACGGGAAAACGTAGTGAAAATAGATGGCGAGTTAGTGAACCCAGATAATACCTGCACTTACCCATACTTCAGCGTAGAGAAGGACCTACTGTATCGGGTGGCAAAAAGGGCAGAAGAAACCATTGAGCAGCTTGTGGTGCCCAAACCTTACAGGAAGTTGGTGTTGGAGTTGGCCCATGGGCACATTCTTGGAGGTCATCTGGGGACAGAGAAAACCCGAGAGAGGGTATTACAGAGATTCTATTGGCCGGGGGTGATGAAGGACGTAGAAAATTATTGTTCCTCCTGCCCTGTGTGTCAGAGGTTGGCCCCGATGCCACATTTCCGTAGCCCGCTGGTCCCTCTACCCATCATTGAGGTCCCGTTTGAGAGGATCGCCATGGATTTGGTAGGTCCTATAATCAAGTCCGCTAGGGGGCACCAGTACATATTAGTTATAATGGACTATGCCACCCGTTATCCAGAAGCGATCCCTCTCCGAAATACCTCGGCCAAAACCATAGCCAAAGAGCTATCTCTTGTTTTTAGCCGGGTGGGTATTTGTAAAGAACTGCTTACGGACCAAGGTACACCCTTTATGTCCCGGGTTATGAAAGAGCTGTGTAAATTGTTCAAAGTGACGCAATTGCGTACGTCTGTGTATCACCCCCAAACCGATGGGCTGGTTGAAAGATTCAACAAAACCCTAAAACAAATGTTGAAGAAAGTGGTGGATAGAGATGGAAAGGATTGGGACTGTTTACTTCCTTATTTGATGTTTGCTATTAGGGAGGTGCCCCAATCCTCTACGGGATTCTCCCCCTTTGAGTTACTGTATGGGAGACACCCAAGAGGGCTGTTGGATATTGCCAAGGAAACTTGGGAAAGTGAGAGTTCTCCCCACAGGAGTGTGATTGAGCATGTCGCCCTGATGCAAGATCGAATTGCACAGGTAATGCCCATCGTGAAGGAACATTTGGCCCAAGCGCAGTTGGCACAGCAGAGAGTGTACAACCGTGGAGCCAAGACCCGTACCTTTTCCCCGGGGGATAGGATATTGGTACTTGTCCCTACGGTTGAAAGTAAATTCCTTGCCAAATGGCAAGGCCCCTACGAGATAATGGAAAAAGTGAGCGAAGTGAATTACAAGGTCAGACAACCAGGAAGGCGAAAGCCCGAACAGATCTATCACGTTAATCTGTTGAAAGCCTGGAGGGATAGAGAGTCCCTAGTCGCAGACACTTGGTCACCAGCTCAAACTGGTTGCGTGATTCCTGAGGTTGGAATAGCAGCCACCTTGTCACAACCCCAACAACAGGAGGTTAAGGAGTTTGTGCTTCGCAACAAGGAGGTATTCTCTGAGCTGCCGGGACAAACATCTGGGGTAGAGCATGACATCATTACCCCGCCCGGTGAAAGGGTGAAGTTAAAACCCTATCGGATCCCAGAGGCTCGACGGGAGGCAATACGGGAGGAAGTACAGAAAATGCTGAACTTAGGGGTGATAGAGGAGTCCCAAAGTGATTGGTCTAGTCCCATCGTGTTGGTGCCTAAACCGGATGGGAGCTGGCGATTTTGTAACGATTTTCGTCAGTTGAACAAAGTTACAAAATTTGACACCTACCCCATGCCACGTATAGATGAGTTGATCGACCGGCTGGGAACAGCCCGATACATGACGACTCTTGACCTCACAAAAGGGTATTGGCAAATCCCCCTGGCCAAGTCGGCCAAAGAGAAAACTGCATTTGTAACCCCAGACGGGGCGTTCCAATATAAAAGAATGCCGTTCGGGTTACAGAATGCGCCGGCCACATTCCAGCGGAAAATGGACCAGATGCTGAGGCCCCATCGGAAGTATGCTGCGGCTTACCTGGATGACGTAATTGTCCATAGCACAGATTGGGCCTCACATCTGCCAAAAGTGCAAGCAGTCCTGGACTCTGTTCGGGAAGCGGGGTTTACGGCTAACCCCAAGAAGTGTACCATTGGGCAGGAGGAGGCCAAATATCTTGGGTACACCATTGGGAGGGGAGTAATAAAACCCCAACTCAACAAAGTCGAGGCCATCCAGAGTTGGCCACGTCCCAACAGCAAGAAGCAGGTACGAGCCTTTCTGGGAATCGCTGGGTATTATCGGCGATTCATTCCCCACTTTGCTTCTAAGGCTGTGCCCCTAACCAACCTGACGAAGGGGAAAGGGTCGGTCATGATTAAATGGACCCCCGAGGCTGAGGCAGCATTCCAATTCTTGAAACAAGCCTTATGTAGCCAGCCAGTGTTGTACTCACCCGACTTCTCTAAAGACTTTGTCGTACAAAGTGATGCGTCAGATGTGGGGTTAGGAGCAGTATTGTCCCAGGTCTGGAACGGGGAAGAGCACCCAGTCATTTACCTCAGCAGGAAGTTGAAGTCCCATGAGGTAAATTACGCCACCGTTGAAAAGGAGTGTTTAGCGGTGAAGTGGGCTCTAGATTCCCTTCGGTACTACCTGCTAGGTAGGCACTTTGACATGGTTACGGATCACGCTCCGTTAAAGTGGATGGCTCAAAACAAGGAAACAAATAGAAGAGTGAATAGGTGGTTCCTGGCCCTCCAGGAATTCAACTTCACAGTAAAGCATCGCCCTGGCGTTCAAATGGGGAATGTGGATGCTTTGTCTCGAGTACATGAATGCCTGATTGCTGGTGTTCCAACCCCGAGGTTAAAACAAGAGGGGGGGGTATGTGACAGCAGGAAGGTAAAGTCACCTGGTTGCATCCAGGGGGGTAGATATATTTCGCCCAGATTCAGGCTTTACGCCGACTTATACAACTAGGTGGAGAGTTGTATAAGGCTAGTGGGCTCATGGATGACTCATACCTCTAGGGAGAGGGCTGGGCGTCGTGCAGGCAGGGAGTTGATGAGACCAGCTGAAGCTTGTCAGCTGGTTTAAGGCCTATATAAAAACTCCCAACTTCATTAGATGTTAGCTCATGCCTGGAACCAGACCTGTGTGGACTGTCTAGGGAGAGTGAACCCCTGTGCGGTGAGACAAAGCCTGTGTGGCTATTTGCTTGGACATTTAAAACCAGGGACTTAGGGACTAGGACAGCACTAGGCTGATCCCAGTTGTTAGTTAGGAAACCTGTATGTTTAGTCAGAGGTCAACTTGACCAGGATTTATTTTGGTTATGTTTCTTTTGCTTTGCTGTGTTTTGTCACTGTAAATAGAAAATAAACCGCACCTTTTTGATTCTGAAAACCACAACCTCCGTTTGCTGGGCCTGTTTTGTGTGGGGAGCCCATCCCGGGGGTCACACACACCCGCTGCCGAGCTAACCCCCTCACACTGGGTTCACTAACTCGCCATCTATTTCCACTACGTTTTCCCGTGCCTTTATTAGGGCGGGGTCTTTTAACTGTTCTGTGGCAAAATTTTCCCTGTGAACCTCCAGATCAGAAAACTCCACAGACGGTAGGTTTTCGTCTGAGGAGGTGGGCTCCTCTCCAGTTTCTTGAGTCTCCTCTGCCAATACTGACAAGGGAAATTCTGGAGAGTCCTCACCACTCTCAGAGGAGTTCTGGCTATCACATTCCTGGTGCATAGGGGCACCAGTGGGGGGCTCAGGATCATCCCACAGTTCCCAGAACTTCGGAAAATCCCTTCCCACAATGGCATCATGCGGTAATTGAGATACTAACCCCACTGGATGAGAGAGGGTACCTTTGGGGGTCTCGAAACACACTGTAGTCACTGGATACTCTCGGGTGTCCCCATGCACACAAATAACAGCTACCTTGCTATTCCCAGAGACCTCTGTTTTAACTAATTCAGCCTTTATCAGGGTCACAAGGCTACCTGAATCCAGTAATACCACAACATTTCTACCATTAATACACATTTTGCATAAATGTTTCTCAGTTCCCCGAATGGCAGTGCATGCGACTGTCGCACACAGCGACTGACGTCTGTCCATCAGAAAGTCACATTGCATGGGTTCCTCCACAACCGGGCAATTTGCTGCAATATGTCCGGCTTGCCGGCAGCGGTAGCAAACAATCCATTTGGCTGCCTCTTGAGCCCCTGACTTCCCAGGCTGTTCTCGCCAAACTTTGGGTAGAGCTCCCACCCTCTCACTCTCTCCACCCTCACCCCTTGGAATCCTCTTATCCGCCCCTGGGGATGGTCTGGTCTTAGGGTGGAAAGTCCGAGAGTCTCTGGAAGAGGCCGTCAGGTTCTCTGTAGCCAAGTATTTCTCTACACGATCCACAAGACCACTGGCCGTCTCTGGGTCTCCATGGCTTACCCACTTTTGGATGGCAGTAGGAAGAGCTCTCAAAAACCGATCCATTACAACACGTTCCACAATCTCTGGTGCAGACAAAGTCTCTGGCTGTAGCCACTTCCTGCTCAGGTGAATGAGATCATACATTTGAGACCTGGGGGGTTTTCCAAGCTGGAAAGTCCAGTTATGCACACGCTGAGCCCGGACAGCCAGGGTGACACCCAGCCTTGCCAATATTTCAGCTTTTAGCATCACATAGTCTTTTGCTTGGTCAGGCTCTAGGTCATAGTAAGCCTTCTGCGATTCACCAGTTAACAGAGGAGCCACCAGTCCAGCCCACTGCTCCTCAGGCCACTTTTCTCTTTCAGCAGTCCTTTCAAATGTGGTCAAAAATACCTCTGGATCATCCTCTCCAGTCATTTTTGTCAATAAACGACTCACCCCAAAGGACGCGGTATTAGTGGGACGGCTTTCCTCACTGGTCTGCGGACGTTGCTGCATTACTGCTTCCATTTGTTGTAGTCTCTGCTCTTGCTTCTGTAACAGGTCTATGAAGCGGGCCTCAGATTGCTGCTGGGCTTGTTGATGAGCTTGCTGCTGGGCTGCAAGGCTCCTTTGCAAACCTGCATTTGTCTGCTGTTGATTGGCATTTGCTAGAGCCAGCTGTTTCAGTATCTCCTCCATGCTGGCTTAAAAAAAACTGCCACTGGTTCTCCACCAACTGTGAGGGGGTTAACTCGGTAGCGGGTGTGTGTGACCCCCTGGTTGGGCTCCCCACACAAAAACAGGGCCAGCAGACGGAGGTTGTGGTTTTCAAAATCAAAAGGTGCGGTTTATTTCTCTATGTACAGTGACAAAAACACAGCAAAGCCAAAAAGAAACATAAACAAAATAAATCCTGGTCAGTTTGACCTCTGACTAAACATGCAGGTTTCCTAAACTAACAACTGGGATCAGCCTGGTGCTGTCCTAGTCCCTAAGTCCCTGGTTTAGTAAAAGTCCAAACAAATAGCCACACAGGCTTTGCCTCACCGCACAGGGGTTCACTCTCCCTAGACAGTCCACACAGGTCTGGTTCCAGGCATGAGCTAACATCTAATGAAGCTGGGAGTTCTTAAAGAGGCCTAAATGAGCTGACAAGCTTCAGCTGGTCTCATCAACTCCCTGCCTGCACGACGCCCAGCCCTCTCCCTAGAGGTATGAGTCATCCATGAGCCCACTAGCCTCAGCTGGGCTTCTTCAACTCCCTAGTTGTATAAGTCGGCATAAAGCCTGAATCTGGGAGAAATATATCTACCCCCCTGGATGCAACCAGGTGACTTTACCTTCCTGCTGTCACACTATATATAGGCTAATAAATATTTGTAGTTTACTCATTTAGGTGTGTGGAGATAATTCCACGTCCACAAGGAATTACCTGCCCGCGGAGGAGTGTGACACCTCCGACCTGGAATCGGTCTCTGATGCTGGAGATGATGGCATCATAGATGAACTCTTTGAGCGGAAGGGCTGGGACAAGATGCCCCTGGCCTTGTCCCGTATGCAAAGGGACTCACCCATGTCCACTGGGGATAGTGCACCCCCGGTGGAGGCCCCGGCGCCTGAGGAGGAATCTGGTCCCCTGCCTGCCCTTCTGCTCCCGGAATGACCTGCGCCCAAAACTAGGGCGAAGCGAGTGTCGCTGCGGGTTCCTAAGCCCAGTATGGAGGGGGTCAA
This sequence comes from Rana muscosa, assembly GCA_029206835.1. Classification (NCBI taxonomy): domain Eukaryota; kingdom Metazoa; phylum Chordata; class Amphibia; order Anura; family Ranidae; genus Rana; species Rana muscosa. The sequence goes on along the minus strand of CM055121.1, from coordinate 69,429,876 downwards.
GGCACCTCGGCACCCGGAGTCAATTGTTATGCCTGGTGAGGGAGACCGTGCCACAATGCCCCCCTTGTCCAGACTGCAGAGACTGTTTTGCCAGAAGGTTGCCAACGAGTACGGGTGGGAGTACCCGTACTTACCAAGAGAGTTGTTGTATGAAGTGGAGGCACACAGGCAGCGATGGTATGATGATTTTATCTGGACACATCTCAAGGTGCCCCACGCTCGCAGGTACCTCTCATGTTCTCCTGTGGCCTCTAAAAGGTTTAAAGATTGCAAGGCTGAATGGATGCTGTGTCGGCACATTCATGCTGACAGGGTGATTATTTGTCGAAAGGATGGAGATGATGTGGAGTACCATATGGAAACTTTTGATAGGTACTTGAAAACCCTGATACTGCCGCACCCAAGATTTTATTTATAGGAGAATAGACTCCTGTGTTTTTTTCTGTTGTTGCTGGACATTCCGGAGTGCCTTTGCCGGAACTCAGGGACTCTTTACCTTGCAGGGGGTGGCTACTCCTTGGGAGAATTGGGAGCAGTTGTTTTTGTTCTCCCTGTTCTCCACTGCAAAGATATGAGGACTTTGGGGTTTAGTTAAGTTAGGGCAAAGATACAGACGAAGAGATTGCTGATCAAGAGAAGTGTTCCAGATCGTGACACGGCCACTAGGTGGAGTGTTGCGCAACGGGTATTCACACACACCACACATGACTTTTTGGAAGGAAAGGGTTTCCTGTAGGGGGAGCCTTTTCACTCCAAGTTACACGCTGTGTTAGATAATGTGATTCTTTCCCCTCTGCAGGAGAACGTCATTCAAGTCTGAAGCTGAATGTCGGTTTTCTGATTAAAGTGATCTTGCAACTCTACAGCCACCCAATTGCTTTTGACCCATCCTCTATGTGAAATAAATAAAGTTTTAGTGAAAAAAGTGTAGAGAATTAAAGTTACACCCGAGAAAAAACCCTCCATAAAAATTTGGAGCTCACCCTGCCTGCACGTAAACGCACATATGCATATAAACAAATGCATATGTTAGGGTGGCCCATGTTGTGGTTCTTCCAATAACGTGGGGTCTTTTATTTAAATGGCACTTCCACTCTTGCACTTCAGCGATTGCACGGAGCACAAATCCACAGCAAGCTACTTTACAAAACACCAGACTGCAGGTGACCTAGTTTCCCCATTCAACTCTCCTTCCTCTCTGTAACATACGCTCTCTACCTCTCCTTTTCACAGTTGTATCCTCTCTTCTTAAACTCTGTTTCCTTCAGCTCTCTTCTCCACCCCACAATCTGTATATATCACCATCACTTCTGTCCTCTCCTTATTACTGCACTCATCATCCTCCTAATTAGTGCAAGAAACCATGATGGGCCCCCCTGACCTCCCCCCCCCCTTCTATCCATGCCCTGGGCTTCCAGTTTTGGGAGGGACATCCTCGCAGAACCCTGCCTCCCAGGTGTCCCCTAAGACGTGTGTCCAGCGCAATCCCAGTGGCTCTTTACCATGTGATCAGCTGATCACATGTAAACAGACTTGCTGGTTATCGACAGCCCTTTCCTCCCACACTGTGTCTGTGTGAGGAAAGGAGAGGCAACAATGTCAATAAATTGTTTACACTGATAATTAGTGCCCTGATCATCAGTGCAGCCTGTCAGTGCCACCTATCAGTGCTCAACAATGCCGCCTATCATTGCCGCTTATCAGTGTTGTCTATTTTTGCCGCCTATCAGTGCTCATCAATGCCGTCTATCAGTGCCTCCTCATCAGTGCAACCTATCCGGAACTGAAGAAAATGCTTGGATAGCCGCACTCCAAAAAAATTGGTTCTTTATTTAAGAAACGAGGTCACACAACACATGTCACAGCAAAAACACAGCAAAGGGAGTTGACGCGTTTCGCACTGCGATTCAGTGCTTATTCATAGCTTAAGTGCAACCTATCAGTGGCCATCAATGCTGCCTATCGGTGCTCAATGCTCATCAGTGCTGCCTATCAGTGCTGTTTATTAGTGCTGCCTATCAGTGCTCATCAATGCCGTCTATGAATGCCTCATCATCACAGTGCAGCCTAGCAGTAGCCATCAATGCTGCCTATCAGTGCTCATCAATGCCATCTATCAGTCCCTCATCATCACAGTGCAGCCTAGCAGTAGCCATCAATGCTGCCTAGCAGTGCTCAATGCGCATCAGTGCTGCCTATCAGTGCTCATCAATGCTGCATATCAGTGCCCATTAGGAACACGCCCCCAGAACGTCACATCGCTGCCTGCTTGACCAGAGTGTCAGCATCGCTTGCATGTTTTTATTTGTCTAAATGTGAGTACCCAAGTTGTGTTTTATTAATAAATAAGGTCATAAAACGGTATCACACTATCTGGGGCTCCCTTCCTTTCTCTGTTACATAGGCCATTGTTTGAGCACTATCACCATCAAGAGCAGAGGGATGAGCAACTGCCAGAGGGCTACACAGTGGCCCACACTGTGAAGGCATCATACCCCAAGAGGGGGGTACAAGCTGGTGAGTGCGGTCTTTGTAAGAGCACAGTTTGCAGTGATCACGGCTCCCTTACACTAGGCACCAAGCACTTCTTTCAGTACTTGAAACAACCTGATTGAATATACTTTTATAGCGATACCCCCATTTAAGAGGGCTGCCTTGATTGTTTCGGGCCCTGTAGTGCACCGCTGTCAACCCCTGGCAATCGGCTCTAACCTCTCGTGGCACATTTAGTAAAGGGGATGATAGAATTGCAATCACTCTAATATTCTCTATGACACAATCCCACAGTAAGGCACACAGTAATGGTATAGACCAGTAAATGACACTGACAACCAATATACTTAACTCTAATATTTTACTGTTGGCAAAGGTTGAAATGATAAACAGTATGCAATGTCACATGCAGAGCCCTGCAATATGGATATACTTATTATAACATCAAAACGTTCAGCAATATGATAGACAGTTTAACAGACCCCACTGCAGCTATCCTCCCTCGTGGACAACATGGCGCCCAGCAATGTCCTATACTACCCAGTCAGGCCTGACTATGATTTGGGTATAGTTCTGTGGAAGAAATCTTCGCTAGCAAAACACGGTGGTGCACTTTAAGAACAATTGTAATCCAACAAAGTAAGGATGATTGGTAACTTTATAATGCCAGGGAGACTAATAACTCAGTTCAGCAGATAGTCTCCCCAGAGTGTAACTGCAATCACTATGATGGCCCTGAATAAAGTTAATGAGCCTAGAAATACTGTGCTGTAGTTCTGAGCAGATGCTCTCTCACCCGACCGGACTAGTCCTTATCCGTTACTGTGACTCGATTCACAGTGTCCACGACACCCGGGTCTTCGGTCCTCCTGATGACAGCACTAAGCAACAGGATCAGACGCTCCGCAGGCTCCTCGGTGGAGCGGAAGGCTCTTTGGAAAAAAACACAAGGCCCAGGCTTCAGGCCTTGTGCTCACAGCAGATCGGCACAGGGATCCTCCTCCTGGGAGGGCGAAGTCCAAAGAGAAAGAAACTGGGGCCCGCCTCCCTCTTATAAAGTCCACCCCAGCAGTCTTTGCACGGGGCAATGCACCCTGGGTGCCTCAAGGTAGTCTCTTGAGGTTTAACCACTTAAGCCCCGGACCATTTTGTAGCTAAAGGAACAGAGGTGTTTTCAGAATTTTGCACTGCGCTGCTTTAACTGTAAATTGTGCGGACATGCAATGTTGTACCCAAACAAAATTTGCGTCCTTTTTTTCCCACAAATATAGCTTTCTTTTAATGGTATTTGATTGCCTCTGCGATTTTTATTTTTTGCGATATTAATGAAAAAAGACTGAAAATTAATGAAAAAAAAATATTATATTTTCTACTTTTTGTTATAAGAAAAATCGAATAAACTCAATTTTAGTCATACATTTAGGCCAAAATGTATTCAGCCACATGTCTTTAGTAAAAAAAATGTCAATAAGCGTATATTTATTGGTTTGCGCAAAAGTTATAGCGTCTACAAACTAGGGTACATTTTCTGGAATTTACACAGCTTTTAATTTATGACTGCCTATCTCATTTCTTGAGGTGCTAAAATGGCAGGGCAGTACAAACCCCCCCCAAATGACACCATTTTGGAAAGTAGACATCCCAAGGAAATTGCTGAGAGGAATGTTGAGCCCATTGAATATTTTTATTTTTTTGTCTCAAGTGATTAAATAATGACTAAAAAAAAAAAAAAAATTAGAAAAAGTTGTCACTAAATGATATATTGCTCACACATGCCATGGTTATATGTGGAATTGCACCCCAAAATAAATTTTGCTGCTTCTCCTGTGTACGGGGATACCACATGTGTGGAACTTTTTAGGAGCCTAGCCTCATACGGGGCCCCGAAAACCAAGCACCGCCTTCAGGATTTCTAAGGGCACAAATTTTTGATTTCACTCCTCACTACCTATCACAGTTTCGAAGGCCATAAAATGCCAAAATAGCACAAACCCCCCCAAATGACCCCATTTTGGAAAGTAGCCACCCCAAGCTATTTGCTGAGAGGCATGTTGAGTATTTTACAGCTCTCATTTGTTTTTGAAAATGAAGAAAGAAAATCATTTTTTTTTTTCAATTTTCAAAACTTTGTGACAAAAAGCGAGATCTGCAACATACTCACCATACCTCTCAGCAAATAGCTTGGGGTGTCTACTTTCCAAAATGGGGTCATTTGGGGGGGTTTTGTGCCATCTGGGCATTCCATGGCCTCCGAAACTGTGATAGGCAGTGAGAAGTGAAATCAAAAATTTACACCCTTAGAAAGCCTGAAGGCGGTGCTTGGTTTTTGGGGTCCCGTACGCGGCTAGGCTCCCAAAAAGTCTCACACATGTGGTATCCCCGTACTCAGGAGAAGCAACAGAATGTATTTTGGGGTGTAATTCCACATATGCCCATGGCATGTTTGAGCAATATATAATTTAGTAACAACTTTGTGCAAAAAAAATAAAAATTAAAAATAAATTGTCTTTTTTCCGCAACTTGTGTCAACATATAAAATATTCCATGGACTCGACATGCCTCTCAGTATATAGCTTGGGGTGTCTACTTTCCAAAATAGGGTCATTTGGGGGGGGGGGGGTTTGAACTGTTCTGGACTTTTTTTACACAACATTAGGAAGCTTACATCCACTCTTCTAACCACTTGAAGACAAAGCCCTTTCTGACACTTTTTGTTTACATGAAAACATATTTTTTTTTGCAAGAAAATTATGTTGAACCCTCAAACATTATATATATTTTTAAAGCAAAGGCCCTACAGATTAAAATGGTGGGTGTTGCATTTTTTTTTTCCACACAGTATTTGCGCAGCGATTTTTCAAACGCATTTTTTGGGGAAAAAATACACTTTTTTAATTGTAATGCACTAAAACACACTATATTGCCCAAATGTTTAATGAAATAAAAAAGATGATCTTAGGCCGAGTACATAGATACCAAACACAACATGCTTTAAAATTTCGCACAAACGCGCATTGGCGACAAACTACATACATTTTTAAAAGCATTTAAAAGCCTTTACAGGTTACCACGTTAGATTTACAGAGGAGGTCTACTGCTAAAATGACTGCCCTCGACCTGACCTTCGCGGTGATACCTCACATGCATGGTGCAATTGCTGTTTACATATGACGCCAGACCGACGCTTGCGTTTGCCATTGCGCAAGAGCAGGGCAGGACAGGGGTGCTTTTTATTTTTTTAATTTTTTAATTATTATTAATTTTGCTTTTTTATTTTATTTTTAAACTGTTCCTTCCATATTTTTTTTATTTTTATTGTTATCTCAGGGAATGTAAATATCACCTATGATAGCAATAGGTAGTGACAGGTACTCTTTTTTTGAAAAAACTGGGGTCTATAAGACCCTAGATCTTTCCTCTGCCCTCAAAGCATCTGACCACACCAAGATCGGTGTGATAAAATGCTTTCCCAATTTCCCGATGGCGCTTTTTATATCCGGGGGCGGGGACATTCCCTCCCACTGCTTGTAAAAGCAGTCCAGAGGCTAATTAGCCACTAGGATTGCTTTTACATGAAAGCCGGCCGCTGGCTGAAAAGAATGATACCAAGATGATACCTAAACCCGCAGGCATCAATCTGGTATAACCATTCAAAGTCCAGCAACATACCAGTACGTTGCTGGTCCTTGTTGGACATGTATTGTAATCTTTTTTTTCATGCAGCCTGTTGGCTGAACGAAAAAAGAGATTGATCGGTGGGTATGCCCACCATTAGAATACCGCCATTCATCCACCCACTTCTAATGATGGGCATACATGCACCATTTATATATGCCAAAGCATTGGGGCATCCTCCTGCAAAAATTATGCCGCACACACATGGTCGGACTTTTCCACGGGCAAGCCTCCGTCGGAATTTCTACCGTATGCATGCGGCATTAGGAGCAAAATCGCTCCTCCGCCCCTGCTGCCCCAATGCTTCGGCATATATGCTTTTTTTTTTTAATTGTGGTGGTGAAATCACCTCCTACAGCACTGGAGTCGCAGGGATCAGGCCTGTCTCTGCGAACGCTGCAGTTATGTGTATTGTGTTTTGTAAGTGACAGTGATCGATCGATACTGCACTTGGGTGGCCTGGGCTGGACGGAGGGGCAAAACGCAGGTGCTAGCAGGTATCTGGGCTGATCCCGCTAATACTGCGTTTTTGGGAACCCTAAACTGCTGGGGACACTAGTATAGATCTGATCTGATCAGATATTGATCTGTTCAGATACTATACCACTAAGGGGGGTGTATGCTTCACGCGTGTTAGCGTTACTGGCACTAACCTGACGCTGCCTGGGGTGTGACGCAGGGTTAACTAGGGGCAATTAGGGGGTTAAAACCTTTATTAGATAATATATGGGGGTACCTGATGCTATAAAAACCTGCGGCGAACCTAAAAAAAATAACTGGCTACCTATCGGCATCACCGACAATAAGACAGTGATCAGAAAAATGATCGCTTAGCGACAGTGGTGATAGGGAGTGAAAGGGTTACCTGGGGGGCGATCAAGGGGGTTAAATCTTTATTAGGTAATATATGGGGGTAGCTGACGCTATAAAAACCTGCGGCAAACCTAAAAAAAATAACTGGCTACCTATCGGCATCACCGACAATAAGACAGCGATCAGAAAAACGATCGCTTAGCGACAGTGGTGATAGGGGGTGAAAGGGTTACCTGGGGGGCGATCAAGGGGGTTAAACCTTTATTAGGTAATATATGGGGGTACCTGACGCTATAAAAACCTGCGGCGAACCTAAAAAAAATAACTGGCTACCTATCGGCATCACCGACAATAAGACAGCGATCAGAAAAACGATCGCTTTGCGACAGTGGTGATAGGGGGGTGAAAGGGTTACCTGGGGGGCGATCAAGGGGGTTAAACCTTTATTAGGTAATATATGGGGGTACCTGACGCTATAAAAACCTGCGGCGAACCTAAAAAAAATAACTGGCTACCGATCGGCATCACCGACACTAAAACAGCGATCAGAAAAACGATCGCTTAGCGACAGTGGTGATAGGGGGTGAAAGGGTTTATTAGGGGGGGTTAGGGAGCTACACTGGACCTAAACTAACTGTAGTGACACTTTTACAGTCACAAATGTCACTGATTGCAGTGATCAGTAAATAAATGGTCACTGCAATCAGTGACACTGTGACTGGGGGCTGGGGGGGGTGATCTGGGGTGTGATCTGGCGGGGCCTGGGGGGGCGATTTATGTTCCTATGTGTCCTGGTGTCAGTGTACTGTTTGTGCACTAACCTGTGTGTCTTCTCTTGTACGGTGCTCGGTATATGTGAGCGCTGCATGAGAGATGACATCACTTCCTCTGCCTGTGTAAACATTACACAGCAGAGGAAGCTTTCTCATTCGCCGGGAGCGATCGCGAGGGGGTGGCCGGAATCGAACGGCCGTCCTCTCATCCTGGATCGCTCCCGAACAAATAACGACCGCTCACTGTATAGAAGGGGGGTCCGATGGGACCCCCCAACTATACGAAGGCAGTCACGTACACTGTACGTGATTGTGCCTGTCGGTGCCATTCTGCCGACGTACATATACAGTGAGCGGTCGTTAAGTGGTTAAAGGGCAATACACTTTATTATGGTTTCCATAAGGACCTTTTTCTAAGGATTTGTTTATAGCACTAATTGAAGTGTACTGCATTTTATTTATTGGACATTTGCACATATATTTATTTCACAAGTCTGTTCACCTGTATAATTTTCCACCAAGTAGGGGTATGGATATCCCAATGTACTAATATATTTGATTATGGACACCTCAATGTATTAATATTTTTTATATTTATATTTTTTATTATATATTTTTTATTATTATTATTATTATTATTCTAATATTTTTTTTATTTGTAAGCAGTAGTTTGCACAGGCACTTCAGCACTCAGGAATTTTGTAGCACTTTGAGCAATTCATTTTAATTTACACACCACACTTTATATAATAGGATTTTAAGTGCAGCATTAGACCTCACAGGGCTCCAATAGACCAGCGCCATATCTGCTTTTTTCTGCTTTTTTCTTTCCTTCCAATCATTTGCTCCACTCAGGTGGATGCAATCAGTAGAGGCAGCATATCAGCTTTTTTCTTTCCTCACAGGGCTACAATAGACCAGCGCCATATCTACTTTTTTCTTTCCTTCCAGTGGCCATTAGTGCCACCAATCAGTGCTCATCAATCCCACCTATCAGTGCCCACCAGTGCTCATCAATCCCACCTATCAGTGCCCACCAGTGCTCATCAATCTCACCTATCCATGCCAACCAGCGCTCATCAATCCCACCTATCAGTGCCCACCAGCGTTCATCAATGCCACCTATCAGTGCCCACCAGCGCTCATCAATGCCACCTATCAGTGCCCACCAGGGCTCATCATTCCCACCTATCAGTGCCTCCTATCAGTGCTCATCAATCCCACCTATCAGTGCTCATCAATGCCGCCTGTCTCCTCAGCACAGCTCTGAGCTGAGAGAGCATCTCTCTTATATAGCTCAGAGCCGGTGTTCTATAGCATACTGCCCCCCTCCTCTCTCGCACAGGATGAGAGAGGAGACAGTCAGTCTGCTCATTCTCCCCCTGACTCTCTCCTCCTGTGTGTGCACTGCAGTAAGTGTGAACTCGTATGCCCTGGGCGGTGACGTCATAAGGGGCGGGGTCACCCGATGGCATCCCCCAGTGACCCCGCCCCGCATTAGAGCGGGAGAGAGCGCTGAGTCAACATCGGAAGAAGAACAGAGGGAGAAGACAGCGGAGAAGACCGGGCAAGAGTGAGCAAAAGAGCAGAAGATAGCGGAGGAGACCCAGCAGAAGACAACGGACAGAGGGAGAAGAATCGGAGAGGGGAGAAGAACCGACAGAGGCATAAGACGTTAGCGGAGAACACAGACGAGCCAGAGAGGGGAGAACAGATCGGAAGAGACGCCGGAGCTGCCTAATAAATTACTTTAAAAATATGTTTAATAGTGTTTTATTTTTGACACCATTTATTTTTAGGTGAATGGGTAGGGGTACAATGTACCCCATACTTATTTACATAGGGTGTGGGGGCCGGAATCTGGGGGTCCCCTTGTTAAAGGGGGCTTCCAGATTCCGCGAAGACCCCGACAACCAACAGCCAGGGTTATCGGGAAGAGGACCTTGTCCTCATTAACATGGGGACAAGGTGCTTATGGGTGGGGGGCGCAGGCCCCCCCTGCCCCAAAGAACCCACCCCCCCATGTTGAGGGCATGCGGCCTGGTACGGTTCAGGAGGGGGGCACTCGCTTGTCCCCACCCCCTTTCCTGACCTCCTGGGCTGTGTGCTCGGATAAGGGTCTGGTAAGGATTTTGGGGGTTCCCCTTAAAATCCATACCAGACCGAAGGGCCTGGTATGCTCTTGGAGGGGGAACCCATGCCGTTTAAAATAAAAATATAAATAAAAATTGGTGTGGAGTTCTCCCTAAAGATTCATACCAGACACAGTGCCTGGTATTGTTGGGGGATCGAAGTCGGATGCCTGGTCATTGAAGTCGGACTTCAAGTCGCAGGGCAAAGTTGATCCACAGTCGTTTGACTACTTTGTCAGAATCTCGCCCGCGAATTCGTGAGAAATTGCACGACTTTGAAGTCAGACAAGTGTGAAAGGGGCCTAAGAATTGAAAAGTTTATAGTTGTTACTGTGTGAGTAAAAGTGGTTGTAAACCACAGAAATTAAATATGAACAAAATCCTAACCCTCTGAAGTATATACTTGCCTCAATCCAGAGCACTACGTGTAATTTCTATCTGCTGCCTTGTTCTTCTGCTATTAGCATGAATTACTTCTGACAAGTTTCCCTGACACCAAGAGAAAAATGGTGACAGGGGAGGGATCTCCAGCCTCAGCTCTGTTCCTGTGTGCTGTGTGAAGAGGGTGTGTCTCTTCTCTCTAATCAGCTCTCAGAACTCTACTCACTGAGCTCTGCAGAGGGGTTTACAACCTGAAAATCTTCCAGCTGTGGAAAACTCTTTGATGGGAACACAGATGGCAATAAAAACCTTAAATCACTTAAGCTTTAATCAGTGTTCCATAAAGAGTTCAATGGCACCACTCCAGTAGACTCTGGATGTTGTGAAATCGAAGCTGCCCTTTTACAGAGTAGAAACCTCCCCTTTCCTCTGAACTTTGCCTTTTAAACAAAACGGATGAGAATTGAGATTTATTTGTGTGAAGGAAAATAAAGCCATGGCTATATTTTCATTTCTATCCCCAGTTTTTATTGCTGTGATCTGTCTTTTAATTGTATTTATTCTGCAAAATAAGCGAGGCAATGAGAAAGTAAAAAAAGGGAAAGAAAAGATTAACAAAGAATCACGTCCATGGGTGGATGAAGACCTGCAAGACAGCACAGAACTTCCAGCAGAGGAGGATGGTAAGGAGCACACAAATTATGAGGGGGGTTTACTAAGTCCGATCCAATCAGTGTCTAGTTTATTTCCAAAGCTTAACTGAGCAAGCTGAAGTTAGTAGCTGATAGGTTACTATGCATAGCTGCCCCAGATTCTGTCTGCTGCAGTTTTAGTAAATCCCCCGATATGTGCTTGCTGATGGTAAATGTTTAACTTGTTCAGCTCACACACCTCTATACCCTTTAAGGGCCAGGGCAAAGCTTACATTTCTGCTATGGGTCTATTGATTCAACCTTAACTAAGATAACCTAGTAATGCTTTTGTGTTTTCAGGTTACCAAAGCTTTCTTGTGTGATTATTATCTTGCTAAATACACTATATTACCAAAAGTATTGGGACCCCTGCTTTTACACGAACATGAACTTTAATGGCATCCCAGTCAATGTTGAGTTGGCCCATCCTGTGCAGCTATAACAGCTTCATCTCTTCTGGGAGAACTGTACACAAGGTTTAGGAGTGTGTCTATGTGAATGTTTGACCATTCTTCCCAAAGGCATTCTATTGGGTTGAGGTCAGGACTGTCTTTATGGACCTTGCTTTGTGCACTGGTCCCAATCATTTGGTGGAGGGGGATTTTGGTGTGGGGTTGTTTTTCAGGAGTTGGGCTTGACCTTTGCCCCTTAGTTTCAGTAAAGGGAGCTCTAAAGCGTCAGCATACCAAGACATTTTGGACAATTTCATGCTCCCAACTTTATGGGAACAGTTTGGGGATGGTCCTTCCTGTTCCAACATGACTGTGCACCAGTGCACAAAGCAGGGTCCATAAAGACATGGATGAGCGAGTTTGGGGTGGAGGAACTTGACTGGCCTGCACAGAGTCCTGACCTCAACCTGACAGAATACCTTTGGGATGAATTAGAGCGGAGACTGCAAGCCAGGCCTTCTCATCTAACATCAGTGCCTGATAGACATGTGTAGTTTGTTTCGTTCCAAATTTAAATTCCTTCAGTTTGTCATCTGGTTGTTTGTTTTTAGAGTTGAAACATACTCTTTCTAATCTAAAAAGAAAATGAGTGGTGTAGGCAGAGAGTTTGGTGCCTCCAGTATGGGATGACCTTGCCCCCATGTTAGTTTTGCAGTTTCCAGATCTGAAGGACTCTTTATGGCTTGTCAAGCATTAACTCTTTTCTGTTATCTCTACACAATCCTGTAGGGTCATTTCAGAGATTCGTTGGCACCTGGGTGATAATTCACGAAATACACAGGCCCAAGCCGTCCATTCAAATTTTAAATTGTGAACATTTGTCTACCACTGACCACCTGAATTAGGAAAATATCAGTAACGCCAATTAACGTCTAGGTTTTAGTGATATGTACTGTGTGTGTGTGTGTGTGTGTGTGTATATATATATATATGTGTGTATATATATATATATATATATATATGTAGCACACACACCCCTTGTTCCTTCCCTTTGGCTCACATATAGGAAAAGCGGCACACCATGCCACATGCCCGTACCCTCCCGTGTGAAGAGGTTGAGCGGTGTAATGTACCTGGGTCTCTATGGTCAGGTTCCCCAGAGAATGGCTCCCATCTTCACTGCAACAAAGACAAGTCTCTATTCCCCAATAACTCCAAGGTCCACACCAATTGCAACTCCAACGTAGATTTATTTCTCTCTCATGCATAATCATTGAACAGGAAAGGTTGGAGGAAGATCAGGACAGCAAGAGGTGTTGGAGTAGGTCCAGGCACAAACAAATACTTATTCACTACCCATATCTTCAGGTAGACTCAGCTCACCCGGATAGTCTCCCATTAGAGTTGATCCTAGCAGCCGGAATGATGCTCGAATTAGGTTACACACACAATCCCTGCACAACTCTGCCACAGACCTGATGAACATTGGTTCTGGTTTTAGGCCTCTAATGGGAAGATGACATCCCTCCAGAGAGTTACCGGGCCCCTTCCTTCACTGTGGTCTCTCACCAGTCCCTCGGAACGGTCCTCCCCCGGCCTCCTTTTCTAGATACGGGTCTCCTCGCAAGGCAGCACCCTGGGATTCCTCCTCCCTCCGTGGGCTCCAGCCGAAGGTGCTGGACCCAAGGCCTTCAGTTCCAGCCCCAGGGCTAAAGGTGCCTGGGACTGATCCACCAGTACCGGACCAGGAACTCCACCCAAGGGCTAAAGGTGCCTGGGGTGGCCACGAGCAGGACAACACACTCCCGGGGTCGGCCCTCCGGGAACTCACACCTACAGACAGGGTCTGCCCCTTTTATATCCCCTCCCAAGATGCACAGCAGTCCGACACGCCCTCCACACCACCGCCGAGAGGGGACATCCAAGGGGCAGCACTGTACCAGCGGTTCAACCCTGGCCTCCAATGGCAGCGCCATCAACAGGCCACAGGGAACTATACACCAGCATCCCACCTGCAGTAAAAGAATGGTTTACAGAACCCTATCAAATAGTGTGTTTGAGCACAACTACCACTCAAACATTCCCTTTGATTTTAAAGCCCCGCTATATATATATCTATATATCTATCTATATCTATTGTGGGGGGGTTAGCTCGGCAGCGGGTGTGTGTGACCCCCGGGATGGGCTCCCCACACAAAACAGGCCCAGCAAACGGAGGTTGTGGTTTTCAAAATCAAAAAGGTGCGGTTTATTTTCTATTTACAGTGACAAAACACAGCAAAGCAAAAGAAACATAAACAAAATAAATCCTGGTCAAGTTGACCTCTGACTAAACATACAGGTTTCCTAACTAACAACTGGGATCAGCCTAGTGCTGTCCTAGTCCCTAAGTCCCTGGTTTTAAATGTCCAAGCAAATAGCCACACAGGCTTTGTCTCACCGCACAGGGGTTCACTCTCCCTAGACAGTCCACACAGGTCTGGTTCCAGGCATGAGCTAACACCTAATGAATCTGGGAGTTTTTATAAAGGCCTTAAATGAGCTGACAAGCTTCAGCTGGTCTCATCAACTCCTTGTCTGCACGACGCCCCACACTCTCCCTAGAGGTATGAGTCATCCATGAGCCCACTAGCCTTATACAACTCTCCACCTAGTTGTATAAGTCGGCATAAAGCCTGAATCTGGGAGAAATATATCTACCCCCCTGGATGCAACCAGGTGACTTTACCTTCCTGCTGTCACATACCCCCCCCCCTCTTGTTTTAACCTTGGGGTTGGAACACCAGCAATCAGGCATTCATGTACTCGAGACAAAGCATCCACATTCCCCATTTGAACGCCAGGGCGATGCTTTACTGTGAAGTTGAATTCCTGTAGGGCCAGGAACCACCTATTCACTCTTCTATTTGTCTCCTTGTTTTGGGCCATCCACTTTAACGGAGCGTGATCCGTAACCATGTCAAAGTGCCTACCTAGCAGGTAGTACCGAAGGGAATCTAGAGCCCACTTCACCGCTAAACACTCCTTTTCAACGGTGGCGTAATTTACCTCATGGGACTTCAACTTCCTGCTGAGGTAAATGACTGGGTGCTCTTCCCCGTTCCAGACCTGGGACAATACTGCTCCTAACCCCACATCTGACGCATCACTTTGTACGACAAAGTCTTTAGAGAAGTCGGGTGAGTACAACACTGGCTGGCTACATAAGGCTTGTTTCAAGAATTGGAATGCTGCCTCAGCCTCGGGGGTCCATTTAATCATGACCGACCCTTTCCCCTTCGTCAGGTTGGTTAGGGGCACAGCCTTAGAAGCAAAGTGGGGAATGAATCGCCGATAATACCCAGCGATTCCCAGAAAGGCTCGTACCTGCTTCTTGCTGTTGGGACGTGGCCAACTCTGGATGGCCTCGACTTTGTTGAGTTGGGGTTTTATTACTCCCCTCCCAATGGTGTACCCAAGATATTTGGCCTCCTCCTGCCCAATGGTACACTTCTTGGGGTTAGCCGTAAACCCCGCTTCCCGAACAGAGTCCAGGACTGCTTGCACTTTTGGCAGATGTGAGGCCCAATCTGTGCTATGGACAATTACGTCATCCAGGTAAGCCGCAGCATACTTCCGATGGGGCCTCAGCATCTGGTCCATTTTCCGCTGGAATGTGGCCGGCGCATTCTGTAACCCGAACGGCATTCTTTTATATTGGAACGCCCCGTCTGGGGTTACAAATGCGGTTTTCTCTTTGGCCGACTTGGCCAGGGGGATTTGCCAATACCCTTTTGTGAGGTCAAGAGTCGTCATGTATCGGGCTGTTCCCAGCCGGTCGATCAACTCATCTATACGTGGCATGGGGTAGGTGTCAAATTTTGTAACTTTGTTCAACTGACGAAAATCGTTACAAAATCGCCAGCTCCCATCCGGTTTAGGCACCAACACGATGGGACTAGACCAATCACTTTGGGACTCCTCTATCACCCCTAAGTTCAGCATTTTCTGTACTTCCTCCCGTATTGCCTCCCGTCGGGCCTCTGGGATCCGATAGGGTTTTAACTTCACCCTTTCACCGGGCGGGGTAATGATGTCATGCTCTACCCCAGATGTTTGTCCCGGCAGCTCAGAGAATACCTCCTTGTTGCGAAGCACAAACTCCTTAACCTCCTGTTGTTGGGGTTGTGACAAGGTGGCTGCTATTCCAACCTCAGGAATCACGCAACCAGTTTGAGCTGGTGACCAAGTGTCTGCGACTAGGGACTCTCTATCCCTCCAGGCTTTCAACAGATTAACGTGATAGATCTGTTCGGGCTTTCGCCTTCCTGGTTGTCTGACCTTGTAATTCACTTCGCTCACTTTTTCCATTATCTCGTAGGGGCCTTGCCATTTGGCAAGGAATTTACTTTCAACCGTAGGGACAAGTACCAGTATCCTATCCCCCGGGGTAAAGGTACGGGTCTTGGCTCCACGGTTGTACACTCTCTGCTGTGCTAACTGCGCTTGGGCCAAATGTTCCTTCACGATGGGCATTACCTGTGCAATTCGGTCTTGCATCAGGGCGACATGCTCAATCACACTCCTGTGGGGAGAACTCTCACTTTCCCAAGTTTCCTTGGCAATATCCAACAGCCCTCTTGGGTGTCTCCCATACAGTAACTCAAAGGGGGAGAATCCCGTAGAGGATTGGGGCACCTCCCTAATAGCAAACATCAGATAAGGAAGTAGACAGTCCCAATCCTTTCCATCTCTATCCACCACTTTCTTCAACATTTGTTTTAGGGTTTTGTTGAATCTTTCAACCAGCCCATCGGTTTGGGGGTGATACACAGATGTACGTAATTGCGTCACTTTGAATAATTTACACAGCTCCTTCATAACCCGGGACATAAAGGGTGTACCTTGGTCCGTAAGCAGTTCTTTACAAATACCCACCCGGCTAAACACAAGAGATAGCTCTTTGGCTATGGTTTTGGCCGAGGTATTTCGGAGAGGGATCGCTTCTGGATAACGGGTGGCATAGTCCATTATAACTAATATGTACTGGTGCCCCCTAGCGGACTTGATTATAGGACCTACCAAATCCATGGCGATCCTCTCAAACGGGACCTCAATGATGGGTAGAGGGACCAGCGGGCTACGGAAATGTGGCATCGGGGCCGACCTCTGACACACAGGGCAGGAGGAACAATAATTTTCTACGTCCTTCATCACCCCCGGCCAATAGAATCTCTGTAATACCCTCTCTCAGGTTTTCTCTGTCCCCAGATGACCTCCAAGAATGTGCCCATGGGCCAACTCCAACACCAACTTCCTGTAAGGTTTGGGCACCACAAGCTGCTCAACGGTTTCTTCTGCCCTTTTTGCCACCCGATACAGTAGGTCCTTCTCTACGCTGAAGTATGGGTAAGTGCAGGTATTATCTGGGTTCACTAACTCGCCATCTATTTTCACTACGTTTTCCCGTGCCTTTATTAGGGCGGGGTCTTTCAACTGTTCTGTGGCAAAGTTTTCCCTGTGAACCTCAAGATCAGAAAACTCCACAGACGGTAGGTTTTCGTCTGAGGAGGTGGGCTCCTCTCCAGTTTCTTGAGTCTCCCCTGCCAATACTGATAAGGGAAATTCCGGAGAGTCCTCACCACTCTCAGGGGAGTTCTGGCTATCACATTCCTGGTACATAGGGGCACCAGTGAGGGGCTCAGGATCATCCCACAGTTCCCAGAACTTCGGAAAATCCCTTCCCACAATGGCGTCATGCGGTAACTGAGATACTAAGCCCACTGGATGAGAGAGGGTACCTTTGGGGGTCTCGAAACACACTGTAGTCACTGGATACTCTCGGGTGTCCCCATGCACACAAATAACAGCTACCTTGCTATTCCCAGAGACCTCTGTTTTAACTAACTCAGCCTTTATCAGGGTCACAAGGCTACCTGAATCCAGCAATACCACAACATTTCTGTCAGGGAAATCCGTCCAACGGCGCCAATCAGCGCCCAATGCGCACGCGCGGCGGAATGATGCTTCGGCGCATGCGCGTGCGCGGGACGGCGCTTCTACGGCGCACCAATAGGAATCCAGGCGGGCCTATTTAAAGAGATCCAGTTGCACTGACAAGTTGCTGGTTTGTCAGCTTTCCTGTATACCCAAGACTCTGGAAAACTATCTTGAAAATCTCCTTGTGACCCGGACTGGCTTGACTCCTCTGATCTCTCTCCTGGACCTGACCCTCGGCTTGCTATATGGACTTCTGCCTTCTCCTGTGTTTGACCCTCGGCCTGTGACTCGGATCTGCTGCTTGTCTACAATCCTTGACCTCCTGCTTGTACCTTTTGGACTTCCGCGTTTCCTTTGAACTCCTGCCTGGTTCCCGGTATTCTCTGGACTTGTTGCCTTTTACTGTGCTAGACCCCCAGCCGGGACTGTTACCTTGCAATTGCAACCCGGACTCAACCTGCACCGGCTTCCATTATCTCCTGCTGTTTGAACTTTACCAATCCGACTAGTTCCCGCTTGAAGCCTGTTTCTTCAGTCTACTCAACACTACCGGACCGTCTAAAAGTACCCACCACCTGCCGGTAGCCGGTGCCGCTTCTCGCCATCCACTCCCTGTCTCAACTCCAGGGGGTGGAGTGCGTCAAGTCGCAAAGGTGAACCACTCTCGGCATCTCGGCCTCGGTAAGTACTTACCTTTACAGTACAAACCAGCCAGATGTCTGAGGCCGACAGGGTGCGTTCACCGTTCGAGACCCTATGTCAGCAAGTCACCGCACTAACCGATGCGGTTCAGAAATTACAAGAAGGTTATGTCCAAATGGATGGCCGCTTTCAGCTACTTACTGGAGCTACAGGACCAGCATCACCAGCTGCTACCGTTGCCAATGTTGCCTCCACGTCTCAAGATCAGGCAAATCCCACCGTAGTAATGGCTACCCCTGAACCCAGGGTCCCCCTGCCTGAGCGATTTTCTGGCGTCCGTAAGAAATATCGGGCTTTCAAAAATGCATGTTCTCTTTACTTCGCCCTTCAACCCAGGACTTTCTCTTCAGAAGTGGTAAAGGTGGGGTTCGTCATCTCCCTTCTAACCGACGAACCCCAGGCCTGGGCCCATGGCCTGATGGAGCAAAGCAGCCTCATACTAGATTCCGTGGACACCTTCTTCGAGAGTATGGCGCAGCTGTATGACGATCCTCAGCGATCAGCTACAGCTGAGTCTGTTCTCCACAGTTTAACCCAGGGGAGAAGGCCGGTGGAGGACTACACGGCAGAATTCCGGAAATGGTCAGCTGACACTGGCTGGAATGAGACGGCCCTTAAATACCAATATCGCCAAGGACTGTCTGAGGCTCTTAAAGACGAGCTGGCCAGGATTGGCGTTCCAACTACTCTGGAAGATTTGATCCAGTCTGTCACTCAGCTTGACAGACGCCTGCGGGAGCGGCGTTCTGAGCGTTTCCAGACTACCCGTCCAAACTGGACTTTGCCCCGATCAGCTCCTGCCTACCCACCCATCCAAGTTCCTACAGCATCTTCTCCTCCCGAGCCTGAACCCATGCAGCTTGGTCTGGTTCGTCCTCCCCTTTCTCCTGAGGAAAAGCAGCGCAGGCGTCAGGCCAATCTGTGCCTTTACTGCGGGGGTACTGGCCATTTCCTTCGGAGCTGCCCAGTGAGACCTAGTAAGTGTACCCTCAAAGACACTTTGAACTACCAAGTTTCTGGCTTACCACAGACTTATGTTGTTCTTTCTATTTCTCTACAGCTACCAACAGGAGCAACCCGCCTACCGGCGATTATTGATTCAGGAGCCTGCAGCTGCTTTCTGGACTCTTCACTTGCTTCCCAACTTCACTTTCCTCTGCAAACCAAGGACCGTTATCTTCAGGTTCGTCTGGCGGATGGATCCCTGCCTCGTTCAGGGGTAATTACGCAAGAAACAAAACCCATCCTTGCTATCACGGATTCAGGCCACCAAGAATACCTTCGATTTGACCTCATTCCATCTCCCATGTTTCCCATCATCCTGGGCCTCCCCTGGTTACAAGCACATGAGCCTCATATAAACTGGGCCAAAAGGGAAGTTAACTTCACTCCTTCATATTGTTCTCAACACTGTCTTCCCGCACTTCCCACTGTCTGTGCTACTTTAACCCCTCAACCGGATAACCTACCACATGTTCCATCAGCATACTTAGAATTCCAGGACGTCTTCGACAAACAGCAGGCCGACCGCCTACCTCCACATCGTCCCTACGATTGTCCCATTGACCTTCTGCCTGGCTCCAAAATTCCATTCGGCCGCATCTTTCCCTTGTCCGAATCTGAGTTGAAGGCCCTCAAGTCTTACATTGAGGAAAATCTGGAAAAGAAATTCATTCGCCCCTCTTCTTCCCCAGCCGGTGCCGGAATCTTTTTCGTTGAAAAAAAGGACGGGACTCTGAGGCCCTGCATCGACTATAGGGAATTAAATAAAATTACTATTAAAA
Organism: Rana muscosa; assembly: GCA_029206835.1. Taxonomy (NCBI): domain Eukaryota; kingdom Metazoa; phylum Chordata; class Amphibia; order Anura; family Ranidae; genus Rana; species Rana muscosa. Next base: position 69,410,060 of record CM055121.1, on the reverse strand, counting down.
ATAGATACCCGCTTCCTCTCATCCCGGAGTTGTTCCAACGATTCCGATCAGCTCGGATCTTCTCTAAACTGGACCTTCGAGGGGCCTACAACCTCATCCGGATCAGGGCTGGAGACGAATGGAAGACGGCTTTTAGATCTAGGTTCGGTCATTTTGAATACTTGGTCATGCCATTCGGGCTTTGCAACGCCCCAGCTACTTTCCAGCACCTGGTCAATGACATTTTCCGTGAACACTTGGACGACTTCCTAGTAGTCTACTTAGACGATATTCTTATTTTTTCGTCCTCCCTTGAACTGCACCGAATCCATGTCATCAAGGTCCTCACTATTCTCCGAGAACATAGACTTTACCTCAAGGCCGAGAAATGTGAATTTGAGAAAACCACTGTGCAATTTTTGGGATTTATTATTTCTACCAATGGGGTCGCAATGGACCCGCAGAAAGTCAAAGCTATCCAGGAATGGCCAGCCCCAACAGACAAGAAAGGGGTACAACGGTTTATAGGTTTCGCCAACTTCTACAGGAGGTTCATTGTGGGGTTCTCCTCTATTGTGGCACCTATAACCCAACTGACACGCCAGGGCTACCGCTTTCACTGGTCACCGGAAGCTCAGGATGCCTTCGATAAACTAAAAAATGCATTCACATCGGCACCTGTATTGAAGCATCCAGATCCGCTACTGCCATTTACTCTGGAAGTAGATGCTTCAGAGTCAGCCACTGGGGCCATCCTCTCTCAAAGGCAGGGCCCCAAATCCCTTCTTCATCCAGTAGCCTTTGCCTCTCGTAAATTAACTTCTCCAGAACGTAATTATGACGTCGGAGACCGGGAACTATTAGCTATCAAATTCGCCCTGGAAGAATGGCGATACCTTCTGGAGGGAGCCCCTCACCCTGTCATGATATTCACGGATCATAAGAATCTAGAATATCTGAGAACCGCAAAACGTCTTCGACCCAGACAAGCCCGATGGGCCCTCTTCTTCACCAGGTTTAACTTTCATATCTCTTATAGGCCCGGTTCCAAGAACGTGAAGGCGGATGCACTCTCTAGGATGTTTCCCGAGACCCCTCAAGCAGAGGAACCAAGTACCATCCTATCAGCACAAAACTTTCTGCTCATTCCACAGGCTGATCTACTAACCTCCATTAAAGCCGCCTCTAAGCATTGTCCTGACCAAGTAACCTCTTCCCTAGAGAAGCATAATGACTTGCTCTGGTCCCAAGGTAAAGTCTTCGTCCCTCTGGAAACAAGGCAACTGATTCTGAAAACTTTCCACGACCACAAACTAGCTGGTCACTTTGGAACCAAAAAAACCATGGAACTAATCTCTCGCTCCTTCTGGTGGCCTGGTTGGAGACAAGATTGCAAGTCCTATGTTGCCTCCTGTACCCGTTGCCAACGGTATAAGGGACCCAAAACCAAGAGTTGGGGACTACTCAAACCTTTGCCTATCCCTGAACGTCCGTGGGCAGATGTGTCCATGGACTTCATTGTAGATCTACCGCCCTCTGGAGGTTTCACCACGATTCTGGTCGTAATTGACCGCCTCTCCAAAATGGCACACTTCGTGCCCATGATCGGTACCCCCTCTGCTGCAGATACAGCCAAAGCCTTCTTTCAGGAGATAATCAGGCTCCATGGGGTGCCTAAGAGCATCACCTCTGACAGAGGCGTTCAATTCACGTCGAAATTCTGGAAGGAACTTTGCAAATCTTTAGAAGTCAAGATTTGCCTATCATCGGCATATCACCCCCAGAGCAACGGACAGACAGAGAGAACCAATCAAACCCTAGAACAATATCTCCGTTGTTTTTGCTCAGCCTCACAAGACGATTGGTCCTCCCTATTATCCTACGCTGAATTTGCATATAACAACTCGGTGCATTCAGCCACCAGTCAAACTCCTTTTTGGGCCAACTTTGGCTTCCATCCTTCCTTCCTCCCTGATGACATTCCGGAGAGCTCTGTTCCTGCTGTTCAAGATCGGATAGCCTTTGTTCAATCTAATTTTCTGAGACTCCAGGAAATGATGCAAAACGCCCAGGAGTCTTACAAGAGATACTATGACAAGGGTAGGAAGGAAAATCCAGTCTTCAAAGTTGGGGAGGAAGTATGGCTCTCCGCCACCAACCTCAAATTACCGATCCCTTCACGGAAATTGGGACCAAGATTTATAGGCCCTTTTAAAATCAAGCGAGTAATCAACCCTGTGGCCTTTGAATTGGCACTGCCCGACTCCTACAGGATACACCCGGTCTTCCACACGTCTCTGTTGAAACCAGTAGTCTCCAGCTCCTTCCCGGGAAGGGATGAGCCACCTCCTCCACCTGTGGAGGTTGATGGTGAAGATGAGTATGTGGTGGAATCTATCTTGGGCTGCAGGAAAAGAGGCAGGCAGTTGCAGTATTTAATCAAATGGAAGGGGTATCCCCCAGAGGACAACTCTTGGGAACCATCTAGGAACCTACATGCTCCCCGCCTAATTAGAGTCTTTCACCAGGAACATCCCGAGTTGATGTCTAGTCTGGGCGTCCGGAGTCCGCCCCTAGGAGGGGGGCACTGTCAGGGAAATCCGTCCAACGGCGCCAATCAGCGCCCAATGCGCACGCGCGGCGGAATGATGCTTCGGCGCATGCGCGTGCGCGGGACGGCGCTTCTACGTCCTCGGGTGCGCGCGCCGACACAGCGGCGCGCGCGCATGCGCGGCGGCGCACCAATAGGAATCCAGGCGGGCCTATTTAAAGAGATCCAGTTGCACTGACAAGTTGCTGGTTTGTCAGCTTTCCTGTATACCCAAGACTCTGGAAAACTATCTTGAAAATCTCCTTGTGACCCGGACTGGCTTGACTCCTCTGATCTCTCTCCTGGACCTGACCCTCGGCTTGCTATACGGACTTCTGCCTTCTCCTGTGTTTGACCCTCGGCCTGTGACTCGGATCTGCTGCTTGTCTACAATCCTTGACCTCCTGCTTGTACCTTTTGGACTTCCGCGTTTCCTTTGAACTCCTGCCTGGTTCCCGGTATTCTCTGGACTTGTTGCCTTTTACTGTGCTAGACCCCCAGCCGGGACTGTTACCTTGCAATTGCAACCCGGACTCAACCTGCACCGGCTTCCATTATCTCCTGCTGTTTGAACTTTACCAATCCGACTAGTTCCCGCTTGAAGCCTGTTTCTTCAGTCTACTCAACACTACCGGACCGTCTAAAAGTACCCACCACCTGCCGGTAGCCGGTGCCGCTTCTCGCCATCCACTCCCTGTCTCAACTCCAGGGGGTGGAGTGCGTCAAGTCGCAAAGGTGAACCACTCTCGGCATCTCGGCCTCGGTAAGTACTTACCTTTACAATTTCTACCATTAACACACATTTTGCATAAATGTTTCTCAGTTCCTCGAATGGCAGTGCATGCGACTGTCGCACACAGCGACTGACGTCTGCCCGTCAGAAAGTCACACTGCATGGGTTCCTCCACAACCGGGCAATTGGCTGCAATATGTCCCGCTTGCCGGCAGCGGTAGCAAACGATCCTTCTTGCCGCCTCTTGAGCCGCTGATTTCCCAGGCTGTTCTCGCCAAACTTGGGGTAGAGCTCCCACCCTCTCACTCTCTCCACCCTCACCCCTTGGAATCCTCTTATCCGCCCCTGGGGATGGTCTGGTCTTAGGGTGGAAAGTCCGAGTGTCTCTGGAAGAGGCCGTCAGGTTCTCTGTAGCCAAGTATTTCTCCACACGATCCACAAGACCATCGGCCGTCTCTGGGTCTCCATGGCTTACCCACTTTTGGATGGCAGTAGGAAGAGCTCTCAAAAACCGATCCATTACAACACGTTCCACAATCTTTGGTGCGGACAAAGTCTCTGGCTGTAGCCACTTTCTGCTCAGGTGAATGAGATCATACATTTGAGACCTGGGGGGTTTTCCAAGCTGGAAAGTCCAGTTATGCACACGCTGAGCCCGGACAGCCTGGGTGACACCCAGCCTTGCCAATATTTCAGCTTTTAGCATCACATAGTCTTTTGCTTGGTTAGGCTCTAGGTCATAGTAAGCTTTCTGCGATTCACCAGTTAACAGAGGAGCCACCAGTCCAGCCCACTGCTCCTCAGGCCACTTTTCTCTTTCAGCGGTCCTTTCAAATGTGGTCAAAAATACCTCTGGATCATCCTCTCCAGTCATTTTTGTCAATAAACGACTCACCCCAAAGGACGCGGTATTAGTGGGACGGCTTTCCTCACTGGTCTGCGGACGTTGCTGTATTACTGCTTCCATCTGTTGTTGTAGTCTCTGCTCTTGCTTCTGCAACAGGTCTATGAAGCGGGCCTCAGATTGCTGCTGGGCTCGTTGCTGAGCCTCCAGACTCTGTTGCAAAGTTGCGTTTGTCTGCTGCTGGGCTGCAAGGCTCTGTTGATGAGCTTGCTGCTGGGCTGCGAAGTTCTGTTGTTGAGCTGCAAGGCTCTGTTGATGAGCTGCAAGGCTCTTTTGCAAACCTGCATTTGTCTGCTGTTGATTGGCATTTGCTAGAGCCAGCTGCTTCAGTATCTCCTCCATGCTGGCTTAAAAAAAACTGCCACTGGTTCTCCACCAACTGTGGGGGGGTTAGCTCGGCAGCGGGTGTGTGTGACCCCCGGGATGGGCTCCCCACACAAAACAGGCCCAGCAAACGGAGGTTGTGGTTTTCAAAATCAAAAAGGTGCGGTTTATTTTCTATTTACAGTGACAAAACACAGCAAAGCAAAAGAAACATAAACAAAATAAATCCTGGTCAAGTTGACCTCTGACTAAACATACAGGTTTCCTAACTAACAACTGGGATCAGCCTAGTGCTGTCCTAGTCCCTAAGTCCCTGGTTTTAAATGTCCAAGCAAATAGCCACACAGGCTTTGTCTCACCGCACAGGGGTTCACTCTCCCTAGACAGTCCACACAGGTCTGGTTCCAGGCATGAGCTAACACCTAATGAATCTGGGAGTTTTTATAAAGGCCTTAAATGAGCTGACAAGCTTCAGCTGGTCTCATCAACTCCTTGTCTGCACGACGCCCCACACTCTCCCTAGAGGTATGAGTCATCCATGAGCCCACTAGCCTTATACAACTCTCCACCTAGTTGTATAAGTCGGCATAAAGCCTGAATCTGGGAGAAATATATCTACCCCCCTGGATGCAACCAGGTGACTTTACCTTCCTGCTGTCACACTATATATATATATATCTATATATATATATATATATATAGCGGTTATTTGAATTTAGGGGAGGCATCTGGGTGGTAGTGTAACCCAGATGCACTGATTGTTAGGGAATCTGAGACCCTTTTATGGTTCTTGGAGGACTCTGCTGGTGTGAGGTTCCCAGGTGGCACTGTTGCCCTGGGCTGGAGCTGAACACTCACCGCAAGACTGCATCCCTTTTTGTCCTTTCCTGGCACTGGTTCAGCGGGGCGGGGAACCTGCTGTGACACAAAGGGAGAGGAGATAAAAGGGCGGATGCCCTGACCTTGGGGTTTAGAGTCGGACGCAGCCGCGCCCAGGCACCTTCAGCCTGGGTGCTGGTGTTTTCCGGAGTTCCGGGCCCAGGTGCCTTTGACCTGGCCGGAGCGGGAGATGGAGTCCATCCCAGGCACCTTTAGCCTGGGGTGAGGTACTAATGCCGAAGCCTGGGACTCAGTACCTTCGACTGGGTTCCGCGAGGGTGGAGGAATCCGAGGGGGCCCTAATGCCTTGGGTGCCCGTGTCTGAGATTTGAGGAGGCTGGTGAGCGAAACTTCTCCGGAAAGTCTGGCGCAGCATTTGCCGGTGACGGAGAGGCCTCCGGTAACTCTCTTGGACGGATGTCTTCCCTCTGACAGGGGCTGTGATAGTGAAGGTAATTCATGCTCTTGTTCTATATAGTCGGTGGCAGTGACTATACATCATAACCATTGATGACACCACAGTGGTTAGCTCTACTTAAAGAATTGTGCCTTGACCTACTCCCCACAAATACTGAAGTGTTCTATGGGTCTCAACCTGTCTGTGCTGTATGACTATTTATTGCTGGAAGAGAATAAATACGAGTTGGACCCTTTCAGTGTGTGTAACTCTGGTTACTAGGAGCAAAGGGAGTCATTTCGAGGAAAGGATTTGACTCTGGGACACACACACAAAACCCGATAGTTCTGGCTTTCACCTCCAGTCTCTCTGGAAGACATGGGCCGTGGTGTATCGCATCCCTTCCCCCAGTACTAAACCCCTAGACAAGACCAACAAGCCGAGAATGAGAAGGGGTGAGAGGGGTGAGGTTGCTACATATATATTTCAGTGCTTCTGATTTCCTCCAGCCTCTTTTGATCTAAAATCTTGTCTACATGCACTGTGTCCAGTGGTGGCTGCATATCATTGCTCTGGGTTAGATTCCTGATGGTGGTGGTGGCAGAAAGAGCCTATGTTGTGAGCATTGGCATGGCCACCTATAGCCTCCACTGGAAGTCAGAACTAGGAACTTAATGGCAAAATTACCAGGTGTTATTTCAATAAGAGCTGCAAATGTAAAAAATATGTAATACTTTGAAATTACCATGTCAAGGGTTTCATATATAGGGTGCCAACATTTTAACTAAATGGCATTCAGTTAGGCTTTACATATACTTTAAACTTTTTGGCACCAGGGACTGGTTTCATGGCAACTAATTTTCACAGGGACCGGGGGAGGGGGGCTGGAGTCAGTCCTCAGCCCCTCTTTATATCACAACCCCTTTTACAGCACAGGTGCCCCCTTTACATCAGTGTGAACAATCCCCCTTTACATCACCCCTTGTCCTCAGTTCCCCTTCATATCACAGCCCCACTTATCCCATGCAAGTGGATCAGGTCTTACATCTAATTATAAATAAGGATGCAACTATAAAAATCTCTTCATGCATGGGCACTGATAGGTACAGTGTGTGTGTTGTAATTGCATGTTGGCTGAGTTGGGGGGAGAGACTGGTCACACAGGATGGTGAAGCAGTCCTGGAAGGGCTCATTAACTACCATTAACTACCATTTGTGGCAGGCCATCTACTCATCTAGGGTAATCCATAGTATCTCAATAGTAGCTCAATAGTCGAGAAATATCAGAACAATGAAAAGAAAAACATCTACTAAGGTGCATTTTCCTAGCCTATAACAAAGTGTCATGATCTGAAGCTGGTACACAAAATGTATGTAGGGTTTATTTTCTGTAATTAAGTAGAACACAAAGCCCAGTGGAACAGAAGCTTTGTCCTACAGTATTAGTTTGTTTCCACATCATGTTGTTAAGATTGGATTCTATCTCCCCAGAAACCGTTCTGTATTCTGTCTGTTCTGTATAAATTGGATTCAATAAACCTTAGTAATGAAGATATATTTAAGCACAGTTGTTTAGGGAATATGAAAACATAATGGAGGCATTTATAAAAACTTTTTCCAGGCAATGTAATGTGAATATTTCTGCAGTTTACAAAATATATCCAATTTTAATAATACGTCAAATAGAGAAAGACGTGTGTATTTATGTATTCTATATAATAAATAGTATACTTTTGATAAAAAGCACGCACCGCTTCAAAAAATATGCAGTCTAGAAATTCCCTGGGTCCAGCTTCTTCAAGTTTCATAATATTGCGCAAATTCTAAATTGAGTATATTATCTAAGGCCTTTTGTATACCATGATGTAGATTCCTGAGCAATATAGCTGAATATAAACCAGGTGATAGAAATGTATTATTCACATCTCCACATTGTAACTTCACAATACACAGCAACTACTTTTCTGCTCTGATAATGGCTTGCTAGAACCAATCTGAGTTCTATATTCTACTTTGATAATGGCATGGCAAAATCCTTCTGAATTATTATACTATAGCAATAAATTTGTAGAGATATTTGCTTGGGGCCCCCGATTCCTTTGCATGAAGTGAGCGAGCGAGTGAGTAAGTGAGTAAAGCGCTACAAATGTGAACTAAATCGCCTCAAGGCGCTTTGTATCCATTGTCGTCCTGATCCTTCAGAAGAGGTGGGTCTTAAGTTTTTTTTCCTGAAGGCACGATGGTTTTCTTCCATGCGGATGTTCGTTGGTAGAGCGTTCCATAGCCGTGGTCCTTGGACTGCGAATCTTCGTTCTCCTTTAGATTTGTAGCGAGACTTAGGAATGTGGAGGAGGTTTTGGTTAATTGATCAGAGAACGCGATTGGGAATGTAGTGTTTTGTTTTCTCGCATAAGTATTGAGGAGCGTTTCCTTGTGTGCATTTGTGACTGTGGCAGAGGGTCTTAAAAGTAACTTGATCCTTTACGGCTAGTCAATGGAGGGTCCTCAGGGACGGGATGATTGATTCCCATGGTTTTTTACCCGTTACCAGTCTGGCTGCTGTGTTCTGGACGATTTGTAGATGAGAAATCTGGTATTTGGGTAGTCCTAGGTAGAGGGAGTTTGCGAAGTCGAGTCGGGAATTGATGATTGTTCCAACTACTACTGCTGTATCCTCTTCCGGGATGAAGGGGATGAGTCTTCATAGCAGGCGGAGAAGATCCGCTGACTACTGTTCCTATTTGGGCATCCATGGTCATGTCTGAGTCAAAGATGACTCTGAGACTTTTGACTTTGGTGCTTGGGGTGATGGTTTGTCCAAGGATGGTGGGTGGTGTCCATGTTGTCCTAGAGTTTGTCTTTTGGTTTGCGTGAAGAAAGAAGTTCTGTTTTGGATCCATTAAGTTTGAGGTAACTCTCCGTCATCCAATTGTCTATCAATGTAAGGCATTGTTCTAGTCCGTGATATTGGTCTTTTCTGTTGGTGATGCGAAAGTAAAGTTGAGTGTCATCAGCATAGGAGTGGTAGAGCAGGTCCTGTTTGCTGATGATTTTGAGGAGTGGGCGGAGGTAGATGTTGAAGAGCACGGGTGACAGGGGTGATCCTTGAGGGACTCCGCATGTTATGGTGTGTGCTTCCGAAGTGAAGGCTCCTAGTTTCACTGTCTGGGATCGGTTCTCCAGAAACGATGCGAACCAGGGTAGATCAGAGTCTGCGACTCTGGCTACTTCTGTGAGACGAGTGAGCAAAATTTTGTGGTCTACTGTGTCGAAAGCTGCACTGAGGTCCAGCAGCACCAGGAGACACGATTCTCCGTCATCTGCTGCTTCGAGGCCGTCATCCCATATTTTGAGAAGTGCCGTTTCTGTCCCGTGGCCTGGGTGGAAACCCGATTGTAGTGGGTCCAGGAGTTTATGGGTGTCCAAATGGAGTTGTAGCTGTTGTACTACTGCTTTCTCCTTGATCTTGGAGAAGATGTTAAGGCTTGTTTGCGGTCTGCAGTGGTTTGGTTCTTTGTGGTCGAGGTTAGGTTTCTTTAGGAGGGGTTTGATTATACCTTGCTTGAGGGAGGTCGGAACAATACCTTCTTTGAATGATTGATTTATGAGATGTGTGATGGTGGGTGCCAAGATGTCGGTACATTCTTTCAGGAGTTTTGTGGAAATAATGTTGTTTGGTGATGTACTGTCTCGGAGGCTTCTGATGATGCTTTTGGTGGTGTCGATGGTGATTGGGACCAGAGTAAATTTTGTTGATTGTAGAAAATTTATATTGATTGTTTCTTCTTGCTTTGTCCGAGTGAGGTTGGTTGTTTTTTTCTGCTGGATTATTTCACAAATGTTTTCGATTTTGTCAATAAAAAAATCAGATAGTTCATTTCAGAATTCTTGTTTCATTTGTTGGAGGTTCTAGGCAGGTGGGGTTCATAGTTTGAGCGACTAGTTTGAAAAGTTTGTGGGGACGGTTTTGGGCTTTTAAGATGTTAGAGAAGTATTCTTTTTTTTTTGCTTTGAAGATAACTTTGTGGTATTTCTTGGTGAGTAATTTTGTAGTTTGTGTGGTTTTCCTTTGTTGAGTTTCTTCTCCAGGCTCCTTCAGCTCTTCTGCGTTCTTGCTTCAGTAATGTAAAGAGCGTCATTGAACCAGCCGGAATTATTTTTGCGGATGAGTGCTCTGCGTCTCGGAGCGACTGTGTCTGCTGTCTGTAGTAATACTTTGTTAAGGGTGTTGAGAAAAAAACAGAACAGGGGTGGGAAGCACACCCAAACAGTTGCATAAAGCTGATGTCTTCTGAATGAAATAGAGGTTCTTGTGTTTTCTTTGTACCCAGGTAGTGACTGCAGCATCAAGCCAGTGAAGGTTTAAAATAATACAGTGCCTTGAAAAAGTATTCGTACCCCAAAAATGTAAAATATATTTTATTGGGATTTTATGTGACAGACCAACACAATGTGGCACATAATTGTGAATAGAAAGGAAAATGATAAATAGTTTTCTTTTTTTTTTTTACAAATATGTGAAAAGTGTGGCGTGCATTTGTATTCAGCCCCCCGAGTCAATACTTTGTAGAACCACCTTTCGCTGCAATTACAGCTGCAAGTCTTTTGGGTATGTCTCTACCAGCTTTGCACATCTAGAGTGACATTTTTGCCCATTCTTCTTTTCAAAATATCTCAAGCTCTGTCAGATTGGATGAAGAGCGTCTGTGAACAACAATTTTGAAGCCTTGCCACAGATTCTCAATTTGATTTAGGTCTGGACTTTGACTGAGCCATTCTAACCTATGAATATGCTTTGATCTAAACCAGGAAGAGGCAACCTTCGAGATATGGAGATCTACTTAAACAACACTGATGAAGTCAAAGATCACTGGTAGTGATGAGCCGAACACCCCCGGGTTCGGTTCGCACCAGAACCCGCGAACGGACCGAAAGTTCGTACGAACATTAGAACCCTATCAAGTACAATGGATGCGAACGTTCGAATTCTAAAGTGCTAATTATAACGACTATTATGCATGTTATTGTCCTAAAAAGGGTTTGGGAACCCGGGTTCTGCACCAGGGGACATGTATCAATGCAAAAAGAAGTTTTAAAAACGGTCGTTTTTCGGGAGCAGTCATTTTAATGATGCATAAAGTGAAAAAAAAAAGTCAAATATTCCTTTAAATATCGTACCTGGGGGGTGTCTAAAGTATGCCTGTGAAGTGCCACGTGTTTCCCGTGTTTAGAACTGTCCCTGCACAAAATGACACTTCTAAAGGAAAAAAAAGCCATTTAAAACTGCTTGCGGCTTTAATGTAATGTCTGGTCCCGGTAATATGGATGAAAATCTTTAAGAAAAATGGCATAGCTACCCCATGACCCCCCCCCCCTACCCCAGCCCATTACCAGCCCCTTTGGGTCTTGTATGGATATTAAGGGGAACCCCGCACATAAAATAAAAAAGGCCCTATATACTCTGAACAGCCGTATACAGGCGGTGCATACAAGACAGGGACTGTAGGTTTGTTCTTATGTAGAATCTGTTTGTAATTTTGAACAGGTACATTGTTTAAGTGTAGCTCCAGCCCAAAAATCTATTTTTAAACTTTTTGGAAAACATAGGTAAGGGTTATCACCCCTGTAACATTTGTTTTGCTGTCTGTGCCCCTGTTCAGAACATTTCACCTCACTTTCCGTCCCAATGACAACTGTTTTTGAAATGTGGGTTTTTTATTGAAACAAGGATTGGTGATAAAGCATCAGTACAGAGGAGACACCTTTCTCCCATATTAATTCTTACAGGAGAGAATTTTCCTTCCTAGGGGTAGATTTCCTCTCACTTCCTGTTGTCTTCTTGCGTTTGCAAGTAGGAGTCGTTTGTAAGTTGGATGTTTGAAAGTAGGGACCTGCCGTATATACTCTGCAGAAATAGGCCCCTTAGTTGTTGGTGTTGGCACAACACTGTAAGCACTCACAGTTACTCTTGGTTGGTGCTGGAACGCCCTGCTGTCAACTATTATATCAGGAATTGTAATTACATATAATTGTTGAACAGTGGTAGTAAAAATTGGGCCTTTGATGGTGGTGCTGGTGCCACAACACTGTAAGCCCTGACAGTTACTCTTGGTAGGTGCAGCAATGGGCCCTGCTGTGAATTATTAGATCAAGAATTGTAATTGCATACCCCTGTTGAACAGGGGCTGAAAAATTGGGCCTTTCGTGGTGGTGGTGGTGGTGGTGGTGTTGCCACAACACTGTAAGCCCTCAGAGTTACTCTTGGTGGGTGCAGCAATGGGCCCTGCTGTGAATTATTAGATCAAGAATTGTAATTACATGCCCCTGTTGAACAGGGGCTGAAAAATTGGGCCTTAGGCACTGGTGGCACAACACTGCAACCCCTCACAGATACTGTACTTGGAGCACAGCAATGAGCCCTGTTGCAAAGTATTGCTTCAAAAATTGTAATTACACGCCCCTGTTAAACAGGGGCTGAAAAATTGGGCCTTAGGCACTGGTGGCACAACACTGCAACCCCTCACAGATACTGTACTTGGAGCACAGCAATGAGCCCTGTTGCAAAGTATTGCTTCAAAAATTTTAATTACACGCCCCTGTTAAACAGGGGCTGAAAAATTGGGCGTTAGGCACTGGTGGCGGCACCCATAAACAAAAATGATCTTCCAAGTGTGACAGCAGGAAGGTAAAGTCACCTGGTTGCATCCAGGGGGGTAGATATATTTCGCCCAGATTCAGGCTTTACGCCGACTTATACAACTAGGTGGAGAGTTGTATAAGGCTAGTGGGCTCATGGATGACTCATACCTCTAGGGAGAGTGTGGGGCGTCGTACAGACAGGGAGTTGATGAGGCCAGCTGAAGCTTGTCAGCTCATTTAGGCCTCTATAAGAACTCCCAGATTCATTAGGTGTTAGCTCATGCCTGGAACCAGACCTGTGTGGACTGTCTAGGGAGAGTGAACCCCTGTGCGGTAAGACAAAGCCTGTGTGGCTATTTGCTTGGACATTTAAAACCAGGGACTTAGGGACTAGGACAGCACTAGGCTGATCCCAGTTGTTAGTTAGGAAACCTGTATGTTTAGTCAGAGGTCAACTTGACCAGGATTTATTTTGGTTATGTTTCTTTTGCTTTGCTGTGTTTTGTCACTGTAAATAGAAAATAAACCGCACCTTTTTTGATTTTGAAAACCACAACCTCCGTTTGCTGGGCCTGTTTTGTGTGGGGAGCCCGTCCCGGGGGTCACACACACCCGCTGCCGAGCTAACCCCCTCACACAAGCTATCATCATCAATCGTATCATTGAGGACTCGGAGGAGGAGGATAGCCAGTCAACATAACAGCACAGGCACTCAGCATCAGCATCAGTCTTGAAGGGATGTGACATGTTAAAATCAATTAGTCTGTTATATCAGCATCAGGTGTGTGGTAGCTGGTGGTGATCCAAGACTGGTTCATCTTGATGAAAGTCAGTCGATCAACCGAGTCGGTGGACAGGCGCACCCTGTGATCCGTGACAAATCCTCCAGCAGCACTGAATGTGCGTTCCGAAAGAACGCTGGATGCAGGACAGGCCAGTAGCTCAATTGCATACTGTGCAAGCTCTGGCCAGTGATCCATCCTCAAGACCCAGTAAGCCAGAGGATTTTCGGTGGGGAAGGTGTCCAAGTCTGACCTTGCCCCTAGATATTCCTGCACCATGTTTATCAGACGCTGGCGATGGTTGCTGGAACCGATCATACTTTGGGGCTGCGGACTAAAGAATTGTCTGAACGCATCGGTCAGACGGCCACCTTCCCCACCGCTCCTTCTTTGACTGGCCGAAGCCTCAGCAACTCGTTGTCCAGGACCGACCAGGAGTTTGTAACCTCCCAGTCTCTGGGAACGCGTTGCACAGACCTTTCTGCAAGGCCTCCCGGAGTTGTCTCATCCTCTGCTCCCTCTGCGACAGTAACATAAGTTCCGCAACCTTACCCTTGTACCGTGGATCAAGGAGAGTGGCCAGCCAGTAATGGTCCCTCTCCTTGATCCGAAGAATACGAGGATCCTTCCGCAGACTTTGCAGCATCAGGGAGGCCATGCAGCGTAGGTTAGCTGAGGCATTCGGTCCGGAGTCCTCTGGGTCACTAAGGACGACATGATCCGCAGCCACCTCCTCCCAGCCACGTACAAGTCCACGGGTTTCTTGGGACTGTAAATCATCCCTAAAAGACTGCTGCTGTTGATGCTGCTGAGTGCCAGGCTCCACCTCCATGCTGACACAATCCTCCTTCTCCTCCTCCTCGTCCTCTTCCTGTGCGATGGGTGGGACAGAAGGAACACTGTCTGGGTAAAGGGGGCCTTGAGAGGCAAGGAAGTCCTCCTCTTCCTGCCTCTGTTCTGCCTCAAGTGCCCTGTCCATTATTCCACGCAGCGTGTGCTCCAACAGGTGGACAAGAGGTACAGTGTCACTGATGCATGCACTGTCACTGCTCACCATCCTCGTGGCCTCCTCAAATGGTGCCAGGACAGTGCATGCATCCCTGATCATGCCCCACTGGCGTGGAGAAAAAAAACCAAGCTCCCCTGACCCTGTCCTGGTGCCGTAGTCGCACAGGTACTCATTGATGGCCCTCTGCTGCGTGTGCAGCCGCTGCAGCATGGCCAACGTTGAGTTCCACCTGGTGGGCATGTCACATATAAGGCGGTTCTTGGGCAGGTTCAACTCCTTTTGCAGCTCAGCCAGGCGAGCACTGGCATTATAAGATCTGCGGAAATGCACACAGACTTTCCTGGCCTGCCTCAGGACATCCTGTAAGCCCGGGTACCTGCCCAAGAACCGCTGCACCACCAGGTTAAGGACGTGAGCCACACAGGGCACATGGGTCAGTTGTCCCTGTCGGAGGGCGGAGAGGAGGTTGGTGCCATTGTCGCAAACCACCATTCCTGGCTTAAGCTGGCGTGGCGTCAACCACCTCTCGGCCTGGCCCTGCAGAGCAGACAGGACCTCTGCCCCAGTGTGGCTTCTGTCCCCCAAACACACCAGCGCAAGCACGGCATGGCATCTTTTTGCCTGCGTACTTGCGTAGCCCCTTGAACGCCTACGGAGCACCGCTGGTTCAGAGGACAAAGCACAGGAAGAGGCCATGGAGGAAGAAGAAGAGGAGGGGGTGGAGGAGAGAGGTGTGTCACAACCAGTAGTAGCATTTTGGAGGCGTGGCGGTGGAACAACCTCCAACACTACTGCACCTTGTCCTGCATCCTTCCCAGCTGCCAAAAGAGTGACCCAATGGGCCGTGAAAGAAAGGTAACGTCCCTGTCCATGCCTGCTGGACCATGAGTCAGCGGTAATATGCACCTTACCGCTGACCGCCCTGTCCAGCGAGGCCAAGACATTGCCTTCCACATGTCGGTAGAGAGCCGGAATAGCCTTCCGTGAGAAAAAGTGGCGTTTGGGAACCTGCCACTGAGGAACCGCACATTGCACAAACTCACGGAAGGGGGCCGAGTCTACCAACTGAAAAGGCAGCAGTTGAAGCGCTAGCAATTTAGCCAAGCTAGCATTCAACCGCTGGCCATGTGGATGGCTGGGAGTGAACTTCTTTCGACGGTCCAGCAGCTGGGGCAGGGAAATTTGCCTGCTAGAATCGGACGTCGGTGTACTGCTAGCAGAGTGGCCGCAAGTACTTGGCTGTGACACACCTAATTCTACACCTTCATTCCTCTCAGTGCATGTTTCAGAGAGGACTGAAGTTATAATGGGGTTGGAGATCCCAGCTGATGCGGTGCAAGGAGAGGTCCGCTTTGTTCTTTGGTGTGGGTCTTTGAGGTAGGCTTGCCAACGAGCTGCATGGCAGGTCAACATATGTCTGGTCAGGCATGTGGTACCCAAGCGGCTGATGTTTTGGCCACGCGATATACGCTTGAGACATATGTTGCAAACAGCAGCTGTGCGATCTGATGCACTAGCCTCAAAAAAGGCCCACACCAAAGAACTTTTTGAATGACGGGCAGAGGCAGCGCCCTGCACAGGCGGAGCTCTGCGGTGTGATTCCGTCGGTGTACTGCCCTTACGCTGGCCACCAAAGGGCATCCTGCCTCGTTGGAGATGTGCCGCCTCCTCATCCTCCTCCTCCTCCTCTCTCCTATTAGGCACCCACGTGGAGTCAGTGACCTCATCATCCCCTCCCTCCTCATCACTGGAGCCAATCTGGCAGTATGCTGCAGCTGCAGGAACATGACTGCCAGATTGGTGTCCTTCTTGAGCATCCCCTCTGTCTGCTCTCACGCTACTGCCTTCCTGTAGCTGGGTTTCATCATCAGACCCTTCGAAACGCTGGGCATCCTCCTGGAGCATGTACCCAACACTGTGCTCAAACAGTTCGGGGGACTCCTCAGGAGGAGGACATGGTGGGTCTAGGGAAGGAGTGACTGATGATGAGTCTGACATTGATACCAGGGAAGAGGACGCTTTGGCAGCTGCTTTGCCAGTACCCTGAGCCTGGGTGAGAGAGGATGAGGAGGAGGAGGAGGGCTTGGTCATCCACTCTACCAAGTCTTCGGCATGATGTGGCTCAACATGTCCAGCTGCCGAAAAGAAGGACAAGCGTGTCCCATGGCCATGTGCTGATGACAATGCACCGCGTCCACGACCAGCACTGTTGCCCCCAGACACAGAGCCTGCTTGCCCTCTTTTATTGCCTCCTGACTGTCTGCCTCTCCTTGTTTGCCTTCCAGACATTCTAATGGATGGCCTGCAGGGAGATGGGAAAAAAAGCAATAAGGGCTACCTTCAGGTGTCCTTCTCTGTCCCTTTACTTAAGGATTTCTAAATCTGGTTGAGGATGATTGCTTTCGCACAGAATAGCACAATGACAATTTCCCTGACTGTCCAAAAAACAAGGATTTCAAAGATGGTTGATGAGGAATGCTTTAGCACAGTATAGCACAATCAGAATTTCCCTCACTGTCCTTCCCTGTCCCTACAAACAAGGTTTAGCACAGTAAAACACACTGACACTCTCCCTACCTATAGTTTTCTGTCCCTATAAAAAATTTTTTTTTTAAAGATGGTTGATGAGGAATGCTTTAGCACAGTATAGCACAATGAGAATTTCCCTCACTGCCCTTCCCTGTCCCTACAAACAAGGTTTAGCACAGTAAAACACACTGACACTCTCCCTACCTATAGTTTTCTGTCCCTATAAATTTTTTTTTTTTTTAAAGATGGTTGATGAGGAATGCTTTAGCACAGTATAGCACAATGAGAATTTCCCTCACTGTCCTTCCCTGTCCCTACAAACAAGGTTTAGCACAGTAAAACACACTGACACTCTCCCTACCTATAGTTTTCTGTCCCTATAATTTTTTTTTTTTAAAGATGGTTGATGAGGAATGCTTTAGCACAGTATAGCACAATGAGAATTTCCCTCACTGTCCTTCCCTGTCCCTACAAACAAGGTTTAGCACAGTAAAACACACTGACACTCTCCCTACCTATAGTTTTCTGTCCCTATAAAAAAATGTTTTTTTAAAGATGGTTGATGAGGAATGCTTTAGCACAGTATAGCACAATGAGAATTTCCCTCACTGTCCTTCCCTGTCCCTACAAACAAGGTTTAGCACAGTAAAACACACTGACACTCTCCCTACCTATAGATTTCTGTCCCTATAATTTTTTTTTTTTTTAAAGATGGTTGATGGGGAATGCTTTAGCACAGTATAGCACAATGAGAATTTCCCTCACTGTCCTTCCCTGTCCCTACAAACAAGGTTTAGCACAGTAAAACACACTGACACTCTCCCTACCTATAGTTTTCTGTCCCTATAAAAAATGTTTTTTTAAAGATGGTTGATGAGGAATGCTTTAGCACAGTATAGCACAATGAGAATTTCCCTCACTGTCCTTCCCTGTCCCTACAAACAAGGTTTAGCACAGTAAAACACACTGACACTCTCCCTACCTATAGTTTTCTGTCCCTATAAAAAAATTTTTTGCCGTGCTGGCGGCCTTTTATAGTGTGGGGCGTGTACTAAACACCCTCAGCAATAATTGGCCACAGGCATCCTGCCTGTGGCCAATCATTGCTCTCCTCGCTGCCGGCGCTGTGATTGGCCAAGCATGCGGGGTCACAGTGCATGCTTGGCCAATCACAGCGCCTGGATGACACTGCGATGGCGTAGTGCATTGTGGGCCGTTCGCGTCACTCGAATTTGGCGCGAACGGCCCAAATCGTTCGATCTTCGTCGAACGATCGAACAGCCGATGTTCGAGTCGAATGTATGTTCGACTCGAACACGAAGCTCATCCCTAATCACTGGGCACAGTCCCCCCCCCAAAAAAACCCAGTAAGACCGACCTTATTTTTACACAGAACAAAAATAAGTATTACAAGAGAGTGCAGGGTTTAGGAGTGCATTATGCAGAGAATGCAGGGTCCAGGAGTGTGTTGCGCTCAGAATGCAGGGTTGAGGGGAGTGAAGAACACTGCAATGGGGGTGACCCTGCCCATAACTGTGTCCTCTGCCCCCTTCACATCACCCACACACCCCCCCACGCACACAGTGGTGTCTTCTGTCCCCTCCTTTCCCCTATAGCAGTAACCTCCCCCCTTCCCTTTTGCTTTTATGCCAATTTTGGTCTCATCTGACCAGAGCACCTTCTTCCACATGTTTGCTGTGTCCCGCATATAGCTTATCGAAAACTGCAAACAGGACTTCTTATGCCACGTACACACAACCGTTTTTAATGTCATTGAAAAAACAATGTTTTTCTCGACGTGATTCTTCTCAACCCTGTCTTGCCTACAAACTATCGTTGAAAAAAATGCTTGAGTAAAGCGCGGTGACGTACAACACGTACGACAGCACTATAAAGGGGAAGTTCCATTCGGATGGCGCCACCCTTCATGTTAGTAAAGTTTGTTGAGAGACGATTCACGCTTTTCAGCCTTGTGCTTTTCAGTCCGTTACAGCGTGACGAATGTGCTATCTCCATTACGAACGCTTCCGTCTCATACTTGATTTTTTTTCACGTCGTTAAAGCCTACACACGGGCATTTTTCATGACAAGAAAAACGACGAGGTGAAAAACTACGAGAAAAATTAGAGCATGTTCCAATTTTTTCATGGCCATTTTTCACGTCGTGAAAAATGCTCTGAAGCCCACACACGATCATTTTTAATGGCCATTTTAAAAAATTAAATTTTTCTCGTCATTAAAAACGGTCGTGTGTACGCGGCATAATGGCTTTCTTTCAACAATAGCTTTCTTCTTGCCACTCTTCCATAAAGGCCAGATTTGTGGAGTACACGACTAATAGTTGTTCTGTGGACAGATTCTCCCACCTGAGCTGTGGATCTCTGCAGCTCCTCCAGAGTTACCATAGGCCTCTTGGCTGCTTCTCTGATTAATGCTCTCCTTGCCTGGCCTGTCAGTTTAGGTGGACGGCCATGTCTTGGTAGGTTTGCACTTGTGCAATACTCAGATGATGGCTTGAACAGTGCTCCGTGAGATGTTCAAAGCTTGGAACATTATTTTTTTATAACCTAACCCTGCTTTAAACTTCTCCACAACTTTATCCCTGACCTATCTGGTGTGTTCCTTTGCCTTCGTGATGCTGTTTTTCACTAAGGTTTTCTAACAAACCTCTGAGGGCTTCACAGAACAGCTGTATTTATACTGAGATTAAATTACGCACAGGTGGACTCTATTTACTAATTAGGTGACTTTAAAGGCTATTGGTTCCACTAGATTTTAGTTAGGGGTATCAAAGTAAAGGGAACTGAATACAAATGCACGCCACACTTTTCAGATATTTATGTGTAAAAATCTTTAAAAACCCTTTATCATTTTCCTTCCACTTCACAATTATGTGCCATTTGTGTCTATCACATAAAATCCCAATAAAATACATTTATGTTTTTGGCTGTAACATGACAAAATGTGGAAAATTTCAAGGGGTGTGAATACTTTTTCAAGGCACTGTAATTAACCTACACCTACTGAAATTACTATTCTCAGGTGATACACAGTGATGAAGAAGATCCTTCCACACAGGCTGTACCTGTTTATCTGCAGCCCTCTCTCCTCCAGAGACCTCTAAAATACATAGATAAAATGGTATTTCCTAGCTTCCAGAAGGCATTGGGAGGGGATCTGACATTGCACACTGCAAAGTAGAGAGCTGAATGTAATCTGACATCTGAGTGAAGGGAATAAAAACACAACCCTAAACTACACAGCCTCACTGGAAAACATGCACATCTGAGGCTGTAAATCACCTGCTGTGTGCTAGGGTGGGAAGGTGGGCCATCACCTGTCAAAAGAGGGTAATGCAAATTACAGAGAAAGGAGATTGCTGCCAGGATCCACACTAGGCACTATTGATTGATGCACGTAAACTATATGTAAAGATATGCTTTGTTCATTTTTTAGAGTCAAATATATATTTATTGAATTTTAAATTTTAAACAATATAAATTATACAAATAACATTCATATGTCAACAAAGGGTGTAAGCGGGCATAAAATATAATCTCACAAAATAAAATTATTATCTATATAAAGGGTACTAATTTCCCAGTTTCGATCAAATTATTCAATAGTAACTATATTGGCACCCATTGTAATTTATATCCATAAAAAATACGACATCTGATTATAGATAAATAGGATAAAAAAAAAAGTAAAGGTAAAGAGAGGAAGAAAGAAGAGAACAGGAGGGGGGGGGGGGGCAGGTAGGGAAGGACAGGGGGGGGAGGGTAGGGGGGTCCGGGCAGACCACAGCGTAGCTCATCTAGTCAATGGGTGCAGATCGCAACTTAACCTGTTCCCTAGGGTAATAATACGTTTTGCAGGGAATCCGAGAAGGAGTATTCTATCCATATGAGCCATTGGAGCTTATGTTTCTCAAAATTGTCATTCTCTAGGGCCAACATCTCCTCCATCCGCATTATGTCGTTAACTGCAGAGACCCATAAAGTTAAGGGGGGACTAGTAGCGGTTTTCCAAAATATGGGAATAATTTGTCTTGCAGCTGACAAGAAGTAACGTAACAAAGAGCGTTTCTGTGAGGATATTGGGCCTGGGAGCATAGACAATAGAGCAATTTCAGGAGACGGCTGTAGAGGTTTATCATATAGGCTACTGTAAATTGAGAAGACCTGTGTCCAGAGAGGTTGGACAGATTGACACTCCCACCATATATGTAAGTAACTGCCTTCTGCCGATCCACACCTCCAGCAAGTGGGGGGCACGGGTGGGAAGATTTTGTGCAGGGATTGAGGGTCACTGTACCATCTCGCGATGAGCTTAAAGTTTTTCTCCTGTGTGTAAGAGGAAGTTGAAGTCTTATGCGTAAAATAATATGATTTCTGCCAGTCAGAAACGGTAAATTCCTTTCTCAGATCCATGGACCACTTCCTGGTGTAACATGGGGGTTGTTTATGTATCAACGTATGTAGCGTGGTGTACATAGTGGAGAGTGTATGTTGTGGAAGTTCAGAAAGAGAGCACAGCTGTTCAAATTCCGTGAAGGGTCTATGAATTTGGGAAGTGGAAAAGAGGGTAGAACAGAAAGATGTGATCCGAAGGGCCGTGAGCCAATTGCGCCGATCCTCTGGTAGTACCAACTTGCCGGAGATGGAATCTACAAACGAGCCCGCTACAGGCCACTCAGCGCGGGAATAAGGACCTATTGTATGGGAACCTTCACCTTGGGGCACGGCTGGGTGGTCGAATAAGGGTGTAAGAGGAGACGGTTCAGAGGACAGGAGTGACTGCACACCTTTTCTATACCATAAGTGCAAGACAGCAGACGTTAATGGGGAAGTTGAGAACATATGTATGTACTGTCCGTGTCCCCAAAGTAGAGCTCGGAGGTCATGCGGCGATAGATCCTGTTCTACCATGGTGGATGCTTTAGTGAAGGGACGGGGGAACCATTCAGTGAGCCTGGCCAGAAGCGCCACTCTGTAGTATAGCTCGAAATCGGGAAGGCCCGCGCCCCCTTGGGTTTTAGGGTATGTGAGTAAAGTATGTTTGATGCGGGACATACCTTGGTGCCATACGAATCGTATGGACATGGAACGCAATGAGGTGAAGAAGCATTTGGGGACTCTAATGGGTACCGTTTGGAATATATAAAGTAGTTTGGGTAAGGTGTCCATTTTCAAGGTATTTATGCGTCCAAACCACGGTAAAGGGGAGGTGTTCCAATTGTCTAAATCTCTACGTAACCGGGTCAATAGGGGTAAGTAATTTAGAGCATATAGCTCCGATAAATGAGATGGAACCTTTATCCCTAAATAAGATATGCTTCTAGTACTCCATTGAAAAGGAAAGTTGGCTTGCACTCGGGCTAGAGTGTTGGCGGGGAGGGAAACGTTAAAGGAGTAGTAAAGTTACATTTTTTTTTCCTAAATAGCTTCCTTTACCTTTAGTGTAGTCCTCCTTCACTTACCTTATCCTTCGATTTTGCTTGTAAATGTCTTTATTTCTTCTGAGAAATCCTCACCTCCTGTTCTTCTGTCTGGAACTCCACACCATAATGGGAGCCTTTCTCCCTGGTGTGGAGTGTCATGCTCGCTCCCTCTCTTAGACTACAGGAGAGCGTGAGGACGTTCTCTACGTTGAAGATAGAGAAAATAGCTGTGGGTTAGTGGGTGTGTCTACATCACTGCAGCGCCGCCCCCCTTGGCTTAGTTTCATTTACTAAGCTTCACTGCCCTGCCTGGACTCCGCCCCCATTGCTGCCTGAAGATAGAAAAATCCTAGACTCGTCTACACAGTGTACTGCCAAGAACAGCAGCAACCATCAAATCATTTTGTAAAAACCACAAGGTAAGGTAAAACCTTAGAGTTGGCAATATAATTACAGTAAATTATAAAATGTATACACAAACTTATTACTGTCTATTTATATTGATGCCTTTATTATATGCAATAAAAAGCATGCATTGTGTGCCTCTTCCTCCTACAAAATAGCAGCAAAACCGCCCCCTCCCCCACAACATTGCCTAAACTGTAATATTTTTTTTTCATGCTTCCCACCTTCACATTTCTCCCTTTTCTATCCCTCAAACCCATTTCATGCTCATCCATCCCTCTGTCTCATTTCTTGTACACACTTCTTATACTTCACATATTTTTCTTGTCCATCCCTCCTTCCCATCCCTCACTCACGCATCATTATTTCTTTTTCCTCACATCTCCATTCCATCCCTTGCTCACTCATCACTATTTCTCCCGTCTTCATCTTTCAACTTTGCTCGTTCTCGTTCTGTGTTAAAAAAAAAAAAAAACGCACTGCGCATGCGTGATGCCGCTAAGCCTAATGGGAAATGTAGTTCCCATTAGGCCGTTATGAACGCGCACCGCAAACCCGGAAATATAGGACAGCAAGAAGAAAGGAAGGCAGGAGGAGGATATTCAAGGTAAAAATTTTATGGGAAATAATGTTTTTTAATAATAATTAATGCAATATTCTTTATCAGTAAGCAACAGACATTGCTTACAAGTAAAAAAAAATGTAACTTTACTACTCCTTTAAGGGCTTCCGTTTTGGATATATTGAGTTTAAAATCACAAAATTTCCCAAACCTACTGAATTCTAGCATCAACGAGGGCAAGGATGTGTGTGGTTGCTGTATATAGACCAGAAGATCATCAGCGTATAGAGATAGCTTGTACTCTGAGGAGGGTGTCTGTATCCCTACAATGGAGGCATTACGTCTCATTGCCTGGGCTAGGTGTTCTATCACTATAACAAAAAGCAGCAGGGATAAGGGGCACCCTTGCCGAGTGCCATTCGATATCCGGAATGGTGTGGAGGGAGAGCCACCAACCAAGACTGAGGCGGAGGGATTAGAGTACAATGCCATTATTTTGGACACTAACGCAGGTCTAAGACCTATCTGTTCGAGAGAGAGGCGTAAGAAGTCCCAGTTAACTCGGTCAAAGGCCTTCTCCGCATCGAACGATAGCATGCAGGCCTTCAGGTTGTGTTTCTGTATGTAGGAGATAAGGTGGATGGTTTTCGTAGTGTTGTCCCTGGCCTCACAGCCAGGGACAAAACCTACCTGGTCCTTATGTATAATAAGAGATAAGAGGGGGGAAAGGCGAGTCGCTAGAACTTTTGCATAAAGCTTGATGTCAATATTGAGTAGCGATATCGGCCTATAGCTACCACATTGTGAGGGATCCTTGCCAGGTTTCGGGATAACTGATATATTAGCAGATAGGAGATTGTGGGAGGGCAAATGGGTGTCATCAATTGAATTGAATGCCGAGACATTTTCAAGGGGTATGAATACTTTTTCAAGGCACTGTAATTAACCTACACCTACTGAAATTACTAGTCTCAGGTGATACACAGTGATGAAGAAGATCATTCCACACAGGCTGTACCTGTTTATCTGCAGCCCTCTCTCCTCCAGAGACCTCTAAAATACATAGATAAAATGGTATTTCCTAGCTTCCAGAAGGCATTGGGAGGGGATCTGACATTGCACACTGCAAAGTAGAGAGCTGAGTGTAATCTGACACCTGAGTGAAGAGAATAAAAACACAACCCTAAACTACACAGCCTCACTGGAAAACATGCACATCTGAGGCTGTAAATCACCTGCTGTGTGCTAGGGTGGGAAGGTGGGCCATCACCTGTCAAAAGAGGGTAATGCAAATTACAGAGAAAGGAGATTGCTGCCAGGATCCACACTAGGCACTATTGATTGATGCACGTAAACTATATATAAAGATATGCTTTGTTCATTTTTTATTTCAAAGCTTTACACCCAATTTAAGTGTGAATTCATTGTTCCGATGGTATGTCTTCAGTTACTAGATTAACATGAGTTAGTCTCAGACAACTGGAAGTTCAAATGTGGCTCCAGTGTCCCCTTTAGCTGCAAAATCGGCATGGGTAAGGTCCTTTAGTCAAGTACCAAATTGTGTCTCTAGAGACTCCGGCCCAGGATTTGGCAAAAAGTGTCTCTTCTAGAAGTCTGCTCAGGATGTTTGTTAAAACTAGGCTGGCCAGCTAACAAACATGAAAGGCTAGCTCATGTTGCATCTCTGATATAGCCCTCTGGATCTCTCAACAGAGTCTGGCAGCTTGTTTCTCTGACAGTCATGTGACATAAAAATAGATCTAAATCAAAATAAAATGATAAAACAAAAAGCCCATGGAAGCTCTAATTGCTTAAAGTGGTTTTAAAGGATTTATGTGTTTTACCTTAATGCATTCTCTGCATTAACCACTTGCCGACCACCTAACGTACATGTACTCCGGCAGGTCGACTCTATTGCGCGAAATCACGTACCTGTATGTTATTTCATGCAATAGCCACTAGGGGACGCACGAGCCATCGGAGGCGCACTTTCCCGCTGATTGGACAGGGGGTGAGCCAATCAGCGGGTCCGCTGGCCCCCCGTGGTCGTTCCCGAGAGAGGCAGAACGGTGATCTGCCTGTGTAAACAAGCAGGAACATTGATCTCTGTCTTCATCCAGTCAGAGCAACCTCCACACAGTTAGCAAGCACCCCCTAGGGACACATTTAACCCTTTGATCACCCCTGATGTTAACCCCCTCCCAGACAATGTCATTAGTACAGTGACAGTGCATATCTTTAGCACTGATCACTCATCCCTAAAAAGTGTCACTTAGTGTCCGATTTGTTCCCCGCTAAATCGCTGATCGCCACCATTACTAGTAATAAATATATATATTTTTTAAATTCCATAAATCTATCGCATAATTTGTAGACGCTATAACTTTTGCATATACCAATCAATATACGCCTACTGGGATTTTTTTTTACTAAAAACGTGTAGCAGAATACATATTGGCCTAAATTGATGAAGAAACTCAATTTTTTACATTTTTTTTTATTGGATATGTTTTATAGCAGAAAGTAAAAAATTATATATATTTTTTTAAATTGTTGGTCTTTTTTTGTTTATAGCACAAAAAATAAAAACCACAGGAGTGATCAAATACCACCAAAAGAAAACTCAATTTGTGGGGAAAAAAAAGGACATCGATTTTATTTGGGTACAGCGTCGCACGACCGGGCAATTGTCAGTTAAAGCAATGCAGTGCCGTATTGCAAAAAATGCCCTGGTCATGAAGGGGGGTAAAACCTATGGGGGCTGAAGTGGTTAAGGTGAAAAAAACTTTTGTATCCAGAATCCCCCTTCCGCATCCTCTCCTTATACTTACCTGAGCCTAATCTCGATCCAGCTCGATCTCTGCTCTCTCCCTCCTCAGTGGACAAATTGATAGCAGTGGGAGCCAATTTTTGTGATGAGGGAGCTGGGGGCATGCTAGAGCCGTGTTGTCTGTGTCTGTAGACGCAAGAAGTGCGGCTCGGGATCAAGCCCACACAAAAGCTCCCATAGGAAGGGCAATTGCTGAAGTGGTGAAGGCAGAAGAGGAGGAGTCCGGCTCAGTTTTAAAATTATGAGCTGAAAACAGACAGGTTTTAGGTGTAGACATTTTAAAGCCATCTTTTTTTTTGCTAGAAAACCTAAGGCGGTGCAAAAGGCCCAGCAGATAAAGGTGGCCCATTTACAGGTAGATCAAATGTGTGCTTGTGTCTTTGAGATTCTGAGGTCCATTGCAGACAGGAACCACCTCTGCATGTGACTCCAGGACCCCGGAGGCAGCTCTTGGTGAACTTTTTAGGCTGCCTGCTAATTTTTATCCTACTGTTTGGATAAAAGTGGGCAACACTGCCTTTGTGCTTCTCAGTTCCATTCTCTTCTTAGATAACAAATGTTTGTAAGCAGTAGAAGAGTCCTTAATTTTCCTTTTACAAATTCATACCTCCCAACTTTTTGAGATGGGAACGAGCATTAGCAAAAGTATAATAGGACACTCCCCCAGCTACGCCCCCTTAACCAGTTGCCTACAGGGCACTTTCACCCCCTTCCTGCCCAAGCCATTTTTCAGCTTTCAGCGCTGTGACAATTTGAATGACAATTGCGCGGTCATGCAACACTGTACCCAAATGAATTTTTTTCCCCACAGATAGAGCTTTCCTTTGGTGGTATTTGATCACCTCTGCGGTTTTAATTTTTTGCGCTATACACAAAAATAGAGCGTCAATTTTGAAAAAAATTCTATATTTTTTACTTTTTGCTATAATAAATATCCCCCAAAAATCTATAAAAAAACTACATTTTTTCACAGTTTAGGCCGATATGTATTCTTCTACATTTTTTTGGGTAAAAAAAAATCGCAATAAGCGTATATTGATTGTTTGCGTAAAAGTTATAGCAGCTACAAAAAAGGCGATAGATTTATAGCATTTTTATTTTTAATTTTTTTTACTAGTAATGGTGGCGATCAGCGATTTTTATCGTGACTACGATATTGCGGCGGACACATCGGACACTTTTGACACAGTTTTGGGACCATTCACATTTATACAGCGATCCCTGCTATAAAAATGCATTGATTACTGTATAAATATGACTGGCAGGGAAAGGGTTAACACTAGGGGGCGATCAAGGGGTTAAATGTGTTCCCTAGATTGTGATTCTTACTGTGGGGGGAGGGGACTGACTGGGGGAGGTGACCGATGGTTGTCCCTATGTACAAGGGACACACCATCGGTCTGCGCTCCCTAACAGGACGTGGATCTGTGTGTTTACACACACAGATCCACGGTCCTGCTCAGTTACTGGGCACGCGCATCGGGTCCCCAGTGACGCGGCGGCATGCACCCCCTAGTGGCTTCTGAAGGCGATCACGTCATATGACGTCCGCCCAGAAAAACAGGGTCTTCCGCCCACCGTCATTTGACGTGGGCGGTTGACAAGCGGTTAAAGGAGAGATATACAAAAAAAAATATTAGGTAAACTTACAAGTGCTTTTTTCTATTCCTTTATACTGTCTTTTAAAACTTACAAATGCAGCAATTTAGAAATTGGATGAAAGGTTTAGCACTGGGAAACAGTTTTGGAAATCATAAATAGTGCATGCATGCTGGGGGAGGGGCTGTACCAGGAAGTAAGTTAGTGTGTGTGTGTGTGGGGGGGGGGGGGACTGGGAAGCAGCAGCATGATACACAGAAGGGATTACATCTGGTAATGACAGAAGCCTGTTGTAGTAGCACTCCATGTAACAAAGTCATCATGTTCTGAGTGAGTAATAAACCCTCTCCATGGTTAAGAAGTTCATCTGGCCTGTGTGTAACTTGCTGAGCAGATACTGGCAGCATTGCTAGCAGCACCCTGAGAGACCCCGTGGGACATAACAATTTAATATACAACTATATAGATCAGACCAAAATCAGGGACAAATGAGGAGGAAAGAGGGACAGAGGGACTTTTTCCCAAACCAGGGACTGTCCCTCGAAATCAGGGACAGTTGGGAGCTATGGGTTTAGAAACACCTATACAGTATATGAATCCAACAAATAGGCATATGTAAAGATTTTTAATGTTTATTTTTTTTCCTACAAGGGAAAGATGAAGGAATGGATGAAGAAGACATCTCGCATGTTCCCTTTAGCCCGCTGCGTTATGATCAACAAGATATGGTGAAGAGGTCAAAAGAATTTTATGAGACGATTAACCAAAGGAGATCTGTGAGGTTTATCAGCAATGAATCTGTTCCAAGGGA
Source organism: Rana muscosa (assembly GCA_029206835.1). Lineage (NCBI taxonomy): Eukaryota > Metazoa > Chordata > Amphibia > Anura > Ranidae > Rana > Rana muscosa. The sequence continues at coordinate 69,381,645 of CM055121.1, read as the reverse complement.
AGTCATTGACAACATCATCAGAGCAGCAGGTTGTTTTACTGTCATTTTCCCAAGCAAAATTTGTAGGCCTCATTCACACTGGTACTACTGTGTTTATCTTTTCTAAATACAGGAGAAGTGATCTGGGAAGTTTAATAAATAATCTGTGCTTCCAGGATCTAATTACAAATTTGATTCTCCTAAATGAATGTAAATGTGTATGTAGCACCACCCTCTCCTCTTAGGGTAAAGGAGAGGCACCCATGCCACAAGCCTGTGCACTCTAGTTTAGAGGTCAGGTGGTGTATATGTATTTGGGTCCCGCAGCAAGTTACCTCCTTCCACTGGTTCCCATCTCCAGAATGTAGAGACAAGTCTTTTTTCCCTCTTTAATAAAGTCAATGTCTAAACCACTTAAACTCCAACGTTGAGTTTATTTTGTATCTTTGCTTGATAGATAAGAGAGAGTATATGAGAGATGATAGTTGAACTAGAACAGATTCAGGCACAGAACTCCCAGACCTATCACCACTCGGTCCCGAGTGGGTACAGCTCACCCGGATAGTCCCTCAATGGTCCTAGCAGCCGATGTGGAGATCGAACAAGCAATTTAAATCCTCCAAGAACAAGTTCAGTCTGTCCTCAAAGAGTAGCAGCACTCCGCAGGGTCAGTTCTGCGGAGCATAGGATCCTTCCCTCCAACAGGTCACCAGGCCTTTCCCGAGACAGCAATCTAACTATCACTCATCTACTGTTATGGGACCGATCCTCCCCTGGCTTCCTCCTGGTCGGAGCGGATACCCTCACCCGGGCATCCTAGGACTCCAAAGTTCTGCCTGTAGACCCAGTTGAAGGTACTGGGCCTACCCGAAATGTTGCCGTCTCGGGCCGAAGGTGCCCGAGACTCCTCAGTCGGGGTACGCACCCCCCTCCTTAGGGGGCACACTCCTCCGGGTACTTGTCCCCGGGTCTCTCCCTATAAAAATGGCATCTTCCTCTTTTGTATCCTCTCCTGGCATGCACAGCATGCAGAACCAGCCCACTGCATGGTAGCCGAGAGAGGACATCCAATAGCGCCAATGCAACCTATGGTTCAACCCTGACCAAACATGGCAGCGCCACCTGCAGGCCACAGGGAACTCCACATAGGCAAACAGCAACAAAGCAGAGTCCAGCACAATAAGAAGGCCCGAACCATACTAGTGCTCGGGTCATTCCCCTAAATTTAGACATAGGGACCCCCTAAATTTTAGGTACCCGCTACATGTAGCTAAATTTGCTTTAAAGCAGGGATATCTCATTTTTTCTTGGGTGTGAATGATACCCAGTTACTGCTAAAGTGATTATATTATATTATATACCCAGTTATATTAAAGTAATAGTAAACCTTTTTGTTTTTTAACTAAAATAACAAATGTTATACTTACCTGCTCTGTGCAATGGTTTTTCACATAGCAGCCCCGATCCTCCTTTTTTGGGATCCCCTGCTGGTGCTCCAGGCCCCTCCTCTTTGGTGAGTGCCCCCCAGGAAATGCCACTTTCCCTGGGGGCACCCATGCATGCTAGCTCAGTCTGCATTTTTTGACACAGACTGCGCGACTCAGGCCCCGCTCCCTCACCACAGCATTTGAGTGGCAGCAAAGAGAGCCAATGGCTGCCACTGCTATCAATCTGCCCAATGAAGTGTGAGACAGCGAATAGAGCCACTGCACATCGCTGGATTGGATCGGGCTCAGGTAAGAATAATGGGGGGGGGGGGGGGCTGGAGGCTCCTGCAGCACCTCTAGGCTTTAGAATCATTTTAATGCACTTTGGCATTGTCGTCCTGTTCTCTAACAAATACCTTAAATGACTCCTCCCCTTTTGTACTGTATGATTTTCAGGAACGTCTCCAAGTGGGGCTCACACTGAACCCTGGACATTTGTTGTTGTCCAAGATCCAGAGGTAAAGCACAGGATTCGAGAAATAATTGAAGAAGAGGAAGAGATAAACTACAGAAAAAGAATGGGAGACAAATGGGTTAATGATTTGAAAAGATTAAGGTAAACATTGTAAAGAATTGATAAACATATTTTCATGAACACCATATATACGCTAACATCTTGAAATTAAAATAAAAGATATAAGAGCAGTATATTGGAAACATTTGGTTTTAAAGATAGAAATCATCATGTAGTATCTTGAATTGATTGCCTTAATATATTACAAATACACACATATGCATACATGTAGATGAAGATCATTTTAACTACTTCATCTCTCAAACTTAAAGCAGATCTCCACCCAAAAGAGGAAACTCTGCTTATCTGCCCCCCCCCCCTCTGCTGCCACATTTGGCACCTTTTGGGGGGGAACGGGTACCCGGTTTTGACACCGTGGCAAACTCAGCCAAAAGTTCAGTCCCCCTCCTCCTTCCTCCGCAGCCGGCACATTTAGCAAGCGCAGTAGGGTGGAGAGGAATTACCGCTCCAGGTGGGTATCTGGAAATTAAGCTCTCCTCAGAATGGAGACAGCAGGTGCAGGCTAGGCAAATAGCAATTAGGTAAGGAAAAGGTCTGGACAGCCGCACTCAAAATCAATGCCTTTATTTAAAAAAAAAAAAGGATTATAATCCAAAAATACAAGCCACAGCAAACAACGGAATATTGGAGCTGACGCGTTTCACTCTTTCAACAGTGCTTATTGAATAAGCCCTGTTAAAAGTGTGAAACGCATCAGCTCCTGTATTCCGTTGTTTGCTGTGGTTGTATTTTTGGATTATCATCCTTTTTCTTAAATAAAAGCATTGATTTTGAGTGTGGCTGTCCAGAACCTTTTCCTTCCCTAAGCGCAGTAGGGTACCGGCTGTGAAGCCTCATGACTTCACTGTTGGTTTTCCTTTGTGCAGAAGTCAGTGGCAGCACCCGATAGCTGACCAAAAAATCGGCTCCGGTGAAGACACCGCTGGATTCCTGGACAGGTAAGTGTCCTAATATTAAAAGTAAGCAGCTAAAGTATGTGAAGCTGCTGACTTTTATTTTTTTAGGCAGGAGCCTGGAGCTTGTTTTTAAGAACTTAAAGTGTCATTAACCACTTGACCACTGGGCACTTAAACCCCCTTAATAACCAGACCAATTTTCAGCTTTCGGTGCTCTCACATTTTGAATGACAATTACTCAGTCATACAACACTGTACCCATATGAATTTTTTGTCCTTTTTTTCACACAAATAGAGCTTTCTTTTGGTGGTATTTAATCACTGTTGGGTTTTTTATTTTTTGCGCTATAAGAGAAAAAAGACTGAAAATTTTGTAAAAAAATGATTTTTTTTCGTTTCTGTTATAAAATTTTGCAAATTACTATTTTTTCTTCATAAATTTGGGCCAAAATTTATACTGCTACATATCTTTGGTAAAAATAAGTACAAATTGGTGGATATTATTTGGTCTTTGTGAAAGTTATAGAGTCCACAAGCTATGGTGCCAATATCTGAAAATTGATCACACCTGAAGTACTGACGGCCTATCTCATTTCTTGAGACCCTAACATGCCAGAAAAGTATAAATACCCCCCAAATGACCCCTTTTTGGAAAGAAGACATTCCAAGGTATTCAGAAAGAGGCATTGTGAGTTTTTTGAAGATGTCATTTTTTCCCACAATTCTTTGCAAAATCAAGATTTTTTTTTTCTCTTTTTTTTTTCACAAAATTTTCATATTAGCAGGTTATTTCTCACACACAGCATATGCATTCCACAAATTACACCCCAAAACACATTCTGCTATTACTCCCGAGTATGGCGATACCACATGTGTGAGACTTTTACACAGCGTGGCCACATACAGAGGCCCAACATGCAGGGAGCACCTTCAGGCGTTCTGGAGCACCCAGGCCAATTCTGACATTTCTCTCCTACATGTAAAAATCATCATTTGTTTGCTAGAAAATTACATAGAACCCCAAAACATTATATATGTTTTTTTAGCAAAGACCTTAGAGAATATAATGGTGGTTGTTGCAACTTTTTATCTCGCACGATATTTGCGCAGCAATTTTTTTAACGCGTTTTTTACGGAAAAAAAATGTTTTGTGCTTAAAAAAAACAAAAAAACAGTAAAGTTAGCCCAATGTTTTTGCAAAATGTGAAAGATGAAGTTACGCCGAGTAAATAGATACCTAACATGTCACCCTTAAAAATTGCACACACTCGTGGAATGGCGCCAAACTTCGCTACTTAAAAAAATCCCCATAGGCGATGCTTTAAATATTTTTACTGGTTACATGTTTTGAGTTACAGAGGAGGTCTAGGGCCAAAATGATTGCTCTCGCTTTAACGTTCGCAGAGATACCTCACATGTGTGGTTTGAAAACCGTTTTCATATGTGGGCGGGACTTACGTATGCGTTCGCTTCTGTATGCGAGCTCACGGGGACAGGGGCGCTTTAAAAAAAAAAATATTTTTTTATTGTTCATTTTACTTTATTTATTTTAGTTTGACATGTTTTTCCGCCCCAAAAAATTTTTTGATCACTTTTATACCTATTACAAGGAACGTAAACATCCCTTGTAATAGGAATATGGCATGACAGGTCCTCTTTACAGTGAGATATGGGGTCAATAAGACCCCACATCTCACCTCTAGGCTGGGAAGCCTGAAAAAAAAACAAAAAAAAAAAAACAATCCTGGCTTTGATCGTAGCGGTGAGTCGGTAGAAGCACCGGAGGGCGGCGGGGGGGGGGGGGGACATCCCCTCTCGCCTCCCGTAAAGAATGATCAAGCAGCGGAACAGCCGCTATGATTGTTCTTATGGTGTAGGGAATCGCCGGCTGAAAAAGCTGATATCTGAATGATGCCTGTAGCTGCTCCCATCATTCAGATATCCCCGTACAAAGTCAAGGACATCATATGACGGCCGGCGGGCGGGAAGTGGGCATTGCGGAGTATTGCCGGGCATTGCGGAGTATTGCCGGGCATTGCGGAGTATTGCAGGGCATTGCGGAGTATTGCGGACTATGGCAGGGTATTGCGGAGTATGGCAGGGTATTGCACGGGGTATTGCACAGGGGGTATTGCACAGGGTATTTTGCAGGGTATTGCAGAGTATTGTGCAGGGTATTGCAGAGTATTGTGCAGGGTATTGCAGAGTATTTTGCAGGGTATTGCAGAGTATTGTGCAGGGTATTGCAGAGTATTGCGCAGGGTATTGCAGAGTATTGCGCAGGGTATTGCAGAGTATTGTGCAGGGTATTGCGCAGGGTATTGCAGAGTATTGCACAGGGTATTGCAGAGTATTGCACAGGGTATTGCAGAGTATTGCGCAGGGTATTGCAGAGTATTGCGCAGGGTATTGCAGTGTATTGCAGAGTATTGCGCAGGGTATTGCGCAGGGTATTGCAGAGTATTGCGCAGGGTATTGCAGAGTATTGCGCAGGGTATTGCAGAGTATTGCGCAGGGTGTTGCAGAGTATTGCGCAGGGTGTTGCAGAGTATTGCGCAGGGTATTGCAGAGTATTGCGCCAGGGTATTGCAGAGTATTGCGCCAGGGTATTGCAGAGTATTGCACCAGGGTATTGCAGAGTATTTTGCAGAGTATTGGCAGGGTGTATTGCAGAGTATTGGCAGGGTATTGCGGCAGGGATGGCTGAGCAGGGATGGATGGATGGCTGGATCTGTGACTGCAATTGTCACAGATCCAGCCCACAGAGCTGCTGCTGCCATCCGCTCCCTCCCCTCTCCTCTCACACTGTACCGATCGGTACAGAGAGGGAAGGGAGGAACCGGCGTCATTAAATGACGCCGGTCTGTTTACAAGTGATTGCTCCGTCATTTGACGGAGCGATCACGTGGTAAACGGCCGCTATCAGCGGCGATTTACCGCGATTCGTGATCCGCCGGGTCCTCTGGGCCCGGAGTTCACGGAGTTTCCCGTGTGCGCGCCCCAGGGGGCGCGCGGGAGCGCGATTCTGGGAGGACGTTATATAACGTCCTCCCAGAGTTAAGCAACCACCTTGTCGACGTTATTTGTCGGCAGGTGGTTGTAAAGTGGTTAAACCCATATGATGAAAAAATCTCATTACATGCTATAGAACTGAGTGTGCATACTCACAAAGGTTCTAAAGTTTCTGTTTTGTGTAGAATAAAATATACCTAGTATATCCTGCCTTTAGCTGTCTCTCCTATCTTCTCTGTGTCCCCTCTGCAGCCTCAGATTGTGTAGAACAGCTGGTGTCCTCTATGGAGCATGCTCAATTTCAGTTCCCTTCTAAGCTCTTAATTTCCTCCTTTTTTCTTATCTGTGCAGCCCACATGACTATAGAGTCACACATGTGGGCGTATACACAGTGGTAAATGATAACCCCCTCCTCCATGTCCTCCTATTGCTGAACACTATGGGGGTGGGATATAGTACACTGATTGATTGCATTCACTAAGAAACTCACAAAAAGCTTAGTTTTAATATAAATCAGTATTAAATATATCTATTGTATTTGCGATTACCTGTAAAGTAAAAAAAGAGCTTTGGATGCAGATGCCGTCTGAATAAAATGATTGCTAGCGTCAGCCATCTCTGACTCTGGGAAAGTAAGAAAAAACTGCGCTAAACCAAATTTTACAACAAAGCTGCTAGCACTCAAACAAACAAAGTATAAACAGATAAAGGAAAAATAGTGCAGCGCTTGGACTCAAGAGTTGCTGGAAGCAGCTCTGAAAAGTGAATAATAAACCACTCTAGGTTAGTGATGAATAAAATTCATAAATAGTCCATTCCAATGGATGTTTTCCCATATGAGATGACTTCCATGAGGACTAGGGAACGTGACACCTTGTAGGTTGAATAAGTGAATTCAAAAAAATCCAAACATATATGTGATAAAAGTGAATGTCTTGTTCATGGACAACACTGCCACAGCATAAATCGACCAGAAGACCTCAAAGTATCAGATGAGAGTTGACAATAGGGCACAAAAGGTAAGGTTGGATACTCTTACCGGACGTGGTGGACCCACCTGTCATATGACAGTGGGTCAAACGAGCTTGATGGTCACCGTGACCAAGAGTGAGGAGAACTCGATATCCAGGATACCTCAGACCGACTTCCACGGGATAGCAGATGACCAACTCACACGATGGAAATTCCTCCGGTCATACAGGCTCCAAATCCATCCAAGATAGACACAAGGGAAAAAAAAGAAAGAAAAACTCCAGATGGTGCAGGTCAATATAACCTGAACGGTTTATTGAATAGGTTTTGTCTTAGATGAATACAGACAAAAAATAAAAAGTGATCACAAGATAAAACAATAAAAGTAATGTGGGGTGCAGCATAAGCAAGCCCTACGCGTTTCGACTACGGAAGTCTTCAAGGTGTCACGTTCCCTAGTCCTCATGGAAGTCATCTCTGACTCTGCCTACACCATAATAACGCACAAAAATACATTTGTTATTCAATAAAGATTTATTGGGAGCTGTAAAACAGTTATTTGATATTTATAATCTAATTTGAATTGCTCTTCCGAAATAGTTTTTTATTTAGTCATGTGACTGGCACAGCACCAATCAGGGCATGTCAGACAAAGCCTCACAATGTAGGGAGCCATCAGAAGACTAATAGAAGCCCTTTCCAAAGATCGTTCCCTGCAAATGCCAAAGAACAGGAAAAGATTGTGTGACCACACAACAGCGTTGCGGCAATAGGGTACTTAGAAGATTAAAAAATAAATAAATACAGTGGCATGCTATATATGATTTATGTGAATGAATTATGACAATTAGCACTTCTCTGTTTAGTATCACTTTAAAGTGGATTTAAACCCGAAATGTATTTATTTATTTTTTGCTGTCACAATGTAGAGTATAAGATTTCCTATCATTAGTGCCAGGTCTTGCCACAAAGAGTTAATCCAGCTCTGAGCAATCCTCTTTTATTGTTCAGTGAGATAAAATGGACAAACAGAGAAAAACCTTTGTCCGTTCCGCCCCCTTGCTTTGAGTGACAGGTTATTTACATATCTTGTGCACTAGCTTTAGACAGGCATTATTTTTTAATTCCCACCCCCACTCCTTTTCTGAAGTCATGTGGTTACTTTTCTGGATTTTGACTGGATGTTAGTGATCATAGCAGTAGGAATACACAGGAGAAAATGCATGCTGACAAGGGGAGTGTAGAGGTGGGTGGGGAGTCTACTGACATCACAACTCCACCCACCGAGCTCCAGACAACAGATCCACCCACAGAATCTGCAGTTTTTCAGGTCTCATAACAGACAGAGGGGAGACATTTGACAGGTAAGGATACATGCGGGAGGCATCTATATCCTTAGATCAGCACTATGGCAGTAGTTTAGAAAGGATGAGAGTGGGTTTACATCCACTTTAAGAAAACAAAGTAAAACATATTTTTTAAGACAAGCATGGCTTTTGTTTGGTGATACTGACTTGCAAAAATGCTTGTGTCTTTTATGAAAACAATAAACAAAATAAATAACAACATGACACACGTTTTACTACTTTAATCACTGTTAGTTTAAAAAAAATGTACTGTTGAAAAAAAGTATAAATCTTATTGTATATTTTGTTCTGTAAAATTATGCTAAAATATTGATTCTGGTACAATGCATTGAAAAGTTACAAATTAAATAAAAACTTTACTTTTTTTTTTTTTTTGCTTAATTTTTCACTTTTTTTTTAATGTGACAAAATTAACCAACAAAACAAATTAAGACAAAGTTTAAACAGTAATACTGTAGTTAAAAAAAATAGATTTTTTTTTTTTATAAATAAATCACCAGGAGAAAAACAGCTTTGGGGAAAAGGGGAGGGAGTAAATTGGGACTGATTAAGGTAAAATATGGGCTAATAGAGATCATATTGTATTTAACAAAAAAGGCTCTAACTGACATCATATACAGATCTAAACTCATTCCTATGATCTGCAGATGAATGAAACAGTGAAAATAGGAATGAAAAATTATATTTTGAATCTGTCTACGTCTTTTTAGTGTTTGCAAACATTGTCAGATTGTTTTTTTTTTTTTTTTACAGCAGCAGTTCTGCTACTTTCTGTATTTACACAGCAATACACAGCGGTCATTCTGACAGCTGAGAATTGATGACAAGTGAGAAGATAGAGGGGGAGCAGCAGCGGGCAGAAGGAGAGGGAGTACTACACATGCCCTGTGTGCTTTGATTTAAGTTTATATGTTTTTTTGGGTGTGTGGGGCATGCCATAATAGGTTAATTTGTAAACTGTTTTTGTTGCCACCAAGAAATTATTATATGTCAGATTCTCTTATATTGAGTTCACCCCACTATAAATCACATGTTCTACCAACAACCAAATTGTCCTATTACTCTTACTCCTATATATAAGCCTACCGATCCCTGCCGCCTACCATGCTGGGCGTACGCTTTCAGTATGGTAAGTTGTAAACACAGGGCTGCATAGATTTGACCGCTCGGCGTCAAGGCCCACCCACCAAGAGGCTGCATATATGGGTACAGTTGGCACCAAAGGGTTAATATTTATCTATTAATTTTGTAATTTGTCTATATGTTTAACATAGTTAAAGTGGAAGAAAAGCCTAATACTAACCATTCTAAAAAAAAAAAAAGTTCCCTCCCCCCTCCTCCGGCATACCCTGTGTGAAAAAGATGTGTACTTACCTTTTTTTAATTTAAGTCTGGTCACATGATCCTGCAGCTTCAGCTCTTCTGTATAAGGGAGTGCTCAACAATGGCTGTGATCAAAGGCTTGGCCTTTGCTGGCACTCCCTCTTTTCCCCTGCAGCAGCTGCTCGCAGACAGAAGGGAGCCAGAGCTGCGGGATCACATGAATGTACCATAGTGGTTTAAAAATAGGCAAGTACCAGGGCTGGACTGGGACAAAAATATGGCCCTGGACTTCATCCAGACCAGCTTACTTTAATTTTGAGTGTCCCCCAACAGTGTTTCCCTTACATAAGTGTCCCCAACAGTGTCCCCCTTACATTAGAATGTCCCCCATCAGCAGCCCTCTTCACATCAGAGTGTGTCCCCCATCAGCAGCCCTCTTCACATGAGAGTGTGTCCCCCATCAGCAGCCCTCTTCACATGAGAGTGTGTCCCCCATCAGCAGCCCTCTTCACATGAGAATGTCCCCCCTCTCCTCCCACGTGTACTCACAGTAGAAGGCAGCATCGTTCATCTCTCCAGTCATGTGACAGAGAGGAAGGGGAGAGAGGAAGGAAAGTATGCCGACTGTCTGTCTCCCCCTGCAGGGTGGAGGGAGCAGAAAGCATAATCTTCTCTACAGCAAGTGTCGGCAGCTGCTCTTCCTGACAGGAGTAAAATCGCGATCACTCACTGTCAGAGAGGAGCGGCTGCAGGACTGCACCTGACCGGCCCACTGAGCCATCGACCCACCGGGAAACTCCCAGTAGTCCCGATGGCCAGTACATGCCTGGCAGGTACACAGATTACACTTTTTTATAGATGGTATGCTAGAAAAGTTAGAAGGAGGGGGGAGGGAATGCTTAAAAGAATAGTAAGGCTGCATTCACACCTGAGCGTTTTGTAGCCCTAAGCCTGAAGCTACAAAACGCTAGAGGGGAAAAAATACATTATTCTCTATGGAGATGGTTCACATCTCCACTCAAAAACGCCTGAAGCTCAAACAAGTTCCGGACCCTTTTTTGCACGAATCGGGCAGATTTGGGCGTTTTAGGAGTCATAGAATGTAATGGAAACGCCCGATTCAAGCGTCAAGTACGACAACGAGCGCTTCGGCGGGCGCAAATTCGCGCGTCAAAACGACGGTAAAAACGACGGTAAAAACGCTTGAAGCGCTACGCTCAGGTGTGAATGCGGTCTTAGTGTTTCTTCCACTCCGACATTGAATACAAACTTAAAGTAAACCTGTTGCAGCTTTATACAATTTATACTCTGGTGCTTATACATGCCCTTTTTCTCCTCTTCTCTGATCCCATCCCAGCTGATTCCCTTGAGTTGCCGTCAGTTGGCGATAATACTCATAACTATGAAAAATACCGTAACACACTCCATGACACACTCCTGGACTCTATGAGGTTGATTTACTAAACACAATTAAGCTGTTCAATTGCCAAAAGTAGTGGCACTTTGCCCCAGAGCTCAGTTTGACAATTGACTGCTTAAAGACCATGTGCTGCATTGGTTGAGGTTTTCTTCCATACCCAAAAGGACCATCATTTTTATGAGCAGCATTGTGATAAGGGAGTACAGCTAAAGGCAAATATATTCATACGAGCTAATGTATATACCGTATATTGCTGTATTAATGTTTTTTTTTCTATTTTAGAACAAACTGGGTAAAAGAATATCTAGACACAGCTCCCTATTTGATATTGATCTTTAAACAAGTATATGGAATACTTTCTAGTGACAGAAAGAAGACTCATTATTACAATGAGATCAGTGTGTCAATTGCTTGTGGAATACTTCTGGCAGCCATTCAGGTAGAGTATATTACCCCATATAACTCAAGTGTGAAATAACTTTATTACAGGTCATGGTGTACATATCTCAATGGGATTTACTATATATGCAATGGACATTTGCACTTTCACAGATTATTATTATTATACAGGGTTTATATAGTGCCAACAGTTTGCGCAGCGCTTTACAACATGAGGGCAAACAGTACAGTTACAATTCAATACAGGAGGAATCAGAGGGCCCTGCTTGTTAGAGCTTACAGTCGAGAATTGAGGATCAAGTGGACAAAAGGTAACAGCTGTGGGGGATGATCAGATGTAGAAAATGAAAATAAAGTTGTTAGGTGTGGGTAGTATAGGCTTCTCTGAAGAGAAGGGTTTTCAGGGATTGTCTAAAAGCTAATAGAGTAGGAGATAATCGGACAGATTGGGGTAAGGAGTTTCATAGGATTGGAGAGGCTCTGGAAAAGTCCTGGAAGTGAGCATGGGAGAAGGTGATGAGGAAGCTAGAGAGCAGGAGGACTTGAGAAGAACAAAGAGATGGATTAGGTTGGTATTTTGAGACTAGGTCAGTGATGTAGCTGTGGGCAGAGTTGTGGATGGCTTTCTAAGTAGTTGTTAGTATTTTGAATTTAATTTATTGGGTGAGCGGAAGCCAGTGGAGGGATTGACAGAGAGGAGTAGCAGACACAGAGCAGTTGGTAAGGTGGATGAATCTGGCAGCAGCATTCATGATGGATTGAAGGGGGGATAGACTATGTAGAGGTAAGCCAATGAGGAGGGAGTTGTGGTAGTCGAGGCGAGAGATGACCGGGGAGTGAATTAAGAGATTTTTTGTGTCATTGGTTAGAAAGGGGCGTATTTTGGAGATGTTGCGGAGGTTGAGGCGGCTTGATTTGGACAGTGATTGGACGTGGGGCTTAAAGGAGAGCTCAGAGTCCAGGATTACAATTTGGACCTTGACATGCAGGGATGGGCTTATAGTTGTGCCATCGATTTTGACAGAAAGATCAGGAGTAGGGATGAGCTTCGTGTTCGAGTCGAACATACGTTCGACTCGAACATCGGCTGTTCGATCGTTCGACGAAGATCGAACGATTTGGGCCGTTCGCGCCAAATTCGAGTGACGCGAACGGCCCACAATGCACTACGCCATCGCAGTGTCATCCAGGCGCTGTGATTGGCCAAGCATGCACTGTGACCCCGCATGCTTGGCCAATCACAGCGCCGGCAGCGAGGAGAGCAATGATTGGCCACAGGCAGGATGCCTGTGGCCAATTATTGCTGATGGGGTTTAGTACACGCCCCACACTATAAAAGGCCGCCAGCGCAGCGGCCTTGTGTAGTGTGTTCCGGAGCAGGGAAAGAGAAGCATAGGCAGGGACAGTGTCATTTTTTTTCCTTTACTAATCCTGGATTCCTTGTGTTTAGGGACAAATAAGGATAGGTAGGGAGAGTGTCAGTGACAGTGTGCTATTCTGTGCTAATCCTTGTTTGTAGGGACAGAGAGGTACAGTGAGGGAAACTGACAGTGTGCTATTCTGTTCTAAAACTATTTTGCTGAACCATATTTTCAATCCTTGAGTTGAGGGACAGAGAGCTACAGTGAGGGAAAGTGTCAGTGTGCTATTGTGTTCTAAAACTATTTTGCTGAACCATATTTTCAATCCTTGAGTTGAGGGACAGAGAGCTACAGTGAGGGAAAGTGTCAGTGTGCTATTGTGTTCTAAAACTATTTTGCTGAACCATATTTTCAATCCTTGAGTTGAGGGACAGAGAGCTACAGTGAGGGAAAGTGTCAGTGTGCTATTCTGTTCTAAATCAATTTTGCTGTTCCATATTTTCAATCCTTGAGTTGAGGGACAGAGAGGTACAGTGAGGGAAACTGACAGTGTGCTATTCTGTTCTAAAACTATTTTGCTGAACCATATTTTCAATCCTTGAGTTGAGGGACAGAGAGCTACAGTGAGGGAAAGTGTCAGTGTGCTATTGTGTTCTAAAACTATTTTGCTGAACCATATTTTCAATCCTTGAGTTGAGGGACAGAGAGGTACAGTGAGTGAAACTGACAGTGTGCTATTCTGTTCTAAATCAATTTTGCTGTTCCATATTTTCAATCCTTGAGTTGAGGGACAGAGAGCTACAGTGAGTGAAACTGACAGTGTGCTATTCTGTTCTAAATCAATTTTGCTGTTCCATATTTTCAATCCTTGAGTTGAGGGACAGAGAGGTACAGTGAGGGAAACTGACAGTGTGCTATTCTGTTCTAAAACTATTTTGCTGAACCATATTTTCAATCCTTGAGTTGAGGGACAGAGAGCTACAGTGAGGGAAACTGACAGTGTGCTATTCTGTTCTAAAACTATTTTGCTGTTCCATATTTTCAATCCCTGAGTTGAGGGACAGAGAAGGACACTCGTAGAAATTATCAGTGTGCTATTCTGTGCTAAATCTTGTTTGTAGGGAGGGACAGAGTAGGACAGTGAGGGAAAGTGTCAGTGTGCTATTCTGTTCTAAAACTTTTTTGCTGAACCATATTTTCAATCCTTGTGTTTAGGGACAGAGAAGGATAGGCAGGGGACAGTGTCAGTGTCATTGTTGCTAAGCCTCCTGCACAATATACACCTGAAGGTAGCCCTTATTGCTGTTTTTCCCATCTCCCTGCAGGCCATCCATTAAAATGTCTGGAAGGCAACCAAGGAGAGGCAGACAGTCAGGAGGCAAAAAAAGAGGGCAAGCAGGCTCTGTGTCTGGGGGCAACAGTGCTGGTCGTGTACGCGGTGCATTGTCATCAGCACATGGCCATGGGACACGCTTGTCCTTGTTTTCGGCAGCTGGACATGTTGAGCCACATCATGCCGAAGACTTGGTAGAGTGGATGACCAAGCCCACCTCATCCTCCTCATCCTCTCTCACCCAGGCTCAGGGTAGTGGCAAAGCAGCTGCCAAAGCGTCCTCTTCTCTGGTATCATTATCTTCATTAGTCAATCCTTCCCTAGACCCACCATGCCCTCCTCCTGAGGAGTCCCCCGAACTGTTTGAGCACAGTGTTGGGTACATGCTCCAGGAGGATGCCCAGCGTTTGGAAGGATCTGATGATGATACCCAGCTAGAGGAAGGCAGCAGCGTGAGAGCAGAGAGAGGGGATGCTCAAGAAGGACACCAATCTGGCAGTCATGTTCCAGCAGCTGCAGCATACTGCCAGATTGGCTCCAGTGATGAGGAGGGAGGGGATGATGAGGTCACTGACTCCACGTGGGTGCCTAATAGGAGAGAGGAGGAGGAGGAGGATGAGGAGGAGGCACATCTCCAACGAGGCAGGATGCCCTTGAGTGGCCAGCGTATGGGCAGCACACCGACGGAATCACACCGCCTGTGCAGGGCGCTGCCTCTGCCCGTCATTCAAAAAGTTCTTTGGTGTGGGCCTTTTTTGAGGCGAGTGCATCAGATCGCACAGCTGCTGTTTGCAACATATGTCTCAAGCGTATATCGCGTGGACAAAACATCAGCCGCTTGGGCACCATATGCTTGATCAGACATATGTTGACCTGCCATGCAGCTCGTTGGCAAGCCTACCTTAAAGACCCACACCAAAGAACAAAGCTGACCTCTTCTTGCACCGCATCAGCTGGGATCTCCAACCCCACTATACCTTCACTCCTCTCTGAAACCTGCTCTGAGAGGAATGAAGGTGTAGAATTAGGTGTGTCACAGGCAAGTACTTGCGGGCACTCTGCTAGCAGTACACCAACGTCCGATTCTAGCAGGCAAATTTCCCTGCCCCAGCTGCTGGACCGTCGAAAGAAGTTCACTCCCAGCCATCCACATGCCCAGCGGTTGAATGCTAGCTTGGCTAAATTGCTAGCGCTTCAACTGCTGCCTTTTCAGTTGGTAGACTCGGCCCCCTTCCGTGAGTTTGTGCAATGTGCGGTTCCTCAGTGGCAGGTTCCCAAACGACACTTTTTCGCACGGAAGGCTATTCCGGCTCTCTACAGGCATGTGGAAGGCAATGTCTTGGCCTCGCTGGACAGGGCAGTCAGCGGTAAGGTGCATATTACCGCTGACTCATGGTCCAGCATGCATGGACAGGGACGTTACCTTTCTTTCACGGCCCATTGGGTCACTCTTTTGGCAGCTGGGAAGGATGCAGGACATGGTGCAGTAGTGTTGGAGGTTGTTCCACCCCCACGCCTCCAAAATGCTACTACTGGTTGTGACACACCTCTCTCCTCCACCCCCTCCTCTTCTTCTTCCTCCATGGCCTCTTCCTGTGGTTTGTCCTCGGAACCAGCGGTGCTCCGTAGGCGTTCAAGGGGCTACGCAAGTACGCAGGCAAAAAGATGCCATGCCGTGCTTGCGCTGGTGTGTTTGGGGGACAGGAGCCACACTGGGGCAGAGGTCCTGTCTGCTCTGCAGGGGCAGGCCGAGAGGTGGTTGACGCCACGCCAGCTTAAGCCAGGAATGGTGGTTTGCGACAATGGCACCAACCTCCTCTCCGCCCTCCGACAGGGACAACTGACCCATGTGCCCTGTATGGCTCACGTCCTTAATCTGGTGGTGCAGCGGTTCTTGGGCAGGTACCCGGGCTTACAGGATGTCCTGAGGCAGGCCAGGAAAGTCTGTGTGCATTTCCGCAGATCTTATAATGCCAGTGCTCGCCTGGCTGAGCTTCAAAAGGAGTTGAACCTGCCCAAGAACCGCCTTATATGTGACATGCCCACCAGGTGGAACTCAACGTTGGCCATGCTGCAGCGGCTGCACACGCAGCAGAGGGCCATCAATGAGTACCTGTGCGACTACGGCACCAGGACAGGGTCAGGGGAGCTCAGGTTTTTTTCACCACGCCAGTGGGGCATGATCAGGGATGCATGCACTGTCCTGGCACCATTTGAGGAGGCCACGAGGATGGTGAGCAGTGACAGTGCATGCATCAGTGACACTGTACCTCTTGTCCACCTGTTGGAGCACACGCTGCGTGGAATAATGGACAGGGCACTTGAGGCAGAACAGAGGCAGGAAGAGGAGGACTTCCTTGCCTCTCAAGGCCCCCTTTACCCAGACAGTGTTCCTTCTGTCCCACCCATCGCACAGGAAGAGGAGGAGGAGGAGGAGGAGGATTGTGTCAGCATGGAGGTGGAGGCTGGCACTCAGCATCATCAGCAGCAGTCTTTTAGGGATGATTTACAGTCCCAAGAAACCAGTGGACTTGTACGTGGCTGGGAGGAGGTGGCTGCGGATCATGTCGTCCTTAGTGACCCAGAGGACTCCGGACTGAATGCCTCAGCTAACCTACGCTGCATGGCCTCCCTGATCCTGCAAAGTCTGCGGAAGGATCCTCGTATTCTTCGGATCAAGGAGAGGGACCATTAATGGCTGGCCACTCTCCTTGATCCACGGTACAAGGGTAAGGTTGCGGACCTTATCGTACCGTCGCAGAGGGAGCAGAGGATGAGACAACTCCGGGAGGCCTTGCAGAAAGGTCTGTGCAACGCGTTCCCAGAGACTGGGAGGTTACAAACTCCTGGTCCTGGACAACGAGTTGCTGAGGCTTCGGGCAGTCAAAGAAGGAGCGGTGGGGAAGGTGGCCGTCTGACCGATGCGTTCAGACAATTCTTTAGTCCGCAGCCCCAAAGTATGATCGGTTCCAGCAACCATCGCCAGCGTCTGATATACATGGTGCAGGAATACCTAGGGGCAAGGTCAGACTTGGACACCTTCCCCACCGAAAATCCTCTGGCTTACTGGGTCTTGAGGATGGATCACTGGCCAGAGCTTGCACAGTATGCAATTGAGCTACTGGCCTGTCCTGCATCCAGCGTTCTTTCAGAACGCACATTCAGTGCTGCTGGAGGATTTGTCACGGATCACAGGGTGCGCCTGTCCACCGACTCGGTTGATCGACTGACTTTCATCAAGATGAACCAGTCTTGGATCACCACCAGCTACCACACACCAGATGCTGATATAACAGACTAATTGATTTTAAAATGTCACATCCCTTCAAGACTGATGCTGATGCTGAGTGCCTGTGCTGTTATGTTGTCTGGCTATCCTCCTCCTCCTCCTCAATGATACGATTAACGATGATAGCTTGGAAGATCATTTTGGTTTATGGGTGATGCCACCAGTGGCTAAGGCCCAATTTTTCAGCCCCTGTTTAACAGGGGCGTGTAATTAAAATTTTTGATGCAATAATTTGCAACAGGCCTCATTGCTGTGCTCCAAGTACAGTATCTGTGAGGGGTTGCAGTGTTGTGCCACCAGTGCCTAAGGCCCAATTTTTCAGCCCCTGTTCAACAGGGGCATGCAATTATAATTATTGATCTAATAATTCACAGCAGGGCCCATTGCTGCGCCCACCAAGAGTAACTGTCAGGCCTTACAGTGTTGTGCCACCAGCAACACCATCACCACCACCACCACCACCAAAGGCCCAGTTTTTCAGCCCCTGTTCAACAGGGGCATGCAATTATAATTATTGATCTAATAATTCACAGCAGGGACCATTGCTGCGCCCACCAAGAGTAATTGTCAGGCCTTACAGTGTTGTAGCACCAGCACCACCATCAAAGGCCCAATTTTTACTACCACTGATCAACAATTATATGTTATTACAATTCCTGATATTATACTTGACAGCAGGGCGTTCCAGCACCCACCAAGAATAACTGTGAGTGCTTTCAAAGTTGTGCCAACACCAACACCTAAGGGGCCAATTTCTGCAGAGTATATACGGAAGGTCCCTACTTTCAAACATCCAACTTACAAACTACTACTACTTGCAAACGGAAGAAGACAACAGGAAGTGAGAGGAAATCTACCCCTTGGAAGGAAAATTCTCTCCTGTAAGAATTAATATGGGAGAAAGGTGTCTCCTCTCTACTGATGCTTTATCACCAATCCTTGTTTCAATACAAACACCACATTTCAAAAACAGTTGTCATTGGGACGCAAAGTGAGGTGAAATGTTCTGAACAGGGGCACAGACAGCAAAAAAAATGTGACAGGGGTGATAACCGTTCCCTATGTTTTCCAAAAAGCTAAAAAAAAGGAATTTGGCATGGAGCTACACTTAAACAATGCAGCTGTTCAAAATTACAAACAGATTCTACATAAGAACAAACCTACAGTCCCTGTCTTGTATGCACCGCCTGTATACGGCTGTTCAGAGTATATAGGGGCTTTTTTATTTTGTGTGCGGGGTTCCCCTTAATATCCATACAAGACCCAAAGGGGCTGGTAATGGGCTGGGGTAGGGGGGGGGGGGTTGATGGGGTAGCTATGCCATTTTTCCTAAAGATTTTCATCCATATTACCGGGACCAGACATTGCATTAAAGCCGCAAGCAGTTTTAAATGGCTTTTTTTCCTTTAGAAATGTTATTTTGTGCAGGGACAGTTCTAAACACGGGAAACACGTGGCACTTCACAGGCATACTTTAGACACCCCCCAGGTACAATATTTAAAGGAATATTTGACTTTTTTTTTTCACTTTATGCATCATTAAAATGACTGCTCCCGGAAAACGTCCGTTTTTAAAACTTCTTTTTGCATTGATACATGTCCCCTGGTGCAGAACCCGGGTTCCCAAACTCTGTTTCGGACAATAACATGGATAATAGTCGTTATAATTAGCACTTTAGAATACGAACGTTCGCATCCATTGTATTTAATAGGGTTCTAATGTTCGCAGCGAACTTTCGGTCCGTTCGCGGGTTCTGGTGCGAACCGAACCCGGGGGTGTTCGGCTCATCACTAATCAGGAGCACTTTGTTAATATCTGTTCTGTGATTCATTGTTTCTTACACTTTTTGCACATATAAATTTGAAGCTTATTGCAGAGTTACTATTTGACACTTTATTATCGGAAATGTATATTGGCGCTGCTATTTGAATATTATTATTAGGATCTTCATGTATCAATCTAGCTGCCTCTTTTAACCATTAACACAGACTTTTTGTCTTTTATTTTGAGTGCAGATCCCTGTTGCCCAACCTGTGGCCCAAGGGCACATGCAGCACTTTGGCACTTTATATGTGGCCCTCGGGCCCCTACAGATACTAATCAGTATTTCCATATTATAGTAGTGATTTCTTGTACCCTCATTTTATACAGGAGATGGTCAGAGACTGCGGGGGCCTTTTGACTGTCTCCTTAAGAATGTCCCCAGTCTCCAACAACTCCTCTAGTAGGTTCAAAGTCTCTTGCAGCATGTCTGCAGTCTCTGACTATCTCTTGTATTATGTCTGCAGTCTATAACCACCTCCTGTATTATGTCTTTAGTCTGTGACCATCTCTTGAATTACGTCTGCAGTCCCTGACCATCTCTTGAATTACGTCTGCAGTCTCTGACCATCTCTTGTATTATGTCTGCAGTCACTGACCATCTCCTGTATCATGTCTGCAGTCTTTGACCTGTATAATGCCCATTGTCTTTGACTTAAGGTTGCCACATCATCCCTTTAATCCAGGACACATATTAGTTACACAGGTTCTGTGGCTGATTAAGGTGGTAATTAAACTCGCTTGGTGCCTTATCTGCATTAAATCAGCCTCAGAACCTGTGTAATTAATATGTGTCAACCCTACTTTGACTATATCTTGTGTCTGCTGTCTCTGACAGCATGCATTTTATGTGCAGTCCTTTGATATTGGGGGGCACACTTGAGGCCCCCCATATGAAGAAAGTTGAACAACACTGGTGTAGACAGTGGTGTAAGAAGCAAAGAACAGACAGGGGCATAGCTCAAAGATGTGGAATCCATTCACGCGACACTAGGCTCTCCTACAGAAAGAATCTTGCATAAAGGTGGATGGTATTGGAGAGAGTGAGCACAGCAAGATAGGATAGGATTGGGCAATTGAGAAGAAAAGGTGATGGTGTCGGGGGGGGGGGGGGTGTCAGAAAGACAGGAAGAAGAAGAAATCACTACTGGTGGCAGAATCATCCACTAGCAAAACAAAATGTTGATTTAGGCATCATCCCAGAGGGAAAATAAAACTATACTGGCAAACAACAACTTTATGGTGAACACAGTTCTCATACCCATTAGGAACTGGAAAGATCTTTAGCAAATCACAAAAATCTTCAGCATCCATTAACCTCCCTGACGGTATTCCCGAGTCTGGCTCGGGGTTAAATTTCAGCACCAAAAGCTGTAACCCTGGGCCAGACTCGGGCTGCATCGCAGTAATCCAGGCAGAGTTACTTACCTTGCCCCCTGGATCCTGCGATGCCTCCCCGCTGTGTGATCGAGCCGTCATCTCGCTCGATTCACACACTGACGAATGCCTCCGAGCTCCGTTCCCTGCGACATTACGACGCACCGGGGCGGAGATCGGCGCCAAATTCAAAAAAGTTAAAACACAGTACACATACAGTACACTGTAATCTTACAGATTACAGTACTGTATGTAATAATTACACACCCCCATTGTCCCTAGTGGTCTGCCCAGTGTCCTGCATGCACTTTTATATAATAAAAACTATTTTTTTCTGCCTGGAAACTGGAGATTGTCCATAGCAACCAAAAAGTGTCCCTTTATGTCAAAAGTGGTTTTAGACCAGCTAGAAAACAGCGATAATAAATTAGAATCACTCGCAGAATTAAGCGATAGCGATTTGTGGGGAAATTCGTCATCAAACACTGAAAAACACTTTTATTATTATTATATTATTATTTGTTATAATTATTTTAAAGTTATTTATTTTATTATAATGTATAATTTTGTTTTTTGAACTTTATCATACCCGGGATGTCTACTAGACTCTGGTTTGGACAGATTTAAGTGAGTTATTCCTAAGAATTACAGGCCTGCAATATAAAACGCCAAATTTCCATGCAGAATAATGGTACCGCTTTCAGCACCTAAAATCTGACAGAATCATACCGCCAGGGAGGTTAACTGTTCACTGCAGAGATAGCATTGCTTTCTTTCTTGTAAGGTACAAGCATAAATTTGCCTATAGCTTGTTTGACATAAGGTGAAGTAATGATACATATTGAAACTGCAGTGTTCAGTTAACCTAGGGAAGTAGAATACGCTTTTCAGAAAACATGTTTTCTTAGTGGCTGCTTACAGTGGTAGTAAACGCCAATTTTTGACTTGTACCTACAGATAAATCTATAATAAAGCTTACCTGTAGGTACAGTGAATGTCTCCTAAACTTGTAGTGTTTAGAAGATATTCATGCACTGTGCTCTGAATTGACAGCACACTGGGTGTACTATCCATTCAGAGTGCTGTGAGCAGAGACGTCATTAGTGCCTGGCCATTCAAAACATCCGGAAAGTGCAAACTTGGAAGAAAGACTGGGTGAAGATGGAAGCGCCGACAGTGGTGACAGTAAGCCGCTTGAGGGCTTCTTTTTAAGGTAAGTCTGCCTTAAAATGCTAATATGCAGTGCATAGTAGCATAATTGGTCTTACATTGCCTAGGGGCCCACGTTTATTTTTCAATCCAAGAATTTACTACCACTTTAACACCTAGACACCTGCAATCTGAATTACATTGGTCTGCGTGGTTTCTTGCATAGTGAATTATAATCACCCCTTAGGCCTGGAGAATTGTGACCCAATGAAATGTACAGAATTACATGACCATGGTTCCGTACCCAAAGGGGACTAGTGTTGGACGGAAGAGGAAGCCGCGGATAGTGCAGTAATATGGATAGGGTAAGTATAGCTAGGCAATCCTTTTTTTTTTTTAAACATGGGGGAAGGGGAACACATTTTACAAGAGTGCTCTCAACCTCTTAAGTTCTCATGTTTGTGAAGTTCCAGGTTGAGAACACCCTTGTGCTCACTGAAATGTACAATTTAAAATCGTGTAATATAAATGTTGTAAGAAATTCCAATTGTTTATTCATGAGTCACTGATGGTTTAACCTAATGTGAACCTTGTCCAAAGCTTCACTATGCATCGGCTCTAGTCCAAGAACATTTTCAGAATATGCACTGTAAGGTGAGGTGTAATGCCCCATTATGTTTTAGATTGCAGTAGGTTACATTGCACAGTTATAATTGCTTGAATGCCAATGACACTTTCTTTGAACCCCTCTCTTCTTATTAATGAGCAGTTGGAAAGTATAAAGTTATTGGACACTATCTGGTACAACTATAAGAACTAATACAGTGGATTGTCTAACTATTACAACATAAGTTATGTATTCACAAGGCATAAAAGCCCAGTAAAAGCTGACTGAATCAGCCATTAAAAGTTCAAAATAAATGTTTCTGCTGAAAAATAAGTTAGAAATATATCACAATCAGTCTACTGTGTTTCTGCACCCTATATTATTATTTAACTACAAAATATCCATATAATCAGTATTTTTTTATATACAGTAGCTGTCTAGTTATAGAGAGAGCAGCAACATGAATTATTCTCTTACTACAATCCCATAGATTTGGCTTCATCCTTTATGTTCCAAATTAGAGGCATTCCCTATAAGTGTCAAAAGTATAAAGCCGCTTTAGGTGTTTGATTAGAATAAGTTATTCTAGGCATGGAAATCTTTGTTCACAAAAAAATGATTACATTTACAATTGTATTTTCTTCAGCAGTGCTCCACATTGTATGGCTAAACACCTCTTCTTTTTGGAGCCAAACTTTATCTAATTGCATAGAATATAATTTTTCACTCATAATTAATATTACCTTCTTTGTTTTAGCATGCAGGTTTAGTGACTGTAACTACTACTCCTTTGAACTGTGGTCCTCGACTCAGGGTACTACTTGAACGCCCGGTAAATGAAAAACTCCTCATGCTTCTACCTGTCGGCTATCCAAGCAAGGATGCCACTGTTCCAGATTTAAAGCGGAAGCCTTTGGAAGATATTATGGTGGTCATTTAGATAATGAACCCATCCAGACTTGCCATGAAGGCATGAAGTCCAGATTCATTGTAAAATAAATAAATAAATGCATCATTCAAAGTCCAGACTAATGTTCATAGATTTTATTTATTTATTTCTTATAATCAAGGTCCAGTTACAAAGTAAGCCGTTAAAAATGTCATATATTTATGCCTGTGAATGTTTTTTTTTTTGCAAAGATTCCTGCTGTAAGGCTGCTGTCACACTAGAAATCCCGATGCAGGTAACAACTAAGTCCTAGAGGGAGCAGAAAAAAAAAATCATCCAAGCTACCTGGTTTTGCTCTTTTTGAAATATTCAGAGACCCCCCCTTTAAAACCCCTGAACACTGTGACACTATAAATCTGTGTTCACCTTATAATGCCCTGTACACACGATCGGATTTCCGATGGAATAAAATCCAATGGAATTTTCTGTCGGAATTCCGATGAAGCTGACTCATCAGTCTTGCCTACACACCATCAGACAAAATTCCAATCAAAATGACTTTCGACAGCCATGAGGGGGGGGGGCGTGACCGGATGATGAGGTGAGAGGGGGGAGGCCGTTGTAGCCCGGACCTCACACCCGCCCCCATGACACGCGCCAAGTGAGAGGAAGGAAGGACGGAGAGACGGGGATGGAGAGAGACGTGGGCGGGCTTAAACAGCATCAACAGCTGACACTGACGGCCGGGTCCGCATCTTCCCCATCTCGGGACATCACCTGTTGATGCGGTCATTTGCGGAGCCGATAGGACAAATTGTTGTGGCTCCACTCCGGCCGTAGTAGACGCTCGACAGTCCGAGGGTGCTGGAGGAGCAGACAGTACACTATTAATAGTCCTATGATGCCGGAGCCCGCTGTGACTGGGCAGACCTGGACGCCTGCTCGTCTTTTGAAGGGGCGGATTGTTGAGCCACATTGAGACTTATTTTGTTGCGATTTGTTCTGCTGTCATGCTGCTGGAACTTGCGGGGGGCTGATATACGGAGGTCAGAGACACAGAAGCTGTCACGAGCGGGGAGTGGAGTGACTCCAAACCTCCCTTATCTTTTTCCTCTTCCCTCTCAGAGCAGGCAGGAAGGCCCAGGAGATTGAACTACCTTGGTAGAGGGGTGCACCCAGCTGCGGAAACAACAGGATTGGGAAAAAAAAGACGGCTTTGGATATCCGTTTGAAATGCCAGGCACACTGTCCGTAATGACGAGGAAGGAAGGGACCTGTACGGGCACCGGGGTACAGCAACAGGCACAGGTACAGACGCAGCCTGCATGTGGGACAAAGGTAAGCCAGGCGGCAGCGGCAGCTAAGCTGGAGAAATACGCACATACTCCGGTGCACACAGCAGGTCAGACACCTACAAAAGGACAAGGGGTGCAACAGCCGAATACCCAGAGAAAAGTCAAGGTCAGGTACCAGCACCAGTGACACCAGCAACTGTGGCAAGCAACCAGGGGACAAAGAAAAAGACACTGAAAGAAACGATGGAGGCAACCATAGGAACAGCGGAGGAGGGGGAGCCATCAAACAAATCTTCCAAGTAATCAACAACTGTAAGTCCTCATTAACTGATATATTTGACCAACTGAAAGATATAAAAGAGGACATGTCAGTACTTAAACATGATGTACAGGGGATTGGTATACGGACTTCTGAGCTAGAGGAAAATCTTAGTCAGGTTGAAGATGATGTTAACCCAATGAAAAAAGAGATGAAATTAATGAGAGAACAGCTGAACATGTGCATCAATAAAATTGATGATATGGAAAATAGATTGCGCAGGAAGAATATTAGGGTACGAGAAAAGTGAAGGTAACCATCCTACAAAATACATGAAAGATTGGCTTAAAAGAGTGTTTGGTGAGGACAATTTACCAAAAAATTTTCAATCGAGCGTGCCCATAGAGTTCCTTTTAGGGCCCCAGCCTCTGGAGGCCAACCAAGGCCTATCCTCATTAAACTCTTACATTTCACAGACAAAACCATTATTCTTCAAAGGGCAAGAGAGATGAAAGAGATAAAACATAATGGCGCAAGAATTTCAATTTACCCAGATTTCTCCCCCGAACTACAGAGACAAAGGGCAGGATTTACTGAATGTAAACGTAGACTGCTGCAAAACAGAATTAAATATGCAATGTTCTATCCGACACGTCTGCGGGTAACAGTAAAGGGGGAAAATATGTTTTTTAGTACACCTGCTGAACTGACATCATGGTTGGATATGAACGAGGGGAAACTACAGCGGGAAGGAGAGTAATAAACATGGAAACTATAGGACTAATAGATAATAGAGGGGGGTTTGAGGCCACCTTCATTTAGTCTTTCCTCTTCCCCCCCTCCTTTTTTGAGGGGGTGAATTGGATTTATTTTTAGTAATATTTTTCCCATTCTCTTTTTCTCTGTTTTTTTTTCTCTTCTTTTTTTTTTGTCTTCTCTTTTGGACATGGGGGAGCGGGTGGTGTGTGTGTGTGTGTGTGTGTGTGTGTGGGGGGGGGGGGGGATGGTAACGGCAATGGGGTTGACAAAAGTGTATTTTTTGTTGTATTTTTTGGGACTTGCACAAAGGTGGGGAAATAAAAATGTACATTACTATGAATGGTTGGAATGTGCAACAGGGAGTGATACACTAAATACACTAAAGGTGGGGTCTATGGGTGAGAAGTTGGTAGCCTCCACCTTAAAGGGTAGATACGATCACTTTAGGAGCCCCCAAAATGGGCCCCAAGTAGGGGAAGAAATGGGGGGGGGAGAGGGGGCTGGGAGAGAGGGGGGGAGCGGGGGTGGAGGTATGTTTGGGGGGGTGGGGGGGAAGAGTAGGGGTGGATGCATGTTTGGGTAGGGCACAGGAATGGGTGAATCCACAATCAGAGCACGATTTTTTGAAGGGCAATAATAATATAAAAAAGAAGAGGAAAACACTTTCAAGGTATAAGGTCACAAAATGGAGGTATATTGATAAATCAGGGAATAAAAAGGGGTAGATGATAGATAACAGGGAGAACAAGAGGAAAACCCTAAATCAAGTCAGAAGCATAAAGGTGTGTTCATGGAATGTTCGGGGGTAAAAGACCCCGCTAAAAGACAGGCAATTTTCTCAATGGCGGAAACGGGTAATATTAAGATGCTGTGTCTGCAGGAGACACATCTGGAAAAGGAAACCACTAGTATATTAAAACATAGGAAATATCGAGTACAATATCATTCCACACACACCTCCTACTCAAGGGGGGTAAATGTATTGATTGATTCTGGAATGGTGTTTTCCTGCAGACAGAGCAAGGTGGATTTAAAGGGGCGGTATATATTCCTTTTTTGCCAGATAGAGACAAGGGAATATGTGGTGGCCAATATTTACATTCCCCCCCGCCCACGTTTAGTACAGAAATACTTCGGGAGTTAATAGAGTTTGTCATGGACAAGACGGGTGTGCCTGTTATAGTGGCAGGGATTTTAATATGACTATGAATAAAAATGTGGATCGATTCCCGGCCGGGACCTCTGCTGTCCATGCGCCTGGCAGCCCGCTTCTCCAATTTTGTGGGGAGACGGGGCTGGTAGACATGTGGAGGGGGAGACACCCGGGGGAAAGACAATTCTCCTGCCACTCTAGGCCGCATGGGACCTTGTCCAGGATAGACCTTGTACTTTGTAATGGGGACTGGAAGGGGACTGGAAGATAAACCTGTTCTGGCTGGAAGTAATTGAAGATCCGGGGGGGATAGGTGCTAGCCTGAAAGAATTTATAACATTAAACAAAGGATCAGCCTCGAGGGGGGTTATATGGGATACCCTGAAAGAGTTCCTGAGAGGAGTTTTAATCCAGAAAATCTAATTTATCAAAAAACAAACACGTACCAAGGAGGCTACAGCAAGGGAAATGGTGAAAAGGGCAGAGATCGGCTATGTGGAAAACCCAACCATAGAGAAACATAAGGAATGGCTAGGAAGATAGGAAGAGTATAAAAAAATATTAATGGAAAAAGCGGAAAATAAAAGGCTATTTCAAAAACAGAGCTTTTTTGGGGAGGGTGAGAGAGTGGGAAGAATCTTGGCCCTGATTGCCAGGGCCAATGCTCCCCTATCTGTCATTCCAGCTATTTGTGACGAGGAAGGGGAAACTAAGAGAGGCACCCCGGAAATAACAGAGGTCTTTAGAAAGTATTATCAAAACCTGTATAGTAGCACACCATATAGCAATGTAGAAGGAGAAATGGAGACCTTCTTTGAAGGACTGCAGATTCCCCTGTTATCAGAGGAAGACAAAGAGAGATTGGAGGCACCACTTACTCTGGAAGCTACCTGTGTCCATGACAGAAGCAACAATTATAGTACTATTAAAAGAGGAGAAAAATCAACTTGAGACAGCCTCAAGTAGCCTTGATACAGGCCGATATCTCTTTTATGCTCAGATGTAAAGATTCTGGCCAAAACACTGGCAATAAGGCTAAATAAAATAGTTTTGAAACTGGTACACCCGGACCAAACTGGATTCATCCCAGGCAGATCCACACGTATTAATATAAGAAGAATGTATTTAAATATACAGCTGCCAACAGAGAGAGAGGGGTCAAGAGCTATTTTGTCCCTAGACGCAACCAAGGCGTTTGAGAGCCTTGAGTGGCATTACTTGTGGAAAGTGTTGGCGGAATTCCAGTTTGGTCCTAAACTTATCCAATGGATCAAAATATTGTATGAAAATCCCAGGGCGAAAGTAAGCATAAATGGTGAATGCTCGGAGTGGTTCCAGTTAGCGAGGGGGACAAGGCAGGGGTGTCCGTTGTCACCCCTGCTTTTCGCTCTTGCAATGGAGCCACTGGCCATCGCCATAAGGGCATCCCTGGAAGTACAGGGTTTCAAGAGGAGGTTGGGGGAGAAAAAGGTCGCAATGTATGCGGATGATGTATTACTTTTTCTAGGGGAAACGCAGGCCTCATTGGAGACAGCAATGGGTATAATAGGGGAATTTGGTAAATTCTCAGGGTTGACAATCAATTGGGATAAATCTGCACTTTTGCCGATAGACCCATTGCCACGGCAGATAGCTCTAGTGAAAGTTGTGAGCCAAATTAAATACCTGGGAATAACTGTAACAAAAGATCCAGGGCAGTACATAGCTGGAAATTTAGTACCACTAATGACAAAGCTGAGACAGAAGTGCAGAGTCTGGAACCGGCTTCCACTTTCGGTGGCCGGCCGGTGTAATCTGGTTAAGATGGTCTGGATGCCGCAAATCCTGTATGTCCTGCATAATTCCCCAGTATGGATTCCAAGACATTGGTTTAAAAAACTGGATAGTATATTCAGGGAACTGATTTGGAGGAGGGGAGCAGCAAGGATCTGCTTCCGAACCCTATAGCAACAAAGAGAGAAGGGGGGATTGGCACTTCCAAACCCGAGACATTACTTCCTAGCCGCACAAATGCAGCATATGCGGGGTAGCAACCTATCAGTAGGTAGAGAAGCTTCAAAGGGGTTAATTTTGAATGACACTAGCCATGATACAGAATTTGAGGCAGAGGAGGCGGTTTCCTTCTGCTCTAGGTGTCCCACAGCACAACTAATGGTAAAATGCTGGGAGAATGTTAAGAAAATGTTGGGATACAGTGGATTTTCTGAATTCTCCCCTATATGGGATAACAACAACTTAAAAGAACTTAAAGTTATGGGGAAAATTGAAGAATGGGACAGAGGCGGGATACACCTACTGGCACAACTTTTTAGAGCAGGGAGAATAAAATAATTCCAAGAGATAAGGGAAGATTATGCGGTTCCGAATAAATCCTTCTATAGATACCTGCAAATCGGGCACGCGTTGAATGCTCGGTTTGGACAGGAACCACCAGAATGGAAAGATATGCCCCTTCTCCATAAACTAGTAAATGCAGAGGACTCCAGAGGGATGATCTCAGAGATGCATAGGAATATAGAAGAGGCGGATCAGGGAGTAGGATCAGATATTAAAAACAAGGACAAATGGGAAAGGGATGTGGGCCCACTATCACAGGAACAGTGGAAACATATATTAGAAACAGGACTTAGAGTGTCACTGTCTCCCTCTCAGATAGTGTCCCCCCTTTACCTGATACATAGAGTGTACTTAACACACCCCAAAGGATGTTCCAGTTTGGTAGGAGACAGGATGCAAAATGTCAGAGATGTGGGGATGATAGGGGAGGCCTAATACACATGATTTGGAGGTGTCCCAAGTTATATCAGTATTGGAAAGAGATCGTAGAGAATATAAATGTGGTGTTTGGGACATCTCTGCAACCGGAGGTTAAATTGTGTGTACTGGGTCTCCTGGAAGAAAAGGAGGTGTCAGGAGATATACACATGGCAATAATAAGGTGTCTGTTTCAAGAAAGGAAACTTATCGCGCAGAAGTGGCAAGCGAAAAAAAAACCAACAGCGATAGAATGGAAGAAGGTGATAGATGATATGGTCATTAAAGAGGAATTTATATACACCAAGAGGGGAAATAAAAAGAAATGTAAAAATATGTGGAAACAATGGATAGAAGTGAAAGCATGTTTAAGGGTGGGTGTTGGATAAGTAATGATGGTGTATGGATGAGGGGAAGGGGGGAATGGAAGCATAGAACGAAAGGGGGATAAGGGGATAGGGAGGGAAGGGGTATGTGGATTTTTCTATTTTTGATACCTGGTGTATGTATTGCTGTATATAAAAGGAAAATGGTTGTCCGATTTTTACTATGTGGAAAAAAACAATAAAGAAGATTTGATTCAAAACCCAAAAAAAATTAAAAAATTCCGACCGTCCAAAACGCAGTGACGTAAAACACTTCGACGAGCCGAGAAAAACTAAGTTCAATGCTTCTGAGCATGCGTCGACTTGATTCTGAGCATGCGTGGGTTTTTTCTACGTTGGAGTTCCACACAGACGATCAGAATTTCCTACCTGGTTTTTTTCCATCGGAAAAATTTAAAAACATGTTCTATTTTTTAACACCGATGGAAAAAAGTCCGATGGGGCCCACACACGATCGTTTTTTCCGATGAAAAAAGTCCCTCTGACTTTTTTCATCTGAAAAACTGACCGTGTTGTCAGGGCATTAAGGTTTTCCTCATCCCTCTAGAAATGAATAGCCTGATCTGCAAGCACCAAGTATCTTACTACTATCTGCCCATTTCAGGCTAGAGACCTTACCATCTGACCATTAACTTTTTTCCAGGCCTTGTTCACCAAGTTTACGTAGCAAACATATCACTAACTAATGTTTGCTGGTCACAGATCCCAATGATAGTGTATCCACACCTGGATATTTCCTTCAAAGTCACAGTAGGTTAAATTATTGTTCAGAACAAGCTCTCCTGTGGGTCATACTACTATGTCATTAGCCCCCACACGCAGGACTAAAATATTAGGGAGCATATCCACCCATGAATAGCACTAAAGGTTGGCTGGTGTCCACATCACACATCTTGCATTACACCACCTCAGTACTACCTCATTTTGTGGAGTTCCTAATTGTTTTCCTTCCTGTCTCACTTGGACCTAGATTGTCCCAAACACAGTTGCTCAGGATCCACATAAGTCTTTGTGGTGTCCCTGAACAACAAACAACTCAAACAAACTATCGCAGTCTTAGCGTCTAACTATAAACTATTCTCCAGACCACCTCAGGACTTAAACCCAATCCTGCTGCCTCTGTAAAGGCCTCCACCCTGAAAAAATGCAAATGAAAAAAAAATATGACTGTTCTCGCCCATGTGCTCTAATCAATGGTAAAAATTGCTTTGACCCATCAGTGTGCAAAAAAAAAGAAAAAAACCTGAACACCATCAGAATCTGATGCAAGCATTGCATTGTGCAAATTGTGGTTTGATTCACTCTAAACAATTCAATTCCTCTATCGAACCCCTCCTAACTGATTACAATAGGGATATATTTATTGGATTGCACATCTGACCAAGGCAAGCTACACATTCCATTCTTGCTCCTACTGACCAGCTTGCCACCCGAAGTATCAACACTAAGGAGAAAACAGCCAAAAAATAGGAGGATCCCAGTAGTAATGCTGGTCATAGAATTGACCACATTGCAGTTTATACTTGCAAACTGCACTTTCTGGTTGTTAGGACAATGCATGGACTTACATGTTGGTATAGCAACCAACTACTAGATCATAAAAAATATACAAATATAAATTAAGCAGTTGCCAAATTTTTACATTTGCTTTTTTCTTTGTTTTTGTTTTTTTATTGGTAATGACATTACTGTACTGATTAGCAAAATTTACAGCACAAGATTTAAGGCTTCATGCCCACGGACGTTTTTACAGCTGCGTTTTTTACAGCTTAAAAACGCCTGTCCATGTTATTGTAAATTTTTTATTAATTTTTTTGAGAAAAAAAACCCCCAAAAAACGTCGGAGCTAAAAAACGCGAGCGCGCGTTAGTGCGCGGTTTTTTCTGCCTAACTCCGACGCTGAGGAACGCACTGGTCCTGGGTTTTTTTTTACAGCTTAAAAACGTCTTTGCTATTTGCAGCTCAAAAACGTCTAGGTGGGCATGAAGCTATAGACTAACATGGACAGGCGTTTTTAAGCTGTAAAAAACGCTCAAAAACGCGGCTGTAAAAACGTCCGTGGGCATGAGGCCTAAGGCCCCATGCACACAGGGCGTTTTTGCAGCTGCTAACAGCAGCGTTAGACGTTTTTTTTTACAGCTGCAAAACGCCCATCCATGTTATTCTATTGCATCATGCATGCACACATAGAGCTTTTATGAGCTCCAAGTGGCATAGGCGTTTTCCAGCTGCAAAAAAACCCAAATTCCAGTGCGTTCTGGAGCTCCAGGTTTGAGCTGCAAAAATGCCCAACGCGCAAAAACGCAGCGATTTGCGTTTTTGAGCTCCAGGATTTATTTCTTTTTTTTAAAAAGGTCAAAAAATGTTTACAAAACATGGACAGGCATTTTTAAGCTGTAAAAAACGCGGCTGTAAAAACGCCCTGTGTGCATGGGGCCTAAAAGTCACTTCACAAAGGTTATTATACAGGTTATTGCTCTATATACTGAAGCTGGTAAAAACTGTTTTGAGGGGCCATCTGCTGGTGACAGTAGAAAAAGTCGCCATTTAATACAGTGATAAAACAATGTTTTATAATTCCAAGTATGGATTCTTGAGAAAAAAAGTTTTCAACAGTTATATGTTTTTTGCACACCTGTCACGTACACAGTCACAGTCGAACAGACCAGAGTGGACTCACTGTGGACTTGTGGGTGATCATGTGGCTCCCCGCAGTTTTCTGACTCCTCAACTATACAGTAGGTGCCGCCGATATTGTGTCAATCTCACCTCTTCTAGCGGCGAGATTGACACCCTACGAGCCCCGTCGCGAGAGCCAGCGCCGAGCTGTCTCGTCATCGGGAAAGGAAAAATTTAGTTTTTCCTTTCACAATGAGCGACACGCATTGCCGGTAGACGGAGATCCGACGTGGATTCCCGCCAATACCAGGCACTGTGTTTGGTATGAATCCTGAGCGGGAACTCCACGCCAATTTTTAAAGACAAAACCGGCATAGGTTCCCTCTCCAGGAGCATACCAGACCCTTCGGTCTGGTATGGATCTGAAGGGGACTCCCCCTAAGCCGAAAAATCGGCGTGGGGGTCCCCCTCAAAATCCAAACCAGACCCTTATCCGAGCACGCAACCTGGCAGGCCGCAGGGGAAGAGGGGGAGACGAGAGAGTGGCCCCCCTCCCTCCTGAACCATACCAGGCCGCATGCCCTCAACATGGGGGGGTTTGGTGCTCTGGGGCAGGGGGCACCCCTGTTGCCAAGAATCTCCGTGATAGGATCGCGATGAATATACAATGTCGGCGGCACCTACTGTAGTTCTGGTTGGCACTGACTGCCAGTAACCAGGCAGAATGTCGTATTGATCTATTATTCATGGGAAGGGTGGTTGGTAGGGTTGAGCGAACCCGAACTGTAAAGTTTGGGTTCGTACCGAACTTTAGCTTTTTCCCGAACCCGGACTTTGCGCGAAAGTCCAGGTTCGGGTTCGGCAATCTAATGGCGCAGTTAGAAATGCTTCAGGGGCCAGCCAATCACCTTTTGATTAGCTGGTGTGCCCTTAGAAGCCATCATAGCCATGCCTACTAATGGCATGGCTGTGATTGGTCAGTGCAACATGTGACCCAGCTTCTATATAAGCTAGAGGCACACAGCACACACGTCACTCTGCTTCAGAATAGATAGGGAGAGGATCTTGTCTGCTGCTGTTGCTTTTAGGGAGAGATTGAAAAATACATGAGTGAGGCCTCGTACACATGGCCGAGATTCTCGTCGAAAAAAACATGTCGTTTTTTTCGACGAGATTCTTGGACTAGAAACTTGTCCCGGCCGAGTGTACAGACGCTCGATTCAAAGAACCCGCGGTTCTTTGAATGGAGCGTACGCGGTGACGTCATCGACTACGACGAGCATGCGCTCGTCACATTCGATGCCGTCGCCGCCATCTTGGTATACCCTACGTATGCCTAGGAAGCTACCGCGCATGCGTCTAATTCATTTCGAACATGCGCGGGCTTCCGGGAGGACAGGTAAGTGTACACACACTCACTTTTCTCGTCGAGAAACATGCCGACGAGAATCTCAACGAGAAAATAGAGAGCAGGATCTCTATTTTCTCGTCGAGATTCTTGTCGCTTTTCTTGACGAGAAACCATACACACGAACGAATTTCTCGGCAAAAAATCTCTGCCAGCAAGTTTCTTCGTGTGTACGAGGCTTTAGTCCTGATTCTGGAATCTGAGGGAAAAGATAGAGAGACAGTGTAGTGTAGGGCCAGGTTCCTGTTGGTGCTTTCAGGGAGAGAGATTTATTATATAGGAATAGGAGTCCAGATTCAGAGAT
This sequence comes from Rana muscosa, assembly GCA_029206835.1. NCBI lineage: Eukaryota > Metazoa > Chordata > Amphibia > Anura > Ranidae > Rana > Rana muscosa. The sequence goes on along the minus strand of CM055121.1, from coordinate 69,347,491 downwards.
ATAACTCAGCGATCTGCATAGGTTTACCTGTTTGTGTTGCAGTGCAGTCTTTTTACACTGCGATGAGCCCAGTGTCAGAGAAAATCTACCTTTTATCTGCAAGCTCAGTCAGTGCACCAGCACTGCATATATTACGTTGAGAGATACACCGTTTCCATACTGTGGGTGTATTCTGCTCTTGGAAAAAGATCCATTTAGGGCAAAAAAAAGGCACTTTATTGTGCTCTTTTCCAAAAGACCCATTAAGGGCAAAAATAAATAAAAAATTTGCACTTTAATGTACGCTTGCAAAAAGACCCATTTAGGGCCACAAAAAATATTTTGCAGTGTGTTATACATATGTGGAGGCGTGTGAAATAAACCATTTCTATATATTTGTCTTCTACTGTGCTATACTAAAAAAACTAAAAAAATTTTGAATAGCATTTTCTGCAGTTCTGTAGCTGTGCGATTCAGCGGTTACGTACTGTGGGTGTGTTGTGGTCTTCCAAAAAACGGCATTTAGGGCCACAAAAAATATTTTGCAGTGTGTTATACATATGTGGAGGTGTGTGAAATAAACAATTTCTATATAGTTTTCTTCTACTGTGCTATACTAAAAAAAACATTTTTTTTTAATAGCATTTTCTGCAGTTCTGTAGCTGTGCGATTCAGCGGTTACGTACTGTGGGTGTGTTCTGCTCTTCCAAAAACACCCATTTAGGGCAAGATCCTAAATTTGGAAAATATGAGGAGAAGGTCAAAGGGACGTGGTGGCCCCGGTCGTGGTGCTGCTGGTGGAGCTCCTGTTGCAGGGAGAGGACGTGGTGGATCTGTGCCAGTTACACGCACAAGTGAAACACCTTCCTCAGGTGCGAGTAGGTGACCGAGCCTGCGGCGGTATTTTGTCGTGCCTAATGAGGCTGTACGAATGTTTAGGCCAGGACAAGTACAGGCGATAGTAGATTGGGTTGCTGACAGTGCCTCAGGTTCCTTCACATTGTCTCCCACCCACTCTTCTGATGAAAGATCAGAGTTGGCACCTGAAACCCATGTCCATCAGTCTTTCACCTCACCCCCTTGCAAATCAGCCAAGCAGTCTGAGCCCCAAATCATGCAGCAGTCTGGAACATGGTCCCCTACACGAGGCGGCACCCTAAGACTCCTCGACCCTTAGCGGACTCCAGACGAAGGCTCTGGACTCCAGGCTTTACTCCCGCACCTAGGCCTCTATACCCAGGGCAGCAGGAACTCCAGGATAGTACCTCACCCTGGGCTAAAGGTACCCGAGATGGAACAGGAATACATGCACCCAGGCCGAAGGCACCTGGGGGTGGACCCCACTGGACATCAGCCCCCAGGCCAAAGGTCTGCCCTTTTATATGCTCTCCTGGCATGCACAGCAGGTTCCCCGCCCCGCTGTACTACTGCCAAGAGGGGACACAAAAGGCACAGCACTGTACCGGCGGTTCAACCCTAGCCTACCATGGCAGCGCCACCTGTAGGCCGCAGGGAACTGCACACCAATACTGTCCCCCGAGGACAAAATGGTCCATGAATCCTACAGAATTAGGGTGTTTGAGCCTATTTACCACTCAAACACTTCCCTTAAATTTAGCACCCCGCTACATTTTTATTTCAAAGTATTTTATTTCCCCACTAGCTTATCCATTAAATTGAATAATTTATTCCAGAAAGGGCGTATTCTGGGGCATTCCCACCATATGTGTGGTATCGTGCCGTTGAGTTTCTGAGGTTCTTAATGACTTCCCGTACCTCTTCTGCTGAAAAGGGGGCCTCCAGCATATTTTTTTTTTTTTTTTATGTTATTTTAAGTTATTTCCCTATCCACATTTGTTTGCAGAGCACTTACCATACTCTTAACAACATTTTGCTGCCATTTGCAGCCCTCTAGCCCTTTCCATTACTTTTTTAGTCCTTAGAAGTCCGGGTCCCCATTGATTTCAATGGGGTTCGGGTTCAGGTTCGGGTTCGGGTTAAAGTTCGGTCCCGAACCCAAACTTTTTTCCGAAGTTCGGCCGAACCCGTCGAACCCGAACATCCAGGTGTCCGCTCAACTCTAGTGGTTGGATCTGGCACAAAATGCTCAAGCAGTATGGGGTGAATCATAATTTTTTCTACTCTCTGCGCTTAGGTGGGTTAAGTAACCATAAAGGTTGGATTATTAAATTTGCAAACTAAGGAGACTTTAGTAACTATGTCTGCCACTGACCAGGGTCCTTGTTTTAGTTCCTACCAGTGGGACTATTGTGGACGGCTGGAGAGTGCATGTTATCTATGTAGCTGATACCTGCTTGCAGTATGCCTTGGGTTTGCCAATATTTTCCCACAATCCAGTATCCAATATTTGTCCATATACTATCTACATGCCTTAATACTGACTATAAGGAATATGACTGCAGACTGTATACTGGCTACAGGCAGCAATGCTTATTACAAGCCATATACTGTACCTACAGGCCAATAACATTATTTACAGGCCATATACTGTGACTGCAGTTTGTACATTGTCTACAGGCCAAAATACGGATTTCAGGCCATATAATGGTACTACAGGTCTAATACTGTCTACAGGCCATATACTGTGACTGCAGGATGTATGTTCTGAATACAGGTCTTATGTTATCTACAGGGCAACCAGGAGAGGTCGACGAGAAAAAGAAAAAAAGGGCGCACCAGCCTAGTGCATTATCCTTTGGATATGTTTTATTAAAAATAGATAAAAAGAAAATACTGTATATACTCGAGTATAAGCCGACCCGAATATAAGCCGAGGCACCTAATTTTACCACAAAAAACTGGGAAAACGTATTGACTCGAGTATAAGCCTAGGGTGTCCATCTGCATGCCTCACTGTGCCTCACTTTGCCTCACTGTGTCCATGACTAGACTGAGGTTTAACATGGGAGTCTATGGAAGGGGTGCCCGGTTTGAAAAATCGGTGCTCCCTGGCCGTAGGTTCCCCAGACAACAAACTTTGCACACTTATAGAGGAAAAATGGGGCTACATGTGTGCCAAGTTTTAGGTCCAGGGGTCCTACGACCGGCCGGTACCGGGTCCCCAAAGTCACCAGAGAAATTACCGTTTAACATGGGAGTCTATGGAAAAAAATCGGTGCTCCCCGGCCGTAGGTCCCCTAGACAACAAATTTGTAGAGAAAGAGTGGGGCTACATGTGTGCCAAGTTTGGGGTCCAGGGGACCTACAGCCGGCCGGTAGCGGGTCCCCAAAGTCCGGGAGATCAGGCGCAAAAAGGTGACTCGAGTATAAGCCGAGGGGGGCATTTTCAGCACAAAAAAATGTGCTGAAAAACTCGGCTTATACTCGAGTATATACAGTACTCACAAACGTAGGTGAATGGCTCACAATGTAAATAGTCTCCAAAGTAGCAGGTGGTCACAGAGAAAATGACATGGGTCACTGCGGGCTGACGCGTTTCGAAGGATTACCTTCTTCCTCAGAGCCCAGCAGTATTGCCTCCCTCAGCTGTCCATGTATATACTCATATACACCGTCAATCAAACAGACAAGAACCCTCCCACTTCTGTGGGCGGCCTATGGACAAAGGATAACGCCCACTGAAGGGTAATAGCATGACCCTTACTAAAAACTAATGTAGCGGCCTCACCCCAACTCCTTTGTCTAGGGGTATGTCACACGACAGGGTGATATGCGCTATGGCCCATGTCCTCCCCATAGCTGTGGGTGAGGTGAAGGCCAGCACCAGATATTTCCTCGGGCCTATGTGTTCTGTTATAGAATACAGTCCTGCTGCGCCAACACTTCCCTTTGCTCCCATTAACCAGAGTTCCACACACCGATCACAGTCCAACTCTTGCTTTATTGTACATCTCACAATAAACAGTGCTTCAGTAGCCAACTGGTTGCGACTTGATAACATTTTGATACGGGGGGTGAGCAGGTCGAGGCACTATCCTGGTTATTAACTAAACCACTGCGATCTCGCCAGCGGTTACTATAGCATTCAGCTAGAAAGGACTTAGAATCTGGGAGTCTCTACCAGCGACTCAAGAGAACATAGATAGGGGCCGCAGCGCAGCGAAGGTACTCCTATCAGGGGAAGATGTCCCTCCAAGGGAGTTACCAGAGGCCCATCCCTCACTGGGTTGATGCTGCTCCAGACTCTCCGGACGGGTAACCTCCCCGGCCTCCTCGCCTCAGACATGGGCTCCATCCACCTCAGGGACCCTCGGACGTCTCCACCCTCGCGGGATCCAGTCGAAGTCACTGGACCCCAGGCCTCCTAGTTCAGTACCTCACCCCAGGCTGAAGGTGCCTGGGATGGACTCCGACTCCATTCCGGTCAGGCCTAGGGCACCTGAGCCGGAATCCAGAACCGCCCGCACCCAGGCCTAAGGTGCCTGGGCGCGTGAAGAAGATCCTCCAGAAGAACCTCGTGGCTAGGGCGTCTCCCCCTTTTATCTCTTCCCATCGACACCACAGCGGGTTCCCCGCCCTTGCCGTACCATCTCCGGAAAGGGACAAAAAGGGTAGCACTATCATGGCAAAATCTACCTTGAGCCTCCAGGTACCCCGCCACCCAGAGGCCAAGGAGATTATTACACCATCCAATCCTCCACGAACACAAGGGGTCCACTATTCCTATACTTACACACCTGGGTGTCCCACATAAATTTAGAGACCCCGCTACACTAACAAATGATACAACTGTTTAATAATAATTAATTTGTTGTTGGTATGGATAGATAGCTCCTCTGGCAAGTAAGGATACAAAGATAAATCAGAGTATGCTGGCAATGCTGGTAGACAGGAGAACATTACCAAGCAGACACTACATTATGAATGCACAAAGGGCTAGTAAGCACACAGAAACAGACCTCATCTGGTGCCATGGATCTAACAGCCATCAGTAAGACTGGCTATTTTCTGGTGGCATTTTGTGCCACTGTGGCATCGCCTGTGAGTCCTCTTGTGGGAGGTTATTGTGGGGATCCGGTCCCCCTCTTGCTCCACAATGTGACTAGATGAGGTCTGTAATTAATTTTTTATTTATTTATTTTTATATTATTATTTTTTATCAGCCCTGTTGGGGAGAGGGGCTTTGGTGAGATAACATGGGTCTAAATAGAACCCTAAAAAAAGAAAGAAAACAGGAGGGCGCACCGACCTAGTGTATTACCACTTACAGGTTTATTAAAATGTAAATAAAAAACAATAGTCCTACTCACAGACAAAGCTTAAATACAAGCTTATCGGACAAGATGGCTGGAAATCTTGGCATTCACCGACAGGACTTGACAACAGGGAGGGTCGGACGATACCCCAAAAACATCCAGATGGCTTACGTTTCAGGGGCGCACCCCTTTCATCAGAGCCTAAATGGTCCGGACAGCGGCTCCTGTCCATTCATAAACTGAAGCATCTTAAACACAGTTTACTCTGCTCAGTTATGGATGGACAGAGTCAGTAATCACTGACTCTGTGCATTCAGAAAAGGAAGGAGCCGGTAAATAACAGATTTCCTCCGCTCTCCATCCTGACAGATCCAGGACAGGGGGGACCAGAGGAGGACACAGGGGGACCGAAGGAGCACAGAGGACACAGAGGGGAACCGGAGGAGAATGGAGGACACGGAGGGGGACCGGAGGAGAACGGAGGACATGGAGGGGGACCGGTGGAGCACAGAGAGGAGGACCGGAGGAGCACACGGAGAAGGACACAGGGGACAGTCAGGGATGATCCGTGCGGCGGTGGGGGGAGTTACAAGCACCGATCTCCCTGTATAGATTTCAATAAAGCAGCTGAAAGCTGTGGAGGGGGGGGGGGAAAGCGGCTGTCGGCTGCTTTATTGAAATCTATACAGGGAGATCGGTGCTTGTAACTCCCCTCCACCGCCGTACCGATCATTCCTAACTGTCCAGGTATTGGGTCAAGCTTTAGACCATTTGAAGGAGTACAAAAACCGATACCGATACTAGTATCGACATTGGTGAAGCCCTAATTTTAACCCTTTTCCCAGCCTGGGCCAGCCACTGATTCACTATAACTAAACAAAGTTCAAAATGCCTACATGTTCTGTCTTCCTAAAACAAGAAATTCCTCATTGAAGTAATTTAAAAGAAGTTAGGAGGGGAATTAAAAGAAACAGAGAGGGCGAATCTCCTCAGTGGGGATACATACAGCAATAAAAAGCTGACAGGATTGCTAACTCTTCCCTACTCCAACCAAAACTGAAAAAAAAATTATACATTTTTGTTGGGCTTTGGAAACACTTTAAAGCCGAATTCCAAACAGATGAAAAAAGATACAAATAATGAAGCTTTGTATTCATTAATACATCATTAAAAGTGTTTTTTTTTAATTAAAGCACTGTAAGTACCTGAATTAAAAAAAGAAAAAATATCAGTTGCTCCCCAATTAGCTCTCCTTGCAGTGTTTTAACAATTTAAGGAATGTCTTCAACCCAAAATCAACCTTCCTTCAAGGGTTTCACCACTTCTGGCTTGCTCAGAAGAATAAGGGAAGGAACTCTGGTTTTTGGTTGAAAACATTACTTTGCAGTCAATTCACTGATTATTAAAAACACTGCAAGAAAAGCTAATTGGAGAACGACTGATATTTTTTCCTATTTTTAATAAAGAATAGAGATGGACTGTGATGGCCGGCACCCAGGTTGTCCATGTGCAGGAGAGGCCAGAGCTATTGGATCTGTGTGTGTAACTGAATTTAAACTTCAGTTGTACTGTACCAGCAATAGGAATCACGCACAGCAAGATGCAAAGTTCTTGCTTTATTAAAATAGCCAGCAGGAACACGTTCTATTCTGACATGTTTTGCACTAGGCACAGCACTTTCTCAAAGTAATTGAATTTGACTTGTTATCAGCCTTTTGTAGTCTAGTTTACAGCTGGGCTCAGAGAGAAAGAACAAGAAGCAGCAAAAGGAGCCAGCCAGATGTTTTGTAGTGCAAGGGGCTTGCTCATAGGAGGGGACAGTAAAGTGACAGAGAGTTAAACTCAGTAGTATACTGCTTCACTTTTCACTATCCAGTCTATGGCTAGGGGCAGGGAGGAGACTTGTAACTGTTACTAAACTACAGAAAATAAATAGATGGCCATAACTACAAATCCTTTGTCAGGTAAAACAGCTTAGCTCTAAGTGGATCATAATCCTGCTCTGTAAAGATCCTACAACTCATCCACCAACCCCCAATACACACAAATCAAGCAATTGAAGAATTGTTCAGTCATTTCTTTTAGTCATAGGCCTCATTCACATGGTTGTACTATAGCATGCGCCCATTTAAGGGCCGTGTTTGCCTGCATGTGGATGCACAGGTGTTCCATGATTCCCTGTGCAGGCAGTCCCATTCATGTCAACTAGGATGCAGCATCCCAATTTGACAGCCGTGTGGGTGAGGGTGTGTGGCCCCAATTGCAGACAGTGAGCATTAGGGGCTGTGCAACTACACCCAAACAGCCGTCAGATTGGGAGTAGCAGCTGTGCCTGTGCAGTCACTGAATCCCAATTGACATGAATGGGACTGCTTTAACAGGGATGCATGGAAAACCTGTGCATGCCTATGCTATAGTATACCAGACATCCCAAGTCTCCCGTGAGGTGCGGGAGTCTCCCGCATTTGGGCTGAGGCTCTCTGACAACTGTGAGTGCCATGCGATATCCAGGCTGCAAGGGCAATCCTGGGCGGCAGTGGGTTCAAAGCTGGGAATGATCAGTGTGCCGGGAGGGACAGCTGTGAGACGCTTCTCCTCCTCTCCTCCCCGCGGCTGTCAGCTAACAAGCTATAGAGGGAGATCACAGCTGTCCCTCCCACCGCAACAATCATTCACGGCTGCTTCCTGTGTGCTCCTCCGTCCGCTTCTTCGGCCCCCTGTCTTCCTTCTCTGACCCCTTCCGTGTCCACCTCCGCCCCCCTGTATTCTCCTCCGGTCCCCTATCCTTTTTATCCCCCGTGTTCGATTCTGGTCCCCTATTCTCTTTATCCCCTCCGTGTTCTCCTCTGGTCCCCTGTCTCTTCCTCCTCCGGCCCTCTTCGTCCCCCGCACCCGGCTTCCCTCCTCTCCTCTCTATCCGGCTGCTGGTAAAAAAATTATAAGAAATTTAATTGTAAAAAAATAAATAAAATAAAAAACTACTGACACCACTCCCCCCTTCCGTACCAACACTGTCCACTGCCCAAACCCCCTCCCCCGAAAAAGCAATGTGAAAATAATTAAAAACAAATTAAATTGTAAAAAAATCAATACGGAAAAGAAAAGAAAAAAAAAAAAACTACTGACACCATCCACTGCCTTAATGACACTGTCCACTGTCCCATACCTCCACCCCTTTCCCCAGAAGCACTGTGAAACAAATATAGAAAAAGTTATTTAAAAAAAATTATAAACAACAAATTTGTAAAAAATAATAGATAAAATAATAAAAACAAAAAACTACTGTCACCGTCCACTGCTCTGCTGACACTTTCCACTACACCCCCCCCCCCCATCATAAAGGGGAGGTGGAGTTTGTTCTGCCTCTTTTGGCCACCCCCTCTCCTAGCAAGAGGATCTCTGTGCTGAACTGCTGTATGCACAAGACCTGAAGCCTGGGCCTTGTGCTCTTTTCCAAAGAGCCCCTCTGCCAGCCTAGCAGAGCCTTAGAGACATCTTCTCCTCCTTGCTGCAGTACACCAGAAGGATTGAAGACTTGGATGTCGGTGGATTCCTGTTCCCAGACGAATCGGCGGAGGAAAAGGACTTGGACTTGTCCGGGTGGTGAGAGCTGTTTAGACAGATACTTTATCTTTACTATTCGTTGGGATTACAAAGTTGTTCTTCAAGTGCACCACCGAAAGATTGCTAGCGAATATTGTTTCACTGAACTTCCATTTAGATCAGTCAGGCCTGACTGCATAGGTAGACATTGCTGGGTGTTAGTCTACCCATGAGGGGAAGTAGCTGTAAAAGGGCAGCGCTAGAGTTGCATAGTAATACCTTATTATTCTGATTACTCTGTTTATCTTTATTACTGTTTATTGCAGGGATCTGCAACTTGTTATACTGTTGTTTATTACTTGCCCATTAGCCTCAGTAAAATATCTGGGTCAAGTACATTGGTGTCAGTTTCACTTACTTTAATAGAAGTTTTAAAGTATATCACTGTGTGTGTTTGCCATAGGACTGCGTCACCTAGAGTTGCGGTCACGCGGTCCTATCTCCCCTTACTAGCTGTGCCACGGGAGGGTAGAGCCGATTGCCAGGGGTTGACAGCGGTGCACTACAGGGCCCAAAACAAAACCAGCGGCTCTCTTAACTGGGGGTAGCGCTACACGTGGGGGCTGGAGTCCGGGATCCTTATACGTTGCACGCTGCAATCAAGCCGGTCAGAAGTACCAGCATGGACCCGCTAGCAATGTCACAGTGGTGCGCAGCGATTGGCGCCGATCCAACCGCGGCGGTAGTCATTGTACTCCCGGGGGAAAGATGGAAGGAAGAGGAGATAAAACAGCTTGTATTGTTACTGTCTCCGAGCCACAAAGCATGGGTGATGGATTTTAGGCCAGATCCAGTGATCTCGTTTACATACGCACTGGTAGAATGGAAAAACAAAATCCCAGAGCATTTTAAAAGTCAGAGTATACAAGCCATAGATGTTCGGCCGTAATGACTGAGCGATACAAAGGCTGCCGGAAAGATTGGACTCTGGGTCGGCACATACATGCGAATTGGGTCATGATCTGCAGCAAAGACAGAGACGTGCAGTTCCCCTTTGGGCGTATAGGTGGTGCTGTCACCAATACCCGGGGTTGAACCACAGGCGATGGAGTAGGTATTGGATGTCCACTCTCGGCTGCCGTTGGTGAGCGGTTCTGGTCTGCTGTGCATGCCGGGAGAGGATATATAAGGGGCAGACGCCATTACATGGGAAGCCAATTCCCGGGGCCCATGCCCGGAAGACAATTCCCACAACCCACTGCCCGGAGGGAGCTACCCCTCAGAGGGGGGTGCGCCCCATCTTGATCGAGGAGTCTCGGGCACCTTCAGCCCGAGGCTACAGAGTTCCAGGTAGGCCCAGTACCTTTAGCTGGGTCTACAACTGAAGAGGAGTCCCAAGGGAACCCGCGTGACGGTAACCGATCTGACACGGAGGAAACCAGGAGAGGATCGATCCCATAACAAGAGGGCGAGTAATAAAGTATTGCTGACTCGGGAAAGGCCTGGTGACTTGTCGGAGGGAAGGATTCCTCACTTCGCAGACTGCCTCTGCGGAGTGTTGAAAAGTTCAGGAGGGATCTCCTTGACTTGGTCCTTGGAGGGGTCCTTGGAGGGGACTGAGTCATTGTTCCAGCATCACGCCGGCTGCTAGTGCTATTGAGTGACTATCCGGGTGAGCTGGACCAAGTGGCGACGAAGCCAAGAGTGTGCCTGAATCCACTTCTATCTGCTAACCCTTTCTCACTTCAACTCTCTGGTTCCTGAAAGCAAGATAAAATAAACTCACATTGGAGTTGATATGTTGTGTGGACATTGACCTCATTTGGGAAAGATAAAGACTCGCCTCTATAAACATATAGGGGAGAACCAGAAGAAGGAAGCAACTCGCTGAGGGACCCAAGTATGTAATACCGCCTGACCTTTATAATCTAGAGGACACTGGCATGTGGCATGGTGTGTCTTATCCCCCTACTTGAGAAGGTAAGAGGGGGAAAAGGATCCGTGTGCTACATAGTATTATGTGTATCAAGATGGACGGTATATATGTTTGAATACGATTGGAGTGTATTAATATTTGGATTACCCTTGGGGGTTTCCTCCATTATTCAGAATGATTTGTTTCACATATAAGTTAATATAACTATAGGTGTGCTGCATTTTTATAGGAGCGCTGATATAGGAGGGGCTCTGATCTCATGGAGGCTCTCTAGGGGGTGGGTCACTGATATAAGGGGACTCTAATTGGGGTCTCTATGGGGGGCTCCTGTATTATGAAGCAAGTGCACGGACCCCTGTATCATCGGGGGGGGGGTGACACTGACCCCTGTATACAGACAGTCTTCCAAAGCACAAATAGTGTCTTTCTACAGCAAATAATTTGTAAAGTTGCGACAATTAACTGCATTTGAATAGAAATGTTATTTAATCACAAAATACAGTATATGCATAGTGTATACTACACACAATTTTTTATTTTTTTTGCTGTGTGCCGCTTAAGTGTTCAGGTTTTGTTATAAGAAAAGGAGTCAACCCCAGTGGATGTTCTCTAATAGTTGACATCTACTTTCAGTATGCTTTTGCCAATATTTCCCCACAATCTAATACACGATATTTGGCCATATACTGTCTATATGATATATTACTGACTACAGGGAATAATATTGTGACAACAGGCCGTATAATGTGACTACAGGTTGTATACTGTCTACAGGTCATACACTATAACTACAGGGTGTATACTGTCTACAGGTCATACACTATAACTACAGGGTGTATACTGTCTACAGGTCAAACACTATAACTACAGGTTGTATACTGTCTACAGGTCATACACTATAACTACAGGGTGTATACTGTCTACAGGTCAAACACTATAACTACAGGTTGTATACTGTCTACAGGTCATACACTATAACTACAGGTTGTATACTGTCTACAGGTCATACACTATAACTACAGGTTGTATACTGTCTCCAGGTCATACACTATAACTACAGGGTGTATACTGTCTACAGGGCATAATACTGATTACAAGCCATATAAGTATCTCACAAAAGTGAGTACACCCATCACATTTTTGTAAATATTTTCTTATATGTTTTCATGTGACAACACTGAAGAAATGACACTTTGTTACAATGTAAAGTAGTGAGTGTACAGCTTGTATAACTGTGTAAATTTGCTGTCCCCTCAAAATAACTCCACACACAGTCAATAATGTCTAAACTGCTGGCAACAAAAGTGAATACACCCCTAAGTGAAAATGTCCAAATTGGGCCCAATTAGTCATTTTTCCTCCCCGGTGTTATGAGACTTGTTAGTGGTACAAGGTCTCAGGTGTGAATGGGGAGCAGGTGTGTTAAATTTGGTGTTATCGCTCTCACTCTCTCATACTGGTCACTGGAAGTTCAACATTGCACCCCATGGCAAAGAACTCTCTGAGGATCTGAAAAAAAGGAATTGTTGCTCTACATAAAGATGGCCTGGGCTATAAGAAGATTGCCAAGACCCTGAAACTGAGCTGCAGCACGTTGACCAAGACCATACAGCGCTTTAACAGGACAGGTTCCACTCAGAACAGGCCTCGCCATGGTTGACCAAAGAAGTTGAGTGCACATGTACAGCGTCATAGCCATAGGTTGTCTTTGGGAAATAGACGTATGAGTGCTGCCAGCATTGCTGCAGAGGTTGAAGGGGTGGAGGGGGTCAGCCTGTCAGTGCTCAGACCATACGCCGCACACTGCATCAAATTGGTCTGCATAGCTGTCGTCCCAGAAGGAAGCCTCTTCTAAAGATGGTGCACACGAAAGCTCACAAACAGTTTGCTGAATACAAGCAGACTAAGGACATGATTACTGGAACCATGTCCTGTGGTCTGATGAGACCAAGATAAACTTAATTGGTTCAGATGGTGTCAAGCGTGTGTGGCAGCAACCAGGTGAGGAGTACAAAGACAAGTGTGTCTTGCCTACAGTCAAGCATGGTGGTGGGAGTGTCATGGTCTGGGGCTGCATGAGTGCTGCCGGCACTGGGGAGCTACAGTTTATTGAGGGAACCATGAATGCCAACATGTACTGTGACATACTGAAGCAGAGCATGGCCCCCTCCCTTCGGAGACTGGGCCGCAGAGCAGTATTCCAACATGAGAACGAACCCAAACACACCTCCAAGATGACCACTGCCTTGCTAAAGAAGCTGAAGGTAAAGGTATTGGACTGGCCAAGCATATCTCCAGACCTAAACCCTATTGAGCATCTGTGGGGCATCCTCAAATGGAAGGTGGAGGAGCGCAAGGTCTCTAACATCCACCAGGTCCGTGATATCGTCATGGAGGAGTAGAAGAGGACTCAGTGGCAACCTGTGAAGCTCTGGTGAACCCCATGCTCAAGAGAGTTAAGGCAGTGCTGGAAAATAATGATATCCACACAAAATATTGACACTTTGGGCCCAATTTGGAAATTTTCACTTAGGGGTGTACTCACTTTTGTTGCCAGCGGTTTAGACATTAATGGCTGTGTGTTGAGTTATTTTGAGGGGACAGCAAATTTACACTGTTATACAAGCTGTACACTCACTACTTTACATTGTAGCAAAGTGTCAATTTTTCAGTGTTGTCACTAGGGGTGCAACGGATCAAAAAACTTACGGATCGGATCAATCCTCGGATCAGAGTCACGGATCGGATCATTTTTTGGATCAGCAAAAAAAATAAAAATAAACATAAGTTTTGTCTTTTTGTTTATTAACACTTTTAAATTACTTGAAAATATATAAAATCAAGTTAAAGTGCACAAGGCATAATATCTTCTTTTTAACATAATGAGAAACAACTTAAAGTGCAACATAAAAAGGCATATCTCCTTCCTTTAAACATGGACCAATGGGCAATGAGCCAAAAACAACTTAAAGTGCAACATAAAAAGGCACATCTCCTTCCTTGAAACATGGATAGCGAAAGCCTTGTATTGTCCACATCATCAAAGAAGAATAAAAGAAAGAAAGCAAAGCATTCCTGAGCTTATAATTTTAAATTCTTTTTCAAAAAGACAAGGATGTCTACATTGACAGTCACTATGTCCCCTGCTGTTGAGAACACTCTCTCGGAAGGAACTGAAGAGCCTGGCACAGCGAGATAGCATCTTGCCATCTTGACAATATGAGGGTATTTACACTCATTGCTTTTCCACCATGCCAGTGGATCACCATCCACTGTAATGCCGCTTGCTGCCAGCAGGTAGGATGCCACTTTGATGATGTCAGCAGGAGTCTTGTTGTCTTTGCTGGCAAAGGTCTCTCCAAAAAGCTCTGCCATCGCCGACTTCTTTTGTGGAGGAGAAGAGGAGTCCAAGTTTGCTCTTGTTGGCTTTGCAGCTTGACCCTGCAGAAAAAAAATTGTTTATTAATTAAACCTATTATTTATTTTCATGTTTCACAGACATGAAAAATGTGGCAATATTATTGCCACATTTTTCATGTCTATGAAACATGAAAATAATAACATTTACCGTATATACTCGAATATAAGCCGAGTTTTTCAGCACATTTTTTTGTGCTGAAAATGCCCCCCTCGGCTTATACTCGAGTCACCTTTTTGCGCCTGATCTCCTGAACTTTGGGGAGCCGGTACTGTCCGGCCGTAGGTCTCCTGGACCCCAAGCTTGGCACACATGTAGCCCCACTCCTCCTCTACAAGTGTGCAAAGGTTGTTGTCCGGGAGACCTACGGCCGGGTAGCACCGATTTTTCAAATCCGGGCACCCCTTCCATAGACTCCCATGTTAAACATCAGTCTAGTCATGGGCACAGTGAGGCATGGACACAGTGGGGCATGGGCACAGTGAGGCATGGGCACAGTGAGGCATGCACATGGACACAGTGAGGCACAGTGAGGCATGCAGATGGACACAGTGAGGCAAAGTGAGGCATGCAGATGGACACCCTAGGCTTATACTCGAGTCAATACATTTTCCCATTTTTTTGTGGTAAAATTAGGTACCTCGGCTTATATTCGGGTCGGCTTATACTCGAGTATATACGGGTAATAAAAGCCATTATTACGAAAATAAAAAATGTATTTATATTTAAATTTATCATTTTTAAATAATATTCTTTTTCTTTACCTCATCACAGTCTTCAGTGCCCAGACTGCTCACAATCTCAGTGGTGAGGGCACTGTATGTCCTCTGGCGTAGGGCAGGGTCCATGTGAGACAGAGACTTGAACCTCTGATGCAGGGCAGTAGATCTGTGAAGGTAGTCCTGTAGTGTAGGGGGTGAAGTGTATCTGGGCTGCAGGTCCTCTCTAATGGCAGTCTTGACATCTCGAGTGATGGTGCCATCTTCCACACTTGGAGCCATGGATTGTAGAATCCTTGTTTTCAGCGGCAGGATCATCGACACAGATGGTGAACTTTCAGTGCTCAGCAGAGATGTAACAGTTTTGAGGGGTTTAAGCACCTGGAGGACCTCCTCTGCCACTCTCACATCTTCATCAGACAGGGTAATGATGTCTTTGACAATTTTCTTCAAGGTCTTGTCGGTCAATGCAGAGTATATAGCTGCCTGCTGCTCCAGATAACGCTCCAGCATATCATAAGTGGAGTTCCACCTTGTTGGGACATCATGTATAAGCTTATGAATATGCAGCTTTAGCATTTCTTGCTTTGTCTTAAGCACATGAGCACCTTCCTGATCCTCCCAAGGAGGCGGTCCATCCGATTGACTGAGATTCCCTTCTGTGATGCCAAATTCACTACATGTACAAAGCACCCTATCTGTGGGCCCAGTCCTGCCTCATTTACTGCATTTATTTGATTTTTTGCATTATCAGTTGTGACTGAAATATTAGTACTGGGCCTCTTTATCTTCCATTCCTCCACTGCTTGCGTTTGTACCTGCGCAAGATGAGTGCTTGTGTGACTCTCGTAGAGGGGGCGTGTCTGCAGCACCGGACTTCTCATCTCCCAGTCTGCTGTGATGAAGTGAGCGATTATCATCACATAGCTCTCCGTTCCCCTGGAGGTCCACCCGTCTGTCGTGAGCGCAACAGAGGATGCTCGGGATAGTTCACCCACAACTTTTTTCTTCTCCTGCTCATAAAGATCTGGAACATCGGGGTGATGTCGCTTCAAATGCGTGGCCATGCTTGATGTGTTTCCAGTGTCATATGGCTTTCTTGTGCCACAGTGCCTACACACCGTCACGGTTTTATCCACTAACCTCTTTCCTTCATCATCATATTTGACAGGGAAGCCAAAATGCTCCCATACAGGGGATTTAAATGATGCGGGCGGTCAAGCTCCTCCGTTCCTCCGCTCGCCATGATCACACTGTGTGTGTGTGGACTGATTCCTTCCCAAAAGTAGAGGCAGGATGTGAAGGCGCCGAACCTGGAGGACGTTCCAGGGGAGGACGGAACACTGGGCATAGTGGGCAGTCAGTCGCCCGACTCACCAGTCAGGGAAGGCAGGGGAGCTCACCTGGAAAAAAGAAAATAAACTGCGCTAAGACCTAGAAGCGATCTTGTGCGGCCGACTACAAAAATAGACTAAAACTCAGTGGAAGCAATTCTTCTTGGAAAACCCGCATACAGCGAAAAAAAAAATATAGAAAAAATAGGATCGCGCTAAACGTAATATTACAATAGTGAATGAGTCCGACCGACGTAAACGTAAACACATGAATTGACAAGAACACCAAAAATATTAAAAATAATTTGAAAAATATATGGATAATTTAAAAGTCAATTTGGATAAATGTGCAAAATGCAATTAATTGAATTTGCAAAAACTTGTGAAAATTCCACCACCATATAGTGCCCACTGTAATATCCACAATCTCCCCACTGTAATATCCACAATCTCCCCCACTGCTGTAATATCCACGTCATCTCCCCCACTGTAATATCCACGTCATCTCCCCCACTGTAATATCCACGTCATCCCATTCCCCCCCCCCACTGTAATATCCACATCCACGTCATCTCCCCCACTGCTGTAATATCCACGTCATCTCCCCCACTGTAATATCCACATCATCTCCCCCACTGTAATATCCACGTCATCTCCCCCACTGTAATATCCACGTCATCCCATCCCCCCCCCCCACTGTAATATCCACAATCTCCCCCACTGCTGTAATATCCACGTCATCTCCCCCACTGTAATATCTCCACGTCATCTCCCCCACTGTAATATCCCCGTCATCCCATTCCCCCCCACTGTAATATCCACGTCCTCTCCCCCCCTGGCCACTGTAATATCCACGTCATCTCCCCCATTTACTGTAATATCCACAATCTCCCCCACTTTCTGTAATATCCACAATCTCCCCCACTGTAATATCCATGTCACCCCCCCCCCCCCACTGTAATATCCATAATCTCCCCCACTTACTGTAATATCCACAATCTCCCCTACTGCTGTAATATCCACGCCATCTCCCCCACTGTAATATCCAAGTCATCCCCCCCACTGTAATATCCACGATGACCCCCACATGGCACTTACTGTAATATCCACAATCTCCCCCACATGGCACTTACTGTAATATCCACAATTTCTCCTGGCCAGATCAGACCCACGAGCAGTGAGGGTGAGGGCGGGGTGATGACGTCAGCGCGCAACTCGGCAGCTGCCACCGCCGGGTGTACCAAGATGGCAGCGGCTCCGGAACTAGGCCGAAGCCACGGCCTTTCCTAAGGCCGAGGCCACGGATCGCGGTGTGTGCCAATGCGAGCGGAGTGACCCGTTCGGATCACGGATCGTCACCGATCCGTTGCACCACTAGTTGTCACATGAAAAGATATAATTAAATATTTACAAAAATGTGAGGGGTGTACCCACTTTTGTGAGATACTGTAATGTTACTACATGTCTCATATACTTCAGTTAACAAAATGAAGCTCTCTAAATTGCCTGATGAAGCATACCTGAATAAGTCACACAAATTTCCAGATCCTGGCATTTATATAGTTTATGAAAAGTGAATGAGATAATGTTTGCTCAGAATTACTAAGCATAGCGTGTGATACAGGTTCATTGTTAAGAAGTGGTCTCTTTGGATTGCAAAGCTTCACTAGCAGGAATGAGTGAGCAGTCTTGGTATTGTTGATTATTTTACTATTTTATTTTCTTCCAAATATGCTCCACTACTCACCCAATATCTGCCTAACCTTTTTTATCTTCATTTTAGACACCAGTTTGATATTCCTGCTAAGAATTAAATAATAGTTCTTTAAGGGCAGTAAAAAAAGGAGTTTTGATATTACAGAAAAATGGTCTACAACCAATAACTTATGTTATATTTATACCCGTTATCACTTCTGTGTTATACCACAAGGTGGCAGAATTTAGTCTAATATGGATAAAGGGATGTTCTATATTCTGCAGACTCATCATGTTTTCTTTAGAAAAACATGTAACCTGCCTTTTGCTTACGTCTTAAAGCTGGATACACCCTATACAATTTTTTTTTGATTTTTTGGGTTTAGATTTACCAACACAATATAATAGGAGGTCAAACCTAAATACTTTCAATTTGGATGTAATCAGGCAGGCCCTTGCACTACATAATTGAAGGTAAATCTAAAGGAAATCAAACAACAAAAGTTGTGTAGTGTGTATCCAGCTTAAGACTTATAAAGAACACAAAGAACTATGCACACTACATATCTTGTCAATGCAGAGAAAACAACCTACTGCCGTAGTCTGAGTTCAGGACTACAGAACATGAGTTGATACATAATCTACCTGCCTCGGCTTGCTGATTGCCCAGGGGCCAGGTCAAATCTCTAGCTACCCAAGAAAAAAGTATGTTTTGTAAGGGCTGTTGCACTTTGCAAGGGAATTTGCCCCAGAGCTTAGGCTGCTTTCACACTGAGGCGCTTTCCAGGCGCTATAGCGCTAAAAATAGCACCTGCAAAGCGCCTTGAAAGAGCCTTTCCTCTCCCTCCAATGTGAAAGCCTGAGGGCTTTCACACTGAAACGGTGCACTGGCAGGACGGTAAAAAAAAAGTCCTGCTAGCCGCATCTTTGCAGCACTGTAGGAACGGTGTGTATACCGCTCCTAATGTGTCCCTACACATTGAAATCAGCGGCGGTGCTTTTTCGGCCACTAGCGGGGGTTAAAAGCGCCCCCTAGCAGCCGAAAAGCGCAGCAAAAACGACGGTAAATCGCCACTAAAAATTGCGCCTATTGCTGCTCAGTGTGAAATCAGCCTTAGTGAATGAAGCTAAGCTAAGCAAAAATACTGTTATTTTTATTTTCCTTGCACATGATTGGGTATTCCTTGCAAAGTGCACAACATTTAAATCTAGATCCCTTGCAAAGTGCAACTTTTCATGCAAAATAACCAGCCTATTTGCCTTTAGTAAATCAACCCCATGACGTAACTAAAAACTGCAGGGGACCAAGTGGAAATAGAAATAGTTAATTCCTCAATTCTTATTAAAAATACTGAAGGGACATGTTTTATAGCGCCACGTGTGTTAAATGCATTTTCCAGAGCACATGTTTCCTGTAAGTACTGTGGTGTAAGACCCCATACACACTATACAACTTTTGTTGTCTTATTTCCTTTAGATTTACCAAAACCATGTAGTGAAAGGGCCAGCCTGATTGCATACAAACTGAAACTCTAATGTCACGTACATGCGACCGTTTTTAATGTCATTGAAAAAAATTGCATTTTTCTCGACGTGATTCTTCTCAAGCCTGCCTTGCCTACACACTATCGTGGAAAAAATGCTCGAGTAAAGCGCGGTGACGTACAACACGTACGACGGCACTACTATAAAGGGGAAGTTCCATTCGGATGGCGCCACCCTTCATGTTAGTAAAGTTTGTTGAGTGACGATTTGTGCTTTTCAGCCTCATGCTTTTCAGTCTGTTACAGCGTGACGAATGTGCTATCTCCATTACGAATGCTAGTTTTACCAGAACGAGCGCTTCCGTCTCATACTTGATTCTGAGAATGCGCATTTTTTTTTCACGTCGTTAAAGCCCACATAAGGCCGTTTTTCATGACGAGAAAAACGATGATGTAAAAAACAACGTGAAAAATTAGAGCATGTTCCAATTTTTTCATGGCCGTTTTTCACGTCGTGAAAAATGCTCTGAAGCCCACACACGATCATTTTTAATTACCATTTAAATTTTTTTTATTTTTCTCGTCATTAAAAATGGTCGTGTGTACACGGCATAAAGGTCTGACCTCATATTATATGATTTTGGTAAATCTGAAGGAAAAAAAATCTACAAAAAATTGTATAGTATGTATCCAACTTTAAGCCTCATACACACGATCAGATTTTCAGACGACCGAACGTCCGTTTCTTTGTTGTATGCTAGTCTCATGTCGAAAGTGGGTTACTCACCATACGAAAATTCTCGTACGACAGAATACAACGTCAGAAGTGACGTAATGTGTTGACTAGTTTTATATGTATTCTTTTGTTTCTGAGCATGCATAGTCTTCCGCTTATGATTTTTTTCGTATGAAAACCGAACTAATTAAATGAAAATCGGACGTTGAGTTCACGTCCGACACAAATGTTATAGTCTGCACATCCAGCTTTTGTCTGCCGAAAAAAACGGAATCGACTGTCGAAAGCACCGTACTAACGATCCGAAAATCGGCAGATCGTTCGTCGGATTAAATTTTACTTCTGATTTTTGTATAGTGTACTTAGTCTACCAGGATATTTTTGTAATGTAGGAGGAAACTGGAGTACCCAGAGGAAACCCATTCAAGAACAGGGAAAACATGCCAACTTCATGCAGATAGTGTTTTGGCCAGGATTTGAACCAAAGATCCCAACATCCCCTCTTTTCTACAAAGGCCTGCTTTCACCGTGTTCCTTTTTTTTTTTTTTTTTTAAATACTAATTATTAAAAAATTCTTGCATTTTAATTTACATAGTTCCACATTTATTTTGTTCCAATATTTTAACATATATATTGATATTATCATATCCATTTACTCATGCTCTTTTCATCCTTCTCATCCTATCTTATGGTCACTAGTTACTTCCCTCCTTTATTCACTTTATGCTGTATTTCCAGGTCTTCCTATATCCGTTGTTAAATGTGATCTGTTCCACTTTACCCATATCTTCTCATATTTCTGCACATTTCTCCTTTGTTCATACATTATCCTCTCAAGCGGTACAACTTAGTTTACTGCTCTCACCCATTGGTTTATAGTCGGTGGGCTTGGCTGGATTCATTTTTCCACTATTTGTTTTCGTGCCAGGAATAATACCTCTTGCAGGAATATCCTGGTATATTTACATTCTCTTTCATCTTTTATTACCCCCAACAAGCATAATTCTACTGTAGCCACCATTGGTTTATTTATAACTTTTCCTATTTTCCCAACCACCTGTTGCCAATATCTCCCTATATCTCCACAATACCACATCAAGTGGAGGAAGTCCGCTCCCCCCTGCCCACATCTTGTGCAGTTTGGGGCGGCAATCCTTCTCATCCTATACAGTCTATTCGGGGCCAGGTATGTCTGATGTATTATATTTAATTGAATTATCCTATTATTTATTGCTGGGGATACTTTGAAGTGGGAAGAGCAAATTTCATCCCATTCCTGGTCACCCATCCCTGGGATCGCCATCTGCCATTTATCCCTTGCTCCCACCCAGGGGAGGGCTGGCAGCCTTAGGCCTGGGGGGCAAGTCCAGTCAAGTGGCCCATTGAACCACCGAATAAGCGCAACCTCACCAGTGCCCATCAGCGCAGCCTCACCAGTGCCCATCAGTGCAGTCTGTTCAGTGCATGGGGATTAGAGAGGAGAGCAGCTGGATTACACAGAGCGGAGATCTTCCGCTTACCCAGCGTGGCCGATGTGATACAAAGTCCCACCTCCTGGACCAGCTCCTATGATGGACATCATCAGTGTGCTGTCTATCAAAAGAGCCAGTCAAGGAGGCAGGACTTTGTATGACAGCGGCTGCCAGGTAAGCGAGAGATCCCTGCTCTGTGTAACCTGGCGGCACTTCCCCTCCGAGGCAGCCCAATGGGCACAGCGGACCCATGGCAGGGCCGGCCCTGGGCGCCCTCCCACTGCCCTAGCACGCGGTGCACCCACCCCCGATTGGCCCTGCAAAGCAGGGACAAAACCAGGGACAGACTTGGTCCAGGGGACGTGTCCTCAGTCCGGGGACTGTCCCCGGAAACCGGTGACTTCTGGTCAACCTAGGCTAGTGGCCAGCAGGACCCACAGGTCAGTGGCCAGCAGGATCCAGAGGTTCCTGTGGGTCCTGCTGGCCATGACCAGCTCCCAGCAGGATCTACAGGCCATGGCCATCTCCCAGCAGACCCCACAGTGTTGAGGCCTATTTTTAGGTTACTGGGTGGGCACTGGCCTGGGGCAGGGTAAATAGGGTGTATGGGGGGGGGTAGATGGGATGTGGGGTTCAGCTGCAGGTGTCAGGGTCTCTCACCTTAGCGATGGCAGCTGCCCGTGCCAGCTCAGCAGGTCCTTGCATGGCCTCCTCCAATCCTGGGGGGGTGTGAAGTGATGCTCCGGTCCTGGGGTCAAGTAAACTTGTAGCCCGAGTTAGTCACATTGGTCCCGACTTCCTGGTGCGCCTTGCTGCCCTGGGGTGGACTGATAACACCCAGGACCCCCCGGATCAAATAAAGCAAGTTTCCCATGTCAGGCCCTGCCCCTGGCCCAAACATGACCCACCCCTGGCCTGCCCCTTTATTTTGCACAAAGTACAACTTCCGCTTTTTAAAAAAAAAATTAAACACTAATTAACAAAAGAGTCTAATTGGACCTGGAGGGGGGGGTCTCTTTTTAACAGTGTCCATTAGAAAGCCTCTGTTAGAGAGAGACCCCCCTCCAGGACCCATTAGAGACTGAAAAGGAGTATAATGGGACCTAGAGGGGGCCTCTTTCTAACAAAGTGTACAGTGAACACCTTCATACACTCTGGTTCTCATGGGACCCCCTCCTTGTGCCATGACTCTCACCCCCTGCCCCAACCTTTCACAAAGTAGAAATAAAATTGGTACTGTGTAATGCTCCTCTTACCTTAACTATGGGTACTGTAGCTGGCTCCCGCATCCTCTGTGGCTGGCTCCTGTGGGTGGCTGGCCGACACCCTGCTGTGGCTGGCTGGCTCCCTGGTGTGGGTGGCTGGCTGGCATCCTGCTGCGGATGGTCACCATGGCTGGTTGGCTCCTGTGAGTGGCTGGCTGAATCCCTGCTGTGGGTGGGTCACCGTGGCTGGCTGATTTCCTGGTGTGGGCCATCGTGGGTGGCTGGCACCCTGGCCCTGCTGTGGGTGGCTGGCTCCCTGCTGTGGGTGGCTTGCTCCCTGCTGTGGGTGGCTGGCCTGGCTCCCTGCTGTGGGTCAGTGGGTGGGTGGTTGGCTGGCACGGTACACCCTGCTGTGGGTGGCTGGCCTGGCTTCCTGCTGTGGCTCAGTGGGTGGGTGGCTGGCATGGTGCACTCTGCTGCAGATGGCTGGCCTGGCTTCCTGCTGTGGGTCAGTGGTTGGGTGGGTTGCTGACACAGTGCCCCCTGCTGTGGCTGACAGAGGGGGTGGGCTGACAGAGGTACGGGCGGACAGACGGGGGTGGGCTGACAGAGGGACGGGCGGACAGAGAGGGATGGGCTGACAGAGGGGGGTGGGCTGACAGAGGTACGGGCGGACAGAGGGGGGTGGGCTGACAAAGGTACGAGCGGACAGAGGGGGGTGGCTGACAGAGGGGCAGGCGGACAGAGGTGGGTGGGCTGACAGAGGGGCGGGTGGACAGAGGGGGGTGGGCTGACAGAGGGGCGGACGGACAGAGGGGGGTGGGCTGACAGAGGGGCGGGCAGACAGAGGGGGGCGGCCAGACAGAGGGGGGTGGGCTGACAGAGGGGCGGGCGGACAGAGGGGGGTGGGCTGACAGAGGGACGGGCGGACAGATGGGGGTGGGCTGACAGATACAAAAAAATACATATTTTAAAAAGTATGTCTCAGCCAAGTGTTTTGTATGTGCAGATGAACCCCAAAAAATTAATAAAGTACTGTTGTTTCCTGTCAGCTACAGAGGAAACAATTTTTAAAAATATGAAAAACAAAACTGGCTGATGAAATTGCACTGTCGCCAGAATCAATAAGACAGCTAAGAGAGTGGGCTGAAAGGAACCTCAGAAAACACACAGTGCACTAGCAAGAGAAGCGTGACTCCGGCAGCAAGTGGCTACGATGATACGATTACCCACAGACCAGCCAGCCCCGCCTGGCCGCATCCACACATGGCCAGCTCCGCCGAGCCAATTGCAGGGCGCTCGCGTGAACCCCAGAATGCCACAGCGTGCGGCCGAACATGACCCTGGTCGGCCAATCACAGGGCGCTTGTGCAGTAGACAGTAGACTACAATTCCCAGAAGCCACAGTATGCGGCCGGACGCCGCGGCCATGCCCCTGGCTGACTCTCTCACAGAAAAAAAAAATGTCAGCGGGCGAGCGCCGGCCCTTTTGCTCATAAGTTGGAACGGCCTGGGGGGAAATCTCCACCCTGCCCCCTGGCCCAGCCCGCCCCTGCTCCCACCGACTCTCTACTTATTTTATTCTGTAGTATGTGTGAGTATAGTTTGGATATCAATCCCTTTCGGCCTTGCGATCTCAGGATTCCTATAAGGGGGTATTTTGAAATTTTTATTTCCTTTCTCCCAAACTGTTCCTGCAATAGATGTCTAAGCTGCAGATACCTATAAAACTGTTTCCTATGGAGATTATATTGTTTACACAGATTTTCATATAGCACTATTATGTTGTTGTTGTAAATCTGGCCAATAGTTGTTATTTTTTTCTGTTTCCAGTATTTACTATCTTCAAATACCACTAACTGCTCAAATGATGGATTATTCCACAGGGCGGTTTCTGGGGGGATATCCTCAAATCCTGTTAATTTTTTTTGCCTCCTTCCAAACTGACCTTGCTAGTTTTAGGAGGGGGATTTTTACTCCCACCCTCCTCAGCTCTGTTGTTTCTAATCCTACCAGTAAGTCTCCTACTTGCATTTTGTTTAGCAAATACTCCTCCACTCCCGTTTCTTGTTTCTGCATTACCCAGGTTTTTAAATGTTTTAATTGCCCCGCTAGGTAGTATAAATATAAATCTGGTATTGCCAATCCAGCTGCTTTTTTTGGTCTTTGTAGTGTTTTAAATTTGAATTTGCATCTCCCATGTGCCCAGATAAACCTGGTCAGCTGGGAGTTTAACAGTTTAAATATATATTTTGGAATCCTTACCTCTACATGCTCCATAACATATAAACACTTCGGCAATATGATAGATTTAATCAATTGTATTCTACCTGCCATCGATAACGGTCGTTTTTTCCATATTCCCAATTTATTCTTTCCATATTCTACAAAGGGGTTTATATTTGCTTTTAGGGCCTCCTCTGGGTCTAGGGTGATGTTTATTCCAAGATATTTAAATGTTTAGACTATTTTCAATGGGGTCTGAGGTCCCCCCTCTTTCCCCGGCCCCAGTAACATTAGTGCTGATTTCTGCCAATTTATTCTAAGCCCTGAAAATATCCCATATGTTTCTATTATCTTCATTGCCTCCTCCAGTGATGAGTGCACTTTTTCCATATATAATATGATATCATCAGCGTATAAACCTATGTGTTTGGTCTTTCATCCCACTTTGATCCCCTTGTACTCTTTGGATTGTCTAAATCTATTGGCCAGTGCTTCTATTGCCAGGGAGAATAACTGAGGAGACATCGGGCACCCCTGTCTAGTTCCCCTGTATAGTTTTTTTTTGGTGATAGAATTCCATTTATTAATAAATTGGAACATGGTTGTTTGTACAGAATACCCACCCATTTTCTAAATCCTGCCCCAAATCCACTTTTTTTCAACACCATCTGCAGGAAGTCCCATTTTATAGCGTCAAATGCCTTGGCCGTATCCAATGAGGCCAAGGCACTCGACTCTGGAAAACACTCTCTCAATTGTACAATAAACTGGGTTCTCCTAATATTGTTTGTGGTAGATTTCCCTGGCATAAATCCTGCTTGGTCGTCCAAAACCACCGCTAAAATTACCTCTTTAAGCCTCTTTTCCAGTATTTTTGCCAATATTTTGTAATCACTGTTTAATAGTGAAATTGGTCTGTACGACGCACAATTAGTTCTATCTTTATCTGGTTTTGGTATCAGTCTTACTGTTGCCTCGTTCATAGAGGGGGGCATCTCTCCCTGGAGGAATGTCTCCCTATACATCTTGGTCAGGGTCGGGGCCATTATTTCCACATATCGCTGGTATATTTCCACTGGTATGCCATCTGGCCCGGGCGCCTTTCCCTTACCCATTGAGTTGATAGCCTCTCTTACCTCCTCTGTCTCTTTCCATTTCTTGTTTTTGTTTCTCTGTTAACTTCAAAAAATCCAAATCCTCTAGGTATTCCTCTATCTCTTCTCTTGTAGCTATCAGTGTTGATGTATACATTTTATCATAGTGTAGCGCTACCCCCAGTTAAGAGAGCCGCTGGATTTGTTTCGGGGCCCTGAACACAGCACCGCCAACCCCCGGCAATCTACTCGACCCACTCTGGCACAGTTAGTCTAAGGGTTGTTATCCTATCACAATCTAGCAATATGCACAATGATAACACACTGAGAGCGAAGTGTTAAAGTATAACTAGTTTACTTCTGTGTAAAAGGCATAGGTTAACACATAACACATATACTGTCTGCAGAGCCCTGCAATGGTAAATATAGTACACACTGAGGATGCTGGCAATTACACGCCAAATGCAGCTATTCCTATCTATGCGCCCTTGTGGCGCAGCAACAAAAAGTTCTAACTCCTGGTCAGGCCTGTTTTAGATATATCTCAGTCCCTTGGGGAACAATTTCTTTGCATGCAGCTTGAACGGTGGTGCACATATAGAAAGAAACAGTATTTGTAATCCACACGATAGGTAATAGAAGAACACTTCACCGGAGACTAAACGACCCAGTTCTGCTACTAGTTTCCGGTGGAACAACAGATAAAACTTGGTGGGCCAAGGCAGTCTCTAGGCCTAATCAGGGTAAAGTATTTTTGATGGATTTGAGCAGGTGCTCGCTCACCACTCCGGAAGCGATCCCAGTCCGGGACTTCCACCGACTGTGTCTCCGCACACAGCGTCTGCAACGGCCGGGTCCCTGGTCCAACTGATGTCAGCAACTCTGAGAAGTCGAATGCCACCCAGGCTCGCAGTGGGGTGGAAGGCTCTCTGGAAGTTGTGCAAGGCCCTGGCTTCAGGCCCTGCACTGCAGCAGATCCGCACGGGAAGACCTGTTGATAGCAGCACAGTGTCCAAACAGGCCGAGCCCAGCCTCGCCCTCCTTTTATATAGTCCCACCCATGAGTCTCTGCGGTGGCCCAATGCACCCTGGGTGCCGAACGGGGTTCTGGGTAACGTAGTCCAGGGGCCTTAAAGGAGACCCCGCAACAATAGTATCTATGGAAGCTTTCAAGAATATCCTCCGCTGTATTAACCATTTCCCCTTTCTCATTTCTCACTTCTGCAATGGCTAGTGTTGATGATTGTTGCTTTATCAGATAGTTTACAATTTTATTGGCATGGTATCTTTGCTCATAGTTTTGTTGTTTCAGCTGGGACTTCTTAAGTTTTGCTTTAACTATTAATTGATTCTCATATTGCCTTGCTGTTCCTGCCCATTTTATCTGGTTTATATTTGAGGTTTTTTATATGAACTCTGCTTCAGCTTACCTACATATCTTTGCTAATTCTTCTTCTTCCTGTCTATTAGTGTGTTTAATATATGATATTGTGGACCTTACTATCCCTCCTAAGTACAATTTAAAGGTATCCCAGGTTGTACCTTCCATTTTTCTATCCCCATGGGCTTCCAAGAATATTTCCATTTGCTCTGGTATTCGGTCGTTTAGTCCGATTTGGTTCAGTCAATAGGGTTGAATTCTGTATCCCGGGCGCCTCCCTCCAGGGCCTATCTTTAAATCAAAGACCAGTCCTGCATGGTCAGACACACCCCTAAGCGTGTATGTAGCTGATTGCACCCTTGGAATTACCTTCTCATTTCCAAGGGCCAGCTCTATTCTAGTCATGCATCCCCTTCCGGGTGCATGCCACGAATACACTCTGGCCCCAGAATTTCTAGTCCTCCAAAGATCAATCCATCCTACTTATCTTAAAAAAAATTCAAGTACCCCCGACCCCTCTCCTTATTTTTCCCAAACCTGTCCAGTTTTGGATTCAACCACATTTTGAAATCTCCCATACATATAATATGCGCATCTGGATATTCTGACATGAGTAGCATTGCTTCCTTTAATATTCCCATTGTAGCTGGGGGGGTTATATATCCCCATGATAACAAATGGGAGTGAGTGCAACAGGGCAAAGACAAAAACATATCGCCCATCTGGGTCTCTCTTAACCCTGTTTCACTCCCATGCCACCGTCCTATGTACCATGAGTGAGACCCCTCTAGAAAAGGTTGTATGACATGAGTGGCATGAGCACTGTTTCCACGGCTTTTTTAGATGATCAAGTCTGTCTTTAACCATGTGCGTTTCTTGGATACAGATTATTTTAGCCTGTAATTTTCTAATTTCATAAAAAACCTGTGTCCGTTTTATTTGTGTGCCCATACCTCTCATGTTCCATGTCAAAAAACTGAATCGACTGTCGAAAGCACCGTACTAACGATCCGAAAATCGGCAGATCGTTCGTCGGATGAAATTTTACTTCTGATTTTTGTATAGTGTGTACAGGCCTTTAGTCTACCAGTATATTTTTGTAATGTAGGAGGAAACTGGAGTACCCAGAGGAAACCCATTCAAGCACAGGGAAAACATGCCAACTTCATGCAGATAGTGTTCTGGCCAGGATTTGAACCAAAGATCCCAACATCCTGTCTTTTCTACAAAGGCCTGCTTTCACCTTGTTCCTTAAAGTACAACTAATGGCAAAACTTTTGTTTTAGTTTTGGGTAAAGTGGAGAGGGATTAGAACATCTGTCAGTTTTTTTATTGCTGTCTGTGCCTCCATTAGGAAGATTTACTCTCTCTATTTGTCTTGTTTACTATTATCATTGAAAGTGAAAGTAAAAAAAAAAAAATTCCCAGGTTGTCCCCAGAAAAGTAATAGAGGGGAAATCTTCCAATGGGAACCTGGTGCTCTGGACCCGGTAGTCCCCAAGGGATTCCCTTAATTCATAAATATTTCCTCACTTCCTGTTTTACCTATGGGACAGGAAGTGATGGTAAATCTCCCCAATGGGACACAGATGACAATAAATAAACTGACAGTGGTTATACCCCTCCCTTACTGTTTTGTCTATAGTTCTACTTTAATTTTCCCATATTCTGGCCCCTACCCCCAAACTCGTCACCACCATGCAGCTTTTCTATTTGTAATAAATATTCACACTGTATTAGACACATTCATATCCAAATCACTAATGGTCTTACACCTCCTGAACTTTATTCTGCCAAAAGTAAAGTGTTGAAAGAAAAGTCTCTCGACTGCTTAACCCACAGATGCAATAGGAAATAAAACCAGAAACCAGTATTCCAGAATGACTTAGGCTGTACAGACTTACAACAAAACCTTATAGTACTATAGACTCCCCACCGAGTCACTCCAGTCCCATTACTAAAAGGCTCTTGCCAGTGTGCTTCCAAAACTCCTCTGGCCAGGAAAACTAGAAGCAGAGAGAAAAAAACTCAAGAAGCATAGTCCTGGATGCATTGTAAAATGTATTTATTAATTCTCACATTGAGAAAAACAAAGAAAACTTCACAATTAGGGCTTGTTCACCTGTGCGGATATACTTCTGTCCCTCTAAAAAGTGATCCACAGAGGATTACTTTTCAGAGGGCGTTTGACAGGCAGTGAGGGGATGCCTGCTTTAACCCACAAAATGCTGACCTTGTGAATTGTGCACAGTTGCAAAGCGTTTGCGGCACGGCCCCATTTGCTTGAACGGGTTGTGTTTATCACCTGCCAAATTTGACATGCTGTTTTTATTTTTGCTGTGGCCATTATAGTTTGCTTCTGTTTAGCCCTGAACAGTTGCATGCTCTTATTTAGGTTGACAGGCATGGGTGGTAAAACCAAGGGTAAACCACCAGCTTTTACTGCTGCCCATGTGAATAATCCCTTAAAGAGTGTCCTGTGATACGCCTTCAGAAAACTGACCAGGCAAAACTTATAAAATGGTCTAGCTCTTGTGCTTGAATAGAGATGGAAGTCTCTGGATTTAGTTGTTTCTGTCCTTCAAAATGAGGCTATAGGAGAATAGTGCATTCATTCCATTAAAGTGGAACTCCTGCCTTGCCTTCGGTCTTGTACACTTGTACAGGCTCCTCACCTGTGTTCAGATTGGTTTGTCTGGTTTTACTGCACACTGTGAGCTTCTCACACCACTACAGAACACTGTGAAATGAACAGAGAGCACCCAGACAAAGTGTAAAATCCTTAATAAATGTTATTCAAATAAAATGTTTTGTTGAATTTGTTCCTCAAACCAGTCAGCACAAATATGGAATCGATGAAGTCTCATAGCCCACCTACAGTAGATACTGCCTTAATGATGCCAATTGTCTTATGCATTCCAAGGGTGACTTCCTTCATCAGAGCCAACGTGTACTAGCAAGCATTGCTTTTAAATAGCCCTTCTATATCCCGCAGTTCGCCATTGAGATGTTCCAGGCTTTAGTGGAGCAGGATTTTGTATCTCTGCAGGAAAAAGTTAAGAAAGAATGCCATTTTGCACCTGACAATCTAAGTAAAGCTGAAAGAGGAGCCCTTAAGACCTTAAAAAATCAGATTAGACAGGCCGACAAGGGTGGGTCAGTTGTTATGAATGCAGAAGATTTTAAACTGGAGGCTTTACCCCAATTAAATGATGCTACTACGTATCGTACTTTAAAAAATGAATCCTACTAAAGCAGAGATCAGCAATTAGCGGACCTCCAGCTGTTGCAGAACTACAAGTCCCATAAGGCATAGCTAGACTCTGACAGCCACAAGCATGATACCCAAAGGCAAAGGCATGATGGGACTTGTAGTTTTGCAACAGCTGGAGGTCCGCTAATTGCATATCGCTGTACTAACGCATTCAGACAGCAACTGCCTCATCTCTTGGATACTGGTGTGGAAACAGGGATTTTGACTCCTTTTAGTTGACAATCCAGTGGTGCTGGTATTTCACCATCTACCTAAACTGCATAAAAACACTGTCCCCTGTTCAGGGGCGCTCTATAGTTGCTGGTATAGGGTCCCTGTTTGAGAAACTGGGCCACTGGATTGATCAGTATCTTCAATCCCTGATTCTTAGATTACCTGATTACATTAGAGATACATCAGTGGTGTTAGCCAACACCTTGGATATACAATGGAGAAGTAGCTACCAATGGATTACTATGGACTGTCAGGGAATCTAGTAGACCAGACTGTGTGACTACACAGAGGATACCATAAAAGGTGTTTATTTACAGGGTGATAAACAAATGAAAACAACCAGTGCACAACCAACAACGAATAGTATATACAAATCAAGGGCAGATACCGTAATCGTAAACAAAGCCAGGCCGAGATCATACACCAGGGGATATCAGCAGATGGGAGAGGGCGAGAACACAACAGGGCAGGGAGAGGATGGATGGACAGGCTGTGGGGTAGGAATCCAAGGTCAACAGGTAACAGAAGTGGCAGGTCCAGGATGGGCTCAGGATAGGATCAGGTCGAGTCAAATACAGGCTCAGGATAGGATCAGTTCGGGTCAGATGCAGGCTCGGGGTCAGATGCAGGCTCCGGGTCAGATGCAGGCTCCGGGTCAGATGCAGGCTCAGGGTCAGATGCAGGCTCAGGGTCAGGAGAGAGAGATACCAAGGCGAGCATGTAAGGGCTCTCCGGGAATTTATAGGACTGCAGTGATTATCCTCATGTGACAGCTGAGCGGAGGAAGTGCTGCCTGCCCCACACTGCCGGAATACACCCGCTGGTGGACGCTGGTACTACGGCCCATGGATCAGATAGCACCACCAGCAGGTGCAAGAAGATACTGGCTGCAAGAAGACACCTGCTGGTGGACACTAGTACTGCAATTCATAGGACCACCAGCGCCACCAGCGAGTGAACCCTTTCCTGACATGGACATAAGATCCTTATATTCTTGTATTCCTCATGAATTGGCACTGGAAGCCTTGGGTTTTCATTTACAACTGATTGTCCAGATCATTGATTTTAAACGATTGTGATATATTCAGAGAACATTTCACACCCACAATCTGCACATTCACAGCAGGGTTTCCAATTTACTTTAATAGAATGATGTCAATTGAGTAATGGGAGGGGACTCTCTGATCATTTGTATTCTATATATATCTATCTATCTATCTATATATATATATATATATATATATATATATATATATATATGTTGTATTTCTGTCTTGAATGTGCTGTGATCAAGGCTAGAGTCGCCGAAACATGTTAGCCATTTGCTTTTACTGAGCCATATTTCAATAAACTTCAGAAGATATTCCAGATTGGCCGACTCTCCATTTGTTTACCTGATCTATTTCCCAATGTGCTCCAGTAAGCCAACCCCTCCTAATTTCCATACGCTGATCAGATAACAGTCACATAATACTGTATGTAGAAAGTTTCTCATACATCTAACGTAGCTTAATCCATGGATAACATAATTCAATAATTTTAGACGATCAATCAAATGTGAACTATAGGTAAACTACAGAACAGATAAAATTCACATCATCAATATCATCGATAAAACGTTATTAGAAATTCATATCTTATACTCCCAAATATACTTGGGAAAACAACACGAAATATAAAATATATCCAAAGATAGACAATCTCTACACAGTAAATACAAAGAATGCTCAACTGTTAAACCTGTTCAGCAACACAGTCACTGCCTCAAATGTACATTCTGGCCAACGCATTTCGAAGGAGGATCCTCCTCATCAGAGCTACCTGACATGCATAATTATCTTTATATAATCCTTCCCTTGATCCATGGGATACCCGTCTTTATTTACAGTTGACAAATGAGTGTGCTCCATCTGATCATCTTTAGATCATCTGAACCCAGAGAGCCAAAGCTGTTAATCCTACAAGTTTAGCAGCGGGAAGAGGACAGGGCAGCCCTGCAGTCAGAAATTAACAGAATCCAGCAGCCTGCATATTGCGGTAGATACTTAATTACAGCTAAGTAATGAAACCAAGACTAGACATAGAAAAAAGTGGGGTTTTTTTGTTTTGTTTTTTAAGCTAAACTTCAGCTTCAAGAACACTTTTTGTAGCATTAGGTAGGTGCATGGTTATGCATTAACCTGCTTTTCCTTGATTAAGTTGATTAGCGTTTTGACGCACATTGTATCTAATTTTTAAGGCCTCGTTAATGACAGGAACACTGGATTGGCGTAGGGCCAAAAAGGGAAAGGGAACAAAGTCTTCACCAAGTAACTATAGACCTGTAAGGCAGAGACTGGAGAATTTAAAGAGTTCTTGTTGGAAAAAAATACTTTAACCACTTGTCGCGCGCCCGCCGCATCACTGGGGACCGGATGCGCGTGCCCGGCGGCCGCGATGGCCGCCGACACCTGCGATTGCTCAGTAACTGAGAAGGACCGTGGATCTGTGTGTGTAAACACACAGACCCACGTCCTGTCAGGGAGAGGAGACCGATGGTGTGTCCCTTGTACATAGGGACACCGATCGGTCGCCTCCCCCAGTCAGTCCCCTCCCCCCACAGTAAGAATCACTCCCTAGGGAACACATTTAACCCCTTGATCGCCCCTAGTGTTAACCCCTTCCCTGTCAGTCATATTTATACAGTAATCGATGCATTTTTATAGCAGGGATCGCTGTATAAATGTGAATGGTCCCAAAAATGTGTCAAAAGTGTCCGATGTGTCCGTCGCAATATCACAGTCACGATAAAAATCGCTGATCGTTGCCATTACTAGTAAAAAAAAAAGAAAATAATAAAAATGCTATAAATCTATCCCCTATTTTGTAGCCGCTATAACTTTTGCGCAAACCAATCAATATAAGCTTATTGCGATTTTTTTTACCAAAAATATGTAGAAGAATACATATCGGCCTCAACTGAGGAAAAAAAATTGTTTAAAAAAAATTGATATTTATTATAGCAAAAAGTTAAAAATATATATATTTTTTTCAAACTTGTCCCTCTTCTTTTGTTTATAGCGCAAGAAATAAAATCTGCAGAGGTGATCAAATACCACCAAAAGAAAGCTCTATTTGTGGGGAAAAAATTATAAAAAATGTATTTGGGTACTGTGTTGCATGACTGCGCAATTGTCATTTAAAATGTGACAGTCCTGAAAGCTGAAAAATGGCTTGGGCAGGAAGGGGGTGAAAGTGCCCTGTATTGAAGTGGTTAAAGCGGAGCTCCACCCTAAAGTGGAACTTCCGCTCATCGTAACCTTCCCCCCCTCTGGTGTCATATTTGGCACCTTTCAGGGGGGAGGGGGGTGCAGATACCTGTCTAAGACAGGTATTTGCACCCACTTCCGGGAGTCCACTCTGCGGGTATTCTGCGGGTAGTACGTCACTTCCCGCAGAATACCCGTTGTGTTCTGGGAGACACTCGGCTCCCAGAACACAACAGGGACCAGTGAGAACGGCGCAGAGCGTCTCGCGCATGCGCCGTAGGGAACCGGGCAGTGAAGCTGCAAGGCTTCACTTCCTGGTTCCCTCACCGAGGATGGCGG
The DNA here is from genome assembly GCA_029206835.1 of Rana muscosa. NCBI lineage: Eukaryota > Metazoa > Chordata > Amphibia > Anura > Ranidae > Rana > Rana muscosa. Next base: position 69,313,017 of record CM055121.1, on the reverse strand, counting down.
TGGGGGCAGCAGAGTGACGAGCGATTGCTCGTCTTCTGCTGCCGATGTCGCTGGACTCCAGGACAGGTAAGTGTCCTAATATTAAAAGTCAGCAGCTGCAGTATTTGTAGCTGCTGGCTTTTAATATTTTTTTTCAGGGGAGCTCCGCTTTAAGCAACAGACAACATGGGTTCATGAAAGACAGAAGTTGTCAAACAAATCTGATTTATTTTTATGAAGAGGTAAGTAAAACCTTGGACAGAGGGGTGGCTGTGGACCTGGTATACTTGGATTTTTCAAAAGCGTTCGATACAGTTCCCCACACATGGCTCATGTGTAAGGTAAAGTCTACAGGCTTGGAAATATCAATTTGTAAATGGATAGAATACTGGCTAAAAGACAGAATTCACAGAGTAGTGGTTAATGATTCTTACTCTGAATGGTCCAAGGTTATCAGTGGTGTGCCCCAAGACTCAGTGTTGGGGCCCTTACTTTTTAATATCTTTATAAATGATATTGGGTCTGGGATTAAAAGTATCATTTCAGTCTTTGCAGATGACACCAAGCTTTGCAGTGGAATAGCCTCCTTCCAGTATGTCTCCAATTTACAAGCCGACTTCAATGCACTGTCTAATTAGGCAACTAAGTGGCAAAAGAGGTTTAATGTAGATAAATGTAAAGTTATGTATTTGGGGACTAAGAATATGCATGCATCATACATGCTAGGGGGAGTACAACTAGGGGGAACCGTATTGGGGATTTTGGTAGATCATAAGCTTAATAATAGAATGCATTGCCAAGCTACGGTTTCCAAAGCAAACAAGATCCTTTGTATTAAGAGAGGTATGGACTCTAGAGAGAGATATAATTTTACCTCTGTACAAATCATTAGTAAGACCTCATCTGCAATATGCATTCAGTTTTGGGCACCAGTTCACAAAATGGATATCGGGGAACTGGAGAAAGTGCAGAGAAGGGCAACCAAACTGATAAGAGGTATAGCTATTAAGATAGATTAGAGGAACTGAATTTATTCTCTCTTGAGAAGAGGAGATTAAGGGGGATATAATCAACATGTACAAATATATAAGGGGTCCATATAGTGAACTTGGTGTTGAGTTATTCACTTTAAGGTCATCACAGAGGACAAGGGGGCACTCTTTACGCCTAGAGGAAAAAAAATGTCATCCCCAAATACGGAAAGGTTTGTTCACAGTAAGGCCCCTTTCACACTAGGGCGAGAAGTGCGGTGGCGGTAAAGCGCCGCTATTTTTAGCGGCACTTTACCGTCGGAATTGCGGCGGTATTCGGCCGCTAGCGGTGCGGTTTTAACCCCCGCTAGCGGCCGAAAAAGGGTTAATACCGCCTGCAATGTGCCCTCGGGCTTTCACACTGGAGAAACAGCGGCCGCTGTTTAGGGTCGGTTTGCAGGCGCTATTTTTAGCTCAATAGCGCCTGCAAACCGCTCCAGTGTGAAAGGGGTCTAAGAGCTGTGAAAATGTGGAATAGACTCCCTCCAAAGGTGGTTCTGTCCAGCTCAGTAGATTGCTTTAAGAAAGGCCTGGATTCTTTCCTAAATGTACATAATATAACGGGTTACTGACATTTATAGGTAAAGTTGATCCAGGAAAAATCCGGTTGCCTCTCGGGGGATCAGGAAGGAATAGTTTCCCCTGCTGTACCAAATTGGATCATGCTTTGCTGGTTTTTTTTGCCTTCCTCTGGATCAACTGTGGGTATAGGATTGTGTATATGGGATTGTATGACATTATTAGTTTATTTATTTTTATGGTTGAACTAGATGGACTTGTGTCTTTTTTTAAACCTGACTAACTATGTAACTATTAAATTGTGTTTTCAATTCTTTTTTTAATTTAGAATTTGGAGTGGCAAGGGTTAATACATGTTGCCAAGGCATCAAAGTTCATGCTTTTTATTGTATTGGCTTTGACTTATATGGGTCTCCCAATACAATAAAATGAATACATGGATAAAAATGGATACTAAAAGGTATTCAAAACACTGCTGAGATGAGAACAGACACTTTTTTCATTTTGGGGAAGGTAAACACATAAATTTTAGCACAAAACGCAACAGTGTATATGGGCCCTTTAGGTGGTTGTAAAGGCTCAAGGTTTTTTACCTTCATGCATTGTATGCATGAAGGTAAAAGCCTTAAGTCTACAGCAGCAGCCCACAGCCCCCAGCCCCTCATATTTACCTGAGCCCCATCTCGATCCAGCGATGTGCATGAGAGCCTTGGCTGTCCCTGGTCTCTCCCTCCTCATTGACTGAGACAGCAGCCAGTGAGCCAATGAAGAGAGAGCGGGGTGGGGGGGGCAGGGATGAGCCGCGGCTGTGAGTGAATAGACACACAGAGCAGTGGAAGCAGGAGCAAGCCTGCTAGGGTGCCCCCATAGCAAGCTGTTTGCTGTGGGGGCATTCGGCAGGAGGGAAAGACCAGGAGCGCCAGCGGGGGACCCGAGAAGAGGACGATAGGGGCTACTCTGTGTAAAGCCATTGCACATAGCAGGTAAGTATTACATGTTTGTTATTTAAAAAAATATATATACCTTTACAATCACTTTAAGGTTGCTCTGAGTAAGGGCCTTTTGTATTACTATATTGTGAATATTTAGTGCAGCAGTGCAGGTGCAGGTCAGGAGATCAACTACAGACCAAATGCACTTGTCAATAAATTCTAAATGATCTCAGAGGCATCTGAAAGTGATGTCATCAACACAAGCCCAAACTCTTGCCTTGCTGGAAACCACATCAAAGATGTAGCAAGCAGGAAATTTTTTGAATGCAATTAGATGAGGCATAATTTTTTATAGACCCACACCTGTTTCATATTCCCCTAAATGTAATCATTTTCTATTACAACAAAAATGCTGTTATGTATTGACTGAATGCATTATTATTTAGACATTCAGCATGTAATGACGTGTCCTAAATATTATTAAAATCGTTTTTAATAATACATCTAAAACAACCTACGGTTGATAGATGTATAATCATAATTTCTCAACATACCGCCTTCCAAACCTTTGTTGTGAAATTTCCTTGTAGACATAATAATGTCATGTAATTTCCTTCTCCGTATTTGTCATTGTCCAAAACGTATCTAACATAGTAATTAAAACCTTTAGTAATTTATACTTCCATTGCAGTTATTTGTATAGTCTAAATGTGCTGAAAAACATCAGTTATTTAAAGTATAGACACCCTCCAAAATAATACTCCAATAATTAGAACTAAAACTCTGTCCCTTTTGCCCCTTTTGACCTGCCTTAAAGACGGCCCTACCGCAAGGAACCTCCAGACCTTCTGCTGAGATCCTGTATAACTCAATGAGAGGCTGAAAGCTGCTGCAGCTGGACGTAACTGGACGGTGCACTAAGTGCTACTAATGTTCAGGACAGTATGCACCCAAGGATGAATGCTCGGAATGCAAGTAGTCTGCCTTCCTAATATTTGCACCTGTGTGCATACTGCCCTGAATGTTAGTAACACTTGCTGTCAGCCTCTCATAGAGTTTTACAGACTGCTGTCAGCAGGTCTGGACGGTGGGCCTGTTACTTCCATGCGCACCTAAATACTAGAGTTTCATGCATCAGCGACAGCGTTAAAGTGGTTGTAAACCCTCACATATACCCAGTGAAGTGACTGGCCTCTGTGAAACTCAGAGAAGAAATAAGTCCTCCTACAAATATTGCACATGTTTATCTGCAGCCCTTTCTTCTCTACAGCTGTTTAAAATCCAGAATTTTTAAATCTTGTCTGAACTGTCAGAAAAAAGGGGTGGAGAGCTGAAGTTACACTCTGCAGAGCTCAGTGAGGAGAGTTCTGAGAGCTGATTAGAGGGAAGAGACACACCCTCTTCACACAGCACACAGGAACAGAGCTAAGGCTGTCAATCAGCTGGAGCTCCCTCCCCTGTCACCATTTTTCCCTTGGTGTCAGGAAAACTTACACTTAAGCCCCGTACACACGATCGGTTTGACTGATGAAAACCGTCCGATGGATGGTTTTCATCAGACCAACCGATCGTGTATGGTACCCATCGGTCTTTTTTCCATCGGTTGGAAAAAATAGAACTTGTTTTAAAATTTTCCGATGGATAAAAAACCGATGGGAATTTCCGATCGTCTATGGGCAAGTCCATCGGTTAAAATACCCACGCATGCTCAGACTGAATTAGGAGATGGGAGCGCTCGTTCTGGTAAACCTAGCGTTCCTAATGGAGAGAGCACATTCGTCATTCTGCAAGTTATTGCTTCGTTTAATGCAGCACATGTTTTGTTGCTTTAGAACGGTCTTTAAAATGTCATTTCGGCAGCAGATCTTTCTCATGAGTTCGGAGAAACGTATGTCTTTCTTCTTTCTTGTGATCTTAGGAATAATTAGTTTAATTCTTCAAGGCCGACCTCACAAATGACACCTTTTTTTTGTTTTTTGTCTTAAAATTTGTGTTGCATTTTTTGGTGTGTCAATTTCTCCGAACAACATATTTTTTTTATTTTTTACTCATGGAGGTTGGTGTCCCTTGTTATTAATTACACATTGTATTTATGAAATCTTATTGCTACTTCAAAAAAAAAACACATCAGGCATGTATGTTGGCTGAAATCAAATGTCCCTTTATTTAGGAAAAAAAAAAAAAAAACAGAAGGGCAACTATTCAGAAATTAGCAGAGAATATGAAGTCATTAGATCCCAAATGCAGACCTCACTATGATCAATAATAAAATCAACAACAGCATGAAATCAGGAGCAGCAGCCAAAGACATACATCATCCCAAGCTGTGGTACTCCATCAACCTTCAATTTCTGGATGAGCAGCTCGAGGCCAGGGAATCACCTCCTGCTCTTCCCTGTAGCCTTCCTTCCACGCCTCCCTGCAGCGTAGTCTCCACGGCCCCGTCCACGCACCCTTGCAGGCTGGGCCACTGTGGGTGGTGATGTGGCAGGAGGAGGAGGAGAAGGAGGAGAGGGATTGGACTGCTGCGAGATATGGGTGGCCTCAGTCAGCAGCCCCCTCGCCCCCATGTGTACGGCCATATATATAAGGTGCTCACAAAGGGCCCGTTGTCCCGCCTCCATTCTGAGCAATTTATCCGCAAGATAGGTGCTAAAGCCCTCTGTAGGGTTGAGGGGGGCCCTCATAATGGCAGCAGCCTCCTGAATCATCTTTAGTGACTCCTCCTCCACTTGTGTCATCTGCCGTTGTTTTGGCGGTCTGACGTGGAGGGGAGCCACTTGGGAGACGGTGCTGCCACTAGGCCTGGGGACCTGCTGAGTCCCACTTGGCCCTGCCTCCTCCTGGCTGACACTCACCTCTGCCTCCTCCTGCCTGCCACACTCCTGACCCTCTTCCTCCTGGCTTGCCTCATCCTGTTTTTAAAATAAAATGAAAAATTGGATTATTTGGGGAATCTATCACACACAATTTTGATCTCATTACTGGTTTTTTTTTTTTGGGGTGGGGGGGGGGGGATGATATAATTTATGGCTAATCCAAACAGTATTACAAAATATTACTTAGTGGACAATAATTATGATCAAAAATACTATACCTGGCTGAAGATGCGAAGATCTGGCTCTTCTAGCTCGGGAGGCTCCTCCTCCGCCTCTGCAGGGGTGGAGGGAAGGGTGGAAGGAAAGCTGGAGGGAAGGGTGGAAGGAAGGGTTGAGGGAAGGCTGGAAATAGATTCCCTGGCCTCGATCTGGTCATCCAGAAATTGAAGATGTCTGTAGTACCACAGCTTGGGCTTTACTACATCGTCGGCTGCTGCTCCTGATCTCTTTGACTGGCGCACTTCCTTGTATTTTTTTTTATACGAATTACGCAGGTTGTTGATTTTATTATTGATCATAGTGTAGTCTGCATCTGGGATCCATGGCTTCATATCCTCTGCTAATTTGGTAATAGTTGCCCGACGTACATCACTTTTGTGGTACGCAGGGTGTTTCAGTTCCCACAGGTTGCGCTGTTCCTTATATTTTTCTATAAAAATCAGCATCACCTCCGGCTCTCGTAGTTTATGCATCTTTTTGGATCATCAAGTAAAAAAAAATGTAAAAAAAAGAAAAGGATCAGAATTGATTCTCCTCAACTTATCACAATATTGCCCTTTACAATCATGAACCATTATAGGCCACTGCAGGCCCGAGTTCCCTTCTTACCTTAGTTCACTTTGTTGCTTCACTTCCGGTCGTCCTTACTCCGCGCATCCCTAATAACTTCTTTCCCCTTTTTATACCCTGCGCATGCGTGTAACTCTGCCCTCGTCGCCCGCCCATGACGGACTTTTTCAGCATTTCCCCGCCCCTTAACAATCGGCGCACAGTGTGAGACGGCGACATGTCGCAGACACAGGTGGCTTCTTTATTAGAAATTACCGACGAGGAAAGCCCGGAGGCGGAAACATCCCGATCCAGTAAAAAAAGATACAAGGCGACTAATATGTCTTTTTCTGAGATGGCGGAGATGGTGGACATTCTGCGGAGGAAGGATTACGACGGCAAGCATGGCCCATACGACACCCCTAATCTCCGGAAGTCACAAATTATGGACAAAGTTGCGAAGACTCTCTATAAAAAATATGGGGTCAGGAGATCCAAGGAACAACTCCGTAAAAGGTGGTCAGACCTGAAGCTCAGGGAGCCGGAGCAGTATAGGAAGCTTATAAAAAACATTGAAAAAAGTAAGTTTATTTTACTGTGTTCTTTCACATTGTAATATGTATTCTTCCATGTTTTGCACCATGTGCTTGGCTTGACTGGTTTCACATTTTTAAATCTAAACATTTATGTTAAGTGGAGAGTCCACTTATTTGCTAAATGTGTTGAAAAAATAATTGCTGCTCTTCCCCCAAACATGTTTGGCACATATCCACGTAAACTACATGTGGGCATGCCTCATTTTACTTCAACAATGTTAATCTACACATTGTTGGCTAGATGATGTGTTGTAAGGAAATTTAGAATGTGAATGAAAGAATAAACTGTATTCTGGGTAAAGGAGATGACACTCCAGCTGTTGTGTACTCTTTTTTGTTCTTCAGCAAGATACTATACTCTGGGCCACATGACCCAATTTCTTAACGGTGTCACACACAGGTGGTCCAGTGGATACCTTGGTGGTTATCCAAGTGTATTTGTGAGTGTCCCCCAAAATAACATGTTGCTTTGTTGAGTTTGCAAGATCTCATATGTTCATCTTGAAACTCAGGGCCAAATATCATTTGGACCCCACTTTAAAATATTGAGAATCCATTTTCAGGCCTAAAAAGTTTGTGTGCTAAAGGTTCCTTTTTTTTTTGCTATTTCCATAGGGGAGAGGAGAGTGGGAGGACACCATGCTCATGAGACGAGGAACCCAACACAACAGAAACTCCCCGAAGATCCCAAAGCAGACCAGGTTCAGCAGGTTCAGGAAGCGGAGGGGGAGAAAGTGGAGGTGGAGGAAGGGGAGGTGGAGGAAGGAGAGGTGGAGCTTATCAGCACAACAGGTCAGTGTCTGTCACCACAACTTCAAGGTAAATACAGATGTGGCCTGCATAGTTTTAAAATATTTGTTTCTTTTTAGGGGCTGAACGTGGGGGTGTGTCAGGAAGTCCAAATCCTCCATTCTCGAGGGCCAGCGCCAAAATAATCATTCAGGAAATCATGGAATGCAGTAGCGAAATGGACATTATGAGAAAGAGAATGATTGTGATTGAGCAAAAATATAAAAACATGATAGATATTTTGGGGAGAATAGTGTGACCCCCCCCCCCTTTTTGTGTGTTTTGTTATCTGTCGGAATTTTTCTATGGGATTTCCACCAGCCCAAATGTGAGGATGCACACACTGAAGACTCAACATGTGCTATCTGCCGTCACAGGATATCTATGTCCCTGTTTTGGTGGTGCAACCTCTTCCTCCCTCCTCAAGTAGGGGAGAGGAAGGGTTTTCACCCCCAAAGCACGTCCATTGATCCCCCATGATGGCAGATAGCACATGTTTACCCTAGCCATGGGATCATGTTGAAGAAACCCATTTGAGCCCCAAAAAGAAAGTGTGTTTCTTCACATTTGGGATGGATCAGGGGTAACATCACCCCATCTCCTGTTTGTATTTTTCACTGTGTTATTTTATTACTTTTTCAGAAAAAAAATGTGGCTTTTGACCCATGCATGTTTCTGCTAAAAAAGCCGCACAAAAACCCCCAAAAAAATATTTCGAAAAAAAAAAAAAACTGTGTTGCAATCAATAAAAACATTTGGGAAGTCGAAAAAAGGTGTGCCTTGTTCTTTCTATGCTCAATAGCAGTTCTAAAGATGCAAAATGAGTGTTTTTACCTCTGAGATTGGAGGCTATTTACTAAGGAGAAATACACTTGGCACTACTAGAACCTGGGAGACACATAAACCACAAATAAAAGAATGACAACACAAGTTTGTAGTAAATCAAATATTTTTGTTTATTTAAAAAAGGTAAAATCAAAGGTCAGATGTGGTCTGGCATTGCGATGGCCCCCCTACCCGTGAAGTACTCTACGTATTTCTGACGTACTTCACGGGCACTTTGGGGGGCCAAGCCAGTACGGGCAGTGCTGAGGCCGGTCAGATTTATCAGTTCAGAGGGACCGGCCTCAGACCCAACTGATGACACATAATTTGTGGAGAATTTCCTTAAAAAATTGTGCAACAAGCAGCAGCAGTACACAATGTTGTTGAGTTTATAATCCGCCAAATTTATAGCTGTCTGGAACAGGCGGAACCGGCTGGCCATTATCCCGAAGGCATTCTCCACAACTCTCCGGGCTCTGGCCAGCCGGTAATTAAAAACCCTCCTCTCCGGATTGAGGGTGCGTTGGGGAAACGGCCGCATGAAGTGTGGTCCTAGTCCAAAAGCTTCATCCGCAATGAAAACGAACGGTAGCCCTTCCACGTTCTCTGCATCTGGAGGCAGTGCAAGACCCCCAGCCTGCAGACGGTGAGCGAACTCCGTCTCTGCGAATACTCCGCCATCGGACATCCGGCCGTTCTTCCCCACGTCCACATACAGGAACTCGTACCGTGCCGACACCACCACCATTAACACTATGCTATTAAAACCTTTATAGTTAAAATAGTATGACCCCGAACGGGGGTGGCGGCACTATGTGGACGTGCTTCCCATCAATTGCCCCTCCGCAGTTGGGGAAATCCCACCGCTGGGCAAATTGAGAGGCCACAGTCAGCCATTCCTGTGGTGTGCTAGGGAACTGTGGAGTCAAACAAAAAGAAGACATTAGTACGGTTTATGTTTACAGTGCAAGCAGATTACACGCAAAAACATTGTTGACCAACATCATTCTAACATTATTATTTAGGGGAGTATTTCCTACCAATAAACAAAGGCCCACTTAGCAGATGCCTCACCCCCGCTGAGTGGACATTCTAAAAGAATCTAAGGGGGGGGCCTAAGGTGATTGTGGGGGATCCAAAAAAAGGCTCGACCACTCTGCTGAGCTTGATTGAGAACTAAAAAATTATTTACATCTTTAGGGGGGGGGGAGGGAGGGTTGTCAAACTACGCGGGCAATGACCCCAAAAAAAGGAAAAGGAAAATAGAAGGCTAGCTGGGTTTGCGCCCACGATAGCATGCTGGAGAGGTTAGTGAAGGGAAATAGGCATGTAGGGCCCAAAAAGGCCTTTACAGGTAAAAAAATGCATGGGGAAAATGGGGACATTACCAGGATATTACAAAAAGGCAAATTTGGGTTAGGAGGGGAAAAATAAGAAGATTCTAAAACAATAAAAACATATAACGTGAGGTTAAAGGAGCAAAATTACCTTCATATAGTCCTTCTGCAGGACCTGAATGATGGCCGAACACGTCTTAGGGATAATGAACCCGAGAGCCTGGGGGGAGATGCCTGTTGAGAACTTGAGGTCCTGCAAGCTTCTCCCAGTCGCCAGGTATCTCAACGTGGCAATAAGCCTCTGCTCGGCAGTGATGGCCTGGCGCATCACAGTGTCCTGCCTCGTGATATAGGGGGACAGCAAATCCAACAGACGGTGAAATACGGGGTCCGTCATCCTGAGATAATTCCTGAAATCATCAGGATTATTCTCATGGATTTCCCGCAGCAGAGGCATATGAGAGAATTGGTCCCGCTGGAGCAACCAATTCTTAGTCCATGAACTCCTCCTCACCCTGTTCACAGACAGAACTCGGGTTACAGTGTTAACTGCAACACCAAGCCCAAAGCCAGCACGAGCTTGAGAACGAGAACGCACTTCAAACATGGTTTTAAACCGGTCGGCTGGTCAGAACACACTCAAACAGAACGCACCGTGGAACAGCAAGGCCTGAGAAGAACGACCTGAAAAACAGTAAACGAACGGCCAAGAAGGCACTGCAAGGCAGTAACGACCTGACTGCACGCACTGAATCACAAATACAAACCCACAAGCACAAACTGAATACCAGGAAACGATCTGCAAAGCACGGAGACTGAAAAGCGCGAATCGGCTCTCACCAAACTTTTACTAACACGCGGTAACACGAAATCAGCAAAAGCAGCCCAAGGGGTGGCGCCATTAGATTTGTTCGGCCCTTTTATAGCGCGTCGTACGTTTTGTACGTGCCTTCGTTTTCTTGCTGTCGGTTTTTTAACTGATGGTGTGTGGCCAAGACTGATGAAAAACAGTTTCATCGGATTCCCGATGGTCAAATCCATCGGACGAAAATCCATAGGTTATCCGATCGTGTGTACAGGGCTTCAGCGCTCACTATAAAGAGATATGCTTTGTTCATATTTCACATCTGAGGTTTACAACCACTTTAAATGCCCAGTGTGCATGAGGCCTAAAACACCATAATTTCACCCACCCCTATTTTACTGTGGAGTTTATTCATCATATGTGCAAAAACAACACCCATTTATTTTGCAACATCTTTTCAAGGAATAAGTATGAGGCCTCGTACACACGACCGAGTTTCTCGGCAAGAACCAGCAAGAAACTTGCTGGCAGAGATGTCTTGCCGAGAAATTCGTTCGTGTGTATGGTTTCTCGTCAAGAAAACCGACAAGTAATCTCGACGAGAAAATAGAGAACCTGCTCTCTATTTTCTCGTCGAGATTCTCGTCGGCATGTTTCTCGACGAGAAAAGTGAGTGTGTGTACACTTACCTGTCCTCCGGGAAGCCCGCGCATGTTCGAAATGAATTCGACGCATGCGCGGTAGCTTCCTAGGCATAGGTAGGGTATACCAAGATGGCGGCGACGGCATCGAATGTGACGAGTGCATGCTCGTCGTAGTCGATGACGTCACCGCGTACGCTCCATTCAAATATATCAAGCCTCGTACACACGGCCGAGATGTCGTGTCGTTTTTTTCGACGAGATTCTTGAACAAGAAACTTGTCCCGACCGAGTGTACAGACGCTCGATTCAAAGAACCCGCGGTTGAGGATTGATGGTGTTATTCCGCCAAAGGTTGGACCAGCAGGTAACAGGGGTGGGCCCTCCACCCAGATGGTATGGTGTCCCACTGGACGGCTTGGTCCACAGAGGGCACGAGAAGTGTCAGATACCGCCCTCACACCACAGGTACAGAGGAGCTGCTATCCATGCACTGGAGAGACCTCCCAATGTTCAGAGAGTGCCTAAGTATCAATAAGAATGGATATTAGGATCTATGAAGAGAGGATATAAGACTCTCTAATGACCTGTGTCCTAGGGGCAACCTACCTGAAAAGGTTAGTACTACTCCACGTCTGCTGCTCCCAGGGTACTAACCTTTACAGGTAGGTTGCCCCTAGGACACAGGTCATTAGAGAGTCTTATATCCTTTCTTCATACATCCTAATATCCATTCTTATTGATACTTAGGCACTCTCTGAACATTGGGAGGTCTCTCCACTGCATGGATAGCAGCTCCTCTGTACCTGTGGTGTGAGGGCGGTATCTGACACTTCTCGCGCCCTCTGTGGACCAAGCCGTCCAGTGGGACACCATACCATCTGGGTGGCAGGCCCACCCCTGTTACCTGCTGGTCCAACCTTTGGCGGAATAACACCATCAATCCTCAAGTCAGAACTATTGTGTCTTTTTATTTTGCCACTACAAAATAATCCGTATACACGTAACATACAGGGTCAGTATTTAAATAATCTTTGTGTCAACCACATACTATGTACGTATATATATAATTTGGAGTTTAGTACATGTCGCCATGATTAATGACCCTATTCTACCATCATTGTTCTTTATTCCTCTCTTTTGTTCATTCTTTTGTCATTTTATTCGTTACCTTATCTTATTTTCTGATTTTGTATTATTTTTTGGACACAGATATCATCTAACACTAAAAGGTGCAGCACCCTACCCCTGAAGAAGAGGCTGTACAATTAAAAGGCCTTGAAACGTTGGGCATCTGTCCTACCTTCGAGACAGTGTTGGGTCCTGAACCACATTCTTCTCATTTTTCCTGTGTAATTTATGATATCTGTCTATACGCCTTGTGATTACCTCCCTCTCAGTGTATGCACATTGGCTATGTGGATATATGTTGTGTCTGTACAGTGGTAGCCCCTCATGCTGTATATCTATATTTTTTGCAAAACTTTAATAAACCAGTCTTTATGACTAATACCTTTGTACTACATTACTCTATATAGAGGTTTTCAACAGTTACCCTAAAAAGTCCCACTGAGGAATCGCTCTCTTCGGAGTGCACTTTTGGTTGTCATTTTAATATATGTACCCACTGCCCCTGCACCAACCATCCGACAGTCAACTAAAACGCTGATTATATGAAGGTAAAATTGTTCTGCAGGTTATCTTAGGTTGCCGCCGTGTAATATGCTAAGCTAAGCCAAGCTGGTGCCACAACTAATGCCCAATTGCATTTTAAGTTTAAATTGGCAAAATATAGCACATTCCACATACATCAAAACAAAATGTATGAAAAGTCTTAAGCCCTGTACACACGATCAGATATCCTATGGATTTTCGTCTGATGGATTTGTCCATCAGAAATCCGATGAAACTGTTTTCCATCAGTCTTGCCTACACACCATCAGTCAAAAAACCGACCGTTCCAAACGTGGTGACGTAAAACACTCCGATGAGCTGAGAAAAATGAAATTCAATGCTACTGAGCATGTGTCGACTTGATTCTGAGCATGCTTGGGTTTTTTATCTAATGGATTTCCCCACAGACGATCGGAAATTGCCATCGGTTTTTTATCCATCAGATAATTTTAAAACATGTTCTATTTTTTAACCACTTGGCAACCACCTGCCGACAAATAACGTTGACAAGGTGGTTGCTTAACTCTGGGAGGACGTTATATAACGTCCTCCCAGAATCGCGCTCCCGCGCGCCCCCTGGGACGCGCACACGGGAAACTCCGGGATCACGAATCGCGGTAAATCGCCACTGATAGCGGCCGTTTACCACGTGATCGCTCCGTCAAATGACGGAGCAATCACTTGTAAACAGACCGGTGTCATGTGATGACGCCGGTTCCTCCCTCCCCTCTCTGTACCGATCGGTACAGTGTGAGAGGAGAGGGGGAGAGAGCGGATGGCAGCAGCAGCTCTGTGGGCTGGATCTGTGACAATTGCAGTCACAGATCCAGCCATCCATCCATCCCTGCTCAGCCATCCCTGGTGCAATACCCTGCCAATACTCTGCAATACACCCTGCCAATACTCTGCAAAATACCCTGCGCAATACTCTGCAAAATACCCTGCGCAATACTCTGCAAAATACTCTGCAATACCCTGGTGCAATACTCTGCAATACCCTGGCGCAATACTCTGCAATACCCTGCGCAATACTCTGCAATACCCTGCGCAATACTCTGCAATACCCTGCAAAATACTCTGCAATACCCTGCGCAATACTCTGCAATACCCTGCGCAATACTCTGCAATACCCTGCGCAATACCCTGCGCAATACTCTGCAATACCCTGCAAAATACTCTGCAATACCCTGCAAAATACTCTGCAATACCCTGCGCAATACCCTGCAAAATACTCTGCAATACCCTGCGCAATACTCTGCAATACCCTGCGCAATACCCTGCAATACCCTGCGCAATACCCTGCAAAATACTCTGCAATACCCTGCGCAATACTCTGCAATACCCTGCGCAATACCCTGCAATACCCTGCGCAATACTCTGCAATACCCTGCGCAATACTCTGCAAAATACTCTGCAATACCCTGCAAAATACTCTGCAATACCCTGCACAATACTCTGCAATACCCTGCACAATACTCTGCAATACCCTGCACAATACTCTGCAATACCCTGCAATACCCTGTGCAATACCCCCTGTGCAATACCCCGTGCAATACCCTGCCATACTCCGCAATACCCTGCCATAGTCCGCAATACTCCGCAATGCTCCGCAATGCCCGGCAATACTCCGCAATGCCCGGCAATACTCCGCAATAACCACTTCCCGCCCGCCGGCCGTCATATGACGTCCTTGACTTTGTGCGGAGATATCTGAATATTTGGTGCAGCTACAGGCATCATTCAGATATTAGTTTTTTCAGCCGGCGATTCCCTACACCATAAGAACAATCATAGCGGCTGTTCCACCGCTTGATCATTCTTACGGGAGGTGAGAGGGGATGCCCTCCGGTGCTTCTACCGACTCACCGCTACGATCAAAGCCAGGATTGTTGTTTTTTTTTTGTTTTTTTTCAGGCTTCCCAGCCTAGAGGTGAGATGTGGGGTCTTATTGACCCCATATCTCACTGTAAAGAGGACCTGTCATGCCATATTCCTATTACAAGGGATGTTTACGTTCCTTGTAATAGGTATAAAAGTGATAAAAAAAAATTTTGGGGCGGGAAAACATGTCAAACTAAAATAAATAAAGTAAAATGAACAATAAAAAAATATTTTTTTTTTTAAAGCGCCCCTGTCCCCGTGAGCTCGCATACAGAAGCGAACGCATACGTAAGTCCCGCCCACATATGAAAACGGTTTTCAAACCACACATGTGAGGTATCATTTTGGCCCTAGACCTCCTCTGTAACTCAAAACATGTAACCAGTAAAAATATTTAAAACGTCGCCTATGGGGATTTTTAAGTAGCGAAGTTTGGCGCCATTCCACGAGTGTGTGAAATTTTTAAGGGTGACATGTTAGGTATCTATTTACTCGGCGTAACTTCATCTTTCACATTATGCAAAAACATTGGGCTAACTTTACTGTTTTTTTTTTTTTAAGCACAAAACATTTTTTTTCCGTAAAAAACACGTTAAAAAAATTGCTGCGCAAATATCGTGCGAGATAAAAAGTTGCAACAACCACCATTATATTCTCTAATGTCTTTGCTAAAAAAACATATATAATGTTTTGGGGTTCTATGTAATTTTCTAGCAAACAAATGATGATTTTTACATGTAGGAGAGAAATGTCAGAATTGGCCTGGGTGCTCCAGAACGCCTGAAGGTGCTCCCTGCATGTTGGGCCTCTGTATGTGGCCACGCTGTGTAAAAGTCTCACACATGTGGTATCGCCATACTCGGGAGTAATAGCAGAATGTGTTTTGGGGTGTAATTTGTGGAATGCATATGCTGTGTGTGAGAAATAACCTGCTAATATGACAATTTTGTGAGAAAAAAAAAAAGAGAAAAAAAAAATCTTGATTTTGCAAAGAATTGTGGAAAAAAATGACAACTTCAAAAAACTCACAATGCCTCTTTCTGAATACCTTGGAATGTCTTCTTTCCAAAAAGGGGTCATTTGGGGGGTATTTGTACTTTTCTGGCATGTTAGGGTCTCAAGAAATGAGATAGGTCGTCAGTACTTCAGGTGTGATCAATTTTCAGATATTGGCACCATAGCTTGTGGACTCTATAACTTTCACAAAGACCAAATAATATCCACCAATTTGTACTTATTTTTACCAAAGATATGTAGCAGTATAAATTTTGGCCAAAATTTATGAAGAAAAAATAGTAATTTGCTAAATTTTATAACAGAAACCAAAAAAAATCATTTTTTTACAAAATTTTCAGTCTTTTTTCTCTTATAGCGCAAAAAATAAAAAACCCAACAGTGATTAAATACCACCAAAAGAAAGCTCTATTTGTGTGAAAAAAAGGACAAAAAATTCATATGGGTACAGTGTTGTATGACTGAGTAATTGTCATTCAAAATGTGAGAGCACCGAAAGCTGAAAATTGGTCTGGTTATTAAGGGGGTTTAAGTGCCCAGTGGTCAAGTGGTTAAAACCGATGGAAAAAAACTGATGGGTCCCATACACGATCGGTTTGTCTGATGAAAACAATCCATCAGACGGTTTTCATCAGTCAAACTGATCGTGTGTACAGGGCTTTATAGTTTGTTTTCTTTAGGAAGAAGCCACAGCTTTAGTAGAAAATATTTTCCCATGCCATTATGCCATAGTGGGGGACCCTCGCTCTTTGTGTTGAAGTAGTGGTGTTCCTGCCAAGGTCTGACAAGCCCCCCAGATGTGTAGGGCCTATAGGTTCTACAAATCAGGAAAAAACATTCTCCCTGCAAATGCAGAACTCTAAAGCCCTGTACACACGATCGGATTTCCTATGGATTCTAATCCGATGGATTTTTCCATAGGAATTCTGATGAAGCTGACTTCCATCAGTCTTGCCTACACACCATCAGTCAAAAATCCGACCGTCCAAAACGCTGTGACGTAAAACACTCCGACAAGCCGAGAAAAATTAAGTTCAATGCTTCTGAGCATGCGTCGACTTGATTCTGAGCATGCGTGGGTTTTTAGTCCGATGGAGTTCCACACAGACGATCGGAATTTGCTATCGTTTTTTTGTCCATCGGATAAATTTAAAACATGTTCTATTCTTTCTCCCTGATGGTAAAAAGACCGATGGGGCCCATACACGATCAGTTTGTCCGATGAAAAAAGTCCATCGGACTGTTTTCATCGGTGAAACCGATCGTGTGTACACGGCTTAACTCTTGTAGAGCTCTGACTCAACTGGTAGTGTGTAAAACCTCTGTGGTAAGGCAACTGCTTCCACACAGGGAGCAATGGTACATTTTTCCTTGATATATACTCCCTCTGTGCTAGCCATTTTATAATCTACATAATGCCTGCCATGCCTCATTTGAACTCTGCCTGCCCTGTGGCATTTCTGATGAATGTCTGATTTTGGCCAGTTTGAACTATTTGTTTCTTGCCTGCCCCTTGTTGGACTTTAGGTAGCCTTTTTGAGGATCCAAAATCTGCCTCATAAATATTTTGAGATATCCAAGCATCACATACACATAAAGCATACCAGAAATTAGACTGCCAAAGGAGAAGTGTAGTGTAGCAATAGTTATCAGACTTGATCTAATGTCCATCTTTTATGCTGGCCATACACAGGACAGATTGATAACCTTTTAACCAGCTTTTGATCACATTATCTACCAAATGTAAAAAAAGGTCTTGGTTGTATGTTCCCTTGATCCATTAGATTGTTTTTATGATTCAAATTTGTGGAAATGCTTACAAATTGCTGTCTGCATGGCCAACAGTACAAGATAGAAAGCAACCTGAACCCTCCTGTGTCCATCATCCTGAAATTCCAAAGGAAAAAATTGTATGGGAATTTCTATGCCCATTACTAAAAATCATAGGAATGCTTATACAAGAGAAAAAAAAAAGAAAGACTTGCCTGTGGCACAATCTGACAACATGAAAATGGTATTCTGTTCAGAACGCTAAAGAAGGAAGACAGCTGTGAATTGTTAGTACTGTACTTGAGTTCAAAGGGAAGTTTTCATATTGATCATGATAAGATCACAAAGACTGTACCTGACCATAGAACAAATACACAACTAGCCAACGAAGACCTGCTAGCCTGTTCTGCTTTCTACAAAATCATACCAGCAAAGTTTATTCACAAACAATCCCTCTCCCAGGGTGACAAGGTGAAGTAAACATTCTCATATTTTAGTAAAAAGACCCCAATTGAAGCTGTTAAATTAGAATGACAGCTGGGTGACTAGCCAAAGAGAAGTCCCCTATGTATTTTTACTCACGTTAATGTTACGGTGGACCTGAACCACGTCTGCTGCTTGATTTTCCTCTGGATGCCATGGGGGGATGGCAGCTTTGACATCAGGAAGCAAAGCCGTGCCTTTACCAAAATGGCCACCTTCACGCAAGGGCACAGTACACAATAAGGCATGGTGGTATGTCAGTAGAGGCATAAAAATCCGCTGCCACCAGCGGCGGTCTGTCCATATGGGGTTTAGGGGCGCCGCCTCCCTAGTCCATGCGTCCAGCCCCTAATTTACATGCAGGGCACCGGACGCATGGATTGCAATTGGGTTTTTGTTTTTAGCAGCACATGATTAGAGCCGGGGCTTCAAAAAAGGGTGGGCTTGGGGGGCTGAGCACTGCCCCCTGAGCTCACCCAGTTGTGTGACAATAGCAAATTAATTTTTCACTTTTGTCTTCCTGATTCTCCTCCTGGCCAATCCCGGCTCAGGAAGCGGGTCCTCAGACCCGATTGACCGAGAGGAGAGCAATCCTATTGGCCGCCGAGGAGGAAGAGGGGGGAGATGCAGGGGAACCCACGCCACTGTGAAGCCGAGGAAGGAGGAGACACCAGGGGAAGCCGCCGTTCGGAGAAAGCCTGTGATCTAGATGGGTTAAGTGTGGAGACCGAATGGAGGGAGGGGTGGGGGTACAGGAGACCTGACCGTCTGCCAGAGGGGGTGTCGGTGGACGGATTGCCCCCCCCCAATAAAAATATAACACCAACCACCACTGGCTGCAACAGGTGACTACTGTGCTTCTTTGCTTTCTGCCTGCATTTTGTGGCAGAGCTTCCACTGTTCAGCTCTTCTTTAAGTGATGGTTAAAGATTGGTGTCAGGGTTAGGTTGAAGGTTGGGGATTCGTTAGCAACAATTTTGTACACACTTTTTATGGACAAAGAACAAGACTTTTGGACCTTATCATCAAAAGTACCATCAATGATCTAAAAGCCAGAAAACGTAATATTTGAAGTAGATTTTTTTTTTCAGTTCAAGAGAATATATACCTAAATATGTCTAGGAAAAATAAAAAATGTATATCAAATAATCCTGAATGTCTTATGCCGCGTACACACGACCATTTTTCTCGTCGAGAAAAATTACATTTTTTCCTTTGGACGAGAAAAACGATCGTCTGTGGGCTTTTTGTCGTTTTTCTCGACGGGAAAAAACGGCATTAATCACGACGAGAAAAATTAGAACATGCTCTAATTTTTCTCGTCGTGATTCCCGTCGTTTTTTTCCGCGGCAGTTTTCCCATAGGGAAACACTGCCGCGGAGCCCACACACGGTCGTTTTTTTCGACCAAAAAAAAAATGTAATTTAAAACGGCTGTGTGTGGGGGGAACAAGCTGTTCCTTGTTTTTCACGTTGATTTTCTCAACGGTGTTTTCACCATCGAAAAAAATCGATCGTGTGTACGCGGCATTAGTCATTAATGCAAAACAATTTGTTATATTTGTTATATTTCCTAAGAAGAATCTGTTATACCAATACCAAAGCAGTTTAACATAGTTTTATAACATGATTTCTGCACTAGGACCAAATGTGTAATAGAACCTTCTTTTTTTTTTATTATTTAAAAATTAGTCTGACAGACAGTATACAGTAAAGCTTCTGGTCCACTGTGCCAAAATATGAAGGTCACTGCTTTAATTACCATTAGTTGCTCAGTGCAGATTCAGTCAAAAACGTAGGAGAAAAAAACTGCATAAAGATTGAAATGGACTAGTAATTCAACACAAAATGACAAAGATCAAATTAATGATAAAAATTACCATGTCCCGCTAAGAATATTTTTACTACAGTAAATAATAAAAATATACCAAGGTAAACATATACTCCATAAAAACAATACCTAACAAAAGCACCTTATAATGTAATGAGCAATCTCTAAAAAAATAAAATAAAATTGCCAGCAGTATCGTCCAAAAAATATTATTAGCAAAAATATGGCATGGAGGGATTCACCACCTAGATATCAGCTATCTAATTCAGGGATCTTTAAACTTTTGAAACAAAGGGCCAGTTTACTGCCCATCAAACCTTAGGGGGGCCGGACTGTGGCCAATGGGAGTGAAAAATGCCGTAAGCTTGGTGGTCAATGGGAGTAAAAAAAATTGCACCATTGGTGTCAGTGGGAGGAATAGTGCCCCATTTTTGGTGTGAGTGGGAGAAATAGTGCCCCATAATTGGTGTCAGTGGGAGGAATAATGCCCCTCTTTGGTGTCAGTTGGAGGAATAGTGCCCCAAGGGCTGGATAAAGGCAAGCAAAGGGCCACATTTGGCCTGCGGGCCGCAGTTTGGAGACCCCTGATCTAAATGATGAATCACTCCATGCCCCATTTTTGATAATAATATTTTTGTGGCAATACTGTCTGTAAAGGTGGAATTTCTCATTACACTCTAGAGGTGATTTCAGTGGTGAGTATCATTTTTATGAGTGTAGGTATATCAGGGTATATTTTAATTATTTTCTGTAGTAAAGTTACTCTTAGAGGGACACATTCCTATCATTAATATATTTTTCATTATTATTTTGATTATTTGTCATTTTGTGTTGAAATACGAGTCTGCTGCAGTCTTTATAGATTTTGTGTCTCCCCACTTTTTTTGGTTTCACCTGGTTGTATACTGCAGACTCCAGACAATTGTATTGGTGTTTTTTGCAGTAGAACATAGGTGAGCCTTCTTGTTCACATCTAGTGTCCACCTCTATGGCTCCTTATGTTCTCTCCAGCGCCACTTACCCCTATATCCATCTTCCTATACTATCCCTTACCATTCTGCTCCTCCTATCAGTTCTGACTGCACCTAGTACTGCATGTACCCCATGTAGCACCCTCTAGTGTGCTAGAAAGTGTAGTGTACATAGTCTGTTAGTGTAGGTAAATTAGCCTGGATAAGAGCCAGGCTGGGGTGAATCTGGGTCAGGGTGAGTAACTCAGGGAGGATGGACTGACTCATGAGGCAGCATCTCTGTTACCTCCCCCTACTTGCTGGAATGTTTGAGAACCTTCCAGAAGAATGGGAGGAAGGTTAGGAGGAGCTACCTGGAGGTCAGAAAGAGCTGCTGGGCTGAATCTGGGTCAGGGTGAGTGACTCAGGGAGGCTGGAATGACTCAAAAGACAGTATATTTGTTACCTCCTTCTACTTCAAGAAGAATGTGAGGGAGGTTATGAGCAACTGCCTGGAGTATTGATGAGGGCCCAAACCAATCCCCAGCCAAATAGGCTGGCAGGGGGAGGGACCCCCCAAATACTCTGGGTCAGGCCAGCAGGGGCAGTGGAGTTTGGGTGGAAGATTGGAGATGAAGTGCCAAGGAGGCTGTCAGTGGGCCCTTGAGGGTAGCCCCTTAGTCTGGGGGGGGGGAGACTTCGGGCCTGGGGCTCAGGTGCTGTAGGGATCCTCTACAACACGCAGAGGAACCTTGCCCTGGATGCACTGGAGCAGGTGTGAGGACAGCGGAATCGAGTCAGCACAGCCAGGTGATCTCCAGGAGAAGTCAGTCAAGAGGGCTGGTGAGTGTGCAGTCTGGGAGGACTGTGGGAGGACTAGCCAGGAGGTCAAGGAAAGGGGAAGCTGCACACGGGGATGGAAGCTGGACACTGGCTTTGCTACACAACAGAGGAACCCGCAGTCTCTGCCTGTGATGGGCCTTTGCTCTATCTGACTGATGCCTTTTTGTCAGATCATCTAACAGTGTGCCAGCAAGGTCTGAGGAGTTGTTCTGCGAGCAAGTGATGTGCTGGAAGAAGTTGAGGAGTGTGTAAATAGACTATACATAGGGAATTTGTCCCTGAAAAGTTTGCTAAAGTCAAGTAGGCATCCCATAAAAGTCCTAACCTCATCCAAGTTGAATATCCCTAAAAAACAAAACAAGCAAAGCTGCTGCTGTCTTGAAAACAGAACATTTCTTGTTGAGGAAGTGGGGGAAGATCTTGCCAATAAGGTCACAGGCAGAAAAAAAAATCTGACAATTTAACGTTTTCCTATTCTATCTAAATCTAAAAAATGGCTGGTTAGACTAGAAACCCTGATGAGGTGTGGACAAGAAATAGACTGCTTTGGAAAATAACTAGATTGACAATATCTTTTTTGCAGACCTTAATAATCTTGCATTTTTCTATGAGGAAACCTATAAATCTTCTTATCTTTGCTGTTTTCATGTACTCTGCCCACTTGGCACCAAAGTTCACAGTGAAGTGATTTCCCCTGGAAGAAACTGGAAAGAAAAATTAATTTAAACACATCTCAGAAGGTCTTTAGAAAAGGAAGCAGCTGGAAAGAAGATTGTTAAACTAACACGTCCAAATCTGAAAGGTGAGATTGAACCTACAGAAGGCCATACACAGTCTTTAGTTTTCAAACAATAAGGTTTTTAAACATTATATTAAATCAATGGACAAATGTATTTTTGTAACCCAACAATGTAAATGTTGACTCATGTGATAATAAGTTCAAGTAGTTAGTGTTGTATCAGGGTCATGTGAGTTTACGTTTTTGGGGTTGTATTCGATATGTGTAAATTATATAACTTTAACCACTTAAGCCCCGGACCATTTCGGGCCATGAGGACCAAGCCTGTTTTTGGGATTCGGCACTGCGCTGCTTTAACTGTAAATTGTGCGGACATGCAATGTTGTACCCAAATGAAATTTGCGTCCTTTTCTTCCCACAAATAGAGCTTTCTTTTAATGGTATTTGATTGCCTCTGCGATTTTTATTTTTTGCGATATAAACAGAAAAAGACCGAAAATTTTGAAAAAAAATGATATTTTCTACTTTTTGTTATAAGAAAAATCGAATAAACTCAATTTTAGTCATACATTTAGGCCAAAATGTATTCAGCCACATGTCTTTAGTAAAAAAAATGTCAATAAGCGTATATTTATTGGTTTGCGCAAAAGTTATAGCGTTTACAAACTAGGGTACATTTTCTGAAATTTACACAGCTTTAAATTTATGACTGCCTATCTCATTTCTTGAGGTGCTAAAATGGCAGGGCAGTACAAAACCCCCCCAAATGACCCCATTTTGGAAAGTAGACACCCCAAGGAAATTGCTGAGAGGCATGTTGAGCCCATTGAATATTTTTTTTTTTTTTGTCCCAAGTGATTGAATAATGACAAAAAAAAAAAAAATTACAAAAAGTTGTCACTAAATGATATATTGCTCACACATGCCATGGTTATATGTGGAATTGCACCCCAAAATACATTCTGCTGCTTCTCCTGAGTACGGGGATACCACATGTGTGGGACTTTTTAGGAGCCTAGCCACGTATGAGACCCCGGAAACCAAGCACCGCCTTCAGGATTTCTAAGGGCGCAAATTTTTGATTTCACTCCTCACTACCTATCACAGTTTCGAAGGCCATAAAATGCCAAAATAGCACAAAACCCCCCCAAATGACCCCATTTTGGAAAGTAGACACCACAAGCTATTTACTGAGAGGCATGTTCAGTCCATGGAATATTTTATATTTTGCCACAAGTTGCGGGAATATGACAAACTTTTTTTTTTTTGCACAAAGTTGTCACTAAATGATATATTGCTCACACATGCCATGGGCATATGTGAAATTACACCCCAAAATACATTCTGCTGCTTCTCCTGAGTACGGGGATACCACATGTGTGGGACTTTTTGGGAGCCTAGCCGCGTACGGGACCCCAAAAACCAAGCACCGCCTTCAAGGTTTCTAAGGGCATAAATTTTTGATTTCACTCCTCACTACCTATCACAGTTTTGAAGGCCATAAAATGCCAAGATGGCACAAAACCCCCCCAAATGACCCCATTTTGGAAAGTAGACACCCCAAGCTATTTGCTGAGAGGCATGTTGACCCCATTGAATATTTTTTTTTTGTCCCAAATGATTGAATAATGACAAAAAGAAAAAAAAAAATGTACAAAAAGTTGTCACTAAATGATATATTGCTCACACATGCCATGGTTATATGTGGAATTGCACCCCAAAATACATTCTGCTGCTTTTCTTGAGTACGGGGATACCACATGTGTGGGACTTTTTGGGAGCCTAGCCGGGTACAGGGCCCCAAAAACCAAGCACCGCCTTCAGGATTTCTAAGGGCGTAAATTTTTGATTTCACTCCTCACTACCTATCACAGTTTCGAAGGCCATAAAATGCCAAAATAGCACAAAACCCCCCCAAATTACCCCATTTTGGAAAGTAGACACCCCAAGCTATTTGCTGAGAGGCATGTTGAGTCCATGGAATATTTTATATTTTGCCACAGGTTGCGGGAATATGACAAACTGTTTTTTTTTTTGCACAAAGTTGTCACTAAATGATATATTGCTCACACATGCCATGGGCATATGTGAAATTACACCCCAAAATACATTCTGCTGCTTCTCCTGAGTACGGGGATACCACATGTGTGGGACTTTTTGGGAGCCTAGCCGCGTACGGGACCCCAAAAACCAAGCACCGCCTTCAAGGTTTCTAAGGGCATAAATTTTTGATTTCGCTCCTCACTACCTATCACAGTTTTGAAGGCCATAAAATGCCAAGATGGCACAAAACCCCCCCAAATGACCCCATTTTGGAAAGTAGACACCCCAAGCTATTTGCTGAGAGGCATGTTGAGCCCATTTTTTTTTTTTTTTTTGTCCCAAATGATTGAATAATGACAAAAAGAAAAAAAAAAATGTACAAAAAGTTGTCACTAAATGATATATTGCTCACACATGCCATGGTTATATGTGAAATTACACCCCAAAATACATTCTGCTGCTTCTCCTGAGTACGGGGATACCACATGTGTGGGACTTTTTGGGAGCCGCGTACGGGACCCCAAAAACCAAGCACCGCCTTCAAGGTTTCTAAGGGCATAAATTTTTGATTTCACTCCTCACTACCTATCACAGTTTTGAAGGCCATAAAATGTCAAAATAGCCCAAAACCCCCACAAATTACCCCATTTTGGAAAGTAGACACCCCAAGCTATTTGCTGAGAGGCATGGTGAGTATTTTACAGCTCTCATTTGTTTTTGAAAATTAAGAAAGACATTTTTTTTTCTTTTTTTACATTTTCAAAACTTTGTGACAAAAAGCGAGATCTGCAAAATACTCAACATACCTCTCAGCAAATAGCTTGGGGTGTCTACTTTCCAAAATGGGGTCGTTTGGGGGGGTTTTGTGCCATCTGGGCATTCCATGGCCTCCGAAACTGTGATAGGCAGTGAGGAGTGAAATCAAAAATTTACACCCATAGAAATCCTGAAGGCGGTGCTTGGTTTTTGGGGTCCCGTACGCGACTAGGCTCCCAAAAAGTCCCACACATGTGGTATCCCCGTACTCAGGAGAAGCAACAGAATGTATTTTGGGGTGTAATTCCACATATGCCCATGGCATGTTTGAGCAATATATAATTTAGTGACAACTTTTTGTACATTTTTTTTTTTTTTGGTCATTATTCAATCACTTGGGACAAAAAAAAAAAATATTCAATGGGCTCAACATGCCTCTCAGCAAATAGCTTGAGGTGTCTACTTTACAAAATGGGGTCATTTGGGGGGGTTTTGAACTGTCCTGGCATTTTATGCACAACATTAGGAAGCTTATGTCACACATCATCCACTCTTCTAACCACTTGAAGACAAAGCCCTTTCTGACACTTTTTGTTTACATGAAAACATATTTTTTTTGCAAGAAAATTATGTTGAACCCTCAAACATTATATATATTTTTAAAGCAAAGGCCCTACAGATTAAAATGGTGGGTGTTGCATTTTTTTTTTCCACACAGTATTTGCGCAGCGATTTTTCAAACGCATTTTTTGGGGAAAAAATACACTTTTTTAATTTTAATGCACTAAAACACACTATATTGCCCAAATGTTTGATGAAATAAAAAAGATGATCTTAGGCCGAGTACATAGATACCAAACACGACATGCTTTAAAATTTCGCACAAACACGCATTGGCGACAAACTACATACATTTTTAAAAGCCTTTAAAAGCCTTTACAGGTTACCCCGTTAGATTTACAGAGGAGGTCTACTGCTAAAATGATTGCCCTCGATCTGACCTTCGCGGTGATACCTCACATGCATGATGCAATTGCTGTTTACATATGACGCTAGACCGACGCTTGCGTTCGCCTTTGCGCAATAGCAGGGGGGGACAGCGGTGCTTTTTTTTTTTTTTTTTTTTTTTTTTTTTATTATTATTTATTTGGCTTTTTTATTTTCTTTTTAAACTGTGCCTTCCATATTTTATTTTTTTACCATTTTTATCGTTATCTCAGGGAATGTAAATATCCCCTATGATAGCAATAGGTAGTGACAGGTACTCTTTTTTTGAAAAAAATTGGGGGGTTAGACCCTAGATCTTTCCTCTGCCCTCAAAGCATCTGACCACACCAAGATCGGTGTGATAAAATGCTTTCCCAATTTCCCAATGGCGCTTTTTATATCCGGGGGGGGGGACATTCCCTCCCACTGCTTGTAAAAGCAGTCTAGAGGCTAATTATCTGCTAGAATTGCTTTTACATGAAAGCCGGCTGCTGGCTGAAAAGAATGATACCAAGATGATACCTAAACCCGCAGGCATCATTCTGGTATAAACATTCAAAGTCCAGCAACATACCAGTACGTTGCTGGTCCTTGTTGGACATGTATTGTAATCTTTTTTTTCATACAGCCTATTGGCTGAACGAAAAAAAGAGATTGATTGGTGGGTATGCCCACCATTAGAATACCTCCCTTCATCCACCCACTTCTAATGATGGGCATATATGCCGAAGCATGGGGGCATCCTCCCGCAAAAAAGTTATGCCGCGTACACACGGTCAAGCCTTCGTCGGAATTTCGACCGTATGTACGCGGCATAAAAGGTTATGCCGCGTACACACGTTCGGACTTTTCCACGGGCAAGCCTCCGTTGGAATTTCGACCGTATATACGCGGCATTAGGAGCAAAATCGCTCCTCCGCCCCTGCTGCCCCCATGCTTCGGCATATATGCTCTTTTTTTTAACTGTGGTGGTGAAATCACCTCCTACAGTGTTGGAGTCACGGCTTTATGTATCGTGGGAGCAAACGCTGTTGCTGTCAAGATAAATAGATCCGCGCTGCAACTGAATGGCGTACCTGCTAAGCAAATGGTGGTTAACATTAAAACAAAGTAACATTACAGTACAACAGTAAGACCTTACCATGCCATACCTGCAAAGCAAATACCAAAACAAAACCTAGTAAAAAATAAAAAAATGTTTTAACGCAACCTGTGCCTAAAATATATATATGCCGAAGCATGGGGGCATCCTCCCGCAAAAAAGTTATGCCGCGTACACACGGTCGGAATTTTCCACGGGCAGGCCTCCGTCGGAATTTCGACCGTATGTACGCGGCATTAGGAGCAAAATCGCTCCTCCGCCCCTGCTGCCCCCATGCTTCGGCATATATGCTCTTTTTTTTAACTGTGGTGGTGAAATCACCTCCTACAGCACTGGAGTCACGGCTTTATGTATCGTGGGAGCAAACGCTGTTGCTGTCAAGATAAATAATTCCGTGCTGCAGTTGAATGGCGCACCTGAAAACAAAAAATTACATACCTGAAAAGCAAGCATGATAAAACATTGCAGAATAGAATACAGTAAAAAAGAGCAGAACAATAGAGAGAAAATAGAGAGAGAGAGAACAATAAAACGACAACTATTTTTGGTTTTTTTATTTTATATTTTTTTTGTGTTTTGTTTTTTACGTATTTTTTTTCTTTTTTACACTTTTTTTTGTAACTTTACAACTGTAATGGTTCGGGTCTCTCAAAATGTAATGGCATCTTGGGAGACCCTGTGTAAGTGTGTCCTTGTCTGTGAAATGCTGTACCCTACGCTAAAACTTCACTTTTGAGTGGTAGCGTTCAAAACATTCACCTTGGCAAAGACCAGGCTTGTCAGGACAGAGTGGACAAAAACTACGGGTGTCACGCCTAAATCCGCGCTTGCTACAGACACGACATCTTTTTTGGGGGTGGCTTTGGGTAGGGGTACTCGGGAGGACATACGAATAATGCCTCTCATGCAGCCGGCTTACTGCATTTGGTTGGGGATGGTGAGGTGCAGAACCGCCTGGATACAGGAGTTCTGTGACTATCTCATTCTGGAATTTTAGAAGAGATAACGTCCCGCCTGAAGCTCTGTATAGCACATGAGCGTTCAGCAAAGCCAATTGGAATAATGATAGAGACACTTTTTTGTACCAGCGTCTCGCCTTACGGTCAATTAGATACGGCGCCATCAACTGGTCGTTGAGGTCCACCCCTCCCATATTTTGGTTATATTCGTGGACACAGAGGGGTTTCTCCACAACACCAGTCGCCGTACGAATTTGGACTGTCGTGTCTGCATGAAGGGAGGTAAGAAGGAAAACATTCTTATTGTCCCTCCACTTCATAGCGAGCAAGTTATTACACTTCAAGCAGGCTCTCTCCCCCAGCCTAAGACGGGCATCTACAAGCCGCTGGGGAAAGCCCCGGCGATTAGGTCGCACGGTGCCACATGCTCCAATCTTATGATCAAACAAGTGACTAAACAGTGGCATGCTCGTGTAATAATTGTCCACATACAAGTGGTACCCCTTTCCGAATAAGGGTGACACCAAGTTCCACACTATCTTGCCAGCGCTCCCTATGTAATCCGGGCAGTTGACCGACTCAATCTGACTGTCTTTTCCCTCATAAACCGTAAAGTTCACTACATAGCCTGTTGCCCTGTCACAGAACTTGTAGAGCTTGACCCCGTATCTGGCACGCTTGCTGGGAAGGTACTGCTTGAAAGACAAGCGGCCAGAAAATTTAATCAGGGACTCATCAACGCAGACAACTTGATCGGGAGTAAACAAGGCTGCAAAACGTTCGTTGAAGTGGTTTATGAGGGGCCGAATTTTATAGAGCCGGTCGTATTCAGGTTCCCCACGTGGACGACAAAGTTCATTGTCGTTGAAGTGCATGAACCGCAAAATCTGCTCGTATCGTGCCCTGGACATGGAGGCAGAGAACACGGGCATGTGGTCAATTGGGTGCGTGGACCAATAAGCACGCAATGACGGAAATTTATGTGTGCCCATGTTGAGGGAAAGGCCCAGAAAGGTCTTAAATTCGGAAACCGTAATTGGTTTCCAATTTCTGGCAATTTTAGGCAACTGGGGGTTAGCGGCGATAAATTGACCAGCATATAAATTACTCTGGTCCACAATAGATCTATAGAGATCTTCAGTGAAAAACAGCGAATAAAAATCAATTGGAATAAAATCAGCTGTTTCCACCTGAATACCGGGTTGGGCAGTGAATGGGGGAAGTACGGGTTCTGCAGAAGTGGTGGGGACCCAATCAGGATAGGCGAATTCTGCAGGAAGGGCACGACGGGCCTGCCTTTGTCTTCTTGGTGGCAGCGGGACACTACTTGTGCTTGCCACCTCGCCAGCTTGAACTGCACTTATGGGACTCGCCACGTCACCAAGTGTTACTGCAGTGCTGGATGTACGTCCAGGCTGTACTAGGCCGCTGGTGCTTGCCAGTTCACCAGAAGGAATAGCGGCGCTAGTACTACTCTGCTCCATGATACGAGAGACCTGCGGTTCTTGCTCCTCAACAACCTCAGAAGATCGGGATCGGGTACGCCTGACCTTAGCAGGGACCTCAACTTCGTCGTCAGAGCTATCTGACGTGGGGCCGCTGACGTCACTGTCTTCTACGGGAAGATATTCTGAGCCTGAATCTGACAGATACGTGACCTCCTCTTCACTATCTGTCATGCTCAGAATCTCGTAGGCCTCTTTACTAGTGTACCTTCGTCTTGCCATTTTGGGCTCTAAATTTAGGGGTACACTAGTAAGATTCACAGGAAAAAAAGCACCTGACTGTCGTCAGCAAATATATCAAACGCTACAAAAAAACTGTTAGCGATCGCAGGGATCAGGCCTGTCTCTGCGAACGCTGCAGTTATGTGTGTTGTGTTTGGTAAGTGACAGTGATCGATCGATACTGCACTTGGGTGGGCTGGGCTGGGCTGGGCTGGGCTGGGCGGAGGGGCTAAACGCAGGCGTTAGCAGGTATCTGGGCTGATCCCGCTAACACTGCGTTTTTGGGAACCCTAAACCGCTGGGGATGCTAGTATAGATCTGATCAGATACTATACCACTAAGGGGGGTGTATGCTTTGCGCGTGGGTGTTAGCGTTACTGGCACTAACCTAACACTGCCTGGGGCGACGCAGACCCTCTCTGGCGCTAAAACCTAATTGATCTCACCCGCCGGGCGATCAGGGGGGTTAAACCTTTATTGGGTTATATACGGCGGGTGCCCTGATGCTATAAAAAGCAAACTAATCAACCAGCGTCACCCGTAACCTTTATATGGTGATCACTGGTGAAAGGGTTAACTAGGGGCAATCAGGGGGTTAAAACCTTTATTAGGTTAAATATGGGGGTACCTGACACTATATAAAAACCTGACGGGTAACCTAAATAACTAAATAACTTACTCGCTAACCAGTGACACCAGTGACGCTTATACGGCGATCACTGGTGAAAGGGTTAACTCTAGGGGCAATCAGGGGGTTAAAATAATATATGGGGGTACCTGACACTAATAAAAACCTGCGGCGAACCTAAAAAAAAATAACTGCCTATCTAAAACACCAGCGACACGAATACAGCGATCGGAAAAACAATCGCTTAGTGACGCTGAAGTTAGGGGGTGAAAGGGTTACCTGGGGGGTGATCAAGGGGTTAAACCTTTATTAGGGGGGGTTAGGGGGCTACCCTGGACCTAAAGGGGCCTAATCCTAACTGCCCTGCAACTTTTTACAATCACAGATGACACTAAATGCAGTGATCAGTAAAATAAATGATCACTGCAATCAGTGACACTGTGATTGGGGGCTTTGGGGTGACCTGGGGGGTGATCTGGGGGTGACTGGGGGGTGATTTGTGTGCCTATGTGTACCTACGTGTCAGTGGACTGTTGGAGCACTAACCTCTGTCTTCACTCCTCGGCGCCGGGAACGAAAAGACCGCGGCGAGGGAGATGACATCACTTCCTCCAGCCTGTGTTTACATCACATGGCGGAGGAAGCAATTTCATTGGCCGGGAGCGATCGCGAGGGGGGGGGGCGGAATCGAGCGGCCGCCCCCTCATGCCTGATCGCTCCCGAACACTTAACGGCCGCTCACTGCAGTGAAGGGGGGTCCGGATGGACCCCCCAACTGCACAAAGGCGATCACGTAGATCTACGTGATTCTGCCTGTCCGTGCCATTCTGCCGACGTAAATCGGCGGTGGGCGGTCGTTAAGTGGTTAAATAAGGAAATATGTAATATGCAATTTCCTCATCAGATAGCAAGCAAGCACTTACAAATTATTATTATACATGATTTATATGTACAAAATGTAATAGCTGCAGAGAATGATTTGATGGGGGTGGCTCGGGGACAGTTGTTAGGTGGTTGTGGGATAGGCTTCCCTGAATTAATGAGTTTTCAGGGATCTCCTAAAGGTGGAAAGTTAGGGGCTGATCGGACATACTGGGGCAGGGAGTTCCAGAGGATGGGAGAGGCTTTGGAGAAGTCCTGAATGCGAGCATGGGAGGAGGTAACAAGGGAGCTAGAGAGCAGAAGATCCTGGGAGGAGCGGAGTGGATGATTTGGGCGATATCTGCCGATGAGGTTGGTGATGTAGATGGGGGCAATGTTGTGAATGGCCTTGCATGTTGTGGTTAGCATTTTGAATTTTATACGGTGGGGTAGGGGAAGCCTGCGAAGGGATTGGCAGAGAGG
Source organism: Rana muscosa (assembly GCA_029206835.1). NCBI lineage: Eukaryota > Metazoa > Chordata > Amphibia > Anura > Ranidae > Rana > Rana muscosa. Next base: position 69,281,186 of record CM055121.1, on the reverse strand, counting down.
AGCAGCAGTCATGGATCGGTTAGTGAGGTGTATTAGTCTAGCAGCAGAATTCATAATAGACTGAAGGGGGGATGGCCTGCGTAAGGGTAGGTCATTAGGAGAGTGTTGCAGTAGTCAAGGCGGAAAATAATCAAGGAGTGAATAAGTTGCTTTGTGGTGTCATTAGTCAGGAGATGTTGCGGAGGTTAAGGCGGCAGGATTTAGCTAGTGATTAGATGTGGGGGCTGAAGGAGAGGTCAGAGTCAAAGATTAAACCCAGCATCCTGGCATGTGTGGAGCGACCAATGGTTGTGTTGTTGATCTTAATGGCAAAGTCATGGGGGGGGGGGGACCCGGGAAGGAGGAAATATAACAAGCTCAGTTTTAGAAAGATTGAGTTTGAGGAAGTGGTGCGACATCCATACCGATATGTCATTCAGTAAGTTTGAGATCCGTGAGGAGATCGAGGGGGTGAGTTGAGGAGTGGAGAGATAGATCTGGGTGTCATTGGCATAGAGGTGGTATTGGAAGCCATGGGAGGTTATTAGCTGGAGGTATAGAGTGAGAATAGGAGGGGCCCAAGGACGGAGCCTTGGGGTACCCCAACAGAAAGAGCATAGGTGTGCGCAGCCTATTGCATTAGGGTGTGCACCCCAAAGATCAAACACATAGTACCGATCACTCACGATTAAAGGGAAGGGGCCGGTAAGTTACATATTTACCTGCCCCTTCCCCCACTCATCCTAAAACATCCCCGCAGCAACAGCTGGAGGGAGAGGAGAGTAGGGAAGCCGGAAGCGCTGCTGGGGGAAGGAGGGGGGAACCGGGGCAGTAGGGGGAATCTGTGCTGCACAGGGTGATTAGGGTGTGCCTGGGCACACCTGGCACACCCTGTGCGCACGCCAATGAGAAAGAGGAAGAGGAGTGGAGGAGATGGTGTTGTAAGTGATACTGAAAGTGCGCTGAGATAGGTAGGAGGAGAACCAGGATAAAGCAGAATCACGGAGGCCAAGGGAGTGTAGTTTGCTGAGGAGGAGCAGGTGGTCAACTGTGTCAAAGGCAGCAGAGAGCATACAAATGCATGTATTTCTTTGCAGAGGTTTTTCAATATACTGAAAAATCTGTGTTACTGCCTAAACATTTGTTATATTGCCTAATAGAAAAGGGAACAACATTCAACATGAATGTAAAGTGATACTGTTGTTATAGGAAACTTTTCCAACAAAGCATTCCCTAAAGAACAGTGGTGGTCAACTTTATTGATATACAGTAAGGGGACCTGAATTGCGCCCCTTAACATCATCAAAGGGTTGCACATAAAATTCAGTGAGTATACGAGACTAAAAATCACTGCTACAACAGGGTAATAGAGAAACATAGATTTGTTTCCTCAAGGGCCCTGAGGACTGCACAAATGTGCCAACGGGATTCATGCTGCCCCCAGGCCACAGGTTGGGCACCAGGACTGTAGAAGAATAAATATACTATCCTGCCACCCTCACTGCTGAATACTGATCCACTTATGAGGAAGGGTCTGCCGAAGTTTGCTGGGAAACCAAAACTTGTGTCAATCTTTTTGGTCCCCCACTGCTCTTATTTGTTCCTCCTACTAATCTCCACCTCACTGCAAGAGACAGTAATGAGATAAAGGTCAGTGGGAGTAGCCAGTCACTGTGAACTATGGGGGACCTAAGAGACTCTCCCAGAAGTGTTTGTTCCCAGCAGACTTCCAAGGACTAGTCCTCACAAATGGAGTAGAGTTCAGCAGTACAGTGGAGATTGGTTAGGAAAATATTAGGGATAAAGTAGTTTACTTATTTTTAGACCTATCTGTGCTATCTACAAGGATTTGCCCTCTGGAAACAATGGGGTATTTAAGATTTGAGCAATTGTTTTGTAATAATTACTTTAAATAGTTTCAGCATCTAAAGGAAGAGTTCTCTATACCTAACAAATTTGTATTTGTTTTTAAAAATGCATCCTGTGATAGGCTCTCAAGAGAAGATAACACCCATGTGATATTAAAATATCCCAGTGATAGAGGATGTGGTGTTAGCTGATTGTACAAAAGCTATTATTTCCTCTGTATACAACATATTAATCCATCAATATCCCCTGATAAACAGAAAACACTGGTCTCCTGGCATAGGTAATATTGAACAGGGTGAGTGGTCATGGTGGAGATATTAAGAGCAGATCCCTATGTCTCGATATCAGCCTCTCAGAAAATAACTCAGTTATACACTATATTGTCAAAAGTATTGGGACACCTGCCTTTACATGTACATAAACTTTTACGGTATCCCAGTCTTAGTCCGTAGGGTTCAATATAGAGTTGGCACACCTTTTGCAGCTATAACAGCTTCAACTCTTCTGGAAAAGCTGTCTACAAGGTTTAGGAGTGTGTCTATGGGAATGTTTGACCATTCTTCCTAAAGCGCATTTGTGAGGTCAGGTACTGATGTGGGCTAGAAGGCCTGCCTCGCAGTCTTCACTCTAATTCATCCCAAAGGTGTTCTATCGAGTTGAGGTCAGGACTGTGTGCAGGACAGTCAAGTTCCTCCACCCCAAACTCACTCATCCATGTCTTTATGGACCTTGCTTTGTGCACTGGTCCAACTCATTTGGTGGAGGGGGGAAATTATGGTGTGGGGTTGTGTTTCAGGGGTTGGGCTTGGCCCCTTAGTTCCAGTGAAGGAAACTCTTAAGCCGTCAGCATACTAAGACATTTTGTGCAATTTAATTCTCCCAACTTTGTGTGAACAGTTTGAGGATGGCCTGTTCTTGTTCCAACAAGACTGCTCACCAGTGCACAAAGCAAGGACCATAAAGACATGGATAAGCGAGTTTGCGGTGGAGGAACTTGACTGCCCTGCACAGAGTCCTGACCTCATATGTAACTATGTAACCTCAACCTAATAGACCACCATTGGGATAAATTAGAGTGGAGACTGTGAGCCAGGCCTTCTCGTCCAACATCAGTGTCTGACCCCACAAATGCGCTTCTGGAAGAATGGTCAAACATTCCCATAGACACACTCCTAGACCTTGTAGATAACCGTCCCAAAGATTAGAATGTGTAATGTTTAAATTATGTGATGTTGGGTTTAGTTTGGAATTTTAGAACGTGGTTAGATTTGTATTAAGAAATATTTCTAGAGTATATGTGTGTAGCGCCCTGCTCCCAATGACTGGGTGCTATGTCAAATTTAGTGGGTATCTGAGCCAATAGTTAGGCTCAGATTTAAGTGATTATGCTAAATCAGCCTCTGTTCCGGCTATGGCTGTGTCGGGAAGACTTCCCACTGTTTGCCTGTAGGTGGCGTTACCACCTCAGGCCAATGTGGAAGACTGATAGGCCAAAGTGTATTGGGTATCTTTCCTCGGGAACAGTTCAGTGGGTGTGGTCTACCCGCTGAGCATGCCGGGGATGGGTACTTAAGGGGCAGACGACATCTTGTGGGGCCCTTCGTCCCCTCGCGGCCCTCCTGGCGCGGGGAGTGTGTTGTGTGATTTTGGCCTCAGGACCATGTTGGTCCGAGGCTGCAACTCTACCAGGTAGGCCCAGTTATGCTGACTGGTAGGCTTGTGCAATTCGTTTCGTAACGAATCGAAATTAGTCCGAATTTAGCAACTTTTGGACATTCGGAAGCATTTCGAATTTCCGAACAAAGCAATTACGAATAAAACCGAATCCGAAATAAATTATATCGCAAATAGCGAATGCCCGAATGTCTTCGGCATAATTCATTATGAAAAAAGTTACGAATGTACGAATCCATTCGAAGCACAATAACATTCTGCTCTGCTCTCTGCTTCTCCCTCTCAAAATGGTGTACAGGGGCGGAGGCTATAGCCGCATGTAAAAAACGAAAGATTTTGAATCATTACAAATAACCGCTATGTATTTAGAAAAGTACAAATCCATTCGAAACACATTAGGCATAATAGGCAGCGTCGTTGTGAGAGAGACACGGAAAATTACGAATCAACGAACCCAAAAAAAGTTACAAAAGTAGGAGTTGTGTCCAGAATCAACGAAAAACAATGTACTCTACCGAAAGTACGAATTATAAATCAACTAAAAATAAGGCTTACATTAATACGAATCATTCCGATTCAACGAAAAATGTCGCTTTCGAAAATACGAATTAGTCCTAACACGAAAAATCCTGTTTAAAAATTACGAACGATTACGAATCAACAGGACCGAAAAGAAACGAACCGAGACGAAACAAATTTTTCCGTTGTGCACAAGAAACGAACCGAAACTAAACAAATTTTTCCGTTGTGCACAAGTCTACTGACTGGGCCTACACCTTGAAGGCGATCCTGTGCTGTCCGTCCTGTGGGAGGAAGCCACTCAATGGAGGAAACCAGGGGAGGACCTGTCCTGGAAAAGACTGAGCGGAAGGCTGGTGTCTTGAGGAGAGCCTGGTAATTGTATTGGAGGATGCACCGTAGCTAAAGTTCACTTTGCATTCTGCCGGGTCGGCTTAAAGGTTCTTGACTGTTTGGCTGGAAGTTCGGGTGTTAAGTCCTGTGGCAGAGGGTCCCGGATTATACATTTTTGTGCACAACCAGTCTGTGGCAGAGACTGGTCCTGATCATTGTCCGAGCATCATTCCGGCTGCTAGGCCAGGTGAGAGGGGCCTATCCAGGTGAGCAATACCCACTCCAGGAAGAGTGGTGAATGACTGTATAGTTGAGGAGTTATTTTTCCAGTGATCTGTACTGCGTACCTGAACCTACCCCTTCCCTTCACCCTTCTACTATTCTTCAAATGTTTTATGCAAAGGAAAATAAAACCTAACAGCTTAAGGTTTTACATCTTGTGTGGACATTGGAGTTTTTACAGACTTTCTTCCCCTAGACAACGAATACTGAGGTAACGTGCAAGGCCCAAATTAAAACCAGCAGCTCCTAAAGGGGTGTGCTACATGTGTTTGTTGGAAAAAAACATTTTAATAAATAAAATATTGATTAAAAATGTATATACATTCCTCATTTACAGGAAAAGTTTAAGATTGTGACAGGGAACATTTAAAGTTTAAAGCGTTACCAAACCCAGGACCCTGTATTCACAATATCTGGTCTCCCACAGTACACAGAACATGGAAATGCAATTATTTTAGTCAAAATAAACTGCTAAATACCTTTTTTCATCAGCAGTTAAAGCAGTCTTGTGACTTCTCTCAGTGTCCAGCCAAGCACTGGTTAAAGCTTGTAGGAGGAGTTTTCTGACTGACCTATGAGACTGCAAGACCCCTGACCCTCTGTCTGGACAGTGCTGATTGACCCTGTGCGAAACACATGCATCCTCCCAAGAAAAAAAAACCTCTATAGCAATACACACCAAACTGAGCATGTGCAGCCTGGCTTTATAGACTCTGTGTTATCAGGATATTATTAGTAGTCAGTGGAAAAAGAAGATGATCAAAGAAGACAGGATCAGTCTTTTTAAACAATGCAGAGGATTAAACCCTACATTCCACAGTTAGTATAACAAGCATGCTTTACTGCATATACAGACTGATGTTACTGTTGTGGGTTTAGTAACACTAACTATCGGCAAATTCAAAAACTACATACAGTGGGTACGTAAAGTATTCAGACCCCCTTAAATGTTTCACTCTTTGTTATATTGCAGCCATTTGCTAAAATCATTTAAGTTCATTTTTTTTCCTCATTAACGTACACACAGCACCCCATATTGACAGAAAAACACAGAATTGTTGACATTTTTGCACATTTATTAAAAAAGAAAAATTGAAATATCACATGGTCCTAAATATTCAGACCCTTTGCTCAGTATTTAGTAGAAGCACCCTTTTGATCTAATACAGCTGTAGCGGGGTCTCTAAATTTAGATGGGGTACACCTGGGTGGAAGTCCAGGTGTGTAAAGTGTGGGAGTAATTGGACCATTTATATTCGTGGAGGATTGGGCGGTGTAATAATCTCCTTGGCCTGTGAGTGGCAGGTACCCGCAGGCTCAAGGTAGATTTGCCGCCACAGAGCTGTCCTTTTTGTCCCTTCTCGGAGATGGTACGGCGAGGACCTGCCGTGGCGTCGTTGGAGGGGATAAAAGGGGGAGACGCCCTGGTCACGAGGTCTTGCTCTTCTGGAGGTTTTTCATCACGCACTCAGGCACCTTAGGCCTGGCTGTGGGCGGTTCTGGATTCCGGCTCAGGTGCCCTAGGCCTGACCGGAATGGAGTTGGAGTCCATCCCAGGCACCTTCAGCCTGGGGTGAGGTACTAAACCAGGAGGCCTGGGGCCCAGTGACTTCGACTGGGTCCCGCGAGGGTGGAGAAGTCCGAGGGTCCCTGAAGTGGATGGGGCCCATGTCTGAGGTGAGGAGGCCGGGGAGGTTACCCATTCGGAGAGTCTGGAGCAGCATCAACCCAGTGACGGATGGGCCTCTGGTAACTCTCTTGGAGGGACATCTTCCCCTGACAGGGGCCACAACGCAGCGAAGGTACTCCTATCTACGTTCTCTTGAGTCGCTGGTAGAGACTCTCAAGTTCTAAGTCCTTTCTAGCTAAGGCTATAGTAACCGCTGGCGAGATCGCAGTGGTTTAGCTGACAATCAGGACAGTGCCTCGACCTGCTCATCCCTTGTATCAAACTGTTATCAAGTCGCAACCAGTTGGCTACTGAAGCACTGTTTATTGTGAGATATGCAATAAAACAAGAGTTGGACTGTGATCTGTGTGTGGAACTCTGGTTAATGGGAGCAGAGGGAAGTGTTGGCACAGCAGGACTTAATTCTAGACAGAAGCACACAGGCCCGAGGAAATATCTGGTACTGGCCTTCACCTTACCCACAGTTATGGGGAGGACATGGGCCGTAGCGCATCTCACTCTGTCGTGTGTGATACCCCTAGAAGAAAGAGATCGGGTGAGGTCGCTACACAGCCATGAGTCTTTTTGGTGAAGATGCAACAAGTTTTTCACAACTGGATTTGGGGATCCTCTGCCATTCATCCTTGCAGATCCTCTCCAGTTCTGTCAGGTTGGATGGTAAACGTTGGTGGACAGCCATTTTTAGGTCTCTCCAGAGAGGCTTAATTGGGTTTAAGTCAGGGCTCTGGCTGGGCCATTTAGGAACAGTCACGGAGTTGTTGTGAAGCCACTCCGTCGTTATTTTAGCTGTGTGCTTAGGGTCATTGTCTTGTTGGAAGGTAAACCTTTGGCCCAGTCTGAGGTCCTGAGCACTCTGGAGAAGGTTTTCGTCCAGGATATCCCTGTACTTGGCCGCATTCATCTTTCCCTCGATTGCAACCAGTCGTCCTGTCCCTGCAGCTGAAAAACACCCCCACAGCATGATGCTGACCCCACCATTCTTCACTGTTGGGACTGTTATGGACAGGTGATGAGCAGTGCCTGGTTTTCTCCACACATACCGCTTAGAATTAAGGCCAAAAAGTTCTATTTTGGTCTCATCAGACCAGAGAATCTTATTTCTCACCATCTTGGAGTCCTTCAGGTGTTTTTTTAGCAAACTCCATGTGGGCTTTCATGTGTCTTGCACTGAGGAGAGGCTTCCTTCGGGCCACTCTGCCATAAAGCCCCGACTGGTGGAGGGCTGCAGTGATGGTTGACTTTCTACAACTTTCTCCCATCTCCCGACTGCATCTCTGGAGCTCAGCCACAGTGATCTTTGGGTTCTTCTTTACCTCTCTCACCAAGGCTCTTCTCCCCCGATAGCTCAGTTTGGCTGGACAGCCAGCTCTAGGAAGGGTTCTGGTCGTCCCAAACGTCTTACATTTAAGGATTATGGAGGCCACTGTGCTCTTAGGAACCTTAAGTGCATCAGAAATTTTTTGTAACCTTGGCCAGATCTGTGCCTTGCCACAATTCTGTCTCTGAGCTCTTCAGGCAGTTCCTTTGACCTCATGATTCTCATTTGCTCTGACATGCACTGTGAGCTGTAAGGTCTTATATATAGACAGGTGTGTGGCTTTCCTTATCAAGTCCAATCAGTATAATCAAACACAGCTGGACTCAAATGAAGGTGTAGAACCATCTCAAGGATGATCAGAAGAAATGGACTGCACCTGAGTTAAATATATGAGTGTCACAGCAAAGGGTCTGAATACTTAGGACCATGTGATATTTCACTTTTTCTTTTTTGATAAATCTGCAAAAAATGTCAACAATTCTGTGTTTTTCTGTCAATATGGGGTGCTGTGTGTACACTAACAATTAACAATAAATAATAATAAAGTGCTATAATGAAGGTGTAAACAGCAGCTGACTTCTATAGTGTATCCAGCATCCAGAAATTATTATAAATATATTGAAGTAGCGCTAATTAATCAATTAACAAAGTGCTATGTGAATAAAGTTAATGCAAACAAATCTAGCAATACAGTGCATTACAACAGTGTAACATTAGCAATATAGAGTCCATAAAAATAAGATAAACTAAAACCAAGTCCATGTGTAAGGTGCATAAGGGTAGTGCATCCACAAAGAATCTGATCATCCAGGGAGAAAATCAGTCCTTATCACAGCAGGATGGTTTCATAGATGAGCAAGATAAAGAAAGGGGGAAAGGGACGAGCAAGGGAGTCCAAATCTGGAAATGTATGTAGATTATACCGACAGATTCCTTGTATCCTCCCCCCGGTGGTATTAGCCTCTTATCTTGTAAATAGACCCCACTGGGTCTAGTAGTGCATTGAACGATAATGGCCAGCCAGCGGTAATTGCTCCTTCCTCCTCAGTGTGTTTTGGACAGGAAACCACTGCAGTACTACCTCCGATCTCTCCAATGATTTCCTGGAAAGTGTATCATTTGGTCCCCAGAGCGGCTCTGTCTTGCCTTATCCTACTGCCAGACTCCCTTTCTCTGTTTTCTCCTGCTCTGTAGGTAGAGGTGCTGTCTCTGTAGTTGCAGCCTGTGTGATATCTGTGGGCGCGTGACAGGGGTGATTATTATGGTCAGGTTGTATTCCTATGGTTAACTCCTTAAAAAGTGTTAAGCCCTGTACACACGATCGGATTTCCTATGGTTTTTAAACCGATGGATTTTTCCATCGGAAAACCGATGAAGCTGACTTTCATCAGTCTTGCCTACACACCATCAGTCAAAAAACCGACCGTTCCAAACACGGTGACCTAAAACACTCCGATGAGCCGAGAAAAATGAAGTTCAATGCTTCTGAGCATGCATCGACTTGATTCTGAGCATGCGTGCATTTTTTAACCGATGGACTTGCCCATAGACGATCGGATTTGCTATCGGTTTTTGATCCATCGGAAAAATTTAAAACATGTTCTATTTTTTGACACCGATGGAAAAAAGACCGATGGGGCCCATACACGATTGGTTTGTCCGATGAAAAAAATCCATCGGACTGTTTTCATCGGTAAAACCGATCGTGTGTACGCAGCTTTAGCTGGAATTTGGGATTAATTTGTTTATCTCTTACAAGAAGTCCATCTAAAACTGTATGTCCATCTAAAACTACTATGTCTTCCGGGTAATAACACCTCTGCATGATTTTCAGAGCAGAGTGCTGTCACCCTATTACAGGAAGTAGAAAATCTACGGATGTGCTCTGGCAGGATCAACAGTAGATAAAACTATGTTGCAGAAGAACAAAAGCTGCTGCGTAATGACAGACTGCATCATATATGTTGTTTTTGATTTTGTCAATAGTTCTATTTTAACTCCTACATGGCTTAAATCACATGCATTGAATGTCACGTGCAAATATTGTGCAAGGGCCACAGTGAATATTTACCAAGGTTATTATGCAAAGACGGACACAATGGGACTCTAGTCTTGGATAAATACAAATTGTCACTGATGTAAGTAAGAAAGTTGGGAAATGTCAGTAGAGTATTAATTGATATAAGTGTAGCGGGTATATACTTTTCTATCATGTTTGAAGCTGGCAGAGACACCAGTGATGTATAGTTCTCTGCGGCCCAGCAGGTGGCGCTGTCCCTGTGGGCTGGGGTTGAAACATCACTGCAGTGCCGTACCCTTTGTGGCCTCTTGCAGCACCTGTACAGCGGGGCGGGGAACCCGCTGTGCTTGCTGGGAGAGGGTATAAAGGGGCGGACATCTTGGCCACGAGGTTGGAGTCCCAGGCACCTTCGGCCTGAGGGCTGCTGTCCGTGGGCGGTGTCCAGGTGGCCTAGGCCTGGACACCGGGAGTTCGGGAGACACCCCAGACACCCTTAGTCTGGGGTGAGGTACTTTGTTTCAAGCCCGGGGTCCAGCTACTTCCACTGAGTCCCGCCCGGGAGGAATCGTCCTAAGGTGCCCGACGGACTGGGTACCTGAATCTAAGACGCAATGGACCGCGCAGGTGACCTTCCCGTAGATCTGGTGCAGCAGATTGCCAGTGCCGGGACAGGGCCTCCAGAGACCGTCTGGAGGGATGCCTTCACCAAATAGGGGCTTATTCACACGGAAGGTGGTTCATGTGCTAAAGTCTGTGCAGAGACATTTCGCAAAGGTCGCATTTAAAGACCGTTACTTTCAGGCCTGTGGCAGGGGCTGTAACAGTTCACCCGGTAGGTGGCAGCTACCAATTCACGGTCGGTGGCAGAGACCGTGCGCCAAGCCTATTCGCACGCTAAAAGGAATAGGAGAGTTCATTGTGCCTGGGCCTACTCGTATCCACACCCCGTGTCTGTTCGTTGAGGGAGTCTAACTGATTGTGTTTCATCCTGACATTGGAAAATAAAGGAGTGTTGGACTTTTATTGGTGTGGGGCTCATTTACTGGCAGACACTGTTCCACAGAAGAAGCGGAGGCTCCGAATGCAGAACACCGACCCGAAGGTAAAGAAACTTTGCTCACACCACACAAACATCTGCGGTGAAAGCTTGGCTTGGTGACCCCACACTCTCTCCTCTAAGGTACCCCTAGACTGCAGCCAAAAATAACCGATAAACAAGAGAGAGAGAGTGGAGGGCGCTACACGTGGGGGCTCCGGGTCCGGGATGGTGTTCGTGCTACTATGGAGCTAGAATGGACGGAGTTTGAACGTGTCTGCCCGGAGGAGTTCCAAGTAGGTCGGCCATATTATTGGCCAAAGTGCAACCCTGCTCGAAGTCGTGGGCATGACCCTAAGAAGGGAAAGGACTACGCAGAGGAGTGAGAAGAGGGGGGAGTCCAGCCGTGTGAAGTAGTACACGTGGGGGCTTCTATTGCACTGCGCCACGAGGCACACCCTCCCTGCTCAGTTCGTGGGCGTGACCCAGGGAAGGAGAAAGCCTGCGAACTGGAGTGCAAGAGGGGAGGAGTCCAATCGTGTGAAGGACTACACGTGGGGACTTTGGCGCCAACCTTGCAGTGCGCCATGGATCAGCAGCAAGTCACCATGTTCAGAAATGCATCGTGGATTCCACTTCACCCTTCTACCATGACCTTGACTACTGCTGCTCCAGTGACCGATACGGGGATCCGGCTAAAGCCCCGGGGACGATTCGCCTTGTACTCGTGCATGGACGTTGAGGCCCTGGGTTTGATTTGTCCCAGGTGTTCGGGACTGGTGTGTCAGCTAAAGCCATTCGGGCGATGCGAGGCCTGCGGGGAGTTCTTATTTGAGGTGGACCCAGTTATCGAAAAGCCAAGAACCATCCACCTCAACCACACTACAGGCAGCACCACTCAAGTAGGAGGAATCACCGCTTTGACAGCCATCCCTGTGCGCACTGCAGCGACCGCGGGGGAGGTTGCGATCACCAAAGTATGGGAGAAATCCGAGGATGCTGACTTGGTCACCACGGTTTCCCAGCGTCCACCCCCAAAGAGGAAGACCGGCATGGTAGCCCCGTCCAGCGGTTGCGGTGGACCATCCTGCCCGCCTATGCCCGGCCCGGATGGATCTGATAGGAAGAGTCCCAGACATCACGTTTCAAGTAAAGGCCGAGGTAAGCCGGGCGGAGGGACTTGGTGTGTGGGCGGAGGTGTCGGGGAGTCACGGCCCTGTGTGTCCGCGGGAGGCGGCAGTTTAGTCTCCACTACAGGCTACCTGCCCGCGGAGGAGTGTGACACCTCCGACCTGGAGTCGCTCTACGATTTGGGAGACGATGTTGCCATAGATGAACTCTTTGCCAGCAAGGGTTGGGACAAGATGCCTCTCTCCTCGTCCCGCAAAGCTAGGGATCCACCCATGTCTACAGGGGATAGTATACCCCGGGTGGAGGCACCAGCGCCTGAGGAGGGATCCCGTTCCCAGCCTACCTTCACATTCCCGGTGCCACCTGCGCCTAATGCCGGGGATAAGAGACTGTCGCTGCGGGTGCCTATGCCCAGAACAGAGGTGACCAAAGCACCTCGTCACCCGGATGCTATAGTTTTGCCAGGTGAAGGGGACAAAGCCACCATGCCTCCACTGGCGAGACTACAACGCCTATTTTGCCAGAAGGTTGCTGCCGAGTACGGATGGGAGTATCCATACTTGTCTAAAGAGTTGTTGTATGAGGCGGAAGTTTGCCGGGAGCACTGGTACAATGACTTTGTATGGACCCACATTCAGGTTCCACACGCCCGTAGGTACCTCGCGTGTTCTCCCAAGGCATCTCAGCGTTTCAAAGACTGCAAGGCAGAATGGATGCTGGGGCGGCATATCCACGCAGACAAGGTGCTGATTCGACGCAAGGAAGGGGAAGATGTTGAATACCATCTAGAAACCATGGATCAGCATTTGAAACCACTTGTTCTGCCGCACCCTCGTTTCTATCTGTAGGAGATAAAAGACTCCGTTCTTGCCATTTATTGTTGCTGAACTCTCCAGGTTTGCTGTTTGTTTCCCGGGAGAACTTAGTGACTGTACCCAAGCTATGGGTGTTTGTGCTCTTCGGAGGAATTGAAGGACTGTTCCTGTTGTTGTTCTTCATTCTCCAACAAGTGATTATGGACTCTGGGGTAGATAGGGCCAAAGAAGAAGAGGTTTCCACAAGTACAGTTACCGCGATGCTGTCACCAGGTGGCAGTGTCGTGCATCGGCATTCACTTTTCACACATACCATTTAGAAGGAAAGGGTTTCTCTACGGAGAGGTTCTTTCGTTCTCACACGAACATATGTGTCAGGAATTTGTGTGTTTAATATTTTTTTTCCCATCTGCAGGAGAACATCCCATCAAGACCGCTGAGAGTGGGGCGGGTCTTAGTCAGTAATGTGGGTGGGGGAAAATGTTAATGATGTGACTTTTGAGATGTTTTACAGTTATATGTTATGTTTCCCTTCCCTCCCCTTTCATGTGAGGCTCAGGCATAACTGCTCTAGTTAGTTTTTTAAAATGTTTGTGTTTTTGAAATTTTCAGTTGGTTTCTGGACTGGACTGTGTCAGCCCTTGAGGGCATAGTTTATTCCAGACACTGGGGACCAGTGTCAAACAACCATGGGCAGAGTGTAGCGGGTATATACTTTTCTATCATGTTTGAAGCTGGCAGAGACACCAGTGATGTATAGTTCTCTGCGGCCCAGCAGGTGGCACTGTCCCTGTGGGCTGGGGTTGAACCATCACTGCAGTGCCGTACCCTTTGTGGCCTCTCGCAGCACCTGTACAGCGGGGCGGGGAACCCGCTGTGCTTGCTGGGAGAGGGTATAAAGGGGGCGGACATCTTGGCCATGAGGTTGGAGTCCCAGGCACCTTCGGCCTGAGGGCTGATGTCCGTGGGCGGTGTCCAGGTGGCCTAGGCCTGGACACCGGGAGTTCGGGAGCCACCCCAGACACTCTTAGTCTGGGGTGAGGTACTTTGTTTCAAACCCGGGGCCCAGCTACTTCCACTGAGTCCCGCCCGGGAGGGATCGTCCTAAGGTGCCCGACGGACAGGGTACCTGAATCTAAGATGCAATGGACCGCGCAGGTGACCTTCCCGTAGATCTGGTGCAGCAGATTGCCAGTGCCGGGACAGGGCCTCCGAAAACCGTCTGGAGGGATGCCTTCACCAAATAGGGGCTTATTCACACGGAAGGTGGTTCATGTGCTAAAGTCTGTGCAGAGACATTTTGCAAAGTTCGCATTTAAAGACCGTTACTTTCAGGCCTGTGGCAGGGGCTGTAACAGTTCACCCGGTAGGTGGCAGCTACCAATTCACGGTCGGTGGCAGAGACCGTGCGCCAAGCCTATTCGCACGCTAAAAGGAATAGGAGAGTTCATTGTGCCTGGGCCTACTCGTATCCACACCCCATGTCTGTTCGTTGAGGGAGTCTAACTGATTGTGTTTCATCCTGACATTGGGAAATAAAGGAGTGTTGGACTTTTATTGGTGTGGGGCTCATTTACTGGCAGACACTGTTCCACGGAAGAAGCGGAGGCTCCGAATGCAGAACACCGACCCGAAGGTAAAGAAACTTTGCTCACACCACACAAACATCTGCGGTGAAAGCTTGGCGTGGTGACCCCGCACTCTCTCCTCCAAGGTACCCCTAGACTGCAGCCAAAAATAACCGATAAACAAGAGAGAGAGAGTGGAGGGCGCTACATAAACATGATCATTTTTGCTAAGAATTTAGCTATGCCATAACAAGACCCCTTATTATGTCTCACCGATGGTGTGACTTTAAAATGCCCATTAATTGTGCAATATTAATCACATCCTACTGAGATGAGGTAGATACCAGGAATATCTTGTGAATAAAGTTTGTTTTCTGTAACTACAACACTTGCTATATTGTTTTACCATAGCCTCCCATGGGAGTTATTTCCTCTTTGTTCTTTAGATTTTGTCAACAAATGAAAGCGGATCAAGACACTTGAAATGTGCATCTATTTTTTAAATGAGCATAGAAGCCTCATACTTCATTATGAACTGTCTTTACTACAGCGAGATATTACCAGTCATCTATTTATGCTCCCCAGGGAGCATGCTAGCTTGTCAACCCTTTCCTGATTTATTTAAAGTGCTGCTAATTAAAAGAAAGAACGGTTTAGAACTAAACATGACAGTATGTCTGATGACTATGACGTTAGCAAAGTGTATATTTTTGGCACCATTCACTACTTAGTGAAGCCCATAGAGAATAAGGTGCATCTTAAATTAACTCATTGAATATGGGGCTCAGAGTTGTTGCTGGCTCACACCCTACATCACATACATTCGCTCTACAGATAAACCAGACTTTTTATGTGATTGTGCAAAGACCAATTAAATGAGGGGTGTTCACAAGTCAGCTATAAAGCCCAACTGAACTTTCAGTTTAAATCAGCCAGGTACATAAAGACTAAAGGTGTGCAAAGAAGGACATTTGCTTTCTTTGTTGAAACAGTAGTCTCCTAGTCTTCCTACAAAGCTCCAACACATCTCCTGCTAGAGCTCCCCAATTGGCTGGGATTAGGAGCTTTGATGATTGCAGAGCTACAGATGTGACTCCGGATGGCGTGCATTGGTCCTCTGCAGAGAGACCACTGGTCATTCTCAACAGCATGCAGGCAGGGCACGGGCTTTCCTACTCAGGATGTGGCTTTTTTTTATGGAAAACAAACTGTCAAGCCTCGTACACACGACCGGTTTTCTCGGCAAGAAAACTGCTGGGAGAGCTTTTTGCCGAGAAAAACAGCCGTGTGTATGGTTTCTCGTCGGGAAAACTGCCGGGAATCTCGACGAGAAAAATATAGAACCTGCTCTCTATTTTTCTCGTTGTGATTCTCGGCAAGTGTTTCCTGTTGAGAAAACTGTGAGTGTGTACGCTTACCTGTCCCAGTTAAGCCCGCGCATGCTCGATGAGACTTCAACGCATGCGCGGTAGCTTACAAGGGTAGTGTAGGGTGAAGCAAGATGGCGGCGACGGCATTGAATGTGACGAGCGCACGCTCGTCGTAGTCGATGATGTCACTGCGTTCTTGCCATTCAAAAGAACAGGGGTTCTTTTGAATGTGCCTTGTGTACACTCGGCGAGCAAGAAAAGCTTGCCAGGAATCCCGTCAGGAAAACCGAAAATCATGTGTTCAGCTGAATTAAACTAAAAGCTTTGTTGTGCTTTGAAGAGATAGGTTCGAAAAGTGGCCTAAGGCAAAATTTCACTTTTAGCATAGCTCCCAACTGTCCCTGATTTCGATGGACTGTCCCTGATTTGGAACAAAGTCCCCCTGTGCCTCTTTCCTCCTCATTTGTCCCTCATTTTGGTCGGATCTATATAGTTCTATATAAAATGCATCGCTTATCTATCAGGAAGTGTTTACACGCTAAACCTTTTATCCAATTTCTAAATTGCTGCATTTGTAAATTCCCAAAGCCAATACAAAGGAATAGTAGTGGTAAAAGAAGCACTTATGGGTTTAAAAAAATGTTTTTTGTACAATTCTCTTTTAAGGGGGCATGCCGGGGTGTGTGTCCTATGACTACATATGTTTGCCAATAGGTGTCCCTCATCCTCATCTTAAAAAGTTGGGAGGTATGTTTTAGTGAAGTTATCCTTTAAAGCTGCTCCCCCTCAGAGTAAGCCACATACTGTACCTAAAATACTTACCTTTAGTCTTAGTCGAGAGATCTTCATAAAAAAATCCCCATCCTCTCCTGTTCAGCCCTGTTCGAGAGACCTTCGCTGTAAGGCCCTGCCTGACCCTGAACAGCCTTTGCTCAAAAATGTCCCCGACGTGTCCTCTTACAGTACATTTGTATTGCTGTGGTTAATGATTACTGTGACATGCATACACAGGACGGAGCCGGCACTTTTTTTTATAAAGAACCCCACAGTGGGACTGAAGGCAATTATTTAGGTATGTGGATTACACTGAGACGGTGGCAGAAGCTTTAACGTAGTTGTGAACATACAATGTTATAGACACTTTCTAATACAGCTTTTTGAACACACATAGAAAAAAAAATATTTAGGGGAACACACACTTTAAAGGACAACTTTACTAAAAGTTCAACTTTATTCAAAACATTTCTCTAGTTTTGAATAGACCAGGGAAGGATTAGAATTTCTGTCAGGTTCTAAATGAATTAGGTTAAATCTCTTACCTCTTCTCAGATTGATGCCCTTTTACCTGGACAGGAAGTGGGAGAAAATCTCTTTTAGGAGGACAACAATGAAATCCTGGCAATGGTTCTAAACCATTGTCAGTCTTCTAGAAATGTCTTCTAGTGATAAACTGCCTCTGTTCCTTTTGGAGAATTTTCCCCTACTTCCTGTTTTGTCTAAAATCCATCAAATAGACAGGAAGTAAGAAGATTCTACCTGACTTCTTGTTCTGCCTGACATCTAAAAATTAGAAAGCAAGTGAGGAGAAATATCTCACATGGAACACAGTAATTAGATGCTATCAGACGTGCTAACTTTTCCATAGTCTATCCAAAACCAAACTGGCTAGGTAGGGCAGGGCCCTAATAAAAGTCCAAATGGCATCAATATGCCAGAATTAGCGTATAACTAGTTTATCATCACTAGTTACTTTTTCTGTTTCTATGTTTAATCAAGTGTGCTTGTGATTTTTTTTTTATAGCAGAGGAGAGAGTCCTCTCCAAAATATGCGGTCACTTTTCTCTCCTGGTTTCCAGAGCTGTAATATACATTTTGAGTTCCCTTTTCTGATGGACTTTGCCAAAGTGTCCTTTTTCAAACTTTATTTAACCACTTAAGTGCCGGACCATTTGGCTGGCCAAAGACCAGGCCACTTTTTGCAATTCGGCACTTTTTGCAATTCGGCACTGCGTCGCTTTAACTGACAATTGCGCGGTCGTGCGACGTGGCTCCCAAACAAAATTGAATGTCCTTTTTTTCCCACAAATAGAGCGTTCTTTTGGTGGTATTTGATCACCTCTGTGGTTTTTATTTTTTGCGCTATAAACAAAAATAGAGCGACAATTTTGAAAAAAAATGCAATATTTTTTACTTTTTGCTATAATAAATATCACCAAAAAATATATAAAAAAAAATTTTTTTCCTCAGTTTAGGCCGATACGTATTCTTCTACATATTTTTGGGAAAAAAAATCTCAATAAGCGTTTATTGATTGGGTTGCGCAAAAGTTATAGCGTCTACAACAGTGTTTCTCAACTCCAGTCCTCGAGGCGCCCCAACAGGTCATGTTTTCAGGATTTCCCTCAGATGAAACAGCTGTGGGAATTACTAAAGCAGTTAAACTGATCAAATAACCTGTGCAAAACAATAGAGAGCCTGAAAACATGACCTGTTGGGGCGCCTTGAGGACTGGAGTTGAGAAACACTGGTCTACAACATAGGGGATAGTTTTATGGCATTTTTATTAATATTTTTTTTTTACTAGTAATAGCGGTGATCGTCGATTTTTATCATGACTGCGACATTATGGCGGACACATCGGACACTTTTGACACATTTTTGGGACCATTGTCATTTTTACAGCGATCAGTGCTATAAAAATGCACTGATTACTGTAAAAATTAGACTGGCAGTGAAGGGGTTAACCTGTAGGGGGCGCTGAAGGGGTTAAGTGTGTCCTAGGGAGTGATTCTAACTGTTAGGGGGCGTGGCTACGAGTGACACATCACAGATCGTTGTTCCCGATGAGAGGGAACAGACGATCAGTGACATGTCACTAGGAAGAACGGGGAGATGTTGTGTTTACACTGACAGCTCCCCGTTCTTCAGCTCTGTGACCCGATCACGGGACACACGGCAGCAAATGAAAGAGGACGTATATATACGTCCATTTGCCCAGCTGTGCCATTCTGTCAACGTATAAGTTCGTGCGGCGGTCGGCAAGCTGTTAAACAGCACTGGAACATGGATCATAGCTTTGTGTTATGACATATGTCAAACTAGGTGCAATATTACAGAGACAAGGGGGAGTCAAAGACAAATCCTTTCTTTACTATACAAAGTCACAGTTTTGTGTTATTACATATTTTAAACTAGGTGCAATAACTCTTTAGTGTGCAGACTTTTTGACACATTATGCGTCGCTGCTTGATAGGCCCAGCTCTGCTGGCTGGGGCCTACGCCTCGGAGAGGGATCCCAGGCTGCCCACCTGTAGGGAGCCCACCTTTAGGAAAGGAGACCAGGGGAGGATCAGTCCCAGAGGAGACTAGCGACGATACTGCTGTCTCGGACTCGGGAAGAGGCCTGGAAACTCGCCTAAAGAGGGATCCACTATCTTTATTACAAGCCCTGCAATACACCAATCTGGTGCAAAGGTTTCTCTCTTTATTGCTTGGCTGGGAGGTTCAGAACTATTGACAATCCTGTGGCAGAGGATTTCCGGATCCCACCCTTTAAAGTTTAACTATTTATCCGTGCTCCATCCCGGCTGCTAGGACCGCTTAAAAAGGGACCATCCGGGTGAGAAATACCCACTCAGGCTTGAGTGGCGACAAAAGAGTTACACTGTGTCTTAAGTGTTGCGTGCCTAAACCTCTCCCCCTACTTCTCTAATTTTCCTACTCCCTATTCAAGTTTATTGAAAAGATAAAGCATAAAACCTTGTTGCTTAGGTTTTACTCCTGTGTGGACATTGGCCTTATTCTGAGGAACTTCTACCTAGACAACGGAGAGAAGGGATCCACTTGAGAGAGGTAATTGCTGCAAGACCCAAACAATAACACCGCTCACCCCTCTATACAAAGGGGGATACCGGGCAAGTAGCAGGTGTGCCCAACTGCGAATGGAGGACGGCAGAAAAAGGGGTTTGTGTATTACACGTGGGGGCTTGTGTCCGGGATTTGTGGCTACCTCTTGCACGAGTGGATTATTTTCTATGTGATTGGAAAGTCGGCCTTTGAGGGAGTTGGACTGTGTTACTGTACTTTGAACGAGAACTTTGGATTTTTTTTCCAACTGCGTAGTTCGTGGGCATGTCTAGAAAAAGAAAAGCCTGCAAGCTACGTGCAGGAAGAGAAAAAGGGGAGGAGTTCCCACCATTTGTGTGTTGCACGTGGATGCAGTTGGCGCTAAGGGACAGAGAGAGTTTGTATTGAGCAAGAAGAGCAATATGTCTGTACTTCCATGGACCTCAGCCTTACCGGAACCCCGGATGTTCTCAATGCCTACTTCCATGGACATTGCTCCACTTGCAGCCATGCTCACGGATACGGGGATCCGGCTCAAGCCCCGGGGCCGTTTCGCACTATACACATGTCGGGATGTGGAGGCCCTGGGCATGCTTTGCTCCAAGTGTGATGGACTGGCTGTGCAGTTACGCCCGTTCGGAAGATGTTTGACTTGCAGGGAGTTCCTTTTTGAGGTGGACCAGCCCACTGAATCGCCCCGAGCATACCGGGTTAACTGGGTCACAGGCACGGTTACTTCGGATGAGGAAGTTGCCTACACACCTACAGCCAGGCCCACTCGCATCGCTTCTCCTGTTGCGGATGTATCCAGGAGGGATGCCCCTGAAACTGCAGAGCTATCGGCGGACACCGCAGCGGACACTGCCTCCGCCACTACTGAAGTTCATATCCCATCAGCGAAACGGAAGGTGGGATATGTCAAGGCCTCCCGCGGCCGCGGTTGAAGCCTGCCCCAGCGCCTGCCAGAACCAGACCTCGAGGGCGGCAGGATGCCTGAGAAGTCCACGTCAGCAGACGGTAAGGAGGCTGGGAAAAATATGTCAAGCTCTACCCGTGATTACCTACCTGCTGAGGAGTATGATACCTCAGACCTTGACTCATCATCCGATATTGGGGATGATGTCGAGATTGACGAAATCTTTCTCAAAAAGGGATGGGACAATGCGAAAACTGTTGCCCCGACCAGCAGCCGGAAAGAGGGATCGCCCATGAGTTCGGGGAACACTACACCCCGTGTGGAAGTCCCTGCCATAACAGAGAGAGTTGTACCTGCCCCAAGTGAGAGACTTTTACCAGGGCATGTTGCGGTTTTGGTCCGGAAGTCCTTGGATTCTTATGTGTTGTCTGGAATGGGAGATCCCGCAACTCTCCCTAAACTTGCTCGCCTGCAGCGAATCCTCATGAAAAGAGTGGCTGGTGAGTATGGCTTGGAGTACCCCAACGTACCCAAGGAACTGTTATTTGAGATTGAGGCCAGTCATGAACGGTGGCACGGGGAAGCCATCTGGGACTACCTCCAAGTGCCCAAGCCATACAGGAATTTTGCCCACTCAGCTGCCATGACCGACCTCTTCAAATGTTGCGGCCGGGACTGAAACTATGGTCAACATATCCACGCCGACCGAGTTGTGATTTGCTGCCCAGGAAGGGAGAATGTCACTTACTTTATAGAAACTCTGGACAAGCAATGGAAGTCAAATACCCTTTCCGGATCCAAGGTTTTATCTTTGAGCACTATAGACAGGAGTTTGACTTTGTTTTGTATCCTATGAACTGTACCTCAGATCAAAGGGACAGTTTTCTTCTAAGTGAACTATGGTATAGTTAGTTAGGATTTTGTAGGGGAAAAGACGCTGTGGTCATGAGTGGGATGTTCAATGTGTTATGTTACAAACCCATGCGTAACCAGTACAGGACGTTGTGACCCTGCTGACACTAGGTGGCAGTGGTCTGCAGGGAAAGAGACTGCAATGATAATACAGTACTTATGATCAGAATTTAAAAATTTTTGTTTTGTTTTTATGCTAGGCTTAGCATATCAAAACTTTTATGGAAGGAAACTGCTTCTTCCAGGGGAAATAGTCTGCTTCTAAGTAGTATAGATACTAATGATAGGATGTTTATATTTTTTTCCTATGCATATGTAGCGGGTATACACTTTTCTGTGTGTTAAAACTGGCAGAGACACCAGTGATGTGCAGTTCCCTGCAGCCCCTCGGGTGGCGCTGTTGCCTTGGGCTGGGGTTGAACCATTGCTGTGTGCTGTGCTCCCTTTTTGTCCTCCCTCGGCAGCGGTATGGTGGGGCGGGGAACCCGCCGTGCTTGCTGGGAGAGGGTATAAAGGGGCCGGCCATCTTTGTCACGGGGTTGAGTCCCGGGCACATTCAGCCTGTGGGCGGTGGTTCATGTCGGTCCCCTAGGCGGCCTAGGCCTAGAGGACGTTTGGAGGTCGTGTTTCATCCCAGGCACCTTTAGCCTGGGGTGAGGTACTCGGATGGAGGTCTGGAGCTCAGTGCCCACCACTGAGTTCCGCGAGTGAAGAAGATCCATGGGAACCCCGGGAGTGGCTACCCGAATCCGGAAGGCGTAATGGACCGGTGGGAGATACTTGCTTGAAGACCTGGTGCAGCATATTGCCAGTGACAGGTGAGCCTCTCATCGGAGACCGCCTGGAAGGAAATCCCCCCTCGCTCGGAGACGGCAACCCACTTTCAGGAAGGAAAGTGGAGAGTTCATTGTGTCTGGGCCTACTCGCATCCACACCTCCTTGTCTGTTCTGTTCTTTAAGGGAGTCCAACTGATTGTGTTCACTTTTGCATTGAGAAGAATAAAGGAGTGCTGGACTTTAATGGTGTGGGGCTCAATTTCTGACAGATATTGTTCAAGGTAACTCTCTTTGGAGGCTCCAGGTGCAGAACACCGACCCGAAGGTAATATAAGAACTTTGCTTACACCACACAAACATCTGCGGTGAAGGCTTGGCGTGGTGACCCCGCACTCTCTCCTCTAAGGTACCCCTAGACAAGAGAAAGACGAGCTGATAAAGAGAGGAGAGAGAGGAGGCCGCTACACATATTTTTGTGATTTCTTGCAGGTACCAGGAGCTACTGTCAAGACCACCGGAGAATGGGGTGGGATAGATAGTTAGTAATGGGAGGAGTGTATATTTGAAATGTCAGTATCTGGAGAATGCAATGTTATCTTGTGTGCTTTCTTCTTTCTTCTTTCCCCAAAAATTTGGTTCAGGCACCAGTTCAGTTTTTTTTTGTTTGGTAAATCAACAGCCTGCAGGACTGAAGGATTGCGATTTCCCCAGCCACTGGGGACAGTGTCTCTTCTAGGAGGGGGTGTGTGTAGCGCCCCCAATTTTTGGGGGCGCTATGTGTAAATTTAGGGGTGGTCTGAGCCAGTAGTTGGGCTCAGACCAATCGATTGTTCTAAATTGCTTCTGCTCTGGGTGTGATACTGTCTGGTAGTAGTGTTCCCTGGTGCCTGTAGGTGGCACTGTCACCACCGGCTCAGGTTGAACCACAGGGGGGTATCACAACACCTTGGGTGTCCCCTCTTGACAGCTGTGCAGTGGGCGTGGTCAACCCGCTGTGCATGCTGGGAGAGGGTACATAAGGGGCAGACGCCATTGGCGTTCGTTCATTCCAGGGGACCCTTGGTCCTGTGTGTGCGTCTCGTGGCCCGTACGGCATGAGGTGCATGTGTGTGTTTGGGCCTCGGGCACCTTCAGCCCGAGGCTGCGTCGCTTGATAGGCCCAGCTCTGCTGACTGGGGCCTACGTCTCGGAGAGGGATCCCAGGCTGCCCACCTGTAGGGAGCCCACCTTTAGGAAAGGAGACCAGGGGAGGATCAGTCCCAGAGGAGACTAGCGACGATACTGCTGTCTCAGGAAGAGGCCTGGAAACTCGCCTAAAGAGGGATCCACCATCTTTATTACAAGCCCTGCAATACGCCAATCTGGTGCAAAGGTTTCTCTCTTTATTGCTTGGCTGGGAGATTCATAACTATTGACAATCCTGTGGCAGAGGATTTCCGGATCGCACCCTTTAAAGTTTAACTATTTATCCGTGCTCCATCCCGGTTGCTAGGACCGCTTATAAAGGGACTATCCGGGTGAGCAATACCCACTCAGGCTTGAGTGGCGACGAAAGAGTTACACTGTGTCTTAAGTGTTGCGTGCCTAAACCTCTCCCCCTACTTCTCTCATTTTCCTACTCCCTATTCAAATTTATTGCAAAGATAAAGAATAAAACCTTGCTGCTTAGGTTTTACTCCTGTGTGGACATTGGCCTTATTCTGAGGAACTTCTACCTAGACAACGGAGAGAAGGGATCCACTTGAGAGAGGTAATTGCTGCAAGACCCAAACAATAACACTGCTCGCCCTTCTATACGAAGGGGGATACCGGGCAAGTAGCAGGTGTGCCCAACTGCGAATGGAGGACGGCAGAAAAAGGGGTTTGTGTGCTACACGACGATAAGCATATTGTGCGGCATTGTTTCCAAGTCCAGAAGCTCCAAAAATCCTGTACATCAATATTATGTATGGGCTTTAATTGACATTCCAGGCCAGCTGCCCTGTCTTGGAATATTTCATTAATGATGATTCAGCTTCTAGAGTGGTTATCTGCAACAATTGATTATTCCTTACTTGCATGACTCTGCTTTTAGTTGGCTTTCTTTTAAACTTTTGTTCTCTGAATGTCTTTGTTGTTCCGTGGCCTAACATAATAGAATCTTTAGAATAGATACGCACTTTGTTGAGCCGACAGCCAGTCAGAGTTTGACAAAAAAAAGGATGGGAGCGTTAGTCAGGAGTTAGTAATTCTGCGGCTGGGAAATGTCTCTGAGGGCAACCAATCTGTAACAAATTGAATCAAAGCATTCAAGCATAACATGGAGATAAGGGTGGCAAACCGTTAGAGGATTTGATGCATGTTACAGGTGCCAAACAGAGTCTCATAACAAAGACCTTTTCTATCTTTAAAACAAATGCTGAATGCGAGGAAAGAAAAAGTTTAAATGGGGGCATATGCTAATAAAAAAAAAAGTTAATGTATTGTGTACAATATAAAATAAAGATATGTCTGTATATGGGCTGTTTTACCTGCCAAATGATTTGTTTTTCTGGGTGAGAGATTTTCAGACCCCTGATATCCTGATACACCACACACAGTCCTATAATACAAGGAAGAAGACCTAATTTACTCAGAAATATGCAGTACTATCCCTTTAAATCATAAACCTAAAAAGCACACAATTACATATGTAGCGATACCTCCAACTAAGGAGGCCGCAGAATTAGATTTGGGCCCTGAGTGCAGCTCCGCCAACCCCCGGCAATAGGCTCTACCCCCTTCTGGCACAGCTAGTACTAAAAATCAATGATATATCCTATGCAATATAATAACTAAGCCAGGACACAGTAATGAATTGTAATAGATAAAGTGTTTTACTCATTTCTCAATATGGATAAAGGGGTAATAGTAATCACAGCTCGAGATAATCACTCCTAAGGGCAGCGTCCTGCCACTCTAACACACTATGTAGTAACACACGCTACAGGTGCGCCATACGGGCGACCGTTGACTAAGTGCCCTATGGCGCAGTAATCAAACACGCTAGAATCCCCACCAGGCCTGGTTCTAATATTTAACTTAGTCCTTCTTTCTTCACCGGCAGGTCTGTAATGGTGGTGCACTTTAAACAGAGTATAACTTTGTAATCCAAGGGGTATAGAACTTGGTTAAATAAAGCCGCAGGCTCAGTTCTGACAAGGCTCTTCAATAGGGGTATCAAAATAACTTGTAGGCCACGGCAGTCTATAGGCCTATATACAGTAACAGTATCTTAGCTGGGCTTATGCCCATCTCACCCGCCGGACTACGGATCCAGTCCGGGAAACCTCCACCGGCCGTGTCACACACACTCGATCTCTCCAACGATCGGGCCCCCGATCCGACAAAGCTGTAGCGCATAAAGTCAGATGCCACCCAGGCTCGCAGAGGGGGGTGGAAGGCTCTTTGGTGCAGAGCAAGGCCTCAGGCCTTGCACTCCGACACATCCGCACAGGAGGATCCGTCTGTGAAGTCTCGTGTCCCAAAGAGGCCGAGCCCGGCCTCGCCTCCTCCTTTTATAACCCCTCCCATGAGTCTCTGCGGTGGAACATGTGAAGAATGGGGTTATGGGTAATGTAGTTTCTTCCCAATATAGGGGAATACCCCGCTACACACTCCCCCCACTTAAACTCTTTGGTCCCCAAAGATAAATTTTAACAACAACTATATATAACACTGGACAATTCTGAAAACGATGTTGGGATAGGGGATTCCCACCATAACTGAGGGGTAGAATTCCCTTGCCCACAGGTCACATTATCATGGGTGGCCTGCCTAACTGTGCCAGAGAGTGAGCTGGGGTTGCCCTCCACCAAATGGACAGTGGAGGGATCCGGAATCTCAGCATTTCTCCTAGCAGTGACTACAGAGTCTTCCGAACTGTTCCCCATCTGAGGGTAGGTCAGCTTCTTAGGAGGTCGAATGACTCTTCGAGCCCTTTGCTCTCCTGGAATCTCTGGCTCTGGCGCCACAGGCTCCTCTTCCTCGGAGCAACTATCATAGGCATCTTCCCAGTAATCTGCTGAAGGACTAAAGGGGATGAACTCTGTAGCCTCTGGGTTCAGTGTTTCATCTGTGGTATCTTGGGTGACTGGAAGATCTATGATAGAAGTTCCTGGAGTTGGGGAAGACCACAGCCAATCAAGTTCTCCCTCTTCATCTCCACTAAGTTGGGAGGCTTCTCCATTTTCAGCTCGGGAGGTCTGTGACCGAGTGTTCGGCCTAGGAGTATCCAAGATAGAGGCCGGTTCAGGGGAGTCTCCCACGGGAGGTATTCTAACTGCCTCCGCAAGTGGGAGCAGGTGGTTTCGATGCCATGTCTTCAGTGGGCCTACCTTTCCCTCTGGCTTCACCTTGTAGACAGGTAGGCCCGGCAACTTCCTGCAGATGACATAGGGTTCAGATCTCCATCTGTCTGCAAGTTTGTGCTTTCCGGGGACTCCCAGATTGCGCAACAGTACTCGATCCCCGGGCTGTAGGTCTTGTACCCGGACCTTCAAGTCGAAATTTCTTTTATTCCGAGCTCCCCTTTGATCTGAGGCCGCTTGAGCTTGTTCATAGGCTACTTTCAGGCTGTGTCTGAGCCTGTCCACATATCCTTTGTGGGATGTGGCTGAGGAATGGTCCAGTGAGGTGCCAAAAGCCAGGTCCACCGGTAGTCTCGCTTCTCTCCCAAACATGAGTCGACATGGGGAGTAGCCTGTAGCATCACTGATGGTGCAGTTGTAAGCATGTACTATGGCTGCTATGTGTTTGCTCCAATGTTGCTTTTTCTCGCTTTCCAGAGTCCCCAACATGTTGAGCAAGGTTCGGTTGAACCTTTCCGGCTGAGCATCTCCCTGAGGATGGTAAGGTGTAGTTCGAGCCTTCTTAATTCCCAAAGAATCCAAGAGCTTCCGGATCAGCTTACTCTCGAAGTCCCTCCCTTGGTCTGAATGGAGTCTCTGTGGCATCCCATAATGGACAAAGTACTTCTCCATAAGTACCTTGGCCACAGTGGAGGCCTTCTGGTCTTTGGTGGGGAAAGCCTGGGCATACCGGGTGAAATGGTCAGTTATCACCAGAACATTTCCTAGTCCACTCAGGTCGGGTTCGAGGCAGAGAAAGTCAATGCACACCAGGTCCATGGGCCCTTGGCTCTGTAGATGGCCCATTGGGGCAGCTTGATGGGGCAAAGTCTTCCTCTGGATGCATCGCGCACATGAGTGGCAGTACTCCTCTACCTCTGCCCTCATGCAGGGCCAATAGAACCGACTTCTGACAAGTTGAAAGGTCCTTTCAGCCCCTAGGTGGCCATGATTGTCATGCAGGGCAATCAGAACAGTCTCCCGATGTTTCTCTGGGAGGAACAGCTGCCACTTATCTTCTGAGTCATCAGAGGGGCCCCTTCGGTAGACCACTCCCTGATGTAACTGCAACCTATCCCACTCCTTCCTCAGTAGGCGAGCTTCTTTTGAAGGTTGACGCATGAGTCTGTTTGGATCCTGATTTTTCAAGGCCTCCAGGACCAATCTCCCCATGGGGTCTTCCAATTGGTCACACCTCAATTCCTTCTTGGACAGTCTTGGTAGGTTGTCCTCTTCCAATTGAGCTACTCCACAGTAGTGTTTGGGGACTCCCACCGTGGTAACTCCTATTTCCTCTGCTCTGGAGCCTCCTCGGGCTTGGAATTCAGCTCCTTGACAAAGGGCCCGCACCCCGTCCGGTGCCATTTGGGTCAAATCTTCTATTTCAATGGTGGGGGAATGAGATCTCCTGGACAGAGCGTCTGCGTCTCGATTCCCCACTCCTGGTCTATATTTAAGGCTGAAGTTGAATCCAGACAGTGCGGCCAGCCACCTGTGTCCAGTGGCGTCCAGCTTGGCCGTGGTGAACAGGTAGGTAAGGGGGTTGTTGTCGGTCTTCACAGTGAACTCCGCTCCATACAGGTAGTCTTTGAGCTTGTCTACTACCGCCCACTTGAGGGCCAGGAACTCCAGCTTGTGAGTGGGGTAGTTCTTCTCAGAGGGGGTCAGGCTCCTACTCACATAGGCAACAGGCCGCAATTGCCCCTCATGTTCTTGGTAAAGTACTCCTCCCAGACCGTCATGACTAGCATCCACGTGCAGTTCATAGGGTTTGGTTGGGTCTGCGTAGGCCAAGACTGGTGCAGTGGTCAGACTCCTCTTCAATTCCTGGAAAGCCTCTTCACACTTCTGATTCCACTGATCTCTGATGGACTCTCCTGGCCTCCTGGGCCCCGAGCCATCCTCTTCTCCTTCAGTCTTGAGCAACTCATTCAATGGTCTAGCAATTCGGGCAAATCCCTCCACAAACCTCCTGTAGTAGGAGCAGAAGCCCAAGAAGGATCTGAGTTCTGTTACTGTGGTGGGCCGTGGCCAGGAGGTAACTGCCTCCAATTTCTCAGGGTCTGTGGCCACCCCTTCTTCAGACACTATGTGCCCCAGATAGTTCACAGAAGACTGGTAGAACCGAAACTTCTCAGGCGAAAGCTTAAGTCCTTCCTCACTGAGTCTTCTCAACACTTTTTCCAGCCTCTCTTCATGTTCCTCCAAGGTTCTCCCAAAGACAATGACATCGTCCAGGTATACAAGGACTTCGATCAAGTTCATGTCCCCTACTGTCTTCTCCATGAGGCGTTGGAAAGTAGCTGGGGCTCCAGACAGACCTTGGGGCATCCGGTCGAATTCAAAGAACCCCACTGGGGTTATGAAAGCTGTCTTCTCCTTGTCTGCTGGGTGCATCGGAATCTGATAGTACCCACTCTTGAGATCCATAACGCTGAACCATTTGGCTCCAGACAAGCTCTGTAGGGCATCCTCTATCCTCGGAGTGGTGTATTGGTCAGGTATGGTTCTCCTGTTGAGAGTCCTGTAGTCGATACAGAGCCTCAATGATCCATTCTTCTTTCGGACCACCACTATGGGAGAGGCATAGGGGCTTCTGGACTCCCGTATCACACCAGTCCTCTTGAGTTCTGCAAGTTGTTCCCTCAGATCCTCCAGATCTGCTAGCGGGACCCGCCTGACCCTCTCTCGGAAGGGCTTATCTTCCTGGAGGCGGATCCGATGGGTGGCACTCCTTGCACACCCCACATCAAACTCATCCTTAGAGAAGATCTTCTCCCATCTATTCAACTGGGCCTTGGCTCTCTCTTTCCAAGCCCTGGACAGATTCGGGTTTTCCATGGACAGCTTCTCCCAAACATCCCCTCCTCCACCTGCCCTCTTCACTTCTGACAGGGTAACAGGGGCCGCCGGGCTCACCTGGCCTAGCAACATTCTGGCTGGGATTTCCATGGGGTCTTTGGTAGTATTCCTAACACTCACTGGAACTCTATAATGGGCCTTCTTCAGAACCTTCAGCGGAATCACTTCTGGTATCACCTCCAGGCCTGAGGACTCACCCCTTGGGTCTGACTCCAGCATGACAAAGGGACCAGGCTGCTCCCAAGTAAGCTTCACAGTGGCCCTGAGACAGGTTACTTCACCGGGCTGCAACACTACCCCTTCTCTTCCAAGTCTCCACACCTTCCTTATCTCCTCTCCAGGGGTCTCCCGCTCTTGGACCAGCCGTTGGTAGGCTGTCTTCAGCATGGGATGGATCTTGGTAGCTGCTTGTCTTTCTTCCGTCACGAGAGGGGTCAGGAGTCTTCGGACCAGGTCCGTGTTCGTCCCTATTATAAGGGAATTCTTGTTGGCTCCAGGCGGCCTAGGGCACACAACTGCCAGGGTGTCAAACTCTTCGGCCTTCCCAGCCACGGATGGGTCAAAGGTCATTTTGATGGGAAGGTAGCCGTCGTAAGGGAAACTCTGGGTTCCAATTCCCCATATTTCCAGCTCTTCTATCTTCTGGATAGGCAGATGACTCAGGTGCCTGTCGTAGAAGTCCCGGTATAGTAGGGTCACTTGTGCCCCGGTATCCAGGAGGCCCCTGGTGTAGACTCCCTCCACTTGAATGGGCACTATAGGGGATGGGCCTACCAGCTTCTCTGGATATGGTCCGGCAGGAGCCGCCTTCTTCAGACCTTTTCCCTTTGGACTCTCTCTTGTCCTATTCCCTTTGGACTTGAACCTTTCTTGAGCCTGGTATGCACTGACTTCCCTCCTTTTAATGGGTGTAGGAACCCGCTGAGGGGTACTATTATTTTTCTTGGGTGGGCACCCCCTTTGGGGAGTGCTGTGCCTCTCCTGAGGGGTCTCCCCCCTTTCTCCTGGAGTATAGCTTTGTTGAGGGGTATTGCGTTTCCCCTTTGGTGTTCTATCTCTCTTTTTGTTTTTCTTCGCATTCAGCTTGGAGTTTACTGAAGATGATGGGCACCCGGTTGACTCCTTCACCGGGGCCCTCTGGAGTTTCCCGCCGGCTTGCGGTTGTCTGGTCTCTTCTTCTTCGGACTAGAACATGTGGCTGCAATGTGGCCAACTCCCCCACAGTTGAAGCAGACTATATCTCCCCATTCTTGTAAAGGTTCGGGTGCTGAGGCAATTGGGAACAATTCCTTCCTTGGACTTTCCTTCTTCTTGGGACACTCTGTGTCTTTTGCTATCAGAGAGGTCAATATCTCTAACACCTTGGACATCTGAGTTTTTAGGGTGTCTATCTCCGCCTCTCTTTCAGGGGTCATTACTGGATTAACCAGCACCTGTGCGGGTACAACATTTGTCTTATCCTTCTGCTGATCCTGTTGCAGCGCCTCCTCATCTCTGATGATTTTTATTAAATCAGCATAAGTCAGCAACATTCCTCCTCCCAAGGTTTTCAGGTGCAGCCAGACTGGATCGGAGCGTAGCGCTCCCTTTAAGACTTGCTTCATTCTTGCCCCATCGGCATCTTGGGGCTTCATCCCTTTCTTTAACACAATCTTGCACAGCAGCCTGTTTAGCCTTCTGACATACTCGGAAAGTTTCTCCTCCGGTTTTTGGAAAGTGTGTTCAAACTGGTAGACCATCTCTGTCACCTTGTCTAATTGACCAAACTCTTCCTGCAGCATAGCTAGACAGTCCTGCGCCGTGCACCCTGCATTCCCAAACCGGAAACTGTTCACTGCTTCTGCTGCTGCACCTTTAAGGCTTTCTAACACTCGCTGCCTCTTCTGTGCTTCCGGCACCTCCCATGCCTCCACCGCCTGTAATGCCTGCTCCACCCAGGTATCAAAATCTTCTTCCCCTGCCGGGACAGGGAGCTTCCCTGAGAATATTTTTAGTCTCCGGTAGCTAGTTTCCACATGCACCGTACTTGTCTTCTGACATTTGGCTAGCAAATCCCCTATTGCATTTATCAGTTCTGGTGATATAGCAGTGGCCGGTGCAGGTGCCACCGGGGGTGTCGCCCTGTCTTCTCTTTCAGGTGGAGTTCGGGCCGCAGCCTGTGGCGATCCCGTAGGGGATGGTTCCCTTTCTACAGTTATTGCGTGCGCCAGCCTAAATGTTCTGTTGTCTGGCGTCCGCAGACACTTGTGCTTACAAGCCTCTGGCATCCCGTCCCAATATTCCACTAATGCGTATTGATATGAGATGTCTGGGTCTGTCTTCATGTCTATCACCCACGGTGTGTGATCTGGGGACACTGAACTCATTAGTTCCTCTACCGTCTCACTTGACCATTTCTCCCCAGGGAGGCTAATGGCTATCGACTGTTTTGGCTCTGTATTAGCGGCTTTGCACCACTCTTCTACCGCTCTTGGATCCATGGGGTCCATGCCGGCACTTCTGGCGTTCGCTTGCTGCATCAGGATCCCGGACGAGAACCCCCACGTGTAGCGATACCTCCAACTAAGGAGGCCGCAGAATTAGATTTGGGCCCTGAGTGCAGCTCCACCAACCCCCGGCAATAGGCTCTACCCCCTTCTGGCACAGCTAGTACTAAAAATCAATGATATATCCTATGCAATATAATAACTAAGCCAGGACACAGTAATGAATTGTAATAGATAAAGTGTTTTACTCATTTCTCAATATGGATAAAGGGGTAACAGTAATCACAGCTCGAGATAATCACTCCTAAGGGCAGCGTCCTGCCACTCTAACACACTATGTAGTAACACACGCTACAGGTGCGCCATACGGGCGACCGTTGACTAAGTGCCCTATGGCGCAGTAATCAAACACGCTAGAATCCCCACCAGGCCTGGTTCTAATATTTAACTCAGTCCTTCTTTCTTCACCGGCAGGTCTGTAATGGTGGTGCACTTTAAACAGAGTATAACTTTGTAATCCAAGGGGTATAGAACTTGGTTAAATAAAGCCGCAGGCTCAGTTCTGACAAGGCTCTTCAATAGGGGTATCAAAATAACTTGTAGGCCACGGCAGTCTATAGGCCTATATACAGTAACAGTATCTTAGCTGGGCTTATGCCCATCTCACCCGCCGGACTACGGATCCAGTCCGGGAAACCTCCACCGGCCGTGTCACACACACTCGATCTCTCCAACGATCGGGCCCCCGATCCGACAAAGCTGTAGCGCACAAAGTCAGATGCCACCCAGGCTCGCAGAGGGGGGTGGAAGGCTCTTTGGTGCAGAGCAAGGCCTCAGGCTTCAGGCCTTGCACTCCGACACATCCGCACAGGAGGATCCGTCTGTGAAGTCTCGTGTCCCAAAGAGGCCGAGCCCGGCCTCGCCTCCTCCTTTTATAACCCCTCCCATGAGTCTCTGCGGTGGAACATGTGAAGAATGGGGTTATGGGTAATGTAGTTTCTTCCCAATATAGGGGAATACCCCGCTACACATAATAAGTGTACAACTTTCCACAATCCATAACAGTGATATAATAAAATCCAAATATTCCATCAAAAGGTGAAAATTGAATGAATTATCTTCTCCAAAATTATATTAATATCCCATCTCATGTTGACACTATACCAATGTGACAAATTAAAGGGGTTGTAAAGGTTAGTTTTTATTTTTTCTAAATAGGTTCCTTTAAGCTAGTGCCTTGTTGGTTCACTTACCTTTTCCTTCGATTTCCCTTCTAAATGTTTTTTTTCTTTGTCTGAATTTCTCACTTCCTGTTCCTCCTCAGTAAGCTTGCCCCCATCATCCAAGCCGTTCTGGCTGGGGATAAGTTAGTGTGCTCGCCCCCTCCCTTGGGACTACATCTCTGCAGGGAGACACGCTGACTAACCCCCAGCCAGAACAGCTCGGATTATGGGGGCAAGCTTACTGAGGAGGAACAGGAAGTGAGAAATTCAGACAAAGAAAAAAAACATTTAGAAGGGAAATCGAAGGAAAAGGTAAGTGAACCAACAATACACTAGCTTAAAGGAACCTATTTAGAAAATAAAAAACGAACCTTTTACAACCCCTTTAAGCCTCTTACCAGAAGCTGTAGACCCCAAAATTACTGAGGTCAGCTCCGTTCTGAATTATATGGGTTCGGCTATCAGCTTATGTTTACCGCCCATGCTGCCAAAATGTACATCAGCTTCTAAAAAAGCTTTATTTTTAGCCCATACATATTGTCTCTCTGTGTCTTCTCCCTTCTGTCCATGCCACCCCAGGTTACACATGTACAATGAGCTGTGGCTGTAATATGAAGTATTATGGAAGACACTATATACCAATCACATTGTTGGTATTGCACAAGTACTCTGGTGTCACAACCTGGGGAGAAGATTAACGTTCTTACATGTTGGACATGGTACCTCTTACCATATCAAGGATGCTCTAGAAGTATGCATAGCCCAGGTTAGGAACTACTGTAGGAAAATGTAAGAAAGTGAGAAGCAGTAAGTTTAAAATGTGTTTTTTTTTTTCCCAAAACATCTTAAAATATCTAAAATGCAAGAAATAGACACACTACTGATTTCATTTGTTTGGATCTTGAAGGTTTTACCATTTGGAATAATGAAATAATAAGACTGTCACCAAATTCACGCACAAGCAATGGAAGCAGTTTTGGAGGTCTTTACTAAAAGGAGCTTTATTACTGAAACCAATCAGTTGCTGTGAATGCTTAAAAGTAATCTAAAAACTTTGCACTCAACTTATTTCTATTCACATCCACACACTCTGTGGGGATAGAAATGTGTTTTTTAAATGTCCTGTGTGCATGAGGTCTTACTGTCTGTTATCCTGATCCTGGCTTTACTACCTTGTGAGTCACAAACGTGTAACAAGCATGTATCCAGTGAAGCCTAAAAATCGCTTATCCTGCAAGCTTTTGCCAGGATCAGTGACTTGTTAAATAATGAAAACAGGATGAGGACGACAAGCCAGCAGCCACAGCTACCATATGTATATCCTCATGAGTTCATTTTAAACCAGGTGGAATATATACAGTATATTTAAGGGGAAATGGTTTTCACATTTCATATGTTTTAGAAATGTTTTACATATTGGTAAATGTAACGCACTCTTTGTAAGTGTATGGGTTTATTTTTTTATATCTAAAATACATTTTGCCATTACTCATATATACATGTTGGCTTTAGAAGTGATTCAACAAAAGCATTCTTTTGTTTAAACTAAAAAATGTGTTCCAGCACCACTATAAAGAATTGTATGAATAATTTTAAAGCTTCCTTTGCTTCCTTATACAAATACTGTTTTATGATGTCCTACTTTGCCAACAGTTTTAATGCATTTCTTTCTCAGCAAGAGATGCAAACCCAGCCAAAAAGATTATTCAAATGACTGAACTTCTCAGTCAAAGTAAACAGTAATCTATTGCAGAATAAGTACCTATGGAGACCTGAAACAAGTTTGGATATTGCTAAAATAAAGACAAAATGCAATTGGTCTGTCCCTTGAGATCCATAAATACCCATAGAGCAGTGGTTCTCAACTCCTGTCCTCAGGACCCACTAACAGGCCAGATTTTAAGTATTACCTTGGTGAGACGCAGACTAGAATACTGCAATCCCTGAGCAGCAAATTATATCACCTGTGATGCATTTCAGTTATCTTGCAAACCTGGCCTGTTGGTGGGTCCTGAGGACTGGAGTTGAGAACCACTGCTAGAGGGACAGAACTCCCTAAACATACTGGTACCCACTTCTCTTGAAGCTTGGTTAAAGGAAAGAAGTGGTGCACAAGCAATCACTATTTCCTTTAGCTCTGTTTCACTGTAATATTGCAACATATCAAAAAATCACTGTGGCCATTAAGAAGTATTTCTTAAAGACAGAATTGGTTGTTGTCGTGGTTGTTGTTGCCCTCCAAACTGACTGATCTCTAACTGATGAATGCAATATGCCTGTAATGGACAAAGTGAACAAGGGGCCCTCTGCAGAAATGACGCTTGATCGTCCCGAAGCTATAATGATTTTTTTTTTGCCATAGTGATTGTTATTTTAAGCAATGACGTCTGAAAATAATATTCACATGACTAAAATAACCATATTAAATCCTCTCTATTGTCAAAATTTAAAATCATAAATTCCCGTTCAATATATACCGGTATATATTTTTTTAATTTTTTATTTATAACAGAGGAGTCGATCCACACGGACCCCAATAGTGAATAACAGACATATACATCCAAAATAAAATATGGCACAGCAGTACAGGGGGACCCCCTTGGAGCTCAGATCTCCTAGTGGTCGATCATATAATTAAATTCCCCAATGGGGGGGTGAAGCTCCAACTGGTCCCCAGTGCATCCCTCCGCCGCCAACCTGAACATGTCCGTCAGAATACCGTTGACGTCAGAATGTCCGGGTCCTGTGGGGATCGCCTCCCTTCTAGTTTTATCCAAATAGTATAGAAACAGGAGGTATAGTACCTCAGATAGAGAAGAATTGGGTCGAACCCAGAAAAAAGGAAAAGGAAAGAAAAAGGAAGGAACATAGACAGCGATAGAAGGAGGGGGTAGGGAATTAGACAGGGAAGGGCAAAGGGGAAGGGTAGGGGGAGGAGGAGGGGTGGGGACCAGGTAGGCATACATCTAGGTGATGGTGACTAACCTATCAGAATGTCGTGACCCCGGCGTGTCGCCTGCGCGTTGAGGGCTGGTTGCAAACGAGACACACCTCCGGGGGATGAGTAGTCTGGGCACAGACTCATGTGGGCAGCTCAACCCCTCTAAGGGTCTGCCCTTCGTCAGAATATTTAAAAATGTTCCATAACTGCCAGGTCCTGGAGTATGTCTCGCGTCTATGCTGGCTAGAGAGGATCAGGTCTTCCATGAGGCTGATGTCGTCAACTCTGCGGAGCCACTGAGCAATGGATGGGGGGGATGTGGATTTCCAGTTGAGGGGTATGCAGGCCCTAGCTGCATCCAGAAGGTGGCGGACCACCGATCTCTTATAGACTTTTGCAGGCATATCAGTCACCTGCAAGAGGAAGTAGGCTGGCAATTCAGGCACGGTACGATCGGTAAACTCTTGGGTCACCCTCCTTACCTCCTCCCAAAATCTCCGCAGCCGTTGGCAGGACCAGAAGACATGCAGGAGGGTCCCCTCCTCCCCCCCACACCTCCAGCAACGGTCAGAAGTATCAGGGAACATTTTGTGTAGAAGGAAAGGGGTCCTATACCAGTGTGTGAGCAATTTGTAGTTCGCCTCCTGGGTCCTAATGCAAAGAGACGACTTGTGAGTGAAACGGAGTATGTGCCGCTTCGTGTCGTCGGAAAATTGGCAGCCGAGCTCCCGCTCCCACCTAGTAAGACAGGGGACCCGGAGGGGCCCCGGCGGCTCCATCAACTTGCCATAACACCACGAAAGCGTGTGCTGAATCCTACCTGACTCCGTACATAACTCCTCCAGAGGTGTAAGGGGGTGTGTTGAGTCGCTGGGCGGGGGCGGTATGGTCGAAAGGAAGTGGCTGAGCTGCATGGCTCTCATAAAATCTAGGCCGTACGAGCCCCTCGGGTCCGACAGCTCTGCATACGACCTCCATCGCCCCGTACACTAAAGTGGGACGCCTGGTGAAATCCCGCCTCTCTAAGTGCGAGAAATCTCCTGTCCTGCAGTCCCGGGGAGAACCGGGGGTGACCCAGCACCGGGCGCAGTGGGGAGACCGGGGACGAGAGTGAGGGTCGCTTCAGTAGGGATGAGCACAAACCCAGGGTGTTGCCTATCAGGGGGTGTCTTTTCAGTGTGGGTGGCAAATCCGAATGGCACCAGGGGGCTCTGTCTAGGGGTATGTCACTCTGCTCTTGTTCGAGGCTTGTCCACAGTTTGGTGCCCCTATGTCTGCACCAATCCAGGAGCCGGCCGAGGTGGGTCGCCCTGTAGTATGCACGGATATCCGGCATTGCAAGGCCCCCATGTGATTTCGGGAGGCAGAGTAAAGTCCTGGTAAGGCGTGTGCGTTTCCCAGCCCAAAGGAACCTGGTGAAGGCCGCATGGACTTGCCTAAAATAGGTCCCAGGGATGGCTATCGGGAGGGCCTGTAGGAGGTATAGGAACTTAGGTAGTATTGACATTTTGAGGATGGCGCATCGGCCAAACCACGAATGGAGGCCTGTTCAATATTTTTATTGAGTTTACATGAGAAGATTACAAACCATTCCAAAAGGATAACGTTTGGGAAGTACCGGTAAGCATATATTGAATTTTCAAACATACCTATTGTTTGCATTGCTATTACAATGCTGATGTTAAAATATGAAAGTGTATGCTGTGATTATAGAACTCCTTTAATGACAATTATGACATTAATAATTTCATAGTGAACTGAGTGTTTTTGTGAGATAAAATAATGATTCATGAGAAAATAATGCCTCTCAGTAAATGGCCATTTAATGGAAAAATACTCCATGCCTTAACATTAGCATATATTTTTCAATTAATTGGAAGAAAATTAGCATATGATAAAGAAAACAGGTGGAATTAAAATTAATCATATGTCTGATAAATTTAACATAATATACAGCATTAATCCCCAAAAATGATTTAATCGGGCAACATGCCATCACAGAAATGGTAAAAAAATATATCAAACAATTACATCGACCTGCAATGACAGCAAATTTTATCACATTGCAACAGCACATTATATCACCCTACAAGAACTTAGACTGCAATATCACATTATTTATCAAGGAAAACTATATTATGCAGCAAAAGCAGTTTATTTACTTAGGGCTTTTTTTGTCTGAAAATTGTGCAGGTATTACCCTCCCCTGTACCCTGGAGGACAGTAGCGAAGAGGGGCCAAATGGTAGGTGTAGTCAAATTGCAGTGGAACAGTGGAAGGGTTTTAAAAGAGCTTGTTAACCACTTGCTTACTGGGCACATATACCCCCTTCCTGCCCAGGCAAAATTTCAGCTTTCAGCACTGTCACGCTTTGAATGACAATTGCGCGATCGTGCGACGTGGCTCCCAAACAAAATTGACATCCTTTTTTTCTCACAAATAGAGCTTTCTTTTGGTGGTATTTGATCATCTCTGCGGTTTTTATTTTTTGCGCTATAAACAAAAAAAGACCGTCAATTTTGAAAAAAACACAATGGGGCTGATTTACGAAAAGTTTGCGCCATGAGTATTGGCGCATCTGCGTGCGCAATGGCTGTTTTGGTATTTACAAAACATTAGCGCCGGTAGCACAGCCCTATTTCCCATTTATTATAGTGTTGTCAGCAGACGGAAGAGGCGCTCAGTGCGCCACTATGGACCTGGCGCACGGCATGTTAAAATCTAAATATAAAGAAGCTGGAAGTGAGAATATAATGGGGGTGATGTGGGGTGATGTGAGGAAGTGTAGGGACACCTGCCCAAATAACTAATATGCCCAAAATAGAGTGAGAAAGTAACTTTTTCAAAACCAGCCTGCTGCGCCGGCAAGTACGATTCGAGCTGCGGGAGGTTTTTTTGAGCTCAGCGCGGGAATTTCAATGGTTCAAATGCGCCAAGACACTGCGCCGGCAAAATCTTAGTAAATGTCAAGTCACATAAACTAATTTGCATAAGTTGAACAGGCGCAGCTCTGAACTTCCCATTGCGCCAGCAAAATGTCATTTCTAAAGGGGAAAAAAGGCATTTAAAAGCACCCGCGGCTATAATGAATTGTCGGCTCCCGGCAATATAGAGAAAAGTCATTGAAAGTCATTGATAACACAAAAAAAAAGTGTGGGGGTCCCCCCAAATTCCATTACCAGGCCCTTCAGGTCTGGAATGGATATTAAGGGGAACCCCGCTGCAAATTTTAAAAAAAATGACGTGGGGTTCCCCCCAAATATCCATACCAGGCCCTTCAGATCTGGCATGGATTTTAAGGGGAACTCCACCCCAAATTTAAAAAAAAAAATGGCGTGGAGTCCCCCCAAAAATCCACACCAGACCCTTTATCCGAGCACGCAACCTGGCCGGCCGCAGGAAAAGAGGGGGGGACGAGAGTGGCCCCCCCTCCCTCCTGAACCGTACCAGGCCACATGCCCTCAACATGGGGAGGATGTCCCCATGTTGATGGGGACAAGGGCCTCATCCCCACAACCCTTGCCCGGTGGTTGTGGGGGTCTGCGGGCGGGGGGCTTATCGGAATCTGGAAGACCCCTTTAACAAAGGGGACCCCCAGATCCCGGCCCCCCTATGTGAAATGGTAATGGGGTACAATTGTACCCCTACCATTTCACAAAGAAAGTGACAAAAATGTAAAAAATGACAAGAGCCAGTTTTTGACAATTCCTTTATTAATGTCTTCTTCTTTCATCTTCTTCTTTTCTCCATTCGGGTTTCTTCTTCCATCTTCATCTTCCTCTTCATCTTTATCTTCATCTTCCTTCTTCCTTCGGTCTTCTAGTCCGGCATCTTGCTCCGGCTTCTTCTTTCTTCTCCGGCCGCTCCGTTTGAATTGGAGGTTCCCGCTGCGTTACGCTTCAGTTCTCCTCTTGGTCCGCTGCCACCCGGGGTCACCGGGTGTAAGCGGACCCACAGGAGAACTGAAGAACTGAAGCGTCGCACAGCGGGAACCTCCAATTCAAACGGAGCGGCCGGAGAAAGAAGAAGGGAAGACGCCGGAGCAAGATGCGGACGAGAAGACCGAAGGAAGATGAAGATGAAGATGAAGAGGAAGATGAAGATGGAGGAAGAAACCCGAATGGAGAAAAGAAGAAGAAGGAAGAAGAAGGAAGAAGGAAGAAGAAGAAGAAGGAAGAAGAAGATGGAAGAAGATGGAAGAAAAGAGAAGACATTAATAAAGGAATTGTCAAAAACCAGCACTTGTCATTTTTTACATTTTTTACACTTTCTTTGTGAAATGGTAGGGGTACATTTGTACCCCATTACCATTTCACACAGGGGGGGCGGGATCTGGGGGTCCCCTTTGTTAAAGGGGTCTTCCAGATTCTGATAAGCCCCCCGCCAGCAGACCCCCACAACCACTGGGCAAGGGTTGTGGGGATGAGGCCCTTGTCCCCATCAACATGGGGACATCCTCCCCATGTTGAGGGCATGTGGCCTGGTACGGTTCAGGAGGGAGGGGGGGCCGCTCTCTCATCCCCCACTCTTTTTCTGCGGCCGGCCAGGTTATGTGCTCAGATAAGGGTCTGGTGTGGATTTTTAGGGGTACTCCACGCCATTTTTTTTTATTTGGGGTGGAGTTCCCCTTAAAATCCATTCCAGATCTGAAGGGCCTGGTATGGATATTTGGGGGAACCGCACGCATTTTTTTTTTAATTTGCGGCGGGGTTCCCCTTAATATCCATTCCAGACCTGAAGGGCCTGGTAATAGAATTTGGGGGGCCCCAACGCTTTTTTTTTGTGTTATCAAAGACTTTCAATGACTTTTATCTGTATTGACGGGACCAGCAATTCATTACAGCCGCAAGGACATTTAAATGACTATTATTTTACTTTAGAAATGTTATTTTGCTCTCCAACTGTTATAAACATGGAAAACATGTGTTACTTTACAGGCATACTATAGACAACCCCCGGGTATGATATTTAGGGCCAGTTCACCGGATGCAGTGCAGTGCGTTTTTTTGATGCATGAAAAACGCAAAGAAAGTTGATCACATTAATGCCAATGGCATAGTTCACACCACTGCAGTCCGTTCCAGTGCGTTTCAGAAAGCAAAAAAAAAATTGGTCATGCTGCATTTTTTAGGTACAAAACTGTACTGGACCGCAGTAAAACACATCAAAAACGCAACGGAACGTACCAAAAACGCACTGGAATGCACCGGAACGCACCTAAATGCACCAAAGACGCACTGCAACACACTTGTCCTAAGTGAAAAGAGGGGGGAAAAAACACTGGACTGCATCAAAAACGCAAAAAAAATGCACTGGAATGTGTCAAAAACGCGCATGCAGAAAAGCACCTGGAACGCATCCAGACTGCGTTTCTATAGTGTGAACTAGGGCCAGGTCACACCATAGAAACGCAATCCGGATGCGTTCCAGGTGCTTTTCTGCATGCACGTTTTTCATGTGTTCCAGTGCATTTTTGGTAAGTTTTTGATGCAGTCCAGTGATTTTTTTTCACCCCTCCTTTTTATTAACCAAAGAGAAGGACAAGTGTGTTCCAGTGCGTTTTTGGTGCATTTAGGTGTGTTCCTGTGCGTTCCAGTGCGTTTATGATGCGTTTTGCTGCGTTCCAGTACAGTCCAGTGCAGGTAAAATGCAGCATGTTCTACTTTTTTGGGGGAACTGGAACGCACTGGAACAAACACTGCCATTTAGAACCATATAACCAACTTTCCATGCATTTTGGATGCATAAAAAACGCAATGCACTGCATGTGGTGTGAAATGGCCCTTAAGCAATTTGGCATATTTAAAGGCACTTCTCCTTGTTTTGTTTTTGGTGTTTTCGAAATTGGTGACATTGATATATGTCCCTTAGGGTGGGACCTGGGCCCCCATTTTAAGGCCAATAACTAGAAGATAAGCCAGCCAAGTGGGGACTAGCAAAATTAACATGTCAGTTCCCATAGACTGCAATGGTATTTGTTGGTGGGGGGGGGGGGTGATTGTCCCATCTCTAATTTTGTAGCATGCTGGATGATGTGCTTAATTTTGGATGGGGGGGGGGGGGTATTTTTTGCTAGCTGCATTGGTGTTGTTCTGCACATGCCCAGCCAGTTAGTTTTTTTTTGGGTGCTTTTTGTGTGTGAACAGCGCCTGGATATTTCTGGGCATGCTCACTCTCTACATTGGGAGAACTTGCATTTTGGGTGTTTCATGGACTGTGCATGTGTTTTCAATTGCCTCATTAGCTCACAAACATATGTTATATAAAGCTCACAGGGAGCATTCGTTTGCTTGCCCTGAAAAGAGGCAAGTGTGTGTGTGTGTGGGGGGGTGGGGGGGTGGTAAAATGTACATGTTGGTGTCCTTATCGAGTTTGTAACACATGTATTTTATTTGTTATGTCTTTGCAAAACAGGTGATTGGTTAACTTTTGTGGATTGTATTTTTTTGTGTGGGGAAAATGTTCCCCTGAAATAATTCTGATGTTGTTAATGTGTGTTGTTTGTTCACTTTGATTTAATTGTCTGTGCTGCATTTTTTTTGGCCAAATATTTCTCAAGATGTTGAGTCTGTAACTGTTTCAAATTGACCATGTTTTTTATTTTGCCTTCCCTTTTGTTTTGTTGACCAATAAAATTTGATGCAAAGTTTTGATGTTTGTTTTGTGTTTTCTTTGCAACAAATGTGACAGCTGATTGGCATGTCAAAACAAAACAGGTGTGATTTGTCTACCCTGGTGCCTTCATGCTAGCATATGCATGGATTGTGTGCTGCCATAGAGCGTCACCAGGAAATGAAAAATACAGAGCGGTAAGTATTCAATTTTCCTTTTTTACTGCAGTGGTTCTCAGCCTCAGTCCTCAAGTACCCCCAACAGGACATGTTTTGTGAATTTATCTCATGGAGAATTGCTGTCCAAAAATCAAAACCA
Source organism: Rana muscosa (assembly GCA_029206835.1). Lineage (NCBI taxonomy): Eukaryota > Metazoa > Chordata > Amphibia > Anura > Ranidae > Rana > Rana muscosa. The sequence goes on along the minus strand of CM055121.1, from coordinate 69,238,322 downwards.
TTGACTGTGATTTAAAGCACATGTGCAAGATGAAGGAAAACCTGCAAACATGGCCTGTTGGGGGTACTTGAGAAGCACTGATTTAGAGCACTGCACTTAAAAATAGCTCAAGGCAATACAATTCTAATTGTGGGCATTTTGAGGGAAAAAAGTAAGTGTTAGAACCCCTGCCTGTGTTTTTTTTTGTTTTTTATTAAAGGTTGGGCTTTGTGTCCCCTTGTAGTAAAATTGGCTTCACTTCCTGTCACACAGCTAAACAGGAAGTGAAGATAAAACCCTACCAATGTCTTTTCTTGGGGACACACAGATCAATCTAACTAGTGTCCCCATTAAGCAAATTGCACTCTAGGACTTTGTTGTGTACACCCCAAATCATTGGGTAGTTTGGGGTTTAGTAAAGACAAATCCACTCTGCAGTAAAAGTGTAGCTGCTGAAAATCTGAGGGATCACTGGTGATTGTAACATCCAATCATGTAAAAGCAAAGATGGTGTTTTTTTTGTTTGCTTGCATTTCCCTTTTCGGATATCCAGCAAGTGCACTTGAAGTGCAAAGTAGATTTGCCTTTATTAAATAAACCCCAAAGTCCAAAAAAACGAATAATTTGGGGTGTAACCCGCAAAATGCTGGAGTGCAATGTACATAATGGGGAAAGTATTTAGATTGACCTGTGTGTCCCCAAGGAAAGACATTGGTAGGGATTTCCCCTCACTTCCTGTGTGGCTATGTGACAGGAAGTGAATTATTTGGAAGGATAAAGTGGCCAAATTTGGCAGTTGCCTTCACCCTATTAGGGGTGCAGACATCCCCAAAAACTGTCTAGACTTGTAATCCCTCTGCACTCTATCCCCAAGCAAAAATAAGAAAGGATTTAATTTAGTTTAACTTTGCAAAGACACATTCCTAAGTTGAATTGTGATGCATGTCAATGGCCCATTTAGACCCTGTTTAATCACTTGAGATCAGCGCTATAACTGATCGCCAGCCACAGCACGGTCCTCAATTGCCGGGAGTCTGTCAAACGTCTCCCCCTTCACGCGCGCTGTGGTCACCGAGTCACTTAGACTCGGGTGATGACAGATCCAAGTAAGGGGCCGATCCCTGCCCTTTACCATGTGATCAGCTGTCAGCCAATGACAGCTGATCACGTGATGTAAACAAAAGCTGGGTAATGGTTTTTGTTTTCTCCTTGTGCTGACAGCGTGAGCATAAAAAAAGGCAATCACCAGCTTATGTGCAAGGGACATCGGGCCCGAAGAGGAAGAGGCAATTCTGCGTCATCTGTGACAATCCGTAGCCCCTGCCAGTTCCACCTATCAATGCCCACCACTGCTGCCAATCAGTGCCTCCTAGCAGTGCTGCCTATCAGTGCCCATCACTGCCAACTATCATTGCCACCTAGCAGTGCCACTTCTCAATGCCCACTAGTGCCAACTAGCAATGCCACCTCTCAGTGCCCACCCTTGCCAACTTATCGGTGCCCATCAGTGCAGCCCATCTGTGCAGTCTCATCAGTGTACATCAATGAAGGAGTAAAATTACCTTTTGTCTAAATTTTCAAAATATTAACCACTTTCCTACTGCCCACCGTCAAATGACGTCCTTGGGTTTGTGCGGTGACATCTGAATGATGCCTGCAGTTGCAGGCATCATTCAGATATCATTCTTTTCAGCCGGCGATTCTGTGCACGATAAAAATTATCATAGCGGCAGTTCCGCCGCTTGATCGTTCTTATAGGCGGCGGGAGGGGACGTCCCCCCCTCTTGCCGCCATCCGGTGCTTCTCCGGGCTCTCCCGTGCCATCTGGGGCTCGGAGAACGAATTGGCCAGCACCGGATGGGAAGCATAGCGATAAATGGGGACCAGATGGTCACCAGTCATCTCCATGACCGTCGGAGGCCAGGGCGCGACTTTATGACATCACGCCAGGTTCCCGTATGTAATCCAAGCCGTGATCTCGGCTGTCAGCATGAGATTGGTGAATTTTTTTGACCGATCTCATGCTTTCCAGCCTGGAGGAGAGATGTGGGGTCTTATTGACCCTGCATCTCTTCATAAAGAGGACCTGTCACAATAGATTTCTATTACAAGGGATGTTTACATTCCTTGTAATAGGAAAAAAAGTGATCCAAAAAACAAAAAAGGTAAAAAAAGAGTAAGAAATACAAAAAAGGAAAAAACAAAAATAAAAATGATCAAAAAAAAGAAAAAAACACCCATGTCCCCGGTAGCTCACGCTCATAAGCGAACACACATGTAAGTCCCGCCCACATATGTAAACGCCGTTCAAACCACACATGTGAGGTATTGCTGCGTGCGTTAGAACGAGTGCAACAATTCTAGCACTAGACCTCCTCTGTAATGCCAAAATGGTAACGTGTAAAAAAAATTAAAGCATCGCCTAGGGAGATTTTTAAGTACTGAAGTTTGGTGTTATTCCATGAGTCTGCGCAATTTTAAAGCGTGACATGTTAGATATATATTTACTCAGCATAACAACATCTTTCACATTATCCCTAAAAATTGGGCTAACTTTACTGTTTTGTAATTTTGTTTACATTCATTAAACCATTTATTTCCACAAAAAAAGGCGTTTGAAAATTTTTTACGCAAATACCGAGCGAGATAAAAATTTGCAATGACCACCATCTTATTCCCTAGGGTTTCTGCTAAAAAAACATATATAATGTTTGGGGTTTTGAAGTAATTTTCTAGCTATAAATGTATGATTTTTACATGAAGGAGGGAAGTGCCAGAATAGGCCCAGTGCTGAAGTGGTTAAAATATCTATTTTTTTATTTTTTAACTCAGTCTTTTGTATTTATAGAAAAAAAAAAAAACGCAGAGGTGATCAAAAGTCACCAAAAGAAAGCTCTATTTGTGTGCCAAAAAATAATACATTTTCATTGGGTTACAGTGTTGTGTTGTCATTCAAAGTGCATGAGCGCTGAAATGTGAAAATTGGTCTGGGCAGGAAGGGGGTTTAAGTGGCCTGTGCGCAAGTGGTTAATATAAGGCTACATGCACACGGACGTTTTTCAAGCCGGTTGTTTGAGCGTTTTTTGCAGCTTAAAAACATCTCTCCATGTTAGCCTATGGCCTCATGGCCACCATGGATTTTTTGAGCTGTAAATGGCATAGGTGTTTTTAGGCCCCATGTACACGGGACGCTGGTGCAAAGTGTTCAGAACTAAGTTTGAAAGCGGCGTTTAGAAAGGAGCGCTTTGTGGCGTTTACATGCCGCGTTTTACCAGATTTGCGTCTATACGCGTTTAGTTAGGAAACATGATGAGGAGCCGCCCTAAGCTCCAAAAACAGTATTATTAACGATTTCAGCTATTTTTGGAGACCAGAGTGAGTATCAGCAGCTGAGAGAGCAGCAGTGTAGTTGTATTTAGCGTGTCACTTGCCCCAAGTTGTGGATTGTCCACTTGCCACGTCAGCTGCCGCAAGTTGTGGATTGTCCACTTGCCACGTCAGCTGCCCCAAGTTGTGGATTGTTCACTTGCTACGTCACCTGCCCCAAGTTGTGGATTGTCCACAATGCAATGGAAGCAATTGCATTATTGTTTTGATATACCGGTATATATATATTTTTAATGGTTTTTCCTCATTTGCCCTAATTTTTGAGTTTATCAATGTAAAAAAATAGGTCACCTTTAAAAACGCTTCTATACTAAAATGCGTCTAAACGCCGGTACCCGCGTCTGAAACGTGGAAATCTTTGGCGTCTGAAGGCATTTTTAGGCTTTGTGAAAAACGAGTTTAAACGCAACTGCAGATTTTTATTTCAAGGCCAAAAACAGTGTTTTGGATGTAAAAGAATTCAATGGACCCGCATCCAAAACGCAAGTACCGCAAATTTGCAGCAATTTTTTTTTAACCTTCTTATAGCTGGTTGTTAAAGGAAATGTAAAAGAAATAAACATTGCCAGCTCTAAAAAAAAAAAAAAACAGCGTGGGGTCCCCCCCCCCAGGTCCATACCAGGCTCTTGGGTCTAGTATGGATTCAAAGGGGATGCCCCCCCACCAAAATGAAAAAAATGGCGTGGGGGTCCCCCCAAAGTCCACACCAGGCCCTTCAGGTCTGGTATGGATTTTAAGGAGAACCCCTGCCAAACTTAAAAAAAAATAGTGTGGGGGTCCCCCTATAGATCCATACCAGGCCCTTCAGGTCTGGTATGGATTTTAAGGGAACCCCCATCAAACTTAAAAAAAAATAGCGTGGGGATCCCCCTATAAATCCATACCAAGCCCTTCAGGTCTGGTATGGATTTTAAGGGGAACCCCGCCAAATAAAAAAAAAAAGCGTGGGGGTCCCCCTAAAAATCCACACCAGACCCTTTATCCGAGCACGCAACCTGGCAGGCCGCAGGGGAAGAGGTGGGGACGAGAGAGCGCCCCCCTCCCTCCTGAACCGTACCAGGCCACATGCCCTCAACATGGGGAGGATGTCCCCATGTCGATGGGGACAAGGGCCTCCTCCCGACAACCCTGGCCGTTGGTTGTCGGGGTCTGCGGGCGGGGGGCTTATCGGAATCCGGGAGCCCCCTTTAATAAGGCACCGGAGAGGAGAAGGCACCGGAGAGCGGGAGAAGAACCGGAGATCGTGGAGAAGGCACCGAAGAGCGGGAGAAGAACCGGAGAGCGCGGAGACGACACCAGAGAACAGAACAAGAGACCCCCGAAGTCGGAAGAAGGCGACGACGAAGCCCGGGACCCCCGCTAGCAAAAGAGCTGGAAGAAGATAGTGGGGCGCCCGGCAGAAAGACCCCGAAGACGACGAGGAAGCCCGGGACCCCGCTAGCAAAAGAGCTGGAAGAAGATAGCGGGCGCCCGACAGGAAGACCCCCGAAGACGAGGAGGAAGCCCGGGACCCCGCTAGCAAAAGAGCTGGAAGAAGATAGCGGGGCGCCCGGCAGGAAGACCCCCGGAGCTGCCTAATAAATTACTTTAAAAACCTGTATTGTGTTTTTTATTAACTTTTTTTCCACCAGGTGAATGGGTAGGGGTACGATGTACCCCATATTCATTCACATAGGGTGGGGGGCCGGGATCTGGGGGCCCCCTTATTAAAGGGGGCTCCCGGATTCCGATAAGCCCCCCGCACCCGCAGACCCTGACAACCAACGGCCAGGGTTGTCGGGAAGAGGCCCTTGTCCCCATCAACATGGGGGCAGGGTGCTTTGGGGTGGGGGGCCGCAGGTCGCCCCCCTGCCCCAAAGCACCCACCCCCCCATGTTGAGGGCATGCGGCCTGGTACGGTTCAGGAGGGAGGGGGGGCGCTCTTGTCCCCCCCTCTTCCCCTGCGGCCTGCCAGGTTGCGTGCTCGGATAAGGGTCTGGTATGGATTTTGGGGGGGCCCACGCCGTTTTTTTCGGCTTAGGGGGTTCCCCTTTAAATCCATACCAGACCTAAGGGCCTGGTATGCTCCTGGAGGGGAACCCCCACGCCGTTTTTTTCATTAAAATTCGGCGTGGAGTTCCCTTTCATGATTCATACCAAACACGGGACAGCAAGCCTGCCGAGAACCAGCGCGATGCCATCGCGCTGGAGACATTCTCGGCCAGCTAGTCGCCTCTAGGACACGACTTGAGCAGCTTCTTCACGTGCTCAGGTCGTGTCCAAGTTGCCTCGCAAAGTCGCGCTGTCCCTGTGTCAGCCGGCACACGAGTCGCCCCGCGAATCGGATCCGCTTCATCCGACTTCCCGAGAGACCTCTATTCAAATCAATGGGCTCCCATAGGGAACCATTCATTTTCAATAGAGCGCCGCTGACATTTGTATTTACTATAACAGTGCGCCGCTGTGCGCCGCTGGTTCCTGCGCCAAGTGAAGGAGTTATCCGGCGCACCAATTAAGGTTAGAACCAGCGCAGCGCACTGTTATTAGTAAATCAGCCCCAATATTTTTTACTTTTTGCTATAATAAATATCCCAATTTTTTTTTTTAAAAACGTTTTTTTTTTCTCAGTTTAGGCCGATTCGTATTCTTCTACATATTTTTGATTTAAAAAAAACGCAATAAGCGTATAGTGATTGGTTTGCACAAAATTTATAGCGCCCACAAAATAGGGGATAGATTTATGACATTTTTTTTGTATTATTTTTTTTTTACTAGTAATGGCGGCGATCTGCGATTTTTGTCAGGACTGTGATATTACGGCGGACACATCGCACACTTTTGACAAATTTTTGGGACCATTCACATTTATACAGCGAACAGTGCTATAAATATGCACCGATAACTGTATAAATGTGACTGTCAGGGAACGGGTTAACACTAGGGGGCGATCAAGGGGTTAATGTGTGCCCTGCTAGGTGATTCTTACTGTGGGGGGAGGGGACTGACTGGGGGAGGTGACCGATCAGTGTCCCTATGTACAAGGGACACACCATTGGTCTCCTCTCCCTGACGGGACGTGGATTTCTGTGTTTACACACAGAGATCCACATCCCTGGCTCTGTAACTGCCGATCGCGGGCACCTGGCGGACATCGCAGCCGCCAGGCACGCGCATCGGCACCTGAGTGACGCGGCAAGCACACGCACGCGCCGCCGCTGGCGTGTTTACGCCCCCTAGCGGCCCGGGAGGCCCGACGATGTCATATGACGGCGTCCCGGCATTGTAGAGCCACCTTGTCGCCGTCATTTTACAATGGCCCGGATCCCAAGTGGTTAAAGAAAGCCTAAGTCTACTTTCTGTATTTATGACATATAGTTGTGCTCATAAGTTTACATACCCTGGCAGAATTTATGATTTCTTGGCCATTTTTCAGAGTATATGAATGATAACACAAAAACATTTTTCACCCATTGTTAGTGTTTGGCTGAAGCCATTTATTATCAATAAACTCTGTTTACTCTTTTTAAATCATAATAGCAACAGAAACTACCCAAATGACCCTGATCAAAAGTTGACATACCCTGGTGATTTTGGCCTGATAAGTTATCAGTGATAACATGCACACCAGTTGACACAATGGGGTTTGAATGGCTATTAAAGGTAACCATCCTCACCTGTGCTCTGTTTGGTTGTAATTAGTGTGTGTGTATAAAAGGTCAAGTTTCTGGACTCCTGACAGACCCTTGCACCTTTCATCCAGTGCTGCACTGACGTTTCTGGATTCTGAATCATGGGGAAAGCAAAGGAATTGTCAAAGGATCTGCTGGAAAAGGTAGTTGAACTGTATAAAACAGGAAAGGGGTATAAAAAGATATCCAAGTAATCGAGAATGCCAGTCAGAAGTGTTCAAACTCTAATCAAGAAGTGGAAAATAAGGGGTTCTGTTGAAACCAAACCACGGTCAGGTAGACCAACTAAAATATCAGCCACAACTGCCAGGAAAATTGTTCGGGATGCAAAGAAAAACCCACAAATAACTTCAGGTGAAATACAGGACTCTCTGAAAACATGTGGTGTGACTGTTTCAAGTTGCACAATAAGGAGGCACAACCATAAACGTTAAATTTGGAGAGGAGTCAACCACGCCTATGATGAAAGGTACGGAGGTGGATCGCTGATGTTTTGGGGATGTGTGAGCTACAAAGGCACAGGAAATTTGGTCAAAATTGTTGGCAAGATGAATGCAGTATGTTATTAAAATACTGGAGGAACATTCATCAGCAAGGAAGCTGCAAGGAACCCACGCATGGGACGTACTTGGACATTCCAGCATGACAATGATCCAAAACACAAGGCCAAGTCGACCTGTCATTGGCTACAGCAGAATAAAGTAAAGGTTCTGGAGTGGCCATCTCAGTCTCCTGACCTCAATATCATTGAGCCACTCTGGGGAGATCTCAAATGTGCAGTTCATGCAAGACAGCCCAAGAATTTACAGGAAATGGAGGCTTTTTGGCAAAAAGAATGGGCAGCTTTACCATCTGAGAAGATAAAGATAAATGTGAGGGGTGTACTCACTTTTGTATATATTATATCACCAAAATAATTAAGTGACAAACTCTCGATGATGAACTTTGCAGGAAATATTAGCATTGATTCCGCTGCACACATAACATCCTGTTTCCTGCTTGGTGAAAAATACTTTGCGCACATCAACACAGTCATCGCAGTGTGACAAAATGACAGAAGCGTTTTAGGTGGTCATGTCATACCAGGACAGCAGGAGTAAACTGCTCAGACCATTGCTAATTTCCTCATAACAAGTAAGGGGTGATTCATGCATTGTGTTGTAATCTCACTCAACAAGTGTGTCTTGTGGGGTCCATCACAACGTCATTGTTAGAAGGCAACTTCACAGTTCAGATCTGCAGCAGCAGGAATTGTTCTGCTCTTCATGGGTCACCCAGGTGACATTTGCGTAGCAGAATTACAGCTCACTATGTTTTATTACAATGAGCACACTTCCCAGATTGTGCTTAGTAAAAGCCAAAAAGAATAAATGAATCATCACCTCAACAGACCAATTTTACCATTGTGCCCCAATGCCCTTCTAAAGGTCAAAGACAAATTATAAGCCTTTGTTGAAGTAATAGTGTTTTTTTTTATGAGCTCATTTGGGAGTCTTACAATTTCCTTGAGTAAATTAATCTATTTATAGAACAATTCACTTTTTTTTGTTTTGAATTTGCTAATTTTTGTTGTTTTGTTTCACAGCTTGTTAATTACATTTGTTGTTAATGAATTCTTTGAAGTGATTGGATTACTTATTTAAAAGTTTTAGACATCAAGTTCACTCCTTCTGAAAATGCATTTTCTGCAGTCCGCCCACTTTAAAGCAGAACTAGATTGTATCCGAGCATCATAAACTGAAAAATGCTATTTAATACATTTTTAATATTCAAAGCAAATTCACCTATCCATACACGTCTCTGTGCTTTATTTTGTTAAAAAATCACTTTGAAAAACACCCCCCTAGCATTTATAGCCAAAGCCATCTTGAATAATGGAAAAAAAAGACATATCTCTGCGCTGTGGTGGGGCGGTGACTGACACAGATAAGTAATATACTAAACTTATAAATAATCTTAAGAAAAAGTGTGTAGCGGCAAAAGTAAATGAACAGCGATGAAATGTGAATACTGTTTTTATAAATGGACATCACATTGAAAAAAAGTCCAAAAAAGTGTTAAAGTGAAAGAAAATTAAAAATAGTCCAATCTTGAATGGAAATCAACAATAAAAAACCTATATGGTGAAAAATATAGATGTAAATGCACAGTCCAATGATATAATCAGCAATATAAACTTATTGGTGAAAACACAAAATTGGTGGTGACTTGAAAAATGAGGAGGTGATCTAGTACAGTGCTCCAGAATCATCTACCCTAGCCAGCTTTTCCGGTGAGTATCCATTTCACAGGGATGATGGATGATTCTGGAGCACTGTACTGGATCACCTCCTCATTTTTCAAGTCTCCACCATTTTTTTTGTGCACATCTTTGCACTGAACGATTGTGTTTTCACCAATACGTTTATATTGCTGATCCTATCATGGAACTGTGCATTTAAATTTATATTTTTCACTATATTGTTTTTTTATTGTTGATTTCCATTCAAAATTGGACATATATATATTTCACTTTATTTTTTTTAACTTTAACACTTTTTTGGACTTTATTTCAATGTGCTGTCCATTTATAACACAGTATTCACATTTCATTGCTGTTCATTTACTTTTGGTGCTACACACTTTTTGTTTACATCTTGAATAATGGTAGAAGATTCATGTGCCTTTTTTTTCTGCCATCGGCCCTTAGCTCAGGCAGGCAGGAGGTTGTGCTTAGCTGGAAAAATGCCCTCCTCCAGGTGAAAGAAAAATAAATGCCCATGAAGACTCCTGGGAGGGCATTGGGAGGCAGCAGAGCTGTCAGATGGCGGGAGCTTTTTATTACATTTTTCTGGGTTGGCGTGGTGGCGGGCATCATGATTGATGATGGATCTACACTGGGGGGGATTTTTTTTAATCTTTGTTTTTTTTTAAAAGGACTTGTCAAAAACTGCCAGTATTTACAGAGCGTCTTCAGCATTTGCTGTAAATTCCCCAGAACGGTATAGTAAATTGACAGTTTAAGGATCGTATGCGGTATTTAGGGAAAATTTGTCTGGACACCTTCATACAGCATGCTATCTGGTTCTGTAAATGAAGCCCATAGAGCCATCTAACTGCTGTGATTATTACCGTACTTTAAACTACTCCCACAAGGTAACTTTTCACTTTAAGTGACACCAAGGGGGTTATTTACTAAAGGCAAATCCCCTTTGCACTACAATTGCAAACTACAAGTGCAAAGTGCACTTGAAATTGCACTGAAAGTGCACTTGGAAGTGCAGTCGCTGTAGATCTGAGAGGGACATGCAAGGAAAAAAAAAACAGCATTTTAGCTTGCACATGATTGGATGATAAAATCAGCAGCTTCCCCTCATTTCAGATCTACCCCTCAGATTTACAGCGACTGCACTTCCAAGTGCACTTTCGGTGCAATATTAATTGCACTTTGCACTTGTAGTGCAAAGTGGATTTGCCTTTCGTAAATAACCCCCATGTCTTTTGAAAACCTAACCTCATTAAAGGAATATTATATAAACTATACAAATATTAACCTCCCTGGCGGTATTCCCGAGTCTGGCTCACAGGCTCGGGGTGAGATTTCAGTACCATTAGCGGTAACCCCGAGCCAGACTCGGGCTGCATCGCAGGATACAGGGAAAGTTACTTACCTTGTCCCCTGGATCCTGCAATGTCTCCCCACAGTGTGTATGAGCTGTCTCCTTGCTCGATTCACACAGTGCCCGAGTGCCGCCGAGCTCCATTCCCTACGACGTTGTGGCGCACGGGGGCGGAGATCAGGCGCCAAATTCAAAAAAGTAAAAACACAATACACATACAGTACACTGTAATCTTACAGATTACAGTACTGTATAAAAAAATTACACATCCTCTTTGTCCCTAGTGGTCTGTCCAGTGTCCTGCATGCACTTTTATATTATAAATACAGTTTTTTCTGCCTGGAATTTGGAGATTGTCCATAGCAACCAAAAAGTGTCCCTTTATGTCAAAAGTGGTTTTAGACCAGCTAGAAAACTGCGATAATAAATTAGAATCACTTGCAGAATTGAACGATAGCGATTTGTGGGGAAATTCATCATCAAACACTAAATCTAATGACAGCGACAATTCAGCAACTGAGCAAATTTCAGTGTTTTTGATTTGATAATATTTATTATTATTATATTATTTGTTATAATTATTTATAGTTATTTATTATATTATAATTTATGATTTTGTGTTTCAAACTTTATCATACCCGGGATGTCTACTAGACTCTTGTTTGGACAGATTTAAGTGAGTTATTCCTAAGAATTGCAGGCCTACAAAATATAAAACGCCAAATTTCCATGCAAAATAACTGTACCGCTTTCAGCACCTAAAATCTGACAGAATCATACCAGAGAGGTTAAAGCACATTTTCATTTTCCAGTTATTATAGCCACTACCTTCCAGGTCCTGTAACGAACGACTTCCTCTCTGCACACCTCTTACACTGCACTGCTGCAATTCACAATCACCTTGTATTTTTTTTAAATGAGTACAAGGCTTTCTCTGATTGGACGAGGTAAAGATCATGACATCAGCACTCCTCCCCACATTATCCAATCAGTCACCGTGGTAGTGCTGACTATTACAGTAAGGCCTCATGCCCACTGGCGTTTTTACAGCTGCGTTTTTTGCAGCTTAAAAACGCCTGTCCATGTTATTGTAAATATATATTTTTTTTTTTTGAAAAAAAACAAAAAAAAAAAACGTCAGAGCTAAAAACGCGACCGCGCGTTAGTGCGCGTTTTTTGCACGTTAGTGCGCGTTAGTGCGCGTTAGTGCGCGTTTTTGCGCGTTTTTTGACGCTCGCGTTTTTTCCTGCCAAATTCTGACGCTGAGGAACGCACTGGCCCTGGGTTTTTTTTACAGCTTACAAACGCCTATGCTCTTTACAGCTCAAAAATGCCTAGGTGGGCATGAAGCTATAGACTAACATGGACAGGCGTTTTTAAGCTGTAAAAAACGCTCAAAAACGCGGCTGAAAAAACGCCAGTGGGCATGAGGCCTAATTGTCAGGTTCCCTAGCAGACCCTCAGATATGAGATCATACCTGGAGTTCAGCTTTAGGCCCCTAGTTAGCTTTAGGTTAACGTTGGCACAACTGACAAATTGCCTGTGTAGCAGAATTATAACAATAATAAAAATAATGATCAAAGTGAGTAAAATGAAATGTTTTTGAAAATCTATTGGAAAATCTCCTTGTATAGGAGATCCTTCCCAATACCAAACTTGCTAGTTACAATACAATACTCATCAGACTGGTTTTCTTTTTTCTTTTTTTTGGAGACAGGAATGATCATTAATGGTTTCAAATACAGTAAATGACATCATTAACCATGGAACTTTAATACGGTCTTAAAAGTAATCTTTCCTGAAAAAACACGGCCTGTTGAGCTCTATTTTTGAATAGTTCTGGTGATCAATTGAACACACAGTATTTTCTGTGGAATGAAAAGGTCCAAATTTTCATCGTCATTTCAGCAGTGGTGGCATAACTTAACTCCCAGTTACAGTTGGGCTTCTTTGTCAACATTCACAAAAAAAATTGTGTGACGGTAAAGGTATATTTTGGAGTGGTGTGTGAGGGAATTCTCTGGCTCTGGCAGTGTCTATGCGCATAATGCCATGCGCACTTCAGCAAACAGTTCTCCAATACAGAAGCCCACTCTGATGTTCACCTCACACTTTCCCCCTGAGACTGCCCCAAGCCCCCGGCTTATTTTTTTCCTCCTCTGCTCTCTAGCACACAGCTTCTGGGTATTGTAGTCCCACACAGATCTACAACACTGAGTCCACTCTAGGAACTACCTCCCCCACAATTCTTTGCTCCTCTTTGCTCCTCCCATCAGCCAATCACAGTGTCTTCTATATCCTGAGTAGTGATATATTCTCTGGCAGCTGGGGCTGCAACTGCAGCCCTGCCATAATGCTTATGTCTCTATCTTTCCCACTCTTGGGTTGTGAAATCTTTCCACACATTTCACTTGAACTTGGAGAGAGGGGAATGATGGCTGCAGTGTGAGGGCAGGGATAACAGCCCGGTCTGGGTGGCTGTAGTCTGAGGAGTGCCGCTGACTGGGACTACACTCTTTTTGCAGAATAAAAAAGTAATTAAATGTTAATTATTTACGTTATGTTGATCGATAGTTGTATGGCTACAGAAAGGATAAAAACAGCCATGGCTGATAAGATCGAATTAATACTTTAATTTAGGTGTAGTTCCATTTTAAAAAAAGTAAAGCAACTACTATGATCTTTACTGTGTACATTGTATAGAAAAGTTCCTGTTTCCTTGTAGCACAAACATACACATTTCAGTATCTTTCATTCTTCTGCATACGGATGTGCATCATGTGACATTGTTTTCCTGCCTCTCTTCTGTTTACAGGGCCTCTGAGGTAAATTCAGGATATGCCCTATAGACTTACTCCCATATCACACCCATTATTGCACATGTTCAGAAAACACTAATGACAGAACTGCACAATGGTATGTGCTTTTTATGTTGTGACAAGAATAAATAGATACATATTGCAACCAAATATTACTTTTAGGAGCAACCATGCCCAGCCTAACATGCCTATATCACCCACAGGGTTTTATTAAAGTGGGCCTATTCTAGTAAGGTCATAGGCGTGCGCAGCCTATTGCATTAGGGTGTGCACCCCAAAGCTCAACACATACTACCAATCACTCACGATGAAAGGGAAGGGGCCGGTAAGTTACATATTTACCTGCCCCTTCCCCCACTCATCCTAAAACATCCCCAGCAGCAACAGCCGGTGGGAGAGGAGAGTAGGGAAGCTAGAAGCGCTGAGAGGGGAAGGAGGGGGGGAGCCAGGGCAGTAGGGGGAATCTGTGCTGCACAGTGTGATTAGGGTGTGCCTGGGCACACCTGGCACACCCTGTGTGCACGCCTATGAGTAAGGTAATAGTGGCTAAGCAATGCTTTGACATTTGTACCATTTATCTTGCCTTGCCTATGCGAAGTTGCAGGGCACTTTTTGACATGTGACTAGGCCTGGGCACTTAGTGCTTGTAGAGTCATAGCTGCAGTGTGAAATCATCTAAAGCATATCCCTCCCCTACTGCCTCAAAGGACTTCCTCTGAGACCTTGGGGTTGATTTACTAAAGGCAAAAATGCTAGTTGCTTTGCAGTGCTAAGTGAAAAAGTTGAAGCTCTGACTTCAAATCCAACCCAATGCCATTTTTTTTATTATTCTTGCATGTGTTTGGGTATTCTTTGAAATTTCACCACCTTTACTATCTCTGGGGAAAATTTTCCCTGCAACATGAACAGCCAATTTACCTTTAGTAAATCAACCTCTTGGGGTGTCTTCCTGGGCACTGTAACGGCAGTTGGTGATGTTGCTATTGTTCACTGCTGTTTTGAGGGCCTGATCTGTGACTCCTCCACAATCTCTTCAGTTTGCCATTTATCAATCCATTAGATCATCAATCATCAGGGAGGTGGGTTCAATGTGGGGAAGGAAAGACTTGCTTCTCTACTAAGATGACTACATTATACAGAAAACATGCTAAGCAAGGCATGGTATTTTGGTCCTAGGGCCTACTACTGATGACACGTCCTCATAAACATGCGCACAGGGTGTGCTGGGTGTGCCTGGGCACACCCTAATCACCCTATGTGAATAAGCATTATCCAGGGGCAGCACCAGGTGGGTGGTTGGGGGATGCCGGTGTAAATGCCCCCATTATATTAAAGGTTAGGTTCAACCTTAGGAACACATTAAACTCATATTTAATATGCTCCCAATCAACGGTCTCCCACCACTAGAGCCTCCTCCCTGTGACAGCGGGTGGCAGTCATGTGTGTTTGAGCTTTGGGGTGCACACCCTAATGCAATAGGCTGCGCACACCTATGCACGTCCTCCACTTGAATGTTTTTAGGCACTTCATCTCCAGCAAATTTCCTCTTTAACGTCAAACTTCAATGAAATCTTTTTTTTTATTGGGGAGAAATTAGACATTCTCTCATTGTTTTTTTTTTTTTTGCGGTCTACATGCCCATTGGGGAGACTTACTTCATCTTCTTTTCTGATAGCAAACAGAAAGTGATGTTAAATCTCCCCAACTTGATCATAGAAGGCTAATAACAATAAGAGGGCGTTATCCTTTAAAAATAGTTTAAAAAATAATGAATGAAATATAAGTGAGACCAGCTGCCGCTTTAAGTGTAAAACACCCTGTGATTTAATAAATCAAAACATCCTTAAATATAATAAAAAGTCCAACAATAATAAATAAAGGAAAATAGAAAAAATGTTGTGCAGGTAGACATAAACAATATATGAATGCAAGCTGCTGGCAACAACACAAAGGGACAGTTTGTGATAAATGCAATAAATATAAAACATTGCCACGCTAAGGCCCCTTTCACATTGGGCGCGGGAGGTGCGCTGGCGGTATAGCGGCGCTATTTTTAGCGCCGCTATACTGTTGTTTTTTCCGCGATATTCGGCCGCTAGCAGTGCGGTTTTAACCCCCGCTAGCGGCCGAAAAAGGGTTATTGCCGGCGGTATAGCCGCGCTGTCCCATTGATTTCAATGGGCAGGAGCGGTAAAGGAGCGGTATACACACCACTCCTTCACTGCTCAAAAGATGCGGCTAGCAGGACTTTTGGAGCGGTCCTGCTAGCGCACTGCCTCAGTGTAAAAGCCCCCTTTCACACTGAGACTGCAGGGCAGGAGTTTTTCAGGCGGTATTTAGGCGCTATTTTTAGCGCTAAAACGTCTGAAAAACTCCTCAGTGTGAAAGGGGCCTAAATGTGTCCATAAAGTGAAAACAAATCATATTATTATAGATGGTGAAATTCTTGATGAATCTCCAATTGAAGTAAATGAAGAAAATGCACATTGTGGTCACCCAAGTGCACCTCCATCAGAGAACATATAAAATGCCTACCAGAAGTCCAGACTCTAAGTTTTCCAAATTACATACCACACTTGCCTCAACTTATATAACTTGGAGTCTAGACTTCTGATAGGGAGGCATTTTATATGCATTTTATATGCATTTTATAAGCTTTGTGTACTAAATCTTGTACAGTACATGGAATATAAATCTTCTATATGGGAATCCAAAGGCCAGCCAGCTTATGGATGTCACTATTATAAATTCTCATTCACTCAATATGAGTAAACAAGAAAGTCCAGAGAGAAATTCATAGTGTAGTAGATTTTACTGAAAATAGTAAAACAACAAACATTTAAATTGCACTCACATTTGGCAGGTGCCAGTAGGACACCAACACAACCAGGTTGGATACTCCTATCCTTGGCACTGCTGCTTGTAGTTCCAGAGACGGCGTGCATTCCAAAAGACCGGATGTGGCATGGGAGAAGGATCGTATATGATGTCAATGGCTCAGCCTCAATGCATTTTGCGTGCAGCTCATCCTCAGGAAGCTTCTCTTCCTTTGGATTCCCATGTAGAAGATCTGAAATTCCATGTACATGATTTAACCCACAAGGCTTCTTAGCTGCCTTGTTGGCCGCAACCATCTGGTGAGTGTGCATTTCTCCTGAGCATGTGAAAGAGCACTTTCTAAACATAAAGAAGAAATTGTCATTTTACATTTGATTTCACAAGATCACGGTGATTGAGGACTTCCCTTTATTAATTATTGTTTGACTTTATACTATATTTAGGGATGTTTTAACTTATTAAATCACAGGGTATAGTCCTTGTTTTGTATAGCAGGGCTAGCGCCTAAATTCGTTTTTTTCTATGGACATACACAGCAAAAACCTAACAACGTTTTAAAACTTCCCAATGCTGTAAGAAGCCTGGAGTTTCAGTTTTTAAATACCGTATATACTCGAATATATGCCGAGTTTTTCAGCACATTTTTTTGTGCTGAAAATGCCCCCCTTGGCCTATACTCAAGTCACCATTTTGTGCCTGATCTCCCGAACTTTGGGGACCCGGTACCGGCCGGCCGTAGGTCCCCTGGACCCCAAACCCCCTTACATAGACTCCCATGTTAAACGGTAATTTCTCTGGTGAATTTGGGGACCCGGTACCGGCCGGTCGTAGGTCCCCTGGACCCGCAACTTGGCACACATGTAGCCCCATTTATTCTCTACAAGTGTGCAAAGTTTTTTGTCTGGGGGACCTACGGCCGGGGAGCACTGATTTTTCAAAGCCAGGCACCCCTTCCATAGACTCCCATGTTAAACGTCAGTCTAGTCATGGACACAGTGAGGCATGAGCACAGTGAGGCATGGGCACAGTGAGGCATGGGCACAGTGAGGCATGGGCACAGTGAGGCATGCACATGGACACAGTGAGGCAAAGTGAGGCACAGTGAGGCATGCAGATGGCTTATACTCGAGTCAATACGTTTTCCCAGTTTTTTATGGTAAAACTAGGTGCCTCGGCTTATATTCGGGTTGGCTTATACTCGAGTATATACGGTAGTTGGGTGGCTGGGTGGCTAACAGCTGACTCTTTTTTTTTTGGGGGGGGGGCAACTACTGCTGTAAAGATTGCCATACACTAAATAAAGTGTGGTCTTCTTAGGGCACATTTTGATTGGTGTGTGGCAGTCACCATTCAGTTGATCGATTTCTGTCGAAAGGACACATTGGAAAATGTTTCCTACATGAATAGCAGGTGCTGCTGTCAGAATAACCCAGCAGGTGAATTCCTCCATCCAACTCATTTGTATGGATGGAGCAATCTGTTTACTTGTGACTGAATGAAACTAGCTAGCCTAAAACAAGCTTTATATGAATGAACTGTCTACTGAAGTCTTATCCATACGTTTGTATATACTCACCAAACCTTTTATCCCAACAATTTGTACAGTACTTTTTTCACACTGCATACTTGGAAATCAGGACAAAACCCTACATGTCAGAAAATGTCAGGGACAGCTTTCTTTATATCATTGACTCAGATTTCCTAGACTTACAATGTAGTGATGGAAAAACAGGATTACATTTTGATTTGTAAAAAAAAATAAAAAATCTGTAAGCTTATTAGCTTCAAATTCAAAACCACAATAAAGAGAAAAATACTGAGCTGTGTTTAATGCATTAGGAGTATTTACATCATGTTGAACATTTTTATTGCTTCCCTTTCATCTTCAGATTATAGGGGGAGACCAAATATTTAACTCTAATGGCTTAACTCCCCCGTATAACATTAAAAATATTTGTGCCACCCAGAAACATAAATAAAATATTTGCCAGGAGCGTGGGTGCTTCTTGTTCCTTTCTATATATAAGATATTTTAACAACAAATCATTTCTCACATCCCATACAGCTATTACTTAGAAAGTTTTTACTACTAATAATAATAATATTTGTAAGAAATGAACGATGTGTGTGCCTCAGCATGAGTGCAGTACTTAGTAATGATCATGTTTGCTTGTAGAACTTAAAGCGGAGGTCCACACAAAAAGTGAACCTCCGCTTTTCGGAACCCTCCCCCCCTCCGGTGTCACATTTGGCACCTTTCAGGGGGGAGGGGGGTGCAGATACCTGTATATACAGGTATTTGCACACACTTCTGGGAATAGACTCCCGCTGGAGTCACGCCCCTTTGCGTCCCCCCCCGCTATCTTCTGGGAAACAC
Organism: Rana muscosa; assembly: GCA_029206835.1. Classification (NCBI taxonomy): domain Eukaryota; kingdom Metazoa; phylum Chordata; class Amphibia; order Anura; family Ranidae; genus Rana; species Rana muscosa. The sequence continues at coordinate 69,219,654 of CM055121.1, read as the reverse complement.
ACTGTCCCGGGAGACAGCGGGGACCAGTGAAGATGCGCCGCACGACTCGCGCATGCGCAGTAGGGAACCGGGCAGTGAAGCCGCAACGCTTCACTTCCTGATTCCCTCACCGAGGATGGCGGCGGGGCAGCAGAGAGACGAGCGATTGCTAAGCTTCGGCTGTCGACATCGCGGGCACCATGGAAAGGTAAGTGTCCATTTATTAAAAGTCAGCAGCTGCAGTATTTGTAGCTGCTGGCTTTTAATATTTTTTTTTTCATGGGACCTCCGCTTTAGAGTGGTTGCAAACCTCAAGTACAAGCAACATAAAAGGCATGCTCCATATTAATGTGTCCACAAGCAAATTGCAGGACTTGTACTGAAATTTTTGATCCCCTGCACCTTTCTCAGCCCTCAGAAAATCACCAATCAGTTGGCGTGTCTGCATGCCGGAGCTCGGGAGGTGGAGTTGTGACCTGACTGGACTCTCCTCCCATCTCTACACTCCCCCCAGCAATCTCCAGGCTGACAGTGGAATGGTGAAAACCAGGGGAGGGCTGGCGGCCTTAGGCCTGGGGGGCAAGTCCAGTCAAGTGGCCCGTTGAACCGCCAATTCAGCTCACCATCCATGGCCCACCTGGTTTTTCAATGCAGCCTCACCAGTGCCCATCAGTGCAGCCAACTCCAGTGCCCATCAATGCAGCCTTATCACTGAGCAGGTTACATGGGGTGTATGGGGGGGAGATGGAGGGTCAGCTAGGGGTGTCAGGGTCTCTCACCTCAGCGATCTCAGCTCAGCAGGTCCTTGCACGCCATAGTTTCCTGGGGGGGTAATGCTCCTGATCCTAGGGGGCAAGTTGCAGCCAACGCCCAGCCCTGCAGCCCTGCATCCCGACTCCCTGGCACGCACTGCCTTTGCCTGCTTCCAAGAATCCGGTCCCAGGGAGTTGTAGTTTCCTCTGCGCTGCTGTGTTTTCCACCCACCAGAAGCTTGAGTGCGGACTACAACTCCCGGAATGCAACAGCTAGTAGTCGGCCGCCATTGCCATGCCCCCGGCCCGACTTCCTAGACCAGAATAAAAAAGAAAATGGCAGTGAGCAGCGGCTGCCGGACATTTTGAACATAAGTTAGGGCGGCCTGGGAGGCAATTGCCACCCTTCCCCCTGGCCCAGCCCTCCCCTGGTGAAAACCCCCGGCAGAGATGCAGGGAGGCACCACCTGACTTGTCCAACAATACTGAGTCAAGGAGCAGTCAATCCTGAGTGAGGTAGGGGGAGCGATATGTGACTACATGATCTGTCGCTCACAGGAGCGGGGGTGAAGTGAAAAAATTTTTTGTATTGTGTCGCTTTTTAACACTGTGGGAAAGCATAGAGGATTTTAGCGTGCTGGATGATCCATTCTTGGCAAGACTGGGGACAGATAGCTTCTGCTGCTTTAAGCCTCTTGCACACTGCAGCTTGAAAAATCTCAGTACAGCTTCTTTTTTTTTTACTGAGCTAAGATACAGCCCATTATTTTGTAATGAGCCTATGCACACAGGCGCCCAAACAAGTGCCATGCATTGTTCAGTAGAAAATAAATAAATAGAAAAATCTGAATTTTTGGTCAGTAATTTACACCTCCAATGCGCCAATACGCGCAAGTGCGCACAAATGCAAGCAAATGTCCATTTGGATATTGTACAGACTGCGAAAATAAACGTGGGCAAAAGTGCGTGAGTGAAAATGCACAAACGCATATACACGAAAATACACACAAATACTTAAAAAAAAAAAAAAGGTCTGAAATTATGTCTGAAAAAGTAGATGATCAAACAGGAGTATCATGTGCAAGAGGCCTTATTGTAATAGGTAAACTGCTTATTTTACTTTAGATTTTTCAGGTTTACAACCACTTTAGAAAAATGAGCTCAGAAGATGAAAATTGCTTCAATATTTTAGTAGTCAATGACCTCCAAAGAACTTGTAGTTTTGTCGAATCAGTTCCGAGATACACAGGGTCCTGCCAGACAGCACAGTCAGATTCGTAACCTGTTAACCACATAAAGTCTGGACACATTCACCCCCTTCCAGTCCAATTTTTAGGTTTCAGCGCTATCACACTTTGAATGAAAATTACTCAGGCATGCAACACTGTACCCAAATGAAATTTTGATCTTTTTTTATTTATTTTTTACTATATGCTATATGTTTTTTTTTTTGTTTGTTTTAATACTGCTCGGAATGGATCTGGACTGATTTCTTTAAATAAGTCTATTGTGGAGAGTTTTTCACTTTGCATGCGTTGAAATTCAATTATAAGGTGACCTGTAGGTCAATTTAAGCAAAACATAGGGCAAACGATTCCTCAATGCTCATTTAGCCAAACCCTAGGCTTTAGATGTTACTAAACTCACGACAGTAAATTCAGTCTGTATATGCAGCATAGCATGCTTGTTATACTCACTGTGGAACTTAAGGGGTTAATCCTCTGCATTGTGTAAAAAGGCTGTTTTATCCTGTATGCACAGATCCTCCACCTCCTGCACTGTCTATCTGGGGAAGGCCAGCTAATACAGGCAGAGTGGCCAAGCTGCACATGCTCAGTTGTGTCTTTTATGCTGGAGAGAACAGATTTCTTGTTCTCAGAGCTAGCCAGGTCACATGATATTGACATCACACATGTGGGCGTGTATACAAGCTGCAGTGGAAATCTCCTCCTACCTGAACTCTCAGAACTGGAGAAACTGTGCAGTTTCTCATGTAACTGTGGTATACAGATCATCCAAAAAGGTATATAGTGGCAGTATTTTAAAGTGGATGTAAACCCGAAATGTTTTATTATTTTTTTTTGCTGTCACAATGTAGTGTATAAGATTTCCTATCATTTGTGCCAGGTCTTGCCACAAAGAGTTAATCCAGCTCTGAGCAATCCTCTTTTATTGTTCAGCAAGATAAAAAGAACAAACAGAGTTACCTTTGTCCATTCCGCCCCCTTGCTTTGAGTGACAGGTTATTTACATATCTCGTGCACTAGCTTTAGACAGGCATTATTTTTTAATTCCCACCCCCCACTCCTTTTCTGAAGTCATGTGGTTACTTTTCTGAATTTTGACTGGATGTTAGTGATCATAGTAGAAGGAATACACAAGAGAAAATGCATGTTGACAAGGGGAGTGTAGAGGTTGGCGGGGAGTCTACTGACATCACGACTCCACCCACTGAGCTCCAGACAACAGATCCACCCACAGAATCTGTAGTTTTTCAGGTCTTATAACAGACAGAGGGGAGACATTTGACAGATAAGGATAGATGCAGGAGGCATCTATATCCTTATAGATCAGCACTATGGCAGTAGTTTAGAAAGGATGAGAGTGGGTTTACATCCACTTTAATGTAAAAAGAAGATTTATAGACTTGTGCACAACGGAAAAATTTGTTTAGTTTCGGTTTGTTTCTTTTCGGTCCTGTTGATTCGTAATCGTTCGTAATTTTGCTAGACGGGATTTTTCATGTTCGGACTAATTCGTATTTTCGCAAGCGACATTTTTTGTTGAATCGGAATGATTTGCATTAATACAAGCCTTATTTTTAGTTGATTTATAATTCGTACTTTCGGTAGAGTACATTGTTTTTCGTTGATTCTGGACACAACTCCTACTTTCGTAACTTTTTTGGGGTTCGTTGATTCGTAATTTTCCGTGTCTCTCTCACAACGACGCTGCCTATTATGCCTAATGTGCTTCAAATGGATTTGTACTTTTCTAAATACATAGCGGTTATTTGTAACGATTCGAAATCTCGTATTTTACTTTCGTTTTTTACATGCGGCTATAGCCTCCGCCCCCTGTACACCATTTTGAGAGGGAGTTCAGCACGGTGAGGGAGAAGCAGAGAGCAGAGCAGAGTGTTATTGTGCTTCGAATGGATTCGTACATTCGTAACTTTTTTCATAACGAATTATGCCGATGACATTCGGGCATTCGCTATTTGCGATATAATTTATTTCGGATCCGGTTTTATTCGTAATTGCTTTGTTCGGAAATTCGAATGCTTCCGAATGTCCGAAAGTTGCTAAATTCGGACGAATTTCGATTCGTTACGAAACAAATTGCACAAGCCCAAAGATTTATAAGCTGTGGGCACTGTGGGGGATGAACTATTTTCATATTACTGGGTTCAGTAACACTTTAACACTTATCCGAAATGGTCAGCTGACCTATTTTTGACATTACACTTTTGAGAGACACAGCTTACTATTCCCTTGCATGAGTCACTGAGAATACTCTGGCTTGAGTAGAATGACCTTCCCTCTTTTTTTTCCCTGATTTACAAACAACTAAATTGTTAAAGAGTCTGGCTGGCTTGGCACTAACATATAACAGCTCATTCAGGCAACACGTGATTGTACAGTTTTTCTAAAAGAATCTTCAGAAAGCAGGGACATCCGGCAGATGAATATTCCAGTTTAGGAATATTTAGCATCAGCTGAGCATGAATGTCTGCAAGAAGTGAGCAGCAAGATGACAGCATATATGACTAACATGCTGAGAACACTATTTTGTTGTGCATGTTAACAGCAAAAATAAATCTCCAGGCTGCCATCCAACAAACTTTCTTCTCTGTTTTACTGCAACCCAACTCCAGACAATTTTTTTTTTTTTTTGTTGCTTTAACCAGAATTGGCAAGCATCAGAACTTCAGTCCATCTGCCTTCAATGGAGGATTTCCCCTCCTTTCCTGTCCCGTCGACACCAAATTTGAGGGAGTGGTTGTCACCATCACCAAGACACAAGAAGCAATAAAAACCTAACATGTTCTAACTTCTGCCTTCTCTTCTAAATATTTATACTTTATTGATGGCTCTGTGCCCATCACAGAGACACCCCATCACTTCTGACATCCTGTCAGTTGAAAAAAAAGTGAGGTTAATCTCTCCATGGACAACAATGTGAAAACACTTAAACATTTGGAAAAATTACATTTTTTTTTATAAGCAAAAGTTGAATGTGAATTTAGTATCAGTATTATTGATCTTGAATATTCAAAAACAGGAATCCGCAGAGGAAGAAGCCAAGTTTACGAGACCTTTATTTAGCCCATAGTATGTTGTCTTCCTGTCAGGAAGCTTACATCAGACATATGTTATCTGATGATTTTGAAAATAACGATAATGACCCAAGGAACAAGCTCAGCAGCTGCAAGGCTGTTGTGTTTTTAAGTCGTTGTTTCTGAAACGTTCACTCCACACCTACTGAACATGGGGAGAACATTCTGTACTGGTTTTGAAAAACTCTAGCTTTTAAAAAATATTAAAAGCCAGCTAGCTACAAATACTGCAGCTGCTGACTTTTAATAAACAGACACTTACCCGTCCTGGAGTCCAGCGATGTCGGCAACCAAAGATGAGCAATCGCTCGTCTCTCGGCTCCCCCCGCCGCCATCCTCGGTGAGGGAATCAGGAAGTGAATCTTTGCTGCTTCACTACCCGGTTCCCTACTGCGCATGCGCAAGTAGCGCGGCGCGTTCCCAGTGGTCCCCGCTGTCTCCTGGGACCAGTGTGTATCCCAGAAGGCAGCGGGGGGGGGGGGGAGGGAGGGAGTGGAGTGACTCCCGTGGGAGTCGCTCCCCAGAAGTGGGCGCAAATACCTGTATATACAGGTATCTGCACCCCTCTCCCCCCTGAAAAGTGCCAAATGTGACATCGGATGGAGGGAGGGTTCCGAAAAGTTCCTATTTTATAAACAATAGTTACTGAAGTCCATTGAAGCACAGATTGTTACTCAAAAAGCTTAGAAAAATTATCCAAATTCAGTAACCCAAAGTACCAATCAGAATGAATGCTGTACTTTTTTTATTTCAATAAATTGTCTGGTTGCTTCCTATGGGTTACAAGACAATGATTATCATCATTGTTCTTTGCGCTGCTTTGCTGATAAAGCCCACTATAAATTTTATACAAAATGACCACTAGGTTTATATCAAACAACAGTAAAAAGAGACATTTACTATGCTAAAAAATTACATTTTCTCTGTAAGTACCCTTGTATGACATCAGAAAACCATTTTTGGATAAACACAAATCCAGTTGTGTTGTATGTAATTAGACGGTGGAATATAAATGTGCCATCTGGTAATAATCCTGATGTGCCCTAAAATGATAGCCATTCATACATACATTTACACTGTAGAGATATATAAATATATATATATGTATACACTGTATATGTTTGCAGCAGGTCCCACGCTGTCCGATTGTAATCAATGCAAGAGAGTTACCACAGTCCAACACAGTTCTTGCTCAATGTATAACGTTTTTTTCTTTTCCTCAACTCATCTATATTTGCACATCAGTGATTTCAAGCGGCACAAAGCGAGGTCCATAAAGACATGGATGAGCAAGTTTGGGGTGGAGGAACTTGACTGGCCTGCACAGAGTCCTGACCTCAGCCTGATAGAACCCTTTTTTGGATGAATTAGAGCGGAGACTGCGAGCCAGGCCTTCTTGTCCACATCAGTGCCTGACCACACAAATGTGCTTCTGGAAGAATGGTCAAACATTCCCATAGACACACTCCTAAACCTTGTGGACAGCCTTCCCAGAAGAGTTGAAGCTGTTATAGCTACAAAGGGTGGGCCAACTCAATATTGAACCCTACGGACTAAGACTGGGATGCCATTAAAGTTCATGTGTGTGTATATATATATATATATATATATATATATATATATATATTTATATATCTCAACGAGAAAAGGCCCTAAAGGCCCACATTTAATATACACAAATCCTTAGAAAAAATACATGCTTGGGGATGTCTTAGAACTGCATGTAATGTAATGCAATTTATGGAAGAGTACAATGTAGTATCAAAAAGAAACATGAAATAAACAGCCTGGGGTTCTCCTTAACATTCAAAGCAAACCCTTATCCAGGCATACAACTTAATTGGCCAGGAAAAGGAAAGCAGTGAGATTGATGCCTTCCTTTCTGTACCATACCAGGCACATGCCTATCAACAGTGTGAGTGCACGATGCCTACCCACTTGCCTTCCGCGCTATACCCGAATGATCAATAGACGTCCTCCCCTTTGCATGCGCCCAGCGCGCCCCCTGCAGGGCGTGTGCGGCGCGCGCTGTGATCACCAAGTCACTGAGACTCAGGTGATCACAGATCCGAGTAAGGGGCAGGTCCTGGGATCCGAGTAGGGGAATCAGTACGGGGCAAATTAAAAAGTAAAATGTAAATAAACACACAGACTGTGAAATATTCCTTTATGAAAAATAAACAATAAAACGCAAACAATGCATTGTTACAAACAATACATTGTCTCCCAATGTAAATTCTGTGTCAATAACATCATCCAGCAATGTAGACATTCATGACAACCTGTCTCCACAATGATCTGTCACCTCATAATGTTACCCTGTTGCCACAACAACCTGCCACACTATGAAGCTTCCTTCCCTACCAAACTACCACCGATAAATGTCAAAATCCCTGACTGCTGTAATGTAAATGACAATTCCTGGGAACCTGGGTGACATCATTAGCCAAATACATCATTGTCCATATTCGGCCAGTGAGATATCCTGTGAATCCTGGCTGCTTTGTTTACATTCTAGCAACCATAATGGCCAGTCTGTTCAGAGGTTTCCCAAGGTCAAAAGTTATATAAAACTAATTTCTATTAGTGAGCATGGTCAATGTGATTTGTGGCCTGGTGAGTGATAGGAACCTTACTTACTGCAGCAAGGCAAAATTCCACTGGACCACCAAAGCAAATAAGTGCTCCTGCTGCCCTTCGGGTTCCCTACAAAACCAGTTCTCTTGGCCTAACCTGGCTAGAAAAAGTCCTGAGATTAAAGGGGTTGTAAAGGTTTGTTTTTTATTTTCTAAATAGGTTCCTTCAAGCTAGTGCATTGTTGGTTCACTTACCTTTTCCTTCGATTTCCCTTCTAAATATTTTTTTTCTTTGTCTGAATTTCTCACTTCCTGTTCCTCCTCAGTAAGCTTGCCCCCATCATCCGAGCCGTTCTGGCTGGGGGTTAGTCAGCGTGCTCACCCCCTCCCTTAGGACTACATCCCTGCGGGGAGATGCTGTAAACGTTCAGAGTGTCTCCCCGCAGGGATGTAGTCCCAAGGGAGGGGGCGAGTATACTGACTAACCCCCAGTCAGAACGGCTCGGATAATGGGGGCAAGCTTACTGAGGAGGAACAGGAAGTGAGAAATTCAGACAAAGAAAAAAAACATTTAGAAGGGAAATCGAAGGAAAAGGTAAGTGAACCAACAATGCACTAGCTTAAAGGAACCTATTTAGAAAATAAAAAAATGAACCTTTACAACCCCTTTAAGCATAGCATCCCATAGATTAAAGCCATTGAGAGACTTGCCTTTCCTTCCCAAACTTTTCTACTTATCAAAGCCACATGTGTTTCATTAAAATTGACTATTATTTTGCCTAATGTTCAGTGACAGCTAAATTGCATTTGCTAATCTTAAATGCTTATAACTCACCTCCGTGTTCTCTTCTTGTCCCTTTTAATAACTGTATCTTTTCTCCTTATCATTGTGGTAATGGTTAAAAACTTTGATGGGTGATTTGCAGGAATGACTGGCTGGAATGTGACAGAACAGAGGGTAATGGGTTAACTGTACCTATCCTTTTAAAGGGGGCATAACTGAAACCAACAATGTTATTTCACAACAGACTAAACTCTGATTTAAAAAAAAATAAAAAATATATTCAAGTATGTATTCATTACTCAAAAAAGTAAACTTCTATTGCTCCCAGTCTTCTCCAAATCTCAATTCTTTTTTGCTGCTGTGATCTGACTTCCTGCTGGAGGGTGGCTAAGTTTGTTGTCCATGGCCTCACTGTATGGAGGAATGTAGCCCCCCTCTTGTACTCACACCCAAGAAGAACTATAGACTATGGGATTTATAGTGAGCATAGAGCAGTGCACCTGACAGCAACTAACATGTACTGCTCATTCCTAAAAAATGGAAATGAGGGGGAAAAGGAGAACTTCAGTAGCTCATGGAGGATGTTATTAGTTCTTCAATCTAATTTTATTGAAAATTATTATACAGACGTAAGCAAATACAAACATAAACAAATTCATACATATATAGATAGCATAGTCATTTCATCAAACAGATTATAAAACAAATACACACATCTAAGAAAACATCAAAAAAAAAAAGGAAAGAAAAAAAAGGGAGACAAGGGGGAATGGCAACAAATAGACGTCCTATCCATAGTCCTTACTTTATTTCCCTAGGAGCTTTCTAATTTCTTGTTGTTTCCCTGTACACCCTCCAGGGGGCCCATATCTGACGTCATTTTTCATATTTGTCCAAATTATGTGCTAAGAGTATCTCCATCCTCTCTATACAATCCATTTCTATAGCCCATTTGTTAACCGATGGAGATTGTATTGACCGCCAATGCCGCGGTATAACCAATCTCGTAGTTGTTAACCAATGTCTAAGAAGACTCTTTTTGATGTTTTTATATGGTCCTGGTAAAATAGAGAGCAGGGTAATTTGAGGCGTATTGGGGACTAACTCCCCTGTGACTGTAGTATATAGTTGAATAATCCGTTCCCAAAAGTTAAAAATTTGAGGGCATTCCTACCAGATATGTAACAGCGAGCCCTTGGCAACATGACACCGCCAACATACATCAGATGTATCTGGGTACAGTATATACGCTGGAGTGACAATGGACTCCAGTACCAACGGGAGAGGAGCTTATAGCTCGTCTCTTGTGCTTTAATTGTTGGTGACAGACAATGTGTTAGGTTAACTGACTTCTCCCACTCTCCAGCTTCAATTTAAACATTAAGCTCATTTATCCATTTGTTTATGTATTCCGGAGGCTCGGGATGATTTGTTATAGTAAGCATCTTATATATTGTTGATAGAACAGGTTTTGGATTAGAGTCTTGCAACAAAAGAAGTTCAAACTGGGTTAAATCTCTATAGAAAGATTTATTTGAGGGGATAGAGGACGAAAATGACAATAATTGCCAATATTCCAACCATTGCATAAATGAGGGCTGAGGATGTTATTAGGACACAGAAAAACTCAGTAAGAGATGATTTAATGAAAAATAGATTACAGGGCCATTACTTAGTGGATATGTATGGATCATAAAAAAGGGCTTGAAAAACTTAACACAAATAAATCACCAGGACCAGATTGCTTACAAGAATTCTCAAAGAACTTAGCTTAGGTTATAGCCAGACTTTTATTCCTAATTTTTATGGACAGCTTAGTGACTGGAATAGAGCCAGCTGATTGGTGAAAAGCCATTGTGGTACCAGTATTTTAAAAAGGGCCAAGATATATAACTGGAATCTACAGACCAGTCAGCCTAACATTAATAGTATGTAAGCGATTGGAAGAGGTGATACGCGACTATATCCAAAAATTTGCTTTTGAAAACAGTATCATTTGTAATAATCAGCATGGATCCATGCACAATCGTTCTTGCCAGACCCGTCTGTTAACATTCTATGAGGAAGTGAGCTGTCATCTAGATATTGGAAGGTCCGAGGATGTGGTGTATCTGTATTTTGGAAAAACTTTAATACAGTTCACCATAAATACTTCATTTACAAACTGAGGTCTGTTGGCATGGATGATAATATACATATGTACCTGGCCTTCCAAAAAACGGTGATAAATAAAATGAACTCAGAATGGTCTGGAGTGGTAAGTGGGGTACCTCAAGGCTTTGTCCTGGGATCAATTATTTTCAATATATTTATAAATGATATAGAGCTTAGTATAAATAGCTCAACCTCAGTGTTTTCTTATGATACAAAGCTAAGCAGGGCAAAGCCTTCACATCAGGATATAGACACTTTACACAAAGACTTCAATAAAACAAGGGGATGGGCAATATGACAAATTAGGTTTATTGATGAGAAATGTAAAGTAATGCACTTGGGGGCTAAAAATATGTAAGCAAGTTACTCGCTGGGAGGGGGGCCCTTTGGTAGAATCCAGGATGGAAAAAGATCTAGTGGTCCTAGAGGATCACAGATTCAGCAATGGCACACAATGCACACAATTAGCAGACAATTAGCATGCATTAAAAAGGGTATCTACTCAATAAATAAAACTATAATTCTACCACTTTACAACACTCTGGGACATCCGCATCTTGAGTATGCTATCCACTTCTGGTCACCAATCCTCAGGTAGGATGTACTGGAACTGGAGAGAGTCCAGAGAAGGGAAACAAAGCTAATAAGGAGGCTGGGGGACCTTAGTTATGAGGAACAACTACAAGCATTAAACGTATTTACCCTGAAGAAGTGAAGCTGAAGAGGAGATATGATAGCGATATACACATTTCTCAATGGCGATTCTAGTATAGGGAGAAACTTTCAAGTTTCAGCTACAGTAGCTTAAGAAGACATGTAGCCACTCAATGAAGTTGAAGGAGAAGCCGTTTAACCTTAAATTGAATGTACAGGCAACCTTTTTATCTTTTAAAAATAACAAACACGTTATACTCACCTGCTCTGTGCAATCGTTTTTCACAGAGCAGCCCCGATCCTCCTGTTCTGGTGCTCCCTGCCAGTGCTCCTGGCCCCTCCCTCCTGCCGAGTGCCCTCATAGCAATCTGCTTGCTTATGGGGGTACTCGTGTGTGCTCACTCCCAGGCCTGGCTCTATGTGTCCATTGACACTCAGAGCAGGACTTGGCTCCACCCCTGCTCTCTCATCACTGGCTGTGATTGACACCAGCAGGAGCCAATGGCTGCTGCTGCCTCTCTGTTCAATGGGGAGAGAGAGCTGAGAGAGCTGGTGCTCTTGTGCACATCACTGGATTGAGATAGAGCTCAGGTAAATATTTAGGGGGCTGGGGAGCTGCATGCAGAAGATTTGTTACCTTATTGCATAGAATGCATTAAGGTAACAAACCTTCTGCCTTTAGAACCATTTTAAACTGTGTAAGGGGTTCTTTACTGTCAGAATCAGTGGCGGCTGCTCCATTAGGGGTGCAGGGGCACCGCCCCCCTAATCCATGCACCCGGCCCCTAATCTACATGCAAACTAGCTCAGGCTGGACTTCTCCTTTAAACAATGATCGCACAATTACATCCACATAGATCCTGCTAAAAGGAACTGGTCCCAGATTGTAGTTTCTCCCAAGAACAGCTGTGAGAAGGACATCTGTGATGTTATTACCGCACCGGGCTGTTAGCAGAGATTTCTCCACCCTGATAACAGTATCAAGACTGGCCAAGAGATCAGTAACTAGAGAATGACTTTCTATTTTGCAAGCATTTTCAGCCATTTGCTGTTTCATTGTTTTAGAGATTTGTTCAACTGTAACACACATTAGCTGTGTGGTAAATATTCTTAGAAATATTGATTGGCTGAGTGTAACTATTTATACTCATTAAAAGCTCACAGTAAGCTGTTAGAATACATGAAAGTAACTGAAAATAACTTAAAGTGGTTGTTAATGCATTATTATAAGTCTATGCCAGCCCCTCTATTAGAGGCTGGCATAGCACAATGTGTAAGTTGTATTTAAAAACAAGCAGTGTAAATACTGAATATCAGCTGTCTTCAGGCCGGTCACGTGACTTACGGCCGCTTTCCAGCTCTGATAGATGTCTTCTGAGTGAGGGGCTGTGATCTCCCTCTGACGTCAGTCGGAGAGGTCACGTGGCCGCTCGTCTCCTCTGCAGAAGCCACCCATCGGAGCTGGAAAATGGCCGCGAGTCACGTGACCGGCCTGAAAACATTTGATATTCAGTACTATTTACACTGCTTGTTTTAATCACAACTTACACATTGTGCTATGCCAGCCGGCAGTGACAAATTTAGGATTTTAATATTAAAATAATAGTGGTGGGGGGATGGGGCCAGACCGGAGACAGACAGATAGGGAGCTGACAGGGAGGAAGGAGGGGGTGGGGGGGAGAGAAGAGAGCAGAGAGCAGAAAGCAGGCAGCCTATCACAGAGGGAGGCACTTTGACCACAGTGATCAGGGCACAGCTGCCCTGGTTATCGTGGTCTGTTTAGAGAGGGCATACAGGAAGTGGTAGGTTTACGTTTATATTTATATATTTTTGGGGGTTAACAAACACTTTAAAGCTGAACTCCAAGATAAGAAAATATTGTGAAAATACCAGACACATGTATTCTTACGGGTGCACTTGGTGTGCTTTGTGGATTTCTTCCAGATCTGTGCAGTAATACAGCATAAAACTTTGCAGGAGCTTCCTGTAATAAAGACCGCTCACTGTTGGTCTCTCTTTCTGCAGAGTGATTGGCCTTGTATCTGCCTTTATTTTTCTGCAGGCAGTATGTAGCACGTGGGGCCTGCTGGATTCCTCCAACAGCTCTGCTCTCTGCATAGGCTATTTCACCGCTGCTTTTACAAGGTAATATCTGGGTTTCTAAAGGCATTTGGTGCACACAAAGTGGATTTATATTGTTTGTGTCCTTTGAGATATATACAGTATCCATGGGCGTCTGCAGAACTTTTTTGAGGGAGGGGCATCATTTTAAGATCACCCATACTCTGACGCTTTTCAACAATGTCATTATCACATTATCATGGTCAAAGACTGCAGACATAGTACAGGAGATGGTCAGAGACTGCGGACATGCTACAGGAGACAGTCAGAGACCGCATACATGGCACAAGAGACTGTAAGACTGGGGACATGACACAAGAGATGATCAGAGACTGCATACATGGCACAAGAGACTGTCAGAGACTGCGAACATGGCACAAGAGATGGTCAGAGACTACATACATGGCTCAAGAGACTGTAAGAGACTGCATACATGGCCCAAGAGACTGTCAGAAACTGCATACATGGCTCAAGACACTGTAAATGGCTGCGGACATGGCACAAGAGACTGTAAGAGACTGCATACATGTGGGGGGTGACAGAGAGAGACAGAGGGGGGTGACAGAGGGGGGTGACAGAGAGAGAGAGAGGGGTGAGAAAGACAGAGGGATAGTGCCCCTATGTCCTAGTGGTGTGTGTAATGCTCAGTACGGTACCTTGCATGCCAGTAGGATGTCCATGAGGGCCAGCAGCTGGCAAGACCCATTTTCATTCTGGGTGAGGACAGAAGGTGCTCCGTCTCCTGGGCCACTTGCACCATGGGTGATGTCATCCTGCCCACCCCTTGAAGCCTTCACTGTCCCTCTCCTCGCACCAGCTGTCACCAGCCCTGCTAAACTGTGTACAGGTGCGAGCAGGGCCGGTGCTAGGATAAGGACCGAGTGGGGAACCCCCGATCCGACCCCTGATCCGGCCCATGACAGTATCTCACAAAAGTGAGTACACCCCTCACATTTTTGTAGAATTTTTATTATATATTTTTATGTGACAACACTGAAGAAATTACACTTTTCTACAATGTAAAGTAGTGAGTGTACAGCTTGTATAACAGTGTAAATTTTCTGTCCCCTCAAAATAACTCAACACACAACCATTAATGTCTAAACCGCTGGCAAGTGAGTACACCACTAAGCAAAAATGTCCAAATTGGGCCCAATTAGCCAATTTCTCTCCCCAGTGTCATGTGACTCGTTAGTGTTACAAGGTCTCGGGTGTGAATGGGGAGCTGGTGTGTTAAATTTGGTGTTATCGCTCTCACTCTCTCATATTGGTCACTGGAAGTTCAACATGACACCTCATGGCAAAGAACTCCCTGAGGAAAGAATTGTTGCTCTACATGAAGATGGCCTAGGCTATAAGAAGATTGCCAAGACCCTGAAACTGAGATGCAGCACGGTGGCCAAGACCATACAGGGGTTTAACAGGACAGGTTCCACTCAGAACAGGCCTCCATTAAGGGCGCACGGGCGCCGCCCCCTCTCTCCAGCCACCCCCTCTATGACTAATGGATAGATTTATGCATTGCATCGCCTGCATGCCTGACCCACCACCGAGACAGGGTAAATGCCAGGCAGACGGCAAGCGGGCGGGGGGGGTCACAGTGGCAGCATTTGATGGGGCACAGTGGCAGCATTTGATGGGGCCCAGTGGCACTATTTGATGGGCTCAGTGACAGCATTTGATGGGCACAGTGGCAGTATTTGATGGGCACAGCGGCAGCATTTGATGAGGCACAGTGGCACTATATGGCACTATTTGATGCGCACAGTGGCTGCGTTTGATGGCACAGTGGCTGCATTTGAAGGGCATAATGACTGCGTTTGATGGCACAGTGGCTGCGATTGATGGGCACAGTGGCTGTGTTTGATGGCACATTGGCTGCATTCTATTGGCACAGTGGCTGCGTTTGATGGGCTCAGTGGCTGTGTTTGATGGCACAGTGGCTGTGTTTGATGGGCACAGTGGCTTCGTTTGATGGCACAGTGGCTACAGTTGATAGGCACAGTGGGGCTGCAATTGATGTTTTTGTTTCAGAATTTTTCAGTTTGTTTGCGCCCCCCCCCAAAAATTTTGAGCACCAGCTGCCACTGGGCCTCGCAATGGTCGATCAAAAAGTTCAGTGCACATGCTCAGCATCATATCCAGAGGTTGTCTTTGGGAAATAGACGTATGGGTGCTGCCAGCATTGCTGCAGAGGTTGAAGGGGTGGGGGGTCAGCCTGTCAGTGCTCAGACCATATGCCGCACACTGCATCAAATTGGTCTGCATGGCTGTCATCCCAGAAGGAAGCCTCTTCTAAAAAAGATGCACAAGAAAGCCTGCAAACAGTTTGCTGAAGACAAGCAGACTAAGGACATGGATTACTGGAACCATGCCCTGTGGTCTGATGAGACTAAGATAAACGTATTTGGTTAAGATGGTGTCAAGCGTGTGTGGCGGCAACCAGGTGAGGAGTACAAAGACAAGTGTGTGTTGCCTACAGTCAAGCATGGTGGTGGGAGTGTCATGGTCTGTGGCTGCATGAGTGCTTCTGGCACTAGGGATCTACAGTTCATTGAGGGAACCATGAATGCCAACATGTACTGTGACATACATATAGTAAAATAAAAAAATATATAAAAAAAATATGCCAATCAGTGCCCACAAATGGGCACTGACTGGCACTATGATGGCACAACCACAATGTTGTGTGGTGGCTGGCATTGCTGGGCATCAGTGTCCATCAGTGCCACCTACTAGTGTCCATCAGCGCCACCTATCAGTGCCCATCCATGCCCATCTGTGCCCATAAGTGCCCACCTATCAGTGCCCGTCCGTGCCACCTATCAGTGCCGCCTATAAGTGCCCATCAGTGCCGCCTATGAGTGCCAATCAGTGCCGCATACCAGTGCCACATATCAGTGCCCATCAGTGCCGCCTATCAGTGCCCATCATCAGTGCCCATCAGTGCCACCTCATCAGTGCCACCTCATTGGTGCCACCTCATCGGTGCCCAACAGTGTCGCCTTATCAGTGCCGCCTTATCAGTGCCCGTCATTGAAGTAGAAAAGGTACTTATTTACAAAAAATTTTTACAGAAACAAAGAAAAACATAGTTTTTTTCTAAATTTTCGCTCTTTTTTTATTTGTTGTGCAAAAAATAAAAATCGCAGAGGCGATCAAATACCACTGAAAGGAAGCTCTATTTGTGGGAACAAAATGATAAAAGATTTGTTTGGGTACAGTGTAGCATGACCGCGCAATTGTCATTCAAATTGCGACAGCGCTGAAAGCTCAAAATTGGCTTGGGCAGGAAGCTGTATAAGTGCATGATATTGAAGTGGTTAATAGAGAATGTATGAACGATAAATACGGTATGTAAAGGTAAAAGCATCTTAAAATTATAAATAAAAATAATAATAATAATAATAATAAAAAAAAAGAAAAATGAAAAAATTCAAGATTAAGATGCACTGTACAAAAATGAAAAAATTATGATAAGCAATGGAACACATTGTTTGAGGGTAAGATGAGAAAGGTACATGAAAAAAACATGACAAAAAAGGGGAAGAGGGGGTGGTTTATTAGGGAGGGGGAAGTGAAAATAAAAGGAAGAATTTATCAAAGATGGTGTTTTTATTATTGGGACAGGGAGTTACTTGCTATGCATGTGAAAGGGCACCATCCCCAGATAGCAAGGGACTCGATGTCCAGGGTTGAGTAAAAAACGACCACAATAAAATCTTTCGCTGCAAAACACCCAAAAAATATATGGGAATTATAAAAGGAGGAAAAATTGGTAAACGGGAACTACAATAAGGAATGTGTTTCTATTTCTTCGTTGAGTCCCCCCGGCGAGAGAGTGGTCAATGAGTATATCCAGTAGGTGTCTTGTTAACATAGCAGGAGACCTACTGGATATACTGCGTTAGTGCACTACTCTGTTTCGTGATGTGATCTTTCTTTAATTAAAAACTGTTTGGAAGAAATTGAATATCCTTGGTGTGCTGATGAATATCTACATTATCGACCACATGAACCCGTCACTGTTGCTGGGACACTCCTGTGACAGCCATTAGCTGCGTAGGCCCCAAATCTTTTTCGAGGTATGTTTGTTTGACTCTCCCTACCCTGAATTTCAATGGGGTCCTACAGTTCTGTATACACAGCCTTCTCCCTCTATCCTTGGGATTCCTGAGCTCAAATTTATTTTCTGCGGGGTCTCTGCCTTCCCTGCTACTTCCTTTCAACTCCCTTTCCTGGTTCTGTAGGGAACCTGCTCCTGACACTACGCCTGATGAGGATCCACCTTTTCCCCCACTAGTACCCATTTTAACCATCACTGTAGGTCTTTTTAGGTTCACCAACCCTTTTGCGGTTACCCTTAGCAGCCAACATCTTACAGGATCGCTCAGTAATGTTTCACATTTTCCAAAATTGTCAATACCGTCAGTGTTTTATTTTTCAGTGTTTGTTAGGACCAGACCCAAGGAGGGACCTCCCATAGGCAAGTGACTATCCCCCACAGGGTTGAGTGTGTGTGGCATGTCTTTTATTCCCATGTTTGTACAATTAGGGACCTGTTTTTACTTTCTGGAAGTGCCGCTTTCTTCCTCTCTCCTACTTGCACGGATGGGGTTTGCGGACCCAGGCAGGCACCCAGGATTTTTCTTTGGCAGCTGAGGATCTCACAGGGAGGCCTCTGGAGTGGCGCTTCCCCACAGGACCTTCACATAGCTCCACCTCACCTTTTGTCTTCAGAAGATTTATTCTGCAATGAATTGAAGAGTAGCAATGATGTGCAAAAAAAGAAATTTCACTTTATTGTAGCTAATAGTTGAAGATATGGTTTATGACTGATCATTCTAGGGTAGCACACTTTTTACATAGCACTGCTGCATTCTCCATACATGCCACATCAGCACAACCATAGAATAGATCAGGGTAGTTCTGGCTGTTCCACCATACATTTAAGGATGGGCAGATGTCCCAGCATTTATTGTTCTCTGTGAGACAACTGCCCATCTTGGCAGCCCTAACTTTCTCAGATCTATCCTAACTTGGCAATGTGTGCTCAGATTTTTACATAAACTTTTTGGATAGTTCATTGGCTCAAGCCTGACAGTGAATCAACTAATATTGCTTTGTAGAGGGTATTTTGGCTTGATACGTAAATGGATAGAACAGATGTTTTCCTGACTTCTTTTTCTGGCAAAACTCTTGTAAGATGAGGAAGACTTGTTCCAAAGATCTTTGATTCTTTAGTTGCCTGCTGGAATAAGTTATGTTATTTATGATGAAAATATACTCTTCTTTGCAAGCCATTTCTGTATAACTTAGTCCACTGCAAAATGCACATCAAATGTTCCTAAAGGGTATCTGGCATAGTTTTTTTTGTGTGTGTATGTTTTCATGTTTGTACAAATAGAGATACACTACAATACAATACAATACAAGGTCTCATACAGTATACATACATATGTTATATCTTTGAAAAAGCTTGTTTGTTTTTTTATTGCCTAATAACTATTGCATTTTTTTCAAAGTAGCGATTTCTATTACTGATGGAGAAGGCACTAGATCTTTTTTTTTTTTTATTCGATTTTTCCCTGCCAAGACACTAACACACATAACATACATAACATACACTATATTACCAAAAGTATTGGGACGCCCGCCTTTACATGAACATTAATGGCATCCCATTTTTAAGCCTCGTACACACGGTATGATTGTTGGCCAACCGAGCGTCTAATTTTTGTCAAAAGGGCGTGTGCCAGGATCTTGTCTTGCATACAAATGTTACACAATTGTTGTGCCACAAACACGAACGTAGTGATGTACTACGAGGAATTTCAGCTCTTAAACGCTACCATTGGGGCCCCTTCTACTAATTTCCTGTTTGGTGAACATTGAATCCGAGCATGCATGTTTGTACTTTCGACTTTTGTGTGATGGATTTGTGTACTGCCCATACGAAAATCAGACGTGCAGCCATTGTCCACCAAAAATTTACTAGCCTGTCATCCAACATTTGTTGGCCGAAAGTTGGACAACAATTGTCAAAAGGAGCGTACTAACGGTAAGATATTAGGACAACAGTCTGTCAACAGACAATCCCCTGCCAACAATCGTATCGTGTGTACGAGGCTTTAGTCAGTAGGATTTAATATTTAGTTGGCCCACCCTTTGCAGATATAACAGCTTCAACTCTCATGGGAAGGCTGTCCACAAGGTATTGGAGTGTGTCCAGGGTAGTGTTTCTCAACTCCAGTCCTCAAGGCGCCCCAACAGGTCATGTTTTCAGGATTTCCCTCAGATGAAATGGCTGTGGTAATTACTAAGGCAGTGAAACTGATCAAATCACCTGTGCAAAATAATGGAAAGCCTGAAAACATGACCTGTTGGGGCGCCTTGAGGACTTGAGTTGAGAAACACTGGTCTTTGGGAATGTTTGACCATTCTTCCAGCTGTGAAGTATATAAAAAGTTACTTTTGAATAATAGGATTAAATATGAAAATGCATCAGAGTTACGGTAATTTAAATGCTCACAGTGTATCAAATATGTCCTTTGCAAAACAACATTTTTTGCACATTTTTATTATACTGATTATCCTGTATAATAATATAATATAATATAATAATAATAATCTTATTTAGCAAAAGAAGAAGCACAGTTTGGGCTCTTTCACACGGAGGTCCGTTCAGGTCCGCCTGTCAGTTTTTTAGGCGGACCTGAAACGGATCCTCCATGCACCCCTATGGAGGCACGGATGTCAGCGGAGACATGTCCGCTGACATCCGCTCCGCTCCGCTCCGCCAAAGTGTGACGGAGGAAAACCCTATTTTTCCTTCCGTCGGCGGAGCGGATCGGATGACAACGGACTCTACGGTCCGTCGTCATCCGATTCCCCATAGGGGAGAGCGGCGCTCTGACAGGGCGGTCCCTGCACAGTGTGCGGGGACCGCCCAGTCATCCGTCGGCTCAGCGGGGATCAACGGAGCGATCCCCGCTGAGCAAGCGGAGCTTCACGGGGCGGATCTGCACGGATCCGCCCCGTGTGAAAGGGGCCTTTGTATGCACTGAAAAAAACACTGAATACAGCAGTATGTCACTCCAGAAAACCAATACTGTCCTGTGTCTACTACAGAACACCTCTCACCCATATTATTAAGAAGAGGAGAGGGGGAGTTGTACTGCAGCTTAGCGTACTACCTCTCCTAGGGTGACAAAATTCTATAGATATAGTAATGTGAGTGTGTGTTGTCACCCTAGGATTGGAAACGTGTTATTGGCAGGATCAATGGGTGAGTATAAAAGAAACAAAGCTTGAAAAAAAGAAAATTAATGCAGTCACTCTATCTAAGGACTGGTAAGCTGCAAAATATTACACCACATAACAGAAACTCGCTTCAACATTTACAAATATGATTCTTTCTCTGATCTATCCTTTTAGCTCTTGGTAGGAAATATGCTGCATATGGAGTACATTTGATCGTGTTGAATTTGTTATTATGGGATATGAGGCATTGGGGGTTCATTGTGACCAGCTGTCATAATAGAAATAACACAATACTTATTTACAGGTATAGTTAGTGGCCATCGTCTTGTAAAATGAAGGTGTCTTAATGCAGAAATTCTTCCCTAAAATCCCTACCAAGGACTGTGGTTTGGCAGCTCACACTGGACTCTCTTTTTTTAATCAAGTATAAGGTAGATGAAAAATCATTTCACTGAAAACGAAACCCTTGTAAGTGGGGCACCTGTACAGTAAATAGAGAATTACAGTACGTTCAAGGCTTATCTCTTAAAATGTTCATAGAAAATAATTAGTACAACTGTACTAATTAGCAAATAGCACAGGGAAAAGAGATTGTTAGTTTCATGGCATAATTGACAACAGTTATTTTAGCATGCATAACAAACCTGATCAAAAATAGCCGAACTGTACACTACTTTGCAAATATGGTTTAGCAAAAATTCAAGTTAATTACAGTTCCCCAACCATCAAATTTAGCTTTTTGCACATAATAATAGACACCTGTAATCAGGGGCATACCTAGAGCATTTGGCACCCGGGGCGGATCCTATATCTGGCACCCCCCCACCTTAAAATGTAAAAACACCCCACTGTGCCCCCTGCATACCTCTGTATCCTTCAATATCTCTTTGTCACTACTGTGTACCCCTCTCCACAACTGCACCTCTGGACCCTTTTACATTACACTGCACCCTACACCACTGGACCCCTTTACATTACACAGCACTCTGGACTAGACTTGTGCACAACGGAAAAATTCGTTCCGTTTCGGTTCGTTTCTTTCCGGTCCTGTTGATTCGTAATCATTCGTAATTTTGCTAGACGGGATTTTTCGTGTTCGGACTCATTCGTATTTTTGCAAGCGACATTTTTCGTTGAATTTTTTGTTGCTTTATAATTCGTACTTTCGGTAGAGTACGTTGTTTTTCGTTGATTCTGGACACAACTCCTACTTTCGTAACTTTTTTTGGGTTCGTACTTTCGGTAGAGTACGTTGTTTTTCGTTGATTCTGGACACAACTCCTACTTTCGTAACTTTTTTTGGGTTCGTTGATTCGTAATTTTCCGTGTCTCTCTCACAACGACGCTGCCTATTATGCCTAATGTGCTTCGAATGGATTTGTACTTTTCTAAATACATTGCGGTTATTTGTAACGATTCGAAATCTCGTATTTTACTTTCGTTTTTAACATGCGGCTATAGGCTCCGCCCCTGTACACCATTTTGAGAGGGTTCAGCACGCTGAGGGAGAAGCAGAGAGCAGAGCAGAGTGTTATTGTGCTTCGAATGGATTCGAAATCTCGTATTTTACTTTCGTTTTTTACATGCGGCTATAACCTCCGCCCCTGTACACCATTTTGAGAGGGAGTTCAGCACGGTGTGGGAGAAGCAGAGAGCAGAGCAGAGTGAGTGTTATTGTGCTTCGTATGGATTCGTACATTCGTAACTTTTTCATAACGAATTATGCCGAAGACATTCGGGCATTCGTTATTTGCGGTATAATTTATTTCGGATTCGGTCTTATTCGTAATTGCTTTGTTCGGAAATTCGAATGCTTCCGAATGTCCGAAAGTTGCTAAATTCGGACGAATTTCAATTCGTTACGAAACGAATTGCACAAGCCTACTCTGGACCCCTTTACAATACACAGCACCTTGCACCTCTGAACCCTTTTACATTACACAGCACCTTACACCTCTGGACCCGTTTACATTACACAGCACCCTGCACCTCTGGACCCCTTTACATTACACAGCACTCTGGACCCCTTTACATTACACAGCACCCTACACCTCTGGACCCCTTTACATTACACAACCCCTTGCACCTAAGGGCCTTTTTACATTACACAGACCCCTTTTTATTACACAGCACCTTGCACCTCTGGACCCCTTTACATTACACAGCACCCTGCACCTCTGGACCCCTTTACATTACACAGCACCTTGCACCTCTGGACCCCTTTACATTACACAGCACCCTGCACCTCTGGACCCCTTTACATTACACAGCACCCTGCACCTCTGGACCCCTTTACATTACACAGCACCTTGCACCTCTGGACCC
Source organism: Rana muscosa (assembly GCA_029206835.1). Lineage (NCBI taxonomy): Eukaryota > Metazoa > Chordata > Amphibia > Anura > Ranidae > Rana > Rana muscosa. The sequence goes on along the minus strand of CM055121.1, from coordinate 69,196,707 downwards.
CTTTACATTACACAGCACCCTGCACCTCTGGACCCCTTTACATTACACAGCACCTTGCACCCCTTTACATTACACAGCACCTTGCACCTCTGGACCCCTTTACACTACACAGCACCCTGCAACCCTTTACATTACACAGCCCCCCACAGACACCCCCTACAGTGCAGACCCCCTTCCCCCCCACAGTACAGACACCCCTACAGTGCAGACCCCCACCCCCCCCCACAGTACAGACACCCCTACTGTGCAGACCCCCACCCCCCTCCACAGTACAGACACCCCTACTGTGCAGACCCCCACCCCCCCCACAGTACAGACACCCCTACTGTGCAGACCCCCACCCCCCCCACAGTACAGACACCCCTACTGTGCAGACCCCCACCCCCCACAGTACAGACACCCCTACAGTGCACTGCAGACCCATAATGTACCTCAGTCTGATGATAAGCGCAGGACATGCACAGAACTGGTCAGGTGACAGGTCCGGCCCCCCCCCCTGTGTAGGGAGGAGGAGGGGGAGGCGGCTTCACTGAGCACTCTGCTCGGCTGAGACTGAACAGAGCCGCGGTCATGAGAGAAGGGGATCGCTGCGGGTCCCGGGTGTCACTTGGCTCGCACCCCCCCCTGCCACTACAGGCTCTTCCTGTCACCGCTGCGATGCCGCGGCTTAAACCCACCCGCCCCGCTGTCTTCACTTCCGCCGCGGAGGGGGGGAGCGCTGGCCTGACACCCCCCCAGTGTGTGTCACACGTGGCGGCCCGCCCCCCACTTAGTACGCTTCTGCCTGTAATAAAATGCAAAAATAGTAATACATTGTACTTCACCAAAGTATAATGTACTAAGTAAAAAAGGTGAATAACATATGCCGATGAATTATATGTTCAGACTACAATACTCCTGAGAGATAGGCTTCTGCAATCTATCCACAGATGTCACTTACTGAATGCCACTTTGTTTCTTTTCTTTCTGTTCTGCAGGCTTTACAATAAGATGTGGTTTATTTGTCTCCAGTTTTGCCTCAAATAGCAGGGAGCAGAATTCCCCAGCCTCACTAGTTGTTGGCTTCCAGGTTTTATTTTCAAAGCTTAATTGAACAAGCTGAAGTTAAAAGCTGATTGGCTACCATGCACCAAAGGTGTAACTAGAACCTTCAGGACCCGGTGCAAAAAAACATGGAGGGCCCCCCTGAACCCCTCTTCATTCGCGCCCCGGGCTTCCAGTTCCCTGACACCCTCCCAGAACCCTGCCTCCCTCATTCCCCCTGGGGCGCACATCCAGCGCGTTCTGTGACTGCTGATTACAATCAATGTAAGGTGAAAATCACAGCGGCCCTTTACCATGTGATCAGCTGATCACATGTAAACAGGCTTGCCGGTTATTGGCAGTCCTTTCCTTAAACGCTGTGTCTATGTGAGGAAAGGAGAGCTGTTAACTCGCAAGACTGTCAGTACATTGTTTACACTGATAATCAGGGCACTGACCATCAGTGCACAGATAATCAGGGCAGCCCCATTAGTGCAGCCTATCAGGGCCCATCAGTGCCGCCTATCAGTGTCCATCAGTGCCGCCTATCAGTGCTCATCAATACTGCCTTTCAGTGCCGCCTATCAGTGCCACCTATCAGTGACGCCTATCAGTGACGCCTATCAGTGCTTATCAATACCACCTTTCAGTGCTGCCTATCAGTGCCACTTATCAGCAGCAACAGACTAGCTAAAAGTCCACTGACTTTTTCTAATGGTGTGTTTCCCTCACTGGCTAGACAAGAGTGATGTTGCTTATTTCCTGCTTCCTTGCTAGCAGTCAGGATTTCACAGCATCCAGGCCAGTGTGAAAGCATAGTCCATTACATAAAGCTGAGTTGTTCTTTGGTAATCCTGCTACTTCTGGGGTGCAAGCAGCAATTTTATTTATTTATTACAGATACTTATAAAGTGCTGTCAATTATTTACACATATATATTGTACACTTGGATCAGTCCCTGCCCTCAAGGAACTTACAATTTGAGGTCTCTAACTCATAATAATACATATACTTGGGCCAATTTACACAGGATCCAATTACCCTACCAGCATGTCTTTGTAGTGTGGGAGGAAACTCACACAGGTACAGGGAGAACATGCAAACTCCAGGCAAATAGTGCCATGGTTGGGATTCAAACCAACAACCCTAGTGGTGCTAGGCAGAAGTGCTAACCACTTAGCCACTGTGCTGCCTTACATCAGTGTTCCTCCCTCCTCCTTACATCAGTGTGCCCCCCTTAGATCAGTGTGCTACCCTCCTTACATTAGCGTGCCCCCCCTTACATCAGTGTCCCCTTCTCCTTACTTCAGTGTGCCCCCATTATATCAATGTGCCCCCTCCTTACATCAGTGTTCCCCTTTCTTACAACAGTGTCCCCCCTCCTCTTTACATCAGTGTGTCACCCTCCTCCTTACACCAGTGTGCCCCCCTCCTTACATCAGTGTGTCCCTTTTATATCAATGTGCCCCTCCAGTGTGCCCCCTTGTATCAGTGTGCCCCCTTACATCAGTGTCTCCCCCTTATATCAATGTGCACACCCAGTGTGCCCCTTGTATCAGTGTGCCCCCCCCTTACATCAGTTTGCCACCCTTGCATCAGTGTGCCCCTGAGGCATGGGGCCGGGTCGCAATTGCGACCCTTACCACCCCTATAGTTATGCCTCTGTGTAAGATCGCTTTCCGGGTCCACTGCCACATTCCAAACACGTCCAATCAATCCAAAATTTGCAAGAAAGCCCAGCTTTTCCTCAGGGATAGTAAGAAGAGAACAATAGTAGACCATAGAATAATATTGCTAAAACCTTGCCATTTATTATATATAAATTATACTCACATAAATCACAAGGTACAGAAAGCATCTAACGCTTCGCCATTGTCATTGGCGGGCATAATAACATCACACGCAGCTGACCCCGCTCAATGCGTGTTTTGTCTACAAATAGACGTCTTAAGGGGAGTAAGACGTTGTGGGTATAGTATAATAGGAGTTTGCACACCTTTTTATCTTAAATATTATTTGTAACTCCTTGTATCCGGAGGATTGAATTCCGCATATTCCTATTGCACCTAGTGCATACAAATACTAGGGTTAAATCTACTTGAACTGACCTGACAGGGCCTACAAGCCCTACACTAATCTCTTCCAGTGCAGTTTTGCCAGTAGTACTCCCTATGCTTTGCCTTTGACAGTAAAGCACATTGTCAGTATGGCTTCTGTAACCTAACCCTTTTATGTTGAGGGGGTGGCTTTTCCAAAAGATCCTTAATTTGTCCTTCCAAGCCAGCTGGTCTAAGGCAGTGCGTTATGGTTATAAAGAATTCAGTCTGGCAAATTCCCCTAAACCTCAAACACGCAGGGTTCGCCTAGACCTAAACCTCATTACTAATCACAAATATCTGTATCAGAATGCGATCAGAACACTGTAATATACATGATATCTAAATGCAAACGCTGGATCAGGTGGGATTTTACTCAGCCTGTCCTGAGTGGGATTATAAAAGTGAATGTTTTCTTTTCTTCATCCTAACAATGTAACAGATATATATATGTAGCACTACCCCCGTAGGAGCTGCTGGTTTTGTTTGGGCCTGCCCTCTGATTCTCAACCCCTTAACTGGCTCGAACCCTCCCTTGGCACAACTGGTAGCGGGAAGAATTGTAAAACCCACTGGCTATGGGGAAACACAATTCTGCATGTAAATATACCAGCTTAAGTACACACACACATATATATATATATATATATATATTTTTTTTTTTTACCTTTCTCCGCTTGAGGTCCTTCAGGCCAATAAAAGTACTTCACACAGGTATATACTTAAACAAAGATAAAGTTTACTTTACCAGAGATAATAAGCAAATCAAGACAATTATATATATGTAAATAGCTTCAAATGACTCTGCAGGGCCCTGCAAGAGTCAATAATAATTGTAAGATAAAGATTCTAAAATAAACTGGTACCTACTATCTATGGATAAACAATCCTAAGCTCGCGAGCTCCCCTAGTGTGCAATACCACCCCGTGTCCCATCAAAGTTAGTTCCTGTCAGGCCTGACTCAGATTGCTGTACAAGTTCCTTGAGGGTGGGAATCTTCGCTAGCAAAACGTTGGTGCACTTTATAATTGTAATCCACAGGAGATTAAAGATGTGAACTAGACTCTCGCAATGCTTTTGAGAGTGAAACTAATGGTCAGTCTAACACCAACTTTAACTACGCAGCTACCACACGCTGCGCTATGTCCTGGTGTACGTGTAGCTCACTACTCGGGTGGTGGTGGGCCTTCAAGAGTCACAAACCTAGCAACAGTTGTAGATTCTGGGCAGGAGCCCGCTCACCCAGACAGGCCTAGTCCGCCTGACACGCTCTGCGGTCGGTACCTCGATCCCCGACCTCTCCGTAACACACAGCCTCTGGTCCTTCTCACAGCAGCTGAAGATGTCGGTTGGCGGACGACTCCGGTCTGAGGGTGACACGAGCTAGTCACACTGAAAGAGACCCCTCTCTGGCGTGGTGATCCTCTGCGAAGTTATAGGCCCAGGCTTTGGGCCTAGTCGCTCCGGCAGGAGGCCTCACACAAACTTCCTGCTTGGTTGAGCGCGGGGTCCAGAGAGACCGAGCGTGGCCCCTCCCTTCCTTTATGTAACCTCCCCCCCCAGGCTGTGCGGTGGTTGTAATCCATTCTGGGAGCACAGCTGCACTGTGTGTACCATAGTCTATTAGGTATCCATGGCAACGGAGTCTCTCTCTCTCTGTACCATAAGTTCCACACGCATTACTGAACATAAGTAAACAATAGGGATGAGCTCGGTGTTCGAGTCGAACATACGTTCGACTCGAACATCGGCTGTTCGATCGTTCGACGAAGATCTAACTATTTGGGCCGTTCGCGCCAAATTCGAGTGACGCGAACGGCCCACAATACACTGCGCCATCGCAGTGCAATCCCGGCGCTGTGATTGGCCAAGCATGCACTGTGACCCCGCATGCTTGGCCAATCACAGCGCCGGCAGCTAGGAGAGCCATAATTGGACACAGGCAGGTTGCCTGTGGCCAATTATAGCTCATGGGGTTTAGCACACGCCCCACACTATAAAAGGCCGCCAGCGCGGCGGCCTTGTGTAGTGTGTTCAGGCGCAGGGAAAGAGAAGGATAGGCAGGGACAGTGTCATTGTGCTTTTCCTTGTGCTATTCTTGTGTGCAGGGAGAGAGAAGGATAGGCAGGGAGAGTGTCAGTGTCATATTCTTTGCTAAACCTTGTGTGCAGGGAGAGAGAAGGATAGGCAGGGGACAGTGTCAGTGTCATATTCTTTGTTAAACCTTGTGCGCAGGGAGAGAGAAGGATAGGCAGGGGAGAGTGTCAGTGTCATATTCTTTGCTAAACCTTGTGTGCAGGGAGAGAGAAGGATAGGCAGGGAGAGTGTCAGTGTCATATTCTTTGCTAAACCTTGTGTGCAGGGAGAGAGAAGGATAGGCAGGGAGAGTGTCAGTGTCATATCCTTTGATAAACCTTGTGTGCAGGAAGAGAGAAGGATAGGCAGGGGACAGTGTCAGTGTCATTGTTGCTAAGCCTCCTGCACAGTATACACCTGAAGCTAGCCCGTATTGCTGTGTTTTCCTGGTGTGTTACACTAACAGGCATTTGCAGCACTTACAGCGGGCAGAGTGTGCTTCCTGCTAAATATACACCTGAAGCTAGTCTGTATTGCTGTGTTTTCCTGGTGTGTTACTCTAACAGGCATTTGCAGCACTTGCAGCGGGCGGAGTGTGCTTCCTGCTAAATATACACCTGAAGCTAGCCCGTATTGCTGTGTTTTCCTGGTGTGTTACACTAACAGACATTTGCAGCACTTACAACGGGCGGAGTGAGCTTCCTGCTAAATATACACCTGAAGCTAGCCCGTATTGCTGTGTTTTCCTGGTGTGTTACACTAACAGGCATTTGCAGCACTTACAGCGGACGGAGTGTGCTTCCTGCTAAATATACACCTGAAGCTAGCCCGTATTGCTGTGTTTTCCTGGTGTGTTACACTAACAGGCATTTGCAGCACTTACAGCAGGCGGAGTGTGCCTCCTGCACATTATACACCTGAAGCTAGCCCGTATTGCTGTGTTTTCCTGGTGTGTTACACTAACAGGCATTTGCAGCACTTACAGAGGGCGGAGTGTGCTTCCTGCTAAATATACACCTGAAGCTAGCCCATATTGCTGTGTTTTCCTGGTGTGTTACACTAACAGGCATTTGCAGCACTTACAGCGGGCGGAGTGTGCTTCCTGCTAAATATACACCTGAAGCTAGCCCGTATTGCTGTGTTTTCCTGGTGTGTTACACTAACAGGCATTTGCAGCACTTACAGCGGGCGGAGTGTGCTTCCTGCTAAATATACACCTGAAGCTAGCCCGTATTGCTGTGTTTTCCTGGTGTGTTACACTAACAGGCATTTGCAGCACTTACAGCGGGCGGAGTGTGCTTTCTGCTAAATATACACCTGAAGCTAGCCCGTATTGCTGTGTTTTCCTGGTGTGTTACACTAACAGGCATTTGCAGCACTTACAGCGGGCGGAGTGTGCTTCCTGCTAAATATAAACCTGAAGCTAGCCCGTATTGCTGTGTTTTCCTGGTGTGTTACACTAACAGGCATTTGCAGCACTTACAGCGGGCGGAGTGTGCCTCCTGCACATTATACACCTGAAGCTAGCCCGTATTGCTGTGTTTTCCTGGTGTGTTACACTAACAGGCATTTGCAGCACTTACAGCGGGCGAAGTGTGCCTCCTGCACATTATACACCTGAAGCTAGCCCTTATTGCTGGAGCTTTTTTTCTTTTGTGTTACACTAACAGGCATTTACAGCACTTACAGCGGGCGGAGTGTGCTTCCTGCAAAATAAACACCTGAAGCCAGCCCTTATTGCTGTTTTTTCCTGTTGTGTAACACAGGCAGCCATCTGCAGCACTTACAGCGGGCGTAGTGTGCTTCCTGCAAAATATACACCTGAAGCTACCCCTTATTGCTGGTTTTCCCATCTCCCTGCAGGCCATTAGAATGTCTGGAAGGCAAACAAGGAGAGGCAGACAGTCAGGAGCCAATAAAAGAGGGCAAGCAGGCTCTGTGTCTAGAGACAACAGTGCTGGTCGTGGACGCGGTGCATCGTCATCAGCACGTGGCCATGGGACACGCGTGTCCTTATTTTCGGCAGCTGGACGTGTTGAGCCGCATCATGCCGAAGACTTGGTAGAGTGGATGACCAAGCCCTCCTCATCCTCCTCATCCTTTCTCACCCAGGCTCAGGGTACTGGCAAAGCAGCTGCCAAAGCGTCCTCTTCCCTGGTATCAATGTCATCATCAGTCACTCCTTCCCTAGACCCACCATGTCCTCCTGAGGAGTCCCCCGAACTGTTTGAGCACAGTGTTGGGTACATGCTCCAGGAGGATGCCCAGCGTTTCGAAGGGTCTGATGATGATACCCAGCTAGAGGAAGGTTCAAGGCAGTAGCGTAAGAGCAGAGAGAGGGGATGCTCAAGAAGGACACCAATCTGGCAGTCATGTTCCAGCAGCTGCAGCATACTGCCAGATTGGCTCCAGTGATGAGGAGGGAGGGGATGATGAGGTCACTGACACCACATGGGTGCCTTATAGGAGAGAGGAGGAGGAGGAGGATGAGGAGGAGGCACATCTCCAACGAGGCAGGATTCCCTCAGGGGGCCAGCGTAAGGGCAGCACACCGACTGAATCACACCGCAGAGCTCCGCCTGTGCAGGGCGCTGCCTCTGCCCGTTATTCAAAAAGTTCTTTGGTGTGGGCCTTTTTTGAGGCGAGTGCATCAGATCGCACAGCTGCTGTTTGCAACATATGTCTGAAGCGTATATCGCGTGGCCAAAACATCACCCGCTTGGGCACCACATGCTTGACCAGACATATGTTGACCTGCCATGCAGCTCGTTGGCAAGCCTACCTTAAAGACCCACACCAAAGAACAAAGCGGACCTCTTCTTGCACCACATCAGCTGGGATCTCCAACCCCACTATACCTTCAGTCCTCTCTGAAACCTGCTCTGAGAGGAATGAAGGTGTAGAATTAGGTGTGTCACAGCCAAGTACTTGCAGGCACTCTGCTAGCAGTACACCGACGTCCGATTCTAGCAGGCAAATTTCCCTGCCCCAGCTGCTGGACCGTCGAAAGAAGTTCACTCCCAGCCATCCACATGCCCAGCGGTTGAATGCTAGCTTGGCTAAATTGCTAGCGCTTCAACTGCTGCCTTTTCAGTTGGTAGACTCGGCCCCCTTCCGTGAGTTTGTGCAATGTGCGGTTCCTCAGTGGCAGGTTCCCAAACTCCACTTTTTCTCACGGAAGGCGATTCCGGCTCTCTACCGGCATGTGGAAGGCAATGTCTTGGCCTCGCTGGACAGGGTGGTCAGCGGTAAGGTGCATATTACCGCTGACTCATGGTCCAGCAGGCATGGACAGGGACGTTACCTTTCTTTCACGGCCCATTGGGTCACTCTTTTGGCAGCTGGGAAGGATGCAGGACAAGGTGCAGTAGTGTTGGAGGTTGTTCCGCCGCCACGCCTCCAAAATGCTACTACTGGTTGTGACACACCTCTCTCCTCCACCCCCTCCTCTTCTTCTTCCTCCATGGCCTCTTCCTGTGGTTTGTCCTCGGAACCAGCGGTGCTCCGTAGGCGTTCAAGGGGCTACGCAAGTACGCAGGCAAAAAGATGCCATGCGGTTCTTGCGCTGGTGTGTTTGGGGGACAGGAGCCACACTGGGGCAGAGGTTCTGTCTGCTCTGCAGGAGCAGGCCGAGAAGTGGTTGACGCCACGCCAGCTTAAGCCAGGAATGGTGGTTTGCGACAATGGCACCAATCTCCTCTCCGCCCTCCGACAGGGACAACTGACCCATGTGCCCTGTGTGGCTCACGTCCTTAAGCTGGTGGTGCAGCGGTTCTTGGGCAGGTACCTGGGCTTACAGGATGTCCTGAGGCAGGCCAGGAAAGTCTGTGTGCATTTCTGCAGATCTTATAATGCCAGTGCTCGCCTGGCTGAGCTGCAAAAGGAGTTGAACCTGCCCAAGAACCGCCTTATATGTGACATGCCCACCAGGTGGAACTCAACGTTGGCCATGCTGCAGCGGCTGCACACACAGCAGAGGGCCATCAATGAGTACCTGTGCGACTACGGCACCAGGACAGGGTCAGGGGAGCTCGGTTTTTTTTCACCACGCCAGTGGGGCATGATCAGGGATGCATGCACTGTCCTGGCACCATTTGAGGTAGCTACGAGGATGGTGAGCAGTGACAGTGCATGCATCAGTGACACTGTACCTCTTGTCCACCTGTTGGAACATACGCTGCGTGGAATAATGGACAGGGCACTTGAGGCAGAACAGAGGCAGGAAGAGGAGGGCTTCCTTGCCTCCCAAGGCCCCCTTTACCCAGACAGTGTTCCTTCTGTCCCACCCATCGCACAGGAAGAGGAGGAGGAGGATTGTGTCAGCATAGAGGTGGGGCCTGGCACTCAGCATCATCAGCAGCAGTCTTTTAGGGATGATTTACAGTCCCAAGAAACCCGTGGACTTGTACGTGGCTGGGAGGAGGTGGCTGCGGATCATGTCGTCCTTAGTGACCCAGAGGACTCCGGACCGAATGCCTCAGCTAACCTACGCTGCATGGCCTCCCTGATCCTGCAAAGTCTGCGGAAGGATCCTCGTATTCTTCGGATCAAGGAGAGGGACCATTACTGGCTGGCCACTCTCCTTGATCCACGGTACAAGGGTAAGGTTGCGGACCTTATCTTACCGTCGCAGAGGGAGCAGAGGATGAGACAACTCCGGGAGGCCTTGCAGAAAGGTTTGTGCAACGCGTTCCCAGAGACTGGGAGGTTACAAACTCCTGGTCCTGGACAACGAGTTGCTGAGGCTTCGGTCAGTCAAAGAAGGAGCGGTGGGGAAGGTGGCCGTCTGACCGATGCGTTCAGACAATTCTTTAGTCCGCAGCCCCAAGGTATGATCGGTTCCAGCAACCATCGCCAGCGTCTGATATACATGGTGCAGGAATACCTAGGGGCAAGGTCAGACTTGGACACCTTCCCCACCGAAAATCCTCTGGCTTACTGGGTCTTGAGGATGGATCACTGGCCAGAGCTTGCACAGTATGCAATTGAGCTACTGGCCTGTCCTGCATCCAGCGTTCTTTCAGAACGCACATTCAGTGCTGCTGGAGGATTTGTCACGGATCACAGGGTGCGCCTGTCCACCGACTCGGTTGATCGACTGACCTTCATAAAGATGAACCAGTCTTGGATCACCACCAGCTACCAAACACCTGAAGCTGATATAACAGACTAATTTATTTTCAAATGTCACATCCCTTCAAGACTGATGCTGATGCTGAGTGACTGTCCTGTTATGTTGACTGACTATCCTCCTCCTCCTCAATGATCCGATTGATGATGATAGCTTGGAAGAACATTCTGTTTAACAGGGGCATGTAATTACAATTTTTTATGCAATGCTTTGCAGCAGGGCTCATTCCTGCACTCCAAATAGAGTATCTGGGAGAGGTTGCAGTATTGTGGCACCATCACCAATGCCTAAGGCCCAATTTTTCAGCCCCTGTTTAACAGGGGCATGTAATTACAATTTTTGATGCAATACTTTGCAACAGGGCTCATTGCTGTGCTCCAAGTACAGTATCTGTGAGGGGTTGCAGTGTTGTGGCACCAGTGCCTAAGGCCCAATTTTTCAGCCCCTGTTTAACAGGGGCATGTAATTACAATTCTTGATCTAATAATTCACAGCAGGGCCCATTCCTGCACCCACCAAGAGTAACTGTGAGGCCTTACAGTGTTGTGTCAACACCACCACCACCACCACCAAAGGCCCAATTTTTCAGCCCCTGTTCAACAGGGGCATGCAATTACAATTCTTGATCTAATAATTCACAGCAGGGCCCATTCATGCGCCCACCAAGAGTAACTGTGAGGGCTTACAGTGTTGTGACAACACCAACATGTAAGGGGCAAATTTCAGCAGAGTATATAGGCCCCTACTTTCAAACATCCAACTTACAAACGACTCCTACTTGCAAACGAAAGGAGACAACAGGAAGTGAGAGGAAATCTACCCCTAGGAAGGGAAATTCTCTCCTGTAAGAGTTAATATGGGAAAAAGGTGTCTCCTCTCTACTGATGCTTTATCACCAATCCTTGTTTCAATAAAAAACCCACTTTTCAAAAACATTTGTCATTGGGACGGAAAGTGAGGTGAAATGTTCTGAACAGGGGCACAGACAGCAAAACAATTGTTACAGGGGTGATAACCCTTCCCTATGTTTTCCAAAAAGCTTAAAAATAGATTTTTTAGCTGGAGCTACACTTAAACAATGTACCTGTTCAAAATTACAAACAGATTCTACATAAGAACAAACCTACAGTCCCTGTCTTGTATGCACCACCTGTATACGGCTGTTCAGAGTATATAGGGCCTTTTTTATTTTGTGTGCGGGGTTCCCGTTAATATCCATACAAGACCCAAAGGGGCTGGTAATGGGCTGGGGTAGGGCGGGGGGGGGGGGGCTGTGATGGGGTAGCTATGCCATTTTTCTCAAAGATTTTCATCCATATTACCGGGACCAGACATTACATTAAAGCCGCAAGCAGTTTTAAATGGCTTTTTTTTTCCTTTAGAAATGTCATTTTGTGCATGGACAGTTCTAAACACGGGAAACAGGTGGCACTTCACAGGCATACTTTCGACACCCCCCAGGTACGATATTTAAAGGAATATTTGACTTTTTTTTTTTCACTTTATGCATCATTAAAATGATTGCTCCCAAAAAACTGCCGTTTTTAAAACTTCTTTTTGCATTGATACATGTCCCCTGGTGCAGAACCCGGGTTCCCAAACCCTTTTTAGGACAATAACATGCATATTAGTCGTTATAATTAGCACTTTAGATTTCAAACGTTCGCATCCATTGTATTTAATAGGGTTCTAACGTTCGTGCGAACTTTCGGTCCGTTCGCGGGTTCTGGTGCGAACCGAACCCGGGGGTGTTCGGCTCATCCCTAGTAAACAATAGTCTATAAAGTTGTAACTGGAACATAGGAGGAAGTTTGGGGTGTACACACATAACAAAAGTCTATAACAGTAGAACCCTGCTACACATATATATATATATATATGTAGCGCTACCCCCAGTTAAGAGAGCCGCTTGGTTTGATTTCGGGCCCTGTATACAGTACCGCCAACCCCCGGCAATCTTACTCGACCCACTCTGGCACAGTTAGTCTAGGGTTATATTTGTATCACATTCAATAGTATTGCAAGGGGTAATCTCTTAGCAGTAAGACAACACACTGAGGCGAGAGATTAAATATAACAGTTTACTCTTATATTAAAGGTAGCATAGGCAGAACACAACACATGCAATTGGCTTGCAGAGCCCTGCAGAAATCAATACAGCACACAATAATGGCGCTGAGCGGTACTTCACCACACGTAGCTATTATGGTATGCGCGCCCTATGGCTCACTAAACAATATCTTAACTCCCCACCCCGGTCAGGCCTGACATGGAGTAAATCTCAGTCACCTCCTATAGGGATTTCTTCGCATGCCAGCTTTCGGTGGTGCACTTGATGAATAGTACTTTGTAATCCACAACTAGGCAATAACTTGGAACACTATACTGGGGGGGGGGACACTTCAACTCTGTCCTGCTACCGGTCCCCCCGGGGAACAGCAGATAAACGAAACTGTGGGCCTATGCAGTCTATAGGCCTGAACACAGCACAGTCTATTGGTCTGGGCAGGTGCCCGCTCACCACTCCGGACGTGATCCCAGTCCGGAACGTCCACCCTGCTTTGTATCCGCACACAGCATCTGCAACAATCGGGTCCCCGATCCAACTGATGTCCTCACTCGACAAGTCAGATGCCACCCAGGTTCCGCAGTGGGGTGGAAGGCTCTTTGGAAGTTGCGCAAGGCCCAGGCTTCAGGCCTTGCACTGCAGCAGATCCGCACAGGAAGAAAACTCTTGCTTGCAGCGCGGTGTCCAAATAGGCCGAGCTCCGCCTCGCCTCCTCCTTAAATAACCCCTCCTATGAGTCTCTGCGGTGGCTAATTGCACCCTGGGTGCCGAACGGGGTTCTGGGTAACGTAGTCCCAGGGCCTTAAAGGAGACCCCGCTACACACTCCCCCCACTTAAACTCTTTGGTCCCCAAAGATAACATAAACTTAAATCACAGAACGTACAACATCAATCAAAGTTTCGTATGATGTTGGCAGAGGAAATTCCCACCAAAAACGAGGCGGTAAACTTCCCTGCCCACAGGTCACACTATCAGCAGTGTCCTGCCTAACTGTGCCAGAGAGTGAGTTGGGGTTGCATCCCACCAAATGAACAGTGGGAGGATCAGGGTCTTCCATACTCCTTCTGGCAGTAACCACAGTGTCTTCCGCACTTCTCCCCATCTGTGGGTAAGTTAATATTCTGGGAGGCTTTATGGCTCTTCGCTTCCTCTGTCCTCTTGGACTTTCTGTTGAAACGGGCTCCTCCTCCGGAATCGACTTAGGAATCTCCTCTGTTTCGGGAACACTGGACTCCGGAGCAGGGAGATACATGGAATCCCTTGGGTCTTCCTCTGGGGGTAAGTCACAGACACTCTCCCAAGCATCTGACCAAGGACTGGACGGGATGAACTCAGTGGCTTCTGCATTCAGTTTGGAGTTCACTGGAGATGATGGGCACCCGGTTGACTCCTTCACCGGGGCCCGCTGAAGTTTTCCGGAGGCTTGCGGTTATTCATCTTTTTTTTCTTTGGGCTGGCACACACTTTGGCGAAATGGCCAGCTCCTCCACAATTGAAACAAATCACATCCCCCCAATCTTCCAGGGATGCGGGCGCTGAGGTGTTGGGAAACAGCTCCTTCCTCTGACTTTCCCTCTCTGGTTCCCTTGACTTCTTTTCCATCAGGGAGGTCAGCATCCCCAATACTTGGGACATCTGTGACTTCAAGGTATCCACCTCTGAGTCTCTTTCCAGGGTCATGGCCGTCCTGACCATCACTGGAGGAGGATTCACCGACTCAACTGGTAGGCTCCTCTTCTTCTCCTCCAGCATAGCTTCTTCCTCTCTGACCACTTGGATCAAGTCAGGGTACTCCAGGCTCTTCCCGTCCTGTCTTGTGCGTAGCGCCAATGCAATGGGGTCCAGGGGCTGAGATCCTCTCATCACCTGCTGAACACGGTCCTCATCCACCTTCCGTGGGTCAATCCCCTTCTTAAGAATCATCTTATGCAGGATCTTATGCAGGTGCCTCATGAACTCTGGCAGCTTCTCTCCTGTCTTCTGGTAGCAGTGCTCCAGCTGATAAGTGAGCTCAGTGATTTTCTCTGTTCCACCGAACACATTCTGCAGAATGTCCAGATAGTCCTGAGCATTACAGTCTGTCTTACTCATCTTGAGGTTGCGTATAGCCTCTAGAGCAGGCCCCTTCAAGCTCTCAGCAATTCTCTGCTTCTTTCTGTGGTCTGGGACTTCCCATTCTTCTAGGGCCTGAGTGGCACCGTCTTACCACTCCTCGAACCCCTCTTCACCCGAGGGTACAGGTTTCCCTCCTGAGAATATTCTAAGTTTTCTGTATCCTGACATCTGGTAATCTGTAGGATCTTTCTTACACTGTGCCACAAGTTCCCCCAGGTCCGCGCACAACTCTGCGCCGAGAGTGGCAGATGGTGACCCGGGACTTTCTCTTTTCACCTGTCTTTCTACTTTTGGGGTGGGTGATGGAGATAGTTTCGGTGTCTGAGACCGTCCTCCTGGCTTAAGCGGCAGCACATGTATTAGGCTATAAGTCTGATCATCTATAGCTTCTACACTTGGATTCTTGAAATGTTCTGGGACTCCGTCCTTCCATTCTACTAATGTGTGGGTCAGTGAGGAATTCGTCCTGACATCCACCACCCATGCTTTCTGATACGGTGACAGTGACATCACTAGCTGCTTCACCGCTTCTTCTTGCCAGATCCCTGGGAGTTCTATGACTACTATCCCGGCTGGATCTGTGCCGACCGTTTTACACCACTGTCCTACTTCTAGTGGGTCCATGCTGGTACTTTTGGCGCGTTACTTGCTGCAACAGGATCCCGGACTCGAGAGCCCCCACGTGTAGCACTACCCCCAGTTAAGAGAGCCGCTTGGTTTGATTTCGGGCCCTGTATACAGTACCGCCAACCCCCGGCAATCTTACTCGACCCACTCTGGCACAGTTAGTCTAGGGTTATATTTGTATCACATTCAATAGTATTGCAGGGGGTGATCTCTTAGCAGTAAGACAACACACTGAGGCGAGAGATTAAATATAACAGTTTACTCTTATATTAAAGGTAGCATAGGCAGAACACAACACATGCAATTGGCTTGCAGAGCCCTGCAGAAATCAATACAGCACACAATAATGGCGCTGCGCGGTACTACACCACGCGTAGCTATTATGGTATGCGTGCCCTATGGCGCACTAAACAATATCTTAACTCCCCACCCCGGTCAGGCCTGACATGGAGTAAATCTCAGTCACCTCCTATAGGGATTTCTTCGCATGCCAGCTTTCGGTGGTGCACTTGATGAATAGTACTTTGTAATCCACAACCGGGCAATAACTTGGAACACTATACTGGGGGGGGGGACACTTCAACTCTGTCCTGCTACCGGTCCCCCCGGGGAACAGCAGATAAACTAAACTGCGGGCCTATGCAGTTTATAGGCCTGAACACGGCACAGTCTATTGGTCTGGGCAGGTGCCCGCTCACCACTCCGGACGCGATCCCAGTCCGGAACGTCCACCCTGCTGTGTATCCGCACACAGCATCTGCAACGATCGGGTCCCCGATCCAACTGATGTCCTCACTCGACAAGTCAGATGCCATCCAGGCTCCGCAGTAGGGTGGAAGGCTCTTTGGAAGTTGAGCAAGGCCCAGGCTTCAGGCCTTGCACTGCAGCAGATCCACACAGGAAGAAAACTCTTGCTTGCAGCGCGGTGTCCAAAGAGGCCGAGCTCCGCCTCGCCTCCTCCTTAAATAACCCCTCCCATGAGTCTCTGCGGTGGCTAACTGCACCCTGGGTGCCGAACGGGGTTCTGGGTAACGTAGTCCCGGGGCCTTAAAGGAGACCCCGCTACATATATATATGTAAATAAGTAGTAAATATAAATCATTCGTAACACATCTTCCACAGATATAAGCACAGTAAATTGAAGCCTAAGTGGTTGTTAGGATTTTCCATATATTGCATATCATTGCTGTTTCTAGCAATGATTTGCAGAATTGGCCAGCGAGCATATCTGGAGCTCTGTTGTCATTTGGAGAACAGCCAAATATGACACTCTTTATTATACTGTACAAAAGACCTGCTCAAGTATGCCTGTCATTACACAGTGGAAATTATCACTAAACCACATTTGCATGTCTGTACGTACAGCTGGTACATCAGTTTGTCTCCATATCAAGAAATTTCACAAAAGCAAATGACTACCTTCAGCAAGAATAAATACAGAATGACTGGATGCTAGTACAATAAATGATATGTGTTTGAAGATGTCATTATTTTGCGAACCAATTCGATATTGTGTTTATGTAAATGAAGTAAGCTGTGCTGTTTTTATGATAATTTTGGTGCTCGTATTGTGTTGTAAACAAATGATATCACTTTAATTTGAAGCACAGATGTTCTAGGAGAACTGCAGACAAAACATAAAATAGGCATGTAAAAGGAAAACTCAAAAATATTCTACTAGAAGAATTTGTGCCTGTGGAAGGAATTAAAGTATATGTATAGCCACAGCATATATTTTTTTAGTTTTGGATAGAGTAGGGAAAAAATTTGAGCCCCTGTCATGTTTATTTTGCTGCAAAACAAAGAAGAAGGCACACCAGCCTTGCACATTACCCAAGTGGTATCTTTGTGAGTATATTTCCTTTTATTATACTATTAAACGACTTAAAGGTAAAAACATATTAAAATCCAAAGTATGCACAAAGCAATTTGGTCACCGAGACTAGTCCCAATAAGCCGGAGGGCCTTCCATTTGGCTGACGCATTTCGAAAGGGAGATACCTTCTACCTCAGAGCCAATCTGAGATGTTGCATTGACGGTCTTGATATAACAAATGAGTCAAATCACATGATGTTGTAGAGGCTCCCCTCACCAATAAGTGGGGTGATGACCTCACTAATAGACAACTGACAACACCCAATGATAATACAAATGGAATCAATGCTTGTAGAAAGAGGGGTGCTCCAGAGATAAAATGGACAGGTGCAACATATACCTGTTGATCTGTGACCACTATACATGCAAATATATAAGCAAAAAAATATAAAAAAAACATATGAATAATCTGCTGATGAAATAAGATAAATTCAGATTTAAATGAGCTAAATGCCTCTGTCCCCCCACATGCATGCACGTACTGTATGCACCAAACCTCCGCCCTGCTAGTTTATATAGTATCAATAAAATTATTAATATAGAGGTATAAAAATGTTTGTAAAAAAGTATATAGGTATATAAAGGCATATGTGTGTCATGTGTACATTGATACTGTATAACATAGCTTTATGTGGGTGTAGTTCACATAGCAATGGGTCCTCTCCAGCACACCAAGTAAGAAGGAAATATGGTGTATGGGCAATGTATTTAATATTCAGGATGGAGTGCATGAAACGCACGCCATCCAGGACTGGAAGTGACTGAATGGTTACGTGCACTCCAGCCACAACATCCCGTCCGGCCAGGCAGATGCTCCAAGATTATGACAAAAAGGAGGGGGGGAAGAAAAAAGAGGGAGGAGGCGGAAATTTCCACAGATGTATATGACTCCCAAAAAAAACGGAAGTGCGCCATCATGTGTGCTGCAACGCGGTCAGAGCACAGGGACACCTTTGAGGGTGCGTGACACAAATATGCAACGGGCATCAGCCCAAAAAGTGGTGAACGCGCACGCGTCAGTGATGGGTGCTGCGCCAGCATGTTAGAGAATCTCATACTATCCTCAGTAACCAATATTGCACCAACCCAGGTGTATAAAGGTTTTGCTATACCTTCAAAAGCTATCTAAAGATCCCCTTTAATATCTTTAGGATTTGATCAACAGCATTATTTTAAGATGCTGGCAGACCTGGCACTATTGACGGTCATTTAAGGGATTTCCTCTGTATGTACCATTCATTAACCCCTCTGTTCAAATGTCTTTGAGTATATCTCTTCTGAAAAGACTATTACTTTAGTATCTTTCAGTTTGTGGTGTGCCTATTATTCTCACATTTTGAGGAGTTTTGAAAATAAGTGGGTCTGAGAACCTACCAGGGAGTTTTTTGGGACAGGCTTAGGAGAGGCCACAGACGGCCTACAGGTGTGACATTGAACAGACGCTTCTTTTTCAAAACCTGAGCAGTGTTCTTTTAATGTACTGGGGAGGCTGGAATGCATGGACATGTTATTATAAAGGTGAACTAAACCTTTACGTGTACTTTTAGAAGATTTTTTTATTCAGGGACCGTGTGGTAAGTCACTATTAATCTGTGTTTCCCTTGTTATCAGGTTGGTCAACTGTTGCTTCATGTGACTATATGCATTATCTTCCACCATGCTTTAATGAAGGCTTCTTAGCTGAAACGCGTCAGGTATAGCCTGTACCCGTGTACCCATGTAACCAATAAAGGACTTTTATTCAAGAGCATCTGAGTTGCCAGCCCTTTTTGATTCAAGCATTATCTTCCACCATACCTAACCCCAAGAACAAAAAACTAAAATATTTGCAGCTTTCTAATGCTTAAATTTAATGTTTGCATTCGTTTTCTTTTGTTAAGTCTTTTTTTCCTCTTTATTTTCCCGTGGTGATCCAAACTGTAACACACTTCTTTTCAAACACCTTTAGACACCTTTGTCAATCTGGGGAGAAATTATTGTTATATGCACTTGCAGATGGACTTGACTAACAAATTGAAGCAAAATTTCAGCTATCACTTTTTAAGAAGTTATAGCAACAGTTTATTTTTCCCTTTTGGGATAAAGGTTTTACATAAATAAATAAAAAGTACTTAACTACATCTAAGAATTGGTAAGCTGCAAAATATAAAATTTTTGTTTTTCGGTTTAATACCGTTTTAAAGTGTGTGTAGCCGTATTAGTGCACATGTAACAACAAGGTTGTCTGTGATACTAACAGTTACATTTTGAGGACAAGCTGTCAGGCAGTTTTCTCTTCTCAGTCCAAGCAGTACTGATATATAATGGTGTACAATGTTAAAGTGGTTGTAAAAGCTCCAGATTTTTTACCTTCATGCATATGCATGAAGGTAAAAAACCTTTAGTGTACAGCCCCCCCCCCCCCCAATAATTACCTGAGTCCCATAGCGATCCAGCAATGCACACAAGCGTCTCAGTTCTCAGGGGACTCTCCCTCCTGATTGGAGAGAGCAGCCAGTGTCTCCCGCTGTTGTCAATCACAGCCATCGAGCTAATGAGGAGAGAGAAGGAGCTGGGCCGAGCCATGGCTCTGTGTGTGAATGGAGACATAGAGCAGCGACTCGTGAGCGAGCCTGCTCGGGTGCCCCCATTGCAACCTGCTTGCTCTTGGGGCACTCGGCAGGAAGGAGGGACCAAGAGCGCCAGTGGGGGACCTTAGAAAAGGAGGATCGGAGCTGCTCTGTGCAAAACCACTGCACAGAACAGGTAAGTATAATGCTGCATTCACACTACAGCGGGAATTAATACAAAATAAATACTGCGCTTGTGCAAAAAAAACATACATATAAAATTAAACCATTACAGTGTAAATATCCGCCAACACCACTAAAGTGAGATATGATCACATTACATAGCATATACAAAAACAGTGTTGTGCTAAACATAAATTTTGCTCATAAAGTTTTACAAAATGTCCAATTGTGGAAAAACTAAAAAAAAAAAAAAAAAAAGTGAAATTGCCCATGAAAAGACCCTCCACCTCATGCAGCTACTGCCACCACAAGCAATATAATGGAAAATGTATTACCAAATACTTACCGTAATTTTCCTTTCCTGATAGACTCCATGGCAGACTACATGTGGGTTAACCCCGCCTCCTCTCCACAGCTATAGGACCTCTTACCCATAAATTTGAGCTCACCTCCACAGACAGGTGTCCGGAACTAGCCGACTCAGATTTCAACTCTCATATTTTTATTCATGGGTGGGAACTCCGTCTGCCATGGAGTCTATCAGGAAAGGAAAATTACGGTAAGTATTTGGTAATACATTTTCAGTTTTCCTGACAGACTCCATGGCAGACTACGTGTGGGAAATAACTAGCCAATCAGTGGCGTCTTCAGCTTTCATATTTAGGGGGGGCACATGGGGGGACAGGGACAAAAGTAGGGGAGCCAACTATAAAATGCAATTATATATATATATATATATATATATATATATATATATATATATATATCCTGGGGCCCTTTACTACGATCCCACAACGGGCCCTTTCACATGTTCTGCAGTGAGCTCCCTTCCTACTATACTGGGGCCCCCCAGGGTGGCAGAAAACAAGAGATATATGTCACCAGCACACTAAGAAAATATAAGTGTCCAAAGCAGTGGGAGAACTATCAGGGTTGCAAAGGTTGTCTTGCCACCGGGCCCTGGTGTTCTGCCACTGTGGGGTTCCCCAGCTGTCCTGTCCCTGGTATTGACAGCACTGGTCTGGCATCTGTCTCCTTGGCAGCGGCGGCAGTCTATTAGGACCTAGTGCTGGTGACATTATTGGTGCATGCAGGGGAAGGCTGGCACTACTGGTTATAGAGAGCTGAGCCCCCAGCTGGTCACCTAGCAGCAGTAATGCTGTATAACCTTCTCTGTTGACATGCTGATCGGGATGTGATCCTAGTGATGCTCCCAGTCAGATCTAATAAACACAGTATTTATTAGCATCAAGAGTACAACCACATATATATAATCAACCGTACGTTCAGCAGCCATGTGGGCTCTATGCCTGTAAAGTGTGGGCTTTGATCAATAAAATCACTGATATTTAACACTAGGATTTGACTAAGAGCATCACCTGGATTGCATCCCGATCAGCATCTCAGAGAAGGCTCCACTGCTGCTAAGCAACCTGCAGGGAGCTCAACTGTCTACAACCAATAGAGATGGGCTCAGGTGTGTTTGAAATCCCACATGCCCAATCCCGCCAGGAAGCCGACACTGCACAGTGCTAATCACAGGCAGTGAGACATTTCCTGATCTGTGCAGCTGCGGACCGGGAAATGTCTCACTGCCTGTGATTAGCGCTGTGCAGTGTGGGCTTCCTGGCAGGCTCTGGCATGGGGAATTTTGAACATGTCCAGCCCATCTCTAACAACAAATTGTGCTGGCCCTCCTATACATCAGCCCCATAAAGTAACCAGCACTGGGTTCCAATGTGCTGCCGTCGCTGCCATGGAGACAGAGACCAGCGCTGTGAATAGCCGGGACAGGACAGCAACTCTGGTTGTTCCAGCACTGGTCCACACTGGGAGGATTCCCCCATCCACTTATAATGTGTAGATGGGGGAATTGGATCTTTTTTTTTTTCATTCAACCTAATAGTTGAATGAAAAAAGTGATCAATGTATGGGCTGCCTAAGAGCTAAGACCAGCCATAGACAGTTTAAATCTCAGCTGGCTCAGCAGGAACTGGCTGAGATTTGAACCATTAATGAGCAGATTCTCTTATGATTATCACTAGTGATCGCTTTAGCCACTAGTGATAATCACTGTTTGTCTGGAGAATACAATTGCTCGGCAGGAGGGTTATTCCCCTGTCAGCACTGTCTGTGTTGATGGGGGAATTATGCAAGTTTCTTTCCTGCAATCTGTGGATGCAGGAAATAAATTTGCACCGTATATTACCTGCCTAACTGAAAGTGAAAGTAAATTGTGAAGGTCTTAAAAGAACACGAGAGGGGGGGAGACAGATGGGGGAGAGAAGGGATGCAGATAATGCAGTCTGCAGTGTACACACTTACCCACAGTCCAGGCTAGAATCTCAGGCATCATTCACACACAGCCAGGAATGCTGCTGATTTTCATATTTCCCACCCACACATCCCCTCTCTTCAGCTACAGCACGCCGGGATAGTGTGGGCGGGACTGGAAGGAGGAGGAGGAGCTGTATTCCTCCCTGCTCGTATGTGAGGAGAGTGAGGGGGGGGGTGGCTGGACTTGCTGGGCTGTGAAAGAGTGTCATAGACTGACACTCGGCTCAGCTTGCAGTCACCACTCTCGGAATTTACAGGCTGGTTCTCCTGTCCTAAGGACGGGAGGAATCAGTCTGTTTTTTCAGTAACTGAGATGAAGGCTTGGGCCCCCCTCACACCCACCCCCAGTGCTCATGGAGTCCTTCCTGCAACTTACTCTTCTCCGTGCCAATGAGGATGCAGGGGAAGGAGCAGATCGGGCAGCTGTGGTTGTGTCAGCGAGCAGAGGGAGGGGGGAGGAAACCCCCACAGGAGCTGACTGGGGACGCTCTCCCTCTCAGGAGAGACTATGTTACCCCAGCAGCAGCCTGAGCGAAATACAAAAATGCAAAAAAAATATATATATATTTTTTGGGGGGGGGGGGCACATGGTGGGGCACAGCATAATGTTGGGGGGGCAGGGCCCCCTCTGACCCCCCTTGGGACGCCATTGTAGCCAATCCACATGGGAGGGTATGCTGAACAAAAAATATTTAATCTTTCCCGTCAACTGACAGGATTTTTTGACCAAAATTAACAGAGGAAAGGGAAGCAGGCTCAATACAATAATGAGTCATAAATGTATTAATAGAAGACCACGAAGCTGCCTTGCATATCACTTCAGGAGCCACGTGTCGAGCTGCTGCCCATGAGGCTGCCATGCGTCTGGTGGAATGAGCCATCACCGCCTCTGGAGGAGCCAAGCCCTTTGCCCTGTAGGCCTGATGAATTGATTGGACGATCCAGGCTGCTATCGTTCTGGAGGAAGCCCTCTTTCCTTTGTTGCTACCAGTGTGTAACAAGAACAGGTAGTTCGAGCTTCTAAAAGATGAAGTGACTCGCAAATATTCCTTCAGAGTCTCGCCTACATCTAAGGGATGAGCGTCTGCTGATTCCAGAGAATTGAAAGTAGGAAGGACTATTTCCTGATTCTCGTGGAAAACCGACGTGACTTTTGGCTTAGACCCAAGCATGGGAATAAGGACCACTCGGTCCGGGAAGAAGGTCAAAAAGGGTTCTTGACAACCCAGGAAGCTTATTTCTGAAACCCTTTTGGCTGAAGTAATGGCCACTAGAAAAGCCAGTTTGATTGATAAGTCCTTAATAGAAAGATCCTTGTTGTTGAGTGCTGAACGAGCATCAAGGACGAGCGGAAGATCCCATTTGGGGAATCTGGGTTTCCTCTGAGGCCTGATTCTCGAAGCCCCCCGGAAGAACTGTTGAATGAGGGGATGAGTTGCCCATGATGTTCCTGAAAATGCAGATAAGGCTGAAACTTGTACCCTGAGGGAACTGATCCGCAAAGGAAGATCCAAGCCTGATTGGAGAAAACTCAAAACGTCTTGAACTCCAGGATTTCTAAAAGATTTTCCAGCAGAAGTCATGAAGCTGACAAACCTGGTCCAGATTCTGTTGTAGGTTTTGTTTGTGTTCGGCTTTCTGGAGCTCATAAGGGTAGAGATTACCCCTGAAGCACACCCAAGAGACTCTAGCCTCTCCCTCTCAAGAACCAGACCATCAGTCTCAGTATCGCTGGACAGGGGTGCAGGGCCGCCCCCTGAGAAAGAAGGTCCGGCCTGACAGGAAGAGGCAACGGGTCCCTGAAGCTCATTAGATTCAGGAGAGGAAACCATGGCCTGCTCGGCCAGTATGGTGCTATTGTTATCACTTCGACTTTCTCCAGCTGGAGCCGCTGCAGGAATTTTAGCATGATCGGAGGTGGAGGGAAGGCATATGCCTTGTTGAATTTCCATTGGCTTGTTAATGCATCTACTCCGAAAGCTTGACTGCACCGACCTCGAGTGTAGTATTTGTCTACTTTGTAATTGCAGGGGGATGCAAACAGATCCACCTCTGGATCGATTCCCAAGGATAGGATCCACCTGAATGTTTGTGGGTGCAGTGACCATTCGTTGTTGTCTAGGTTGCTGCGTGACAGAAAGTCTGCTTGAATGTTCTGCTCCCCTGGAATGAAGACTGCTGTCAAGTTGAGCAGATTCCTCTGAGCCCAGGTCATGATGGGCTCGACCTCTTGGAGAAGGGCGGAGCTCCGGGTGCCCCCTTGCCTCTTCACATATGCCACAGTGGTGGTATTGTCCATTTTGAGAAGGACCGACTTCCCTTTCAGAAGGTGGGCAAAGGCTTGAAGGGCGCACCATGCCGCGAGCAGTTCGAGAATGTTTGACCCTGGAATGTGGAGACGGGCATCCCATTTGCCCTGAGCCAGTTCTGCCCCACAATGGACCCCCCAGCCCGCATTGCTGGCATCGGATGTAACAGTCACTCAATGGATGGGAGCAAGGGAGTGGCATGTTAACAAGTTCTTGTGTTGAAGCCACCAGAGGAGACTGTTCCTCATTGACTGAGTTATCCGGATCAGCTGATTGAGATCGTCTGACCTCCACTGCTGGAGGAACCCTGATTGAAAAGGACGAAGCCCCCACATTGTCCATTTGACCATGGGGGATGTGGCCACCATCGTGCCGATTATCTTCAGGCACTGTGAAGTCCCTTAGGTGAGAGTAGTCTAGGGCTAAGGATATTCTTTCCGGAATGACCGGGATTTTTTCTTTCGGCAGAGAGATGTTATTCTCTATGGTGTCGAATTGAGCTCCAAGATAGGTTAGGCATTGGGTCGGCTCTAGCTGACTTTTCTCCCGGTTTAGGAGCTATCCGAACTCTATCAGTGTAGAGATCACTTGATCTTTGTGGATCAGCAGCTGCTGCTTGTCTTGAGACAATACTAGCAAATCGTCCAGATAATGATATAGACGCACACCCCGTATTCTGATAAGGGACACAACTGCCAACAGCACCTTGGAAAAGACTCTTGGAGAAGACGTTAGCCCGAATGGAAGACAAATAAATTGTAAGTGCTCTTGTTCGACCTGGAACCGAAGATATTTGTGAAAATCTTCCGCCACGGGAACATGAAAGTACGCGTCCTTTAGATCTATTGAGATCAACCAGTCGCCTGGTTGAACGACTTTTTGGATAGTTGAGAGTGACTCCATCTTGAACTTCTCGTGCTTTATATATCTGTTTAGAAAGGTGAGGCCTATAACTGGGCGCCAAGAGCCATTTTTCTTCTGTACTAGAAAGAGGGGGGAGTATACCCCCTGGAATTCCTCGCTCTTTGGTATGGGCACCACTGCTTCTTGATCTTTCAGGACATTCACATATGAAAGAACAACTTGTTGCTTTTCTTCTGATTGAGGAAGTGAAGTTTGCATTGGTCTGCATGGAGGGATCTTGGTGAAGGACCATGTGTGGCCTGTTGAGATCGTTTTGATGCTCCAATAGTCTGAGATCGAGGCCACCCAGACGTGCCGTGCCCCTACCCGACCCGCTTGGGAGGGCCCAATCTCAAAAGGACTTGGTTGGCTCACGCCCACCGGGCGTCTGTTTCTTGCCAGACTTTTGGAAAGATGTCTGCCTATTCCAGTTCCATCTTCTCCTAAAATCCCGTCCTGTACTGCGTCTCCGCTGAGGTCTTCTTTGGTTAAACGGACGTCTGTCCTGAGGGAGGAACCCCGACTTCCCGCCTGTAGCCTTTGAAATGGCATTATCTAGTTTGTTTCCAAACAAGGAAGTTCCTTCAAAAGGAATTTTACACCATGCCTGTTTAGAGGCTGGATCAGCAAGCCAGGGGCGCAACCATAGTGCTCGTTTGGCCGTGACTGAAGATAGCATGGATCTAGCCATCAAGCGGATGAGATCAATTGATGCTTCTCCCAAAAAGGCGACAGCCAGTTTAAGTTCTTGCACTGCTGAACTTTGTGCCAATTCCTCCGAGACACCTTTCAGGACGGAGTCAAAGTTTTCCACCCAGGCCTCCATTGCTTTGGAGGTGACTGCAAGGGCTAGGGCTGGTTTGCAAGCCATACCGTTCAAGTTATATATTCTCTTAAGGTCTTGGTCAATTTTTCGATCCAGACCATCTTTAAAAGATACAGTGTCATCAAGCGGGAGGGTGACATGCTTCGCTAGGCGCATTACTGCTGCATCTACGAGGGGAACATTTTCCAAATGCTTAACGTTCTCAGATTTAAAGGGATACAGTCTAGAGGTTTTGCTTAGCATAGAAACCTTCTTATCCCCCTTGCTCCATTCTTCCTCAAACACTCCTTTCAGCTCAGAGGGAAGTGGGAAATTGGAGCGTTCTTTCCCCAGTTGCTTAAAAAGTTTCCTTTGTTTTCTGGGGGGGCAGTGGTATCCTCCAACTTTAAGGTTTCCTTCACTGCCTTGATCAGTGGAGAGACTAAAGCGTAGTCAAAGCCCACCATAAATTCATCTCCCTCCATCTCGTCTTGCGAGGAATCATGGGAGGCATTGTGTGGCTGGAATTGGCCGGAATCCTCCTGGGCCTCGTCAGCCAAGGAGCCAGATAAGATGGTGGACTGGTTCCTCGTGTGGGGGTATCTATTTCTTTCATAGATTGTTGTACCACACGTTTAACCAGAGACTCGAGACTTTGTTTTCGGTCTCTTTCTCACCGACCGCTCGGGCATAGGCAAAACAGGAAAAGGATTTTTCTGGATAGCAGCACTCCAAGATAAAAAGCCTTTATTTCAAAAGTCCAGGAATCCAAAGCATACACTGCACATCACGACACACTGATCAAAAATTAGCTGACATGTTTCACATCAATTGATGCTTACTATGAGTAAGCATCAATTGATGTGAAACATGTCAGCTAATTTTTGATCAGTGTGTTGTGATGTGCAGTGTATGCTTTGGATTCCTGGACTTTTGAAATAAAGGCTTTTTATCTTGGAGTGCTGCTATCCAGAAAAATCATTTTCCTGTTTTGCTCATACTTGCATTGCTTGCACCCTTGGTTGCTGGGAGGAGGTCATTTGGAGGATATCTACATCTGAGCGGCTCCCTTTCTCCGCTCGGGCATAGCATGGGTCGCATAGCGATTTGCCCTCTGGGACTCTAGCTTTACATCCCCAACAGGCTCTGTGATCAGAGCGATCATCGGGGTGGTGGTAGCGGTGACTTGAGGAGGAATGGGAACATCTCCTATACTTAGAGGGGGAATGTGAACGTCCCCTGTGATGATGGGTCCTAGACGGAGTGTTGCGTCTTGACCTGGAGGATGAATGGTGATGGTGATGATGATGATGCGGCCTGGCAAGGTCCCTATCTTGTGACCGATGATCCGATCTAGCCGGGCTGTAATGAAACAATACACACAGGGGAAGGGGAAGGAAAGCAACCAAGGTAACCGTTAGCAACCGGCTGCAAAACATACTAATAGCATCCCCTTACCCCCTCCGCACATACCTTGTGCAGGAGGGCTGGCCACACGGCGGTGAAGATGAGTCCATGGTGATGACAGAACGAAACAAACACTCAGAGAACTGAGTACAACCAGGGCTAGGAAGGCATAAGGAAAGACAAACCATTCATATCACTATACCAAAATGTATAATAAAATGCACAATAAAAAAGGATTTTTTTTAACTCCTCCCCCTCAGGGTCAGGAGTCAGTATGCTAAGCCTACATTGCCCACAGAAGTACCGCGCTCCGGGATGCTGCCGCTCGAACGCCCACAGGTATCCCACCTGTATAGGGCTCCCAGCGGTTTAAATTCCCCGCCGGGATGACGTCACGGCCGGTCTCCGTCGCGCGCATGCGCCGAGGAGACCAATCCTACTGCGCTTGTGCGGTCTCGGGCCCCTCCGCCGCACTGCGCATGCGCGAAAACCAAGCCTCGGTTTCACCGCGGCTAGCGAATGCGCAGACGAGCGACGGCCGGAGACCCGGAAGGAATGCAGCTCTCTGGAATGCAGAAGCGTTCCACATGCCGGGGAGACACAGAGACATGGAGAAAAACAACAAAGGCATAGACATAGACATAAGCACACACAAAAACTTGTCTGCCATAAGAGAAGGAAATATAAGGATCTTCAGACCTTGCCAGCCGGGATTCCGGCGACATCCTATCCGGTACTTCTGGGCCACATCCCTTCCACCATAGGGGTATTTCCAGCCCTGTAACCACTCACCCGCTCATAGCTGGGCCCTGGGTGCACCGCAGATGAAAGTACCAAGTATCCACACATCCTGGACATCGCACAGAAGCGCATGGTGAAGGTCCATGTGAGGAGGACAAAAAAGGAACACCTGTCTGTGGAGGTGAGCTCAAATTTATGGGTAAGGGGTCCTATAGCTGTGGAGAGGGGGCGGGGTTAACCCACACGTAATCTGCCATGGAGTCTGTCAGAAAAGACTCTTACCAGAGAGCCTGGACAATTTATTACAGAGGGTCAAACAGGCTTGATGTAATAATCTTTGCAGGGGTCATCAGCTTGGATAATCAAACCAGGCTCCATTCACCCCACGACCAGATTTAACCATGCAAATGAAGACGACGCCAGATAGTGTAAAATCCCAAAGGACTCATTTAATAAAAAGTATTGCACTTACATTTATTCAGATAAAAACCAGCATTGTTTACAACATAGGCGGCCGCCATAAAAACATCCAGATACTGTAAACAGGAATGCGATAGCCCCTTTACCCGACCAGTTTTGTCACTAAGAGGACTTCTTCCGGGGCATGAGCATCATTTCCTGCTATCGTAATATATATATAGGAAACAGGGCAATTCAAGCCTCACTATCATTCCTACAGCCACAAGAGAGGAGGGATGTATCACAATCAAACCTCACTCTCATGCACACAGGAACTAATATATGGGAAACAGGCAATTCAGGCCTCACTTTCATTCCTACAGCCACAAGAGAGGGGGGATGTATCACATCCAAACCTCACTCTCATGCAAACAGGAACTAATATATAGGAAACAGGCAATTTAAGCCTCATTTTCATTCCTGCAGCCACAGGTGTGGGGCGCATGTCGCCCAAAAGTAGCTCCTGAACTATTTTTGGGTGACATGCATCCCACGATGCAGGTTGACGCGATTGCGGCACGTTTTATCGAGTGACAATCGCAGCAGACCCGCACCGCAATAAAAACCAGCGTTGTATACAACATAGGCGGCCACCATAAAAATATCCAGATACTGTAAACAGGAATGCGATAGCAAGAAACAGCTCCTTTACCCGACCTGTTTCGTCGCTAAGAGGACTTCTTCCGGGGCATGAGCGTCATTTCCGTAATATATATAGGAAACAGGCAATTTAAGCTTCACTTTCATTCCTACAGCCACAAGAGAGGAGGGATGTATCACATCCAAACCTCATTCTCATGTCTCATGTAAACAGGAACTAATATATAGGAAACAGGCAATTCAAGCCTGGTTTTCATTCCTTCAGCCACAGGCGTGGGACGCATGTCGCCCAAAGGTAGCTCCTGAACTATTTCTGGGTGACATGCATCCCACGATGCAGGTTGCCGCTATTGCGGCACGTTTTATTGCATAACAATCGTGGCAGACCCGCACCGCGATTTGAGGTGTCATTCAAATGAATGGCATCTTGAATGCGAGTCCCGCGCTTTCTCATTCACACCTCGGCACTGTCGAATCGCGGACAGATCCGTGGCAAATCTACCAGTGATTCAAAACGCTGTAGTGTGAATGCAGCCTAACATGTTTGTTATTTTTCTTTTAAAAATTGTGTTTAATTTGACTTTAAGATACAGTATCTACAAAGAAAAACATCATTTGGAAAAAAAAAAAAAACATACAAGAGTTTAGAAGGACCAAGAATACTTCTACGGGTTGTGAAAAAATTCAAGAGTACATATTGTAAGAGTTTTGCACTATAAAACAATATTAGACCATGCATTTCATTATTAATGTTGGCCATTAAGCTTTCAAAAGAGTTAATGGATGAATAACATCAGTACCTGGTCGTTTTGCAATTTCCATTTACCAGCGATACTAAGTGACTGAGCAATTTACTGTGACAGCTTTTTCTTCTTGTCTCCTGTGGCAATATTTGGTGGCATAAGCACTTTAACAGGTTGCAATGAATGATTGCGATATTACTTGTTAAGATTGAGCGTGGGATCGATGACCGATTTCCTAGCTATAACTTATATTGACTCACAAAAAAGCTGCCACGTACTTCCATAACATATTATAGTGTTTTTAAAGAAATCTGTAATGAGAGAAATATGTATACTTGTGTTGCTAATTTCTTTTTGAAAATGCTATATACCTGGCTATTATTCTAATCATCTGATTTTCATGCTTTCTGTTTCCCTGAGCCATTAAGGATCCAGATAAGGCACAGCACCATCAGAGCAGAGCCAGCAAACCACCAACAGCAACATAATGTTGGCAGGTCCCCGCTCTCACCAATATAATGGAAACTACACAAATGACACTTATCTAATGTGGTCCCCAACTTTATCTAGCTCTTATTCATTCTGGTGTGTGTGTATATATATATATATATATATATATATATATATATATATGTAGCGGGTATGTACTTTCCCGGGTGTAAATTTGAACTTGACAGAGACATTGGTGATGTGTAATTCCCTGCAGCCCAGCAGGTGGCGCTGTCACCCTGAGCTGGGGTTGAATCATTGCTGTGTGTCGTGCCTCCTTTTTGTCCTCCCTCGGCAGCGGTATGGTGGGGCGGGGAACCCGCCGTGCTTGCTGGGAGAGGGTATAAAGAGGCCGCCCATCTTTGTCCCGGGGGAGTCCAGGGCACCTTCAGCCTGTGGACGGTGGTTCATGTCGGTTCTCTAGGCGGGCCTAGGCCTAGAGGACAGCCAGAGGTCGTGTTCCATCCCAGGCACCTTTAGCCTGGGGTGAGGTACTCAGATGGAGGTCTGGGGCTCAGTGCCCAACACTGAGTTCCGCGAGGGAAGGAGATCCTAGGGAACCCCGGGAGTGGGTACCCGAATCCGGAAGGCGTAATGGACCGGGGGGAGCTCCTCACTCGAAGACCTGGTGCAGCATATTGCCAGTGACGGGTGAGCCTCTCATCGGAGACCGCCTGGAAGGAAATCCCCCCTCGCTCGGAGACCGCAGCCCACTTTCAGGGAGGAAAGTGGAGAACACATTGTGTCTGGGCCTGCTCGCATGCACACCTCCTTTTCTGTCCTGTTTCTACCAAGGGAGTTCAACTGATTGTGTTCATTCAAGAAGAATAAAGGAGTGTTGAACTTTAATGGTGTGGGGCTCATTTCCTGACAGACATTGTTCAAGGTAACTCTTGGTGGAGGCTCCAGGTGCACAACACTGACCCGGAGGTAAAAGAACTTTGCTTACACCACACTGATACCTGTGGTGAAGGCCAGGCGTGGTGTCCCCGCTCCCTTCCCCTCTGAAAGGTACCCCTAGACAAGAGACAGACGAGCTGAAGAAAGAGAGGGGAGTGAGGAGGGCGCTACACGTGGGGGCTCGGGTCCGGTATAGTGTTTGTGCACCACAGTATTGACCGTGTCTGCTGGAAGAGTTACGCGAGTAGGCAGGCCTTCATTGGCCGAAGTGCATCCCTGCTCGAAGTCGTGGACATGACCCAATGAAGGGAAAGGCCCGTGCAGAAGAGTGGAAAAAGGGGGAAGTTCAGCCGTGTGAAGTACTACACGTGGGGGCTTCTATTGCACTGCGCCACCAGGCACACCCCCATCGCTTAGTTCGTGGGCGTGACTCAGAAACAGAAAAGAAGAAAAGCCCGCAAACTGGAGCAAAGGGGAGGAGTCCAATACGTGTGAAGGACTACACGTGGGACGTTGGCGCAAAAAACTTTGCAGTGTGCGATGGATCAGCAACAGGTCGCCATGTTCAGACATACATCGTGGATTCCAGTTCATCCTTCCACCACGACATTGACTGCTGCTGCTCCGGTAACAGATACGGGGATCCGGCTAAAGCCAAGGGGTCGATTCGCCCTGTATTCGTGCATGGACGTTGAGGCCCTGGGTGTGATTTGTCCCGGCTGTTCGGGACTGGTGTGCCAACTGAAGCCATTCGGGCGATGCAAGGCCTGTGGGGAGTTCCTGTTCGAAGTGGATCCGGCGGTTGAGAAGCCGAGAACCATCTACCCTGGCCATGCTACGGGCAACACCACTCAGAGAGGAGGAATCACTGCTGTGACAGCCATCCCTGCGCACACTGCAGTGACCGCGGAGGAGGTCGTAAAAACTCAACGGGAGAAATCCGAGGATGCTGACTCAGTCACCACGATCACGCAGCGTCCACCACCGAAGAGAAAGACCGGCATGGTAGCCCCGACCAGCGGTTGTGGTGGACCGTCTCGCCCGGTCCGGATGGATCCGTCGACAAGAGTTCCGGACGTCCCGTTTCAAGTAAAGGCCGAGGTAAGCCTGGCGGAGAGATTTGGTGTGTGGGAAGAGGTGAAAGCTCGGTCTCCACTACAGGATACCTGCCTGCGGAGGAGTGTGACACCTCTGACCTAGAGTCGCTCTCGGACATGGGAGACGGCGTTGCAATAGATGAACTGTTTGCAGAAAAGGGCTGGGACAAAGTACCTCTCGCTTCATTCCGGAGGACCAGGGATCCACCCATGTCTACAAGGGAAAGTACACCCTGGGAGGAGGCACCAACGCCTGAAGAGAGGTCCCATCCCCAGCCTGCCTCTACATCCCCGGTGCCATCTGTACCGAAGACTGGGGAAAAGAGACTGTTACTGCGGACACCAATGCCCAGATCAGATGTGATCAAGGTCCCTCGCCACCCGGACTCAATAGTTTTGCCTGGCGAAGGGGACAAAGCCACTATGCCTCCGCTGGCGAGACTACAACGCCTATTTGGCCAGAAGGTTGCTGCGGAGTATGGATGGGAGTATCCATACTTGTCGAAGGAACTGCTCCATGAGGTGGAAGTGTGCCGGGAGCGCTGGTACAATGGCTTTGTGTGGACCCACCTTCAGGTTCCCCATGCCCGCAGGTACCTTGCATGCTCTCCAAAGGCCTCTCAACGTTTTAAAGACTGCAAGGCAGAGTGGATGTTGGGACGGCACATCCATGCAGACAAGGTGTTGATCCGGTGCAAGGAAGGAGAAGATGTAGAGTATCATCTGGAGACCATGGATCAGCACTTGAAGCCACTTGTTCTGCCGCATCCCCGTTTTTACCTGTAGGAGAGAAGAGACTCCGTTCTTATCATGCTGCTGAACTTTCTGGGGCCCGTTGCTTTTGTGCCCAAAGAAATGAAGGACTGTTCCTGTTGTTCTTCACTTTCTGTAAGAGATCATGGACTCTGAGTAGATAGGGCCAAAGAAGAGAGGAAAGTTCCACGAGTGCAGTTACCGCGGTGCTGTCACCAGGTGGCAGTGTTGCGCAACGTTAAACACTTTTCACGCACTCACTCTTTGGAGAAAGGGGATTTCTTCCCGGAGAAGTTTCTTTTCTCTCACACGAATACAGGTGTCAGGGTTATGTGTGTTGATTTCTTTCTTTTCCCTCTGCAGGAGAACATCCCATCAAGACCACTGAGGATGGGGTGGGTCTTAGTCAGGATGGGGGGGGAGTAAAATGTGAATATGTGATTCAAAGTTATGATTTAATGCTGTTGTTTTCTCTTCTGTCTTTATTCCTTTTTTATTACAGGGCTCAGACACAGTGTTTTAGTTGGGTAGTTTTTCTAAAAGTTTTTATTTTTGTGCAATTGTTAGTTGGTCTCTGGATTGGATTATGTCAGCTGTTGAGGGCATGATTTACTCCAGACACTGGGGACCAGTGTCAAACCACCAGGGGGAGAGTGTAGCGGGTATGTACTTTCCCGGGTGTAAATTTGAACTTGACAGAGACATTGATGATGTGTAATTCCCTGCAGCCCAGCAGGTGGCGCTGTCGCCCTGGGCTGGGGTTGAATCATTGCTGTGTGTCGTGCCTCCTTTTTGTCCTCCCTCGGCAGCGGTATGGTGGGGCGGGGAACCCGCCGTGCTTGTTGGGAGAGGGTATAAAGGGGCCGGCCATCTTTGTCCCGGGGGAGTCCAGGGCACCTTCAGCCTGTGGACGGTGGTTTGTGTCGGTTCTCTAGGCGGGTCTAGGCCTAGAGGACAGCCGGAGGTCGTGTTCCATCCCAGGCACCTTTAGCCTGGGGTGAGGTACTCAGATGGAGGTCTGGAGCTCAGTGCCCAACACTGAGTTCCGCGAGGGAAGGAGATCCTAGGGAACCCTGGGAGTGGGTACCCGAATCCGGAAGGCGTAATGGACCGGGGGGAGCTCCTCACTCGAAGACCTGGTGCAGCATATTGCCAGTGACGGGTGAGCCTCTCACCGGAGACCGCCTGGAAGGAAATCCCCCCTCGCTCAGAGAGGAAAGTGGAGAACACATTGTGTCTGGGCCTGCTCGCATCCACACCTCCTTTTCTGTTCTGTTTCTACTAAAGAAGTTCAACTGATTGTGTTCATTCAAGAAGAATAAAGGAGTGTTGAACTTTAATGGTGTGTGGCTCATTTCCTGACAGACATTGTTCAAGGTAACTCTTGGTGGAGGCTCCAGGTGCACAACACTGACCCGAAGGTAAAAGAACTTTGCTTACACCACACTGATACCTGTGGTGAAGGCCAGGCGTGGTGTCCCTGCTCCCTTCCCCTCTGAAAGGTACCCCTAGACAAGAGACAGACGAGCTGAAGAAAGAGAGGGGAGTGAGGAGGGCGCTACATATATATAGTGATCTCCACAAATATTTACACCTAGTGCCAAGCCCCATTGAAGCCTATGAGGAAAAAGTTTGTATTTATCTTCAAGGCTAATGTTGAGGGACAAGGGCATGTTCCCCACAGCAGGCCCCCCAAAAAAGATGTTGGAGTTATTGAGGGGGACTTATAAAGGAATCTAAAATTACACTTTATACTAAAATTATAATGTTATCCAATGTTAGAATGATCAATGATGTTGCCCCAACCTTGTGTTTACAATTTTGCAGTGCTGGGGTTCAGTAATTTTGCGATGGAAATTAGGCAGGGAAACATCGTCAGGTGCCAAATCATTGTTGCAAAGAGGAAATATCATTGGACACTTGACTGTCATGACTGACAATGGACTTACATCACTGGACACTTCTGACCATTGTTCTGTGTTACAAACTTCTGATCCTTGCACTCTGTGCATTATGCAATGCTAACCCCTGCACTTTGTGCCTTATGCACTTCCCACCCCTGCTCAATGTGCATTACATACTCCTGACCCCTGACCTCTGTGCCTTATGCATCCTTGACCCTTGCAGTTTTCTTTATGCAGTCCTGTCCTCTGTGCTCTGTGTTATGCAGTCCTGACCCCTTCACTCTGTGTTATACACTCCTAGCCCCTTGTGCTCTGTGTGTTACGTGCTCGTAAATCCTAAACTGTGTGCATTATGCACTCCTAACCCCTATGCTCTATGCATTACCCACTCCTGACCCCTGCACTGAATCCCACGCTCTGTGTTTTATGCCCTCCTGAGCTATGCATTCTGAGTGTTATGCCCTCCGGAACCCTGTGCTCTATGCATTGTGGACTCTTGTGCCCTGTGTTCTGTCTAATACAGTCTTGTCCCTTGAGCTATGTGTCTTGCACAGCTCTGACCCTGCACTCTGTACCTTACATACTTCTGAGCCCTTTGTTCTGTATGTTACACACCCTTGAACCCTGCGCTTTGTGCCTTACCCACTTCTGAGCCCTTCACTACATACACTATGTGCGCTGCTCTCTATAAGACATACCCCTCCTGACCACTGTTCTCTTTATACTATGACCAATCAATGAAGTTGTGAGAAATGCTACATTAGTTCACTAGGACCATGAAAAGTGAACAGTTAGGGTTTGCATCAAACTCACGTTTGACCTGAGCCTGAAGCTCTAAATCCTATGGACCGGGTAAAGATTACAAAGGGAATTGGAGAAATACTCAGTCTTCATTGTTGAAGCCTGAAAAATCTAAAGGCACCTGGGAGACCAGGAGAAGTCATTTTAAGTGTGCGCTCATCCAGAGGGGTGCCCTTGGGAGACAGATGAAGCTTTGCGCACACACCTGGAGGGAAAATATTCAGGATCAGTTGGCCATATCAGCTATATTGATGTGGCATTGGTGGAGGTTTAAGGGTTGCGCACCCCCTCTGGCGGTGGATGTCTCACTGACGCCTATGCGTCACCTCCCGTACATGACGCTTGGGGCGGAGCCTTCAGGGCCTTGTGGGCATATCTGGACGTTCAGCACAGCTGGGCCTTTGATTCACAACTTGATAGTTGGATAGAGCGGTCACATCTTTAAGAACAAACTGAGATATTTTTTAGACATGATTTTGAGGGGCTAAGTGGAGACTGCTGTGAGAAATACCCATATCCAGTCCATGCTGATCCTCCGGATGTTCCCCTATTGTGGCTTTTGTTTGCTCTGTCTCCTCAGTTCCCGAGCTGGATGCACTACATGACCGCCATCTTGATATCCAGCATTTGGCAATTTATTTCAGCCCATTGATACAACATTCATGCAACCGCCCCTGAAGAAGCGAGCAGGGTCTCGCGAAACTAGTAGGGCTTTATTGATGCTTGTTTTATGCTTGTACGGGCTGGGTATTGATGTCTGCATTATGTCCACATATTTCTCTGTTTATATGTATGCACATTTTATTTTCTCATTGTATATGTGTATCCACTGGCCCAGCAACTTTCAAGTTTTATTGTTGCTCATTGATGTATAACATTTGTAATAAATCTTTACATATTTACTTTCATTTGTGCTGTGCACATTGGCTATTATGCCGAGTAACTCACAATCATTGTTGTTGCCGCTTCGTTACATAACACTTTGAAACGATAAATAGATTTTGTCTCATTGTTCGCTGTGAACATTGGCTAAAACTCTCTCACCTCATTTAAAGTCCCATGGCTACCTCTTTTGTCTTTTTGAGGTTTAAGGGATGTCCACCTTCTGATCACTTCCACCCAGCCAATTCTGGTCCACTTTGAAATAAAAAACAAGCGATCATGAAGGTTCCAAGTGCCCAGAGGGGATGAGGATTCAGTTCAGCTCTGTTTCTAGTAAAAAAACAAAACAAAAACAGGCGATCTGTGCCCAGTGCTAAATTTGAAAAACAACTCAACAAGCACAGAAAGTTGGAATCATGCAATATAGAGAACCTCCAATCAACATGTTTATTGATAAGTCTGGGATACTGGATGCTCTCTGTAGGTTTATCAAACGCCTCCTTACTTGTCCCAATCCAGCCTGCATTTCACTACCAGTTTGGGTGCCTCCCCTTTGGTCTGTCCACCTCCCCCAGGAGATTAACAAAGGTCCTAATGTCTGCAATAGCGATTGGGATGAGAATACACCACTACTTGAACGGCATTCTTTTTCTATCTAGCAATCGGGAGATGCTTATCCAGCATCGGGATGCTCTGCTACACAATCTGTAAAATTTTGATAGCTTAATAATTGAAAAAAGTGCTTCCTCTGCCCAGCCCAAAAAATGAGGTACTTGGGGGCATTCTTTGGATACACAGAAAAATTCAGTAGAACTTTCACGAGGGTAGATCTCTCCTTTGACAGAGAACATCAAAGGTGCTTTGGGAGCAAAGTCTCCTCCAGCAGTACAGTGCCTGAGTATCCTTGGCTCTTCTTAGTTAACCAAATGTTGTTTTCGAATAGAACATTATCACGTCTGACCCCAGCCAGAAAGGTTTATGGATGTATTTAAAAGAGCAGGCTGCTCAAGGTCATGGGTTGTTCAGCTTACAAGGTACAGTATTGAATGCTCCCGAACTGAGCGTTCAAAGCCCTTCTGTCATTTACTCCTTTTATAGGAGGGACAGGAGTTGTACTGTGCCTCGGCAGCAGTGAAAGGGTAGAATTCTTAAGCTGCCAGTGGAACTTCAAAGATCAATAATTGAAATTATAACATTTTGGCTGAGGAGGCTCTGGTTTCTGTCTCTCCTGCAGGTGAGCATTGTTAAGACAATTACAAGAGCCTACTCTTCACAGGACCTTCCTGTTCCTGAAGACTTAAGAGCACATTCAACCAGGGCAGTGCCAGCTCTGTGGACAGAGCAGTTCTGAGTATCTCCTGAGGTTATTTGTAAGTCAGCAATATATTTCTCCCAGAACACATTCATTACGCTTTATCAGGGGAACCGGCTTAGCTCCCGAAAGGAAAATTTGTTGTGCAGGCACATACTTGCGCTTACTCACCTTTCCGTAATTTTCCTTTCCTGGTGTATTTTTCATGGCAACATACAGATATCCACCCAAATGGTGAGAGTTACAGAGAATTCTGTGACCCAGGTCTGTATTTTAATTATAGTTAACCAGTCCTATCAGGTTGTGTGGGGGTGGAGCCACAACCCATTGTATGCTGCCATGAAGATACACTAGGAAAAGAAAATTACAGAAAGGTGAGTATACAATTTTGCATTTTTGTGTTAACATACAGGAAGTACTGAGCACTATTGCAAATAATAGCTCCCATTTTAGCCAATTAAAAATTCAATGCGCGAATTTGCGAATGAAAAAGAGCGCTATTAGCAGCAAACAAGTGTTAGTAAATATGAAATCAGCGCTAATTAGCGAATCCGCGTACATGCAAATGCCAATTTCCACTAAGTTTTTATATAGCACTGCACTGTAACCATGATCCATGTATGTGAAAGAATTTTTTTTATATGAGATGTGCTCTACCTCGTGTGCATCTATTGATGTATATTGCAATTAGTATTCCTAGTTTTTTTCCTTCTTTTGCTAACGAATGCAGTTATGAATGATTATTACATAGTAATGTCTGCTATTCTGTAAAATTACATGTATTAAACATTTAGGTTACCCATTTGTTGTATGTTGTTTTTTTCATGTTTTTTTTTTTTCATTTAGGTGGTTATAAAGCGGTAATTATTTATGTTCATTCCTTAATCATACTACACTATTATGCAGGTCTTGTACTTAGCACAATGGCTTAGTGGTCTGCTCAGATGTCTCCACAGCTCTCATGGTACAAGTTCAAATACCAGCCAACCAACCATCCAACAGCTATGTTTATTTTTTGCACAAAAAATTAAAATAAACCAACAAAGAAATGTAAACTGCCCGTTAGCTCATCACTAGTGTGATGTTTGGAATTCCACACCATAATATTATTGAATAAAAGTGCATTGGCTAATTGCCATTCACCTATTTTCAGGGAATTGCTGCTTTGGCTAATTGGCATTTGCCTTTTTTTCACCAATTCAATCTTTAAGTATCTCTCTGTGGGATTTGAACCCATGAGTGCTTCAAAGCATGAGTTTTTCAAGGTAGAAGTGCTGACCACTAGCCTATTGAGCATAGCACAAACATCTACTAGTGTGTGATGTTTCTTCTCTCCGAGCTGTCTCTCCTGCCACCGCCTTCTTTTCCCACTGCTGTGTTCTTCCGCACAGTCGGTTACCCGCTAATAAAAAAAAAAGCTGCTCTTCTTCTGTGGCCATACGTCACCCGGAGAGCCCGCTCCATGGCTATGTAATCGGGTGACAACACAGAGGAGGAAGACTGCCACAGAAGAAGAGCGGCTTTTTTTTTTATTAGCAGGTAACCGACTGCGCGGAAGAACACAGCAACGGGAGAAAAATGCTGCTGAGTAAAATGCACACTTTCAGGAGGTGATGCCGTCAGTAGGATTTGAATTCATGGCTTAAACCTTTGAGGGCAGCAGGGAATACCAGTATGCTACAGAGCTGAGCACATACCTACAGAGAAAATACATTTACTAATGTTTAATTCTATACAATAATGTTTTGCATTTCAGGCATTAAAGAGGAAGTAAACCCATTTTTTTTAAAACCCTGCAAAAGAAAGGCATGATGAGCTAGTGTGCATAGCATACTAGCTCATTATGAATGACTTACCTGAGATCGAAGCCCCCGAACTGCTCGTCGTTCCCCTCCGCCGCCGTCTTGCCTCGATGTCCATTCACTGCCGTCAGTGTATCGCCGCTCCGGTGCTGTGATTGGCCGGAGTGGCGATGACGTCACACGCATGCGCGCTGGGGCCGGCAAGATCCCATTCAGAAAACCGGCAATGATGCCGGTCCGCTAGTGCGCATGCGTGTGACGTCATCGGTGCTGTTTTAAAAGCAAATATCTCCTTAACCGTGTAGGTTAAGGAGATATTTCATGCACCTACAGGTAAGCCTTAATATAGGCTTACCTGTAGGTGCAAGTTGTCTAAGTGGGTTTACAACCACTTTAATATTATAGTAACAACCATGCTCATGCTGATGTGGTATTGGCTAATAGGCATTCGCCTCTGTTCAGCATATGCTGCTGAGTGTTTGATGGTGTAACTACTTTATATTCTAGGTATAATAGTACTCAGCACAGTGACTTAGGCCCCTTTCACACTTGTGCGACCTGAAAGTTGTGTGATTTTGATGCGACTTTAAGAAATGCCTGTGTAATCTTGAGGTCTATGGACGCAGGAATCGTAGGGAAAGGCGCACAAATTTCCATCTGCAATTTTTCTGCGATTCCAGGGAATGCCTGTAAACTTAAGGTCTATGAACCTCAGCTCGTATCAAAGTCGGACCAAAGTAGTACATTGACTACTTTGAAGTCGGTGTGACTTGAAGTTGCACAGATATAAATGGTACACATTGAAAATCATGGGGTATGACTTGTCATGCAACTCTGATGACCAAAGTCACAGGAAAAGTCGCTCAAGTGTGAAAGGGGCCTCAGCCCGACTTTGTGAGCGATTTCAGAGACATCAGTGCACTTTCCTGCACAGATGTCTAGTGAAATCACATAGGTCTCAACTGTCCCTGATTTGGAACAAAGTCCCTCTGTCCCTCTTTCCTCCTCATTTGTCCCTCATTTTGTTCTGATCTGTATAGTTTTATATAAAATGCAATTTTTATCTTTCAAAAAGGGTTTTCCAGGGTTTTCATCTAATTTCTAAATTGCTTGGCTTTGGGAATTTACAAACAAATCTAAAGGGATATTATTGTTAAAAAAAAAAAGCACTTGGGGGTTTAACTAATCCTTTTTTTTGGAATAATTCATCTTTAAGAAGGTGTTTTAGGAGGTGTGTCCTATGCCTACATACTTTTGCTAATAGGTGTCCCTTATACCCATCTCAAAAAGTTGGGAGGTAAGAAATCGCCTCCTGAAGTCACCCAAAGAAGTGTAGGAACTACTTTTGGGAATCTGTGTGGCGTCGCACCAATTTGGACAGTTCTATTGCCGTCAATAGGCGCAGATTTGGCCTGTAATTTGACATGTCAATTCAGAGCTATGTGAACATGGATGAAGTTGCATAGATATGAATGGAACTCATGGGGGGTAACTTTTAATGTGACTCTGAGGTCCAAAGCTGCATGAAAAGTCACATAAGTGTGAAAGTAACCTAATGAGATTAAATTATAACACCTTTGAATAAAGTCCCATTTGCACTTGTGCGACTTTAAAATTGCACAGCTTTGCCATGACTTGAAGCAATGTCTGTGTAATCTTGTGGTGTATGGACCTCAAATCGCATCAAAGTCAAACCAAGGTACTGCAGGGACGAATTTGCCCCACTTTCAGGATGCACAAGTGACAATAGGGCCAAATTCAAAGATATCCTTGAATCTCTTTCACACTGCTGCGACCTGAAAGTCACACTAATTTGCTGCCACTTTACTGCTGCAACTTGGCCCCAACTTCTGGGAATGCCTGTGTAATATTGCGCCCTATGTACCTCAAGTCACATGAGGCTCTGTTTCCACTATTGCAACCCTAAATTGGCATGATTTTGCCACGATTTTTTTGCCACGATTATGATGTGACTTGGAGCAATGCCTGTATATTCTTGAGGTCTATGGACCTCAAGTCGTATCAAACTGGGACCAAAGTAGTGCAGGGACTATATACATATACAGATATGAACCATACTCATTGGAAATCACGGGGTATGACATGTCAATCGACTTTGCAGTCCCAAGTCGCATGACAAGTCGCACTAGTGGAAACTGAGCCTGAAAGTCACACCAAAGTAGTACAGGGACTACTTTGAAGTTGGTGTGCCTTAAAGTAGCACAGATATGAATGGTTATCATTGAGAATCATGAAAAGTCGCCCAACTGTGAATCAAGTCATATATATTTTAATAGAAAGGAGCTCTCATTAAGGCTCCATGTACAATGGACGCTAAAAAAAGCTATAAAAAATGCCAGTAGCTTTGCAGGGAGCCTTTCAACGTTTTTTAGCGTTTTTGCAATAGCGTTTATTAGCGTTTTTCAGCGCTGCGTTTTTTACCTTTTACCTTTTTTTTTTTCAATGGATCAAAAAACACTGGCGAGCTGCGTTTGAGCGTTTTGAGCGTTTATTAGCGTTTTTCAGCGTTTTTGCATTTTTTCCCGCCGAAAAACGGCACTTTGAACGCAAATTTCTTGCGTTCAGAAAAAAGCCCATTAACTCAACTGCTCATTAACACTAAAAAACGAACACATAGGCTAACATAAAGTGCAGTTAATGGGCTTTTAAAAAAAAATGCCAAAACGCCAATAAACTGCAGTTTATCAGCTTCAGTGTACATGGAGCCTTATACTTGCATAGTCCTTACGGATTTACATCAGCAGAACAAATGCAGGAAGTAGTGATGTGTGTACATGGGCCAGAAGCAAACGTGTGATGATGCCAGACAAATCAATGAAGCCCACCCACACCAAATCCAAACCCACCTTGAGTAAGCACAAGTACATATCCTACACTTACCCGGCAAATCAGCAGCACCTCCTCTATGCTAAAGAGGGACCTCGCCATGTCCACCTAGATGGAGATCCTGACCAGCACAGGAACTTTCGGGTGATTACAATGACTAATTTACGGGTCAGGAGGTGAAACCACGCTCTGTTGATTGCAGCTGCGAATATTTGATCTCAATCACGATTAGAATTTATTATTTTTGATTATTTGCATATATGCAAATCTGTATTTTTACAAATATCATTATATGAAGGTAAACTTAAAGGAGTTTGATAAGAAATGGTGTCTCTGGCATAGCAGCAGGTGAATTACAAACGCAAAAGGCCCAGTTTGAGCTCTGCTTCACACTGACAGCGGGAGGAAATTGTTCAGCAGAACTCATACGATTTCATTCCCGCATGTCAGTCCCGACTCCAGGGGGGGGGGCGGGGGGACATCTGAGAAATCTGTGCAGGTTGCTGCACCGATCAATACAAATTGCACTAATTAGAACAGTGCAATTGTCACCGATTTGACATGTCAAATCGCACCAATGTGAACCAGAGCTGACTCACACGACACTGCCTATCCTCCAGCTGAATTCATTACCTGCAATTCTCCACAGCTGTTATATATATATAAAGATTCCACCTTTATCATTTACTTACAGGTGTGCTGAAGCCTAGGTTTACATTAGGGCAATTTGTCATGCAATTTCAAAAATCAAATCGCATGACTATTGGTGGCAATTGCACTGTTCCAATCGATGCAAGCCC
Source organism: Rana muscosa (assembly GCA_029206835.1). NCBI lineage: Eukaryota > Metazoa > Chordata > Amphibia > Anura > Ranidae > Rana > Rana muscosa. The sequence continues at coordinate 69,153,069 of CM055121.1, read as the reverse complement.
AATTTTGTGGCACCGCACCGATTTGCAAAAGTAGTTCCTTCACTACTTTTGCCGATTTCAGGTGCGACTTCAATAGACATTTGTGTATGAAGCCACACAGATGTCTATTAAGTAGTACCTAAAATTGCGCTAGCTCAAGTGAAGTAGCGCGATTTCAAAGTAGCATCAATGTGAACCAGGGTGAAGAGATTCATTTTTTGGGTGCACAAATGCATATAGAAATAAAATATAAAAAGGATATTGCACTTTGCCAAAACCACCAAAAAAAATAAACACACCAAAGCTCAATAATGTACTTTTATTTTGCCAGCAGAAACAAAATGTACATTCATTTACTAGTGTAGCGGGGTGTTCCCCTATAATGGGAAGAGACTACATCACCCATAACCCCATTCTTCACATGTTCCACTGCAGAGACTCATGGGAGGGGTTATAAAAGGAGGAGGCGAGGCCGGGCTCGGTCTCTTTGGGACACGAGACTTCACAGACGGATCCTCCTGTGCGGATGTGTCGGAGTGCAAGGCCTGAAGCCTGAGGCCTTGCTCTGCACCAAAGAGCCTTCCACCCCCCTCTGCGAGCCTGGGTGGCATCTGACTTTGTGCGCTACAGCCTTGTTGGATCGGGGACCCGATCATTGGAGAGATCGAGTGTGTGTGACACGGCTGGTGGAGGTTTCCCGGACTGGATCCGTAGTCCGGCGGGTGAGAGGGCATAAGCCCAGCTAAGATACTGTTACTGTATATAGGCCTATAGACTGCCGTGGCCTACAAGTTATTTTGATACCCCTATTGAAGAGCCTTGTCAGAACTGAGCCTGCGGCTTTATTTAACCAAGTTCTATACCCCTTGGATTACAAAGTTATACTCTTTTTAAAGTGCACCACCATTACAGACCTGCCAGTGAAGAAAGAAGGACTAAGTTAAATATTAGAACCAGGCCTGGTGGGGATTCTAGCGTGTTTGATTACTGCGCCATAGGGCACTTAGTTAACGGTCGCCCGTATGGCGCACCTGTAGCGTGTGTTACTACATAGTGTGTTAGAGTGGCAGGACGCTGCCCTTAGGAGTGATTATCTTGAACTGTGATTACTGTTACCCCCTTTATCCATATTGAGAAAATAAGTAAAACACTTTACCTATTACAATTCATTACTGTGTCCTTGCTTAGTTATTATATTGCATAGGATATATCATTGATTGTTAGTACTAGCTGTGCCAGAAGGGGGTAGAGCCTATTGCCGGGGGTTGGCGGAGCTGCACTCAGGGCCCAAATCTAATTCTGCGGCCTCCTTAGTTGGAGGTATCGCTACACGTGGGGGTTCTCGTCCGGGATCCTGATGCAGCAAGCGAACGCCAGAAGTGCCGGCATGGACCCCATGGATCCAAGAGCGGTAGAAGAGTGGTGCAAAGCCACTAATACAGAGCCAAAACAGTCGATAGCCATTAGCCTCCCTGGGGAGAAATGGTTGAGTGAGACGGTAGAGGAACTAATGAGTTCAGTGTCCCCAGATCACACACCGTGGGTGATAGACATAAAGACAGACCCAGACATCTCATATCAATACGCATTAGTGGAATATTGGGACGGGATGCCAGAGGCCTGTAAGCACAAGTGTCTGCGGACGCCAGACAACAGAACCTTTAGGCTGGCGCACGCAATAACTGTAGAAAGGGAACCATCCCCTACGGGATCGCCACAGGCTGCGGCCCGAACTCCACCTGAAAGAGAAGACAGGGCGACACCCCCGGTGGCACCTGCACCGGCCACTGCTATATCACCAGAACTGATAAATGCAATAGGGGATTTGCTAGCCAAATGTCAGAAGACAAGTACGGTGGATGTGGAAACTAGCTACCGGAGACTAAAAATATTCTCAGGGAAGCTCCCTGTCCCGGCAGGGGAAGAAGATTTTGATACCTGGGTGGAGCAGGCATTACAGGCGGTGGAGGCATGGGAGGTGCCTGAAGCACAGAAGAGGCAGCGAGTGTTAGAAAGCCTTAAAGGTGCAGCAGCAGAAGCAGTGAAAAGTTTCCGGTTTGGGAATGCAGGGTGCACGGCGCAGGACTGTCTAGCTATGCTGCAGGAAGAGTTTGGTCAATTAGACAAGGTGACAGAGATGGTCTACCAGTTTGAACACACTTTCCAAAAACCGGAGGAGAAACTTTCCGAGTATGTCAGAAGGCTAAACAGGCTGCTGTGCAAGATTGTGTTAAAGAAAGGGATGAAGCCCCAAGATGCCGATGCGGCAAGAATGAAGCAAGTCTTAAAAGGGAGCGCTACGCTCCGATCCAGTCTGGCTGCACCTGAAAACCTTGGGAGGAGGAATGTTGCTGACTTATGCTGATTTAATAAAAATTATCAGAGATGAGGAGGCGCTGCAACAGGACCAGCAGAAGGATAAGACAAGTGTTGTACCCGCACAGGTGCTGGTCAATCCAGTAATGACCCCTGAAAGAGAGGCGGAGATAGACACCCTAAAAACTCAGATGTCCAAGGTGTTAGAGATATTGACCTCTCTGATAGCAAAAGACACAGAGTGTCCCAAGAAGAAGGAAAGTCCAAGGAAGGAATTGTTCCCGATTGCCTCAGCACCCGAACCTTTACAAGAATGGGGAGATATAGTCTGCTTCAACTGTGGGGGAGTTGGCCACATTGCAGCCACATGTTGGTCCGAAGAAGAAGAGACCAGACAACCGCAAGCCGGCGGGAAACTCCAGAGGGCCCCGGTGAAGGAGTCAACCGGGTGCCCATCATCTTCAGTAAACTCCAAGCTGAATGCGAAGAAAAACAAAAAGAGAGATAGAACACCAAAGGGGAAACGCAATACCCCTCAACAAAGCTATACTCCAGGAGGAAGGGGGGAGACCCATCAGGAGAGGCACAGCACTCCCCAAAGGGGGTGCCCACCCAAGGAAAATAATAGTACCCCTCAGCGGGTTCCTACACCCATTAAAAGGAGGGAAGTCAGTGCATACCAGGCTCAAGAAAGGTTCAAGTCCAAAGGGAATAGGACAAGAGAGAGTCCAAAGGGAAAAGGTTTGAAGAAGGCGGCTCCTGCCGGACCATATCCAGAGAAGCTGGTAGGCCCATCCCCTATAGTGCCCATTCAAGTGGAGGGAGTCTAACCCAGGGGCCTCCTGGATACCGGGGCACAAGTGACCCTACTATACCGGGACTTCTACGACAGGCACCTGAGTCATCTGCCTATCCAGAAGATAGAAGAGCTGGAAATATGGGGAATTGGAACCCAGAGTTTCCCTTACGACGGCTACCTTCCCATCAAAATGACCTTTGACCCATCCGTGGCTGGGAAGGCCGAAGTGTTTGACACCCTGGCAGTTGTGTGCCCTAGGCCGCCTGGAGCCAAGAAGAATTCCCTTATAATAGGGACGAACACGGACCTGGTCCGAAGACTCCTGACCCCTCTCGTGACAGAAGAAAGACAAGCAGCTACCAAGATCCATCCCATGCTGAAGACAGCCTACCAACGGCTGGTCCAAGAGCGGGAGACCCCTGGAGAGGGGATAGGGAAGGTGTGGAGACTTGGAAGAGAAGGGGTAGTGTTGCAGCCCGGCAAAGTAACCTGTCTCAGGGCCACTGTGAAGCTTACTTGGGAGCAGCCTGGTCCCTTTGTCATGCTGGAGTCAGACCCAAGGGGTGAGTCCTCAGGCCTGGAGGTGATACCGGAAGTGATTCCGCTGAAGGTCCTGAAGAAGGCCCATTATAGAGTTCCAGTGAGTGTTAGGAATACTACCAAAGACCCCATGGAAATCCCAGCCAGAATGCTGCTAGGCCAGGTGAGCCCGGCGGCCCCTGTTACCCTGTCAGAAGTGAAGAGGACAGGTGGAGGAGGGGATGTTTGGGAGAAGCTGTCCATGGAAAACCCGAATCTGTCCAGGGCTTGGAAAGAGAGAGCCAAGGCCCAGTTGAATAGATGGGAGAAGATCTTCTCTAAGGATGAGTTTGATGTGGGGTGTGCAAGGAGTGCCACCCATCGGATCCGCCTCCAGGAAGATAAGCCCTTCCGAGAGAGGGTCAGGCGGGTCCCGCTAGCAGATCTGGAGGATCTGAGGGAACAACCTGCAGAACTCAAGAGGACTGGTGTGATACGGGAGTCCAGAAGCCCCTATGCCTCTCCCATAGTGGTGGTCCGAAAGAAGAATGGATCATTGAGGCTCTGTATCGACTACAGGACTCTCAACAGGAGAACCATACCTGACCAATACACCACTCCGAGGATAGAGGATGCCCTACAGAGCTTGTCTGGAGCCAAATGGTTCAGCGTTATGGATCTCAAGAGTGGGTACTATCAGATTCTGATGCACCCAGCAGACAAGGAGAAGACAGCTTTCATAACCCCAGTGGGGTTCTTTGAATTCGACCGGATGCCTCAAGGTCTGTCTGGAGCCCCAGCTACTTTCCAACGTCTCATGGAGAAGACAGTAGGAGACATGAACCTGATCGAAGTCCTTGTATACCTGGATGATGTCATTGTCTTTGGGAGAACCTTGGAGGAACATGAAGAGAGGCTGGAAAAAGTGTTGAGAAGACTCAGTGAGGAAGGACTTAAGCTTTCGCCTGAGAAGTGTCGGTTCTACCAGTCTTCTGTGAACTATCTGGGGCACATAGTGTCTGAAGAAGGGGTGGCCACAGACCCTGAGAAATTGGAGGCAGTTACCTCCTGACCACGGCCCACCACAGTAACAGAACTCAGATCCTTCTTGGGCTTCTGCTCCTACTACAGGAGGTTTGTGGAGGGATTTGCCCGAATTGCTAGACCATTGAATGAGTTGCTCAAGACTGAAGGAGAAGAGCATGGCTCGGGGCCCAGGAGGCCAGGAGAGTCCATCAGAGATCAGTGGAATCAGAAGTGTGAAGAGGCTTTCCAGGTATTGAAGAGGAGCCTGACCACTGCACCAGTCTTGGCCTACGCAGACCCGACCAAACCCTATGAACTGCACGTGGATGCTAGTCATGACGGTCTGGGAGGAGTACTTTACCAAGAACACAAGGGGCAATTGCGGCCCGTTGCCTATGTGAGTAGGAGCCTGACCCCCTCTGAGAAGAACTACCCCACTCACAAGCTGGAGTTCCTGGCCCTCAAGTGGGCGGTAGTAGACAAGCTCAAAGACTACCTGTATGGAGCGGAGTTCACTGTGAAGACCGACAACAACCCCCTTACCTACCTGTTCACCACGGCCAAGCTGGACGCCACTGGACACAGGTGGCTGGCCGCACTGTCTGGATTCAACTTCAGCCTTAAGTATAGACCAGGAGTGGGGAATCGAGACGCAGACGCTCTGTCCAGGAGATCTCATTCCCCCACCATTGAAATAGAAGATTGGACCCAAGTGGCACCGGACGGGGTGCGGGCCCTTTGTCAAGGAGCTGAATTCCAAGCCCGAGGAGGCTCCAGAGCAGAGGAAATAGGAGTTACCACGGTGGGAGTCCCCAAACACTACTGTGGAGTAGCTCAATTGGAAGAGGACAACCTACCAAGACTGTCCAAGAAGGAATTGAGGTGTGACCAATTGGAAGACCCCATGGGGAGATTGGTCCTGGAGGCCTTGAAAAATCATGATCCAAACAGACTCATGCGTCAACCTTCAAAAGAAGCTCGCCTGCTGAGGAAGGAGTGGGATAGGTTGCAGTTACATCAGGGAGTGGTGTACCGAAGGGGCCCCTCTGATGACTCAGAAGATAAGTGGCAGCTGTTCCTCCCAGAGAAACATCGGGAGACTGTTCTGATTGCCCTGCATGACAATCATGGCCACCTAGGGGCTGAAAGGACCTTTCAACTTGTCAGAAGTCGGTTCTATTGGCCCTGCATGAGGGCAGAGGTAGAGGAGCACTGCCACTCATGTGCGCGATGCATCCAGAGGAAGACTTTGCCCCATCAAGCTGCCCCAATGGGCCATCTACAGAGCCAAGGGCCCATGGACCTGGTGTGCATTGACTTTCTCTGCCACGAACCCGACCTGAGTGGACTAGGAAATGTTCTGGTGATAACCGACCATTTCACCCGGTATGCCCAGGCTTTCCCCACCAAAGACCAGAAGGCCTCCACCGTGGCCAAGGTACTTATGGAGAAGTACTTTGTCCATTATGGGCTGCCACAGAGACTCCATTCAGACCAAGGGAGGGACTTCGAGAGTAAGCTGATCCGGAAGCTCTTGGATTCTTTGGGAATTAAGAAGACTCAAACTACACCTTACCATCCTCAGGGAGATGCTCAGCCGGAAAGGTTCAACCGAAACTTGCTCAACATGTTGGGGACTCTGGAAAGCGAGAAAAAGCAACATTGGAGCCAACACATAGCAGCCATAGTACATGCTTACAACTGCACCATCAGTGATGCTACAGGCTACTCCCCATATCGACTCATGTTTGGGAGAGAAGCGAGACTACCGGTGGACCTGGCTTTTGGCACCTCACTGGACCATTCCTCAGCCACATCCCACAAAGGATATGTGGACAGGCTCAGACACAGCCTGAAAGTAGCCTATGAACAAGCTCAAGCGGCCTCAGATCAAAGGGGAGCTCGGAATAAAAGAAATTTCGACTTGAAGGTCCGGGTACAAGACCTACAGCCCGGGGATCGAGTACTGTTGCGCAATCTGGGAGTCCCCGGAAAGCACAAACTTGCAGACAGATGGAGATCTGAACCCTATGTCATCTGCAGGAAGTTGCCGGGCCTACCTGTCTACAAGGTGAAGCCAGAGGGAAATGTAGGCCCACTGAAGACATGGCATCGAAACCACCTGCTCCCACTTGCGGAGGCAGTTAGAATACCCCCCGTGGGAGACTCCCCTGAACCGGCCTCTATCTTGGATACTCCTAGGCCGAACACTCGGTCACAGACCTCCCGAGCTGAAAATGGAGAAGCCTCCCAACTTAGTGGAGATGAGGAGGGAGAACTTGATTGGCTGTGGCCTTCCCCAACTCCAGGAACTTCTATCATAGATCTTCCAGTCACCCAAGATACCACAGATGAAACACTGAACCCAGAGGCTACAGAGTTCATCCCCTTTAGTCCTTCAGCAGATTACTGGGAAGATGCCCATGATAGTTGCTCCCAGGAAGAGGAGCCTGTGGCGCCAGAGCCAGAGATTCCAGGAGAGCAAAGGGCTTGAAGAGTCATTCGACCTCCTAAGAAGCTGACCTACCCTCAGATGGGGAACAGTTCGGAAGACTCTGTAGTCACTGCTAGGAGAAATGCTGAGATTCCGGATCCCTCCACTGTCCATTTGGTGGAGGGCAACCCCAGCTCACTCTCTGGTGCAGTTAGGCAGGCCACCCATGATAATGTGACCTGTGGGCAAGGGAATTCTACCCCTCAGTTATGGTGGGAATCCCCTATCCCAACATCGTTTTCAGAATTGTGCAGTGTTATATATAGTTGTTGTTAAAATTTATCTTTGGGGACCAAAGAGTTTAAGTGGGGGGAGTGTGTAGCGGGGTGTTCCCCTATAATGGGAAGAGACTACATCACCCATAACCCCATTCTTCACATGTTCCACCACAGAGACTCATGGGAGGGGTTATAAAAGGAGGAGGCGAGGCCGGGCTCGGTCTCTTTGGGACACGAGACTTCACAGACGGATCCTCCTGTGCGGATGTGTCGGAGTGAAAGGCCTGAAGCCTGAGGCCTTGCTCTGCACCAAAGAGCCTTCCACCCCCCTCTGCGAGCCTGGGTGGCATCTGACTTTGTGCGCTACAGCCTTGTTGGATCGGGGACCCGATCGTTGGAGAGATCGAGTGTGTGTGACACGGCCGGTGGAGGTTTCCCGGACTGGATCCGTAGTCCGGCGGGTGAGAGGGCATAAGCCCAGCTAAGATACTGTTACTGTATATAGGCCTATAGACTGCCGTGGCCTACAAGTTATTTTGATACCCCTATTGAAGAGCCTTGTCAGAACTGAGCCTGCGGCTTTATTTAACCAAGTTCTATACCCCTTGGATTACAAAGTTATACTCTGTTTAAAGTGCACCACCATTACAGACCTGCCGGTGAAGAAAGAAGGACTAAGTTAAATATTAGAACCAGGCCTGGTGGGGATTCTAGCGTGTTTGATTACTGCGCCATAGGGCACTTAGTTAACGGTCGCCCGTATGGCGCACCTGTAGCGTGTGTTACTACATAGTGTGTTAGAGTGGCAGGACGCTGCCCTTAGGAGTGATTATCTTGAACTGTGATTACTGTTACCCCCTTTATCCATATTGAGAAAATAAGTAAAACCCTTTACCTATTACAATTCATTACTGTGTCCTTGCTTAGTTATTATATTGCATAGGATATATCATTGATTGTTAGTATTAGCTGTGCCAGAAGGGGGTAGAGCCTATTGCCGGGGGTTGGCGGAGCTGCACTCAGGGCCCAAATCTAATTCTGCGGCCTCCTTAGTTGGAGGTATCGCTACACTAGCTTCAAAAAAAATTGGACAGGATACATGGTACTACATTTAGCAATTGGATTTTAAGGGCCCTGCTCATAGGAGCTTACAATCTAAAATTTGTCAAAACCTTAGAGTGCACACAGCTTTACTTTTAGTGTATAACGGGCAACACATCACATTTTTTTCTGCAAGATTATAGAATTCTTACAAAGCATTCCAACATAATATTAAAAAAGACATGTTCAAAACACCCACCCCCACCCCACAATCCACATATAGATACATTGGTGACCATGTTCTGCTGGAATCTGCATTTCTGTGTACATGATTAAGCAATGAGATCCAAGAGTAGAAGGTCAGCAGATGCTTCCAAACGATTTTGCACGGTCAGACAGGAACAATACACACACAATTTTTGATTGAAAAAATGCACAAGAATTTCAGCAAATAACACTAGTTGGGGGGTATGTCAATTTGCACAATATCATTCCTTCTCCCCCCACAAATCACAGCAAAAAACCTGGCCTTCTCAGACCAAACGATCCCCCATACTGCAGGCCTTTATATAAGAGAGGTTGTATTGTTAGCACACTGACACACGCCCAATAGAAGTACACGCCCAATAGAAGTACACTCCCACCAGTATCTTTCAATCTGTCCCTTCGTGTATGTCTAAAGTGATTTCACCTGATGGGCAGGAACACATAATACTATTTGCAACTGTGTTAGCCCTTGGCTATGTGCATCAAATCTCCAACTACAGGCCAAAGATCCAAGTCCATTTGCATGCACATTAACAAAGCAACCGTTTTCTAAGCATATGTACCTGTGCAGTGTAAACCCTACAACTTTAAATGTCCAAGTCCCTGGGCATGATTAGTGCTAACTAATAGGGATGGGCCCGGTGCTCGATTCGAACCCATGTTCGAATCGAGCATCGGGCGTTCGCTCGCTCGTCGAGCCCAGAACTATTTGGGCCGTTCGCATCACATTCGTGTGATGCGAGCGGCCCCGCAATGCATTGCGGCCGGCGCGGCCGGTGCAGTGCATTGCTGGCTGATGATTGGCCAAGCATGCACTGTGACCCCGCATGCTTGGCCAATCACAGCGCCCGAAACTCGGAGAGCAATAATTGGCTACAGGCAGGACGCCTGTAGCCAATTACAGCTCAGGGGCTTTAGTACACGCCCCACCATTTAAAAGGCCGCCACGCCATCGGCCCCGGTCACATGAGTTCCGGCTTTAGGAGAGATTAGTCTGCTGATTCTGTCTTTGCTTGATACTGAAAGATTTGCTCTTCTTTGCTAAACCATTGGCTATTTCTTTGCTAAACCATTGCTACCTAAGTCATTGATCGTTCATTGCTGCTGATTGCACAGTTAGTGTGTTATTAGCTGCTGCTGGGGATTAGTCTGGTGCGTGCTTACTGTTAGTACAGTATTGCAGTAGTACCAACCGCAGTGCTGTTAGCACAGCATTGCACCCCAACAGCACCCATAGGACTTCTAGTGTGTTAGTGGCAGCAAACAGAGCTCCTATATTTTCTTCTCAGCAGCACCCATAGGACTTCTAGTGTGTTAGTGGCATCACACAGAGCTCCTATATTTTCTTCTCAGCAGCACCCATAGGACTTCTAGTGTGTTAGTGGCAGCAAACAGAGCTCCTATATTTTCTTCTCAGCAGCACCCATAGGACTTCTAGTGTGTTAGTGGCAGCAAACAGAGCTCCTATATTTTCTTCTCAGCAGCACCCATAGGACTTCTAGTGTGTTAGTGGCAGCAAACAGAGCTCCTATATTTTCTTCTCAGCAGCACCCATAGGACTTCTAGTGTGTTAGTGGCAGCAAACAGAGCTCCTATATTTTCTTCTCAGCAGCACCCATAGGACTTCTAGTGTGTTAGTGGCATCACACAGAGCTCCTATATTTTCTTCTCAGCAGCACCCATAGGACTTCTAGTGTGTTAGTGGCAGCAAACAGAGCTCCTATATTTTCTTCTCAGCAGCACCCATAGGACTTCTAGTGTGTTAGTGGCAGCAAACAGAGCTCCTATATTTTCTTCTCAGCAGCACCCATAGGACTTCTAGTGTGTTAGTGGCAGCAAACAGAGCTCCTATATTTTCTTCTCAGCAGCACCCATAGGACTTCTAGTGTGTTAGTGGCATCACACAGAGCTCCTATATTTTCTTCTCAGCAGCACCCATAGGACTTCTAGTGTGTTAGTGGCATCACACAGAGCTCCTATATTTTCTTCTCAGCAGCACCCATAGGACTTCTAGTGTGTTAGTGGCAGCAAACAGAGCTCCTATATTTTCTTCTCAGCAGCACCCATAGGACTTCTAGTGTGTTAGTGGCATCACACAGAGCTCCTATATTTTCTTCTCAGCAGCACCCATAGGACTTCTAGTGTGTTAGTGGCAGCAAACAGAGCTCCTATATTTTCTTCTCAGCAGCACCCATAGGACTTCTAGTGTGTTAGTGGCAGCAAACAGAGCTCCTATATTTTCTTCTCAGCAGCACCCATAGGACTTCTAGTGTGTTAGTGGCAGCAAACAGAGCTCCTATATTTTCTTCTCAGCAGCACCCATAGGACTTCTAGTGTGTTAGTGGCATCACACAGAGCTCCTATATTTTCTTCTCAGCAGCACCCATAGGACTTCTAGTGTGTTAGTGGCAGCAAACAGAGCTCCTATATTTTCTGCTCAGCAGCACCCATAGGACTTCTAGTGTGTTAGTGGCATCACACAGAGCTCCTATATTTTCTTCTCAGCAGCACCCATAGGACTTCTAGTGTGTTAGTGGCAGCAAACAGAGCTCCTATATTTTCTTCTCAGCAGCACCCATAGGACTTCTAGTGTGTTAGTGGCATCACACAGAGCTCCTATATTTTCTTCTCAGCAGCACCCATAGGACTTCTAGTGTGTTAGTGGCAGCAAACAGAGCTCCTATATTTTCATCTCAGAAGCACCCATAGGACTTCTAGTGTGTTAGTGGCAGCAAACAGAGCTCCTATATTTTCTTCTCAGCAGCACCCATAGGACTTCTAGTGTGTTAGTGGCAGCAAACAGAGCTCCTATATTTTCTTCTCAGCAGCACCCATAGGACTTCTAGTGTGTTAGTGGCATCACACAGAGCTCCTATATTTTCTTCTCAGCAGCACCCATAGGACTTCTAGTGTGTTAGTGGCAGCAAACAGAGCTCCTATATTTTCTTCTCAGCAGCACCCATAGGACTTCTAGTGTGTTAGTGGCATCACACAGAGCTCCTATATTTTCTTCTCAGCAGCACCCATAGGACTTCTAGTGTGTTAGTGGCAGCAAACAGAGCTCCTATATTTTCTTCTCAGCAGCACCCATAAGACTTCTAGTGTGTTAGTGGCAGCAAACAGAGCTCCTATATTTTCTTCTCAGCAGCACCCATAGGACTTCTAGTGTGTTAGTGGCATCACACAGAGCTCCTATATTTTCTTCTCAGCAGCACCCATAGGACTTCTAGTGTGTTAGTGGCAGCAAACAGAGCTCCTATATTTTCTGCTCAGCAGCACCCATAGGACTTCTAGTGTGTTAGTGGCATCACACAGAGCTCCTATATTTTCTTCTCAGCAGCACCCATAGGACTTCTAGTGTGTTAGTGGCAGCAAACAGAGCTCCTATATTTTCTTCTCAGCAGCACCCATAGGACTTCTAGTGTGTTAGTGGCATCACACAGAGCTCCTATATTTTCTTCTCAGCAGCACCCATAGGACTTCTAGTGTGTTAGTGGCAGCAAACAGAGCTCCTATATTTTCTTCTCAGCAGCACCCATAGGACTTCTAGTGTGTTAGTGGCAGCAAACAGAGCTCCTATATTTTCTTCTCAGCAGCACCCATAGGACTTCTAGTGTGTTAGTGGCAGCAAACAGAGCTCCTATATTTTCTTCTCAGCAGCACCCATAGGACTTCCAGTGTGTTAGTGGCAGCAAACAGAGCTCCTATATTTTCTTCTCAGCAGCACCCATAGGACTTCTAGTGTGTTAGTGGCAGCAAACAGAGCTCCTATATTTTCTTCTCAGCAGCACCCATAGGACTTCTAGTGTGTTAGTGGCATCACACAGAGCTCCTATATTTTCTTCTCAGCAGCACCCATAGGACTTCTAGTGTGTTAGTGGCAGCAAACAGAGCTCCTATATTTTCTTCTCAGCAGCACCCATAGGACTTCTAGTGTGTTAGTGGCAGCAAACAGAGCTCCTATATTTTCTTCTCAGCAGCACCCATAGGACTTCTAGTGTGTTAGTGGCATCACACAGAGCTCCTATATTTTCTTCTCAGCAGCACCCATAGGACTTCTAGTGTGTTAGTGGCAGCAAACAGAGCTCCTATATTTTCTTCTCAGCAGCACCCATAGGACTTCTAGTGTGTTAGTGGCAGCAAACAGAGCTCCTATATTTTCTTCTCAGCAGCACCCATAGGACTTCTAGTGTGTTAGTGGCAGCAAACAGAGCTCCTATATTTTCTTCTCAGCAGCACCCATAGGACTTCTAGTGTGTTAGTGGCATCACACAGAGCTCCTATATTTTCTTCTCAGCAGCACCCATAGGACTTCTAGTGTGTTAGTGGCATCACACAGAGCTCCTATATTTTCTTCTCAGCAGCACCCATAGGACTTCTAGTGTGTTAGTGGCAGCAAACAGAGCTCCTATATTTTCTTGTCAGCAGCACACATAGTACCTATAGTGTGTTAGTGTCAGCACCCATAGGACCTACAATGTGTTGTGAGCACACATAGGAGTTCTATTTTTTATACTATATACACTACCGACTACAATGGCTGGAAGACCGCCAAGGAGAGGCAGAGCGTGCCGAGGCAAGAACACAGGGCAGGCAGGCTCTGTTTCTAGAGACAACAGTGCTGGCCGTGGACGTGGTCGTGCATCGTCATCAGCGCGTGGCCATGGGACACGCTTGTCTTTGTTTTCGGCAGCTGGACATGTGGAGCCGCATCATGCCGAAGGCTTGGTAGAATGGATGACCAAGCCCTCCTCATCCTCCTCATCCTCTCTCACCCAGGCTCAGGGTACTGGCAGAGCAGCTGCCAATGCGTACTCAATGGCATCATCAGCCACCCCTTCCCTAGACCCACCATGTCCTCCTGAGGAGTCCCCCGAACTGTTTGAGCACAGTGTTGGGTACATGCTCCAGGAGGATGCCCAACGATTCGAAGGCTCGGATGATGATACCCAGCTTGAGGAAGTCAGTAGTGTGCGCGCAGAGAAAGGGGATGCTGAAGGACAGCAATCTGGCAGTAGTGTTCCACCAGCTGCAGCTTACTGCCAGGTTTGCTCTAGTGGTGAAGAGGGAGGGGATGATGAGGTCACTGACTCCATGTGGGTGCCTGAAGGGAGAGAGGAGGAGGAGGAGGAGGATGCAGCGTCACATGTCCAACGAGGCAGGATACCCCCTGGAGGCCAGCTAGAGGCCAGCACAGCAACTGTACCACACCGCAGAGCTCCGCCTGTGCAGGGCGCTGCCTCTGCACGTTATCACAAAAGTTCTTTGGTGTGGGCCTTTTTTGAGACGAGTGCATCAGATCGCACCACTGCTATTTGCAATATTTGTCTCAAGCGTATCTCGCGTGGCCAAAACATCAGCCGCTTGGGCACCACAAGCATGAGCAGACATATGTCGACCTGCCATGCAGCTCGTTGGCAAGCACACATAAAAGACCCACACCAAAGAACAAAAGCGGACCTCTCCTTGCTCCTCATCAGCTGGGATCTCCATCCCCACTATATCTTCAGTCCTCTCTGAAAGCTGCTCTGAGAGGACTGAAGGTGTAGAATTAGGTGTGTCACAACCAAGTACTTGCAGTACACCGACGTCCGATTGTAGCAGGCAAATTTCCCTGCCCCAGCTGCTGGACCGTCGAAAGAAGTATACTCCCAGCCATCCACATGCCCAGCGGTTGAATGCTAGCTTGGCTAAATTGCTAGCACTTCAACTGCTGCCTTTTCAGTTGATAGACTCGGCCCCCTTCCGTGAGTTTGTTCAATGTGCGGTTCCTCAGTGGCAGGTTCCCAAACGCCACTTTTTCTCACGGAAGGCAATTCCGTCTCTCTACTGGCATGTGGAAGGCAATGTCCATGCCTCGCTGGACAGGGCGGTCAGCGGTAAGGTGCATATTACCGCTGACTCATGGTCCAGCAGGCATGGACAGGGACGTTATCTTTCTTTCACGGCCCATTGGGTCACTCTATTGGTAGCTGGGAGGGATGCAGGACAAGGTGCAGTAGTGTTGGAGGTTGTTCCGCCACCACGCCTCCAAAATGCTACTACTGGTTGTGACACACCTCTCTCCTCCACCCCCTCCTCTTCTTCTTCCTCCATGTCCTCTTCGAGTGCTCTGTCCTCGGAACCAGCGGTGCTCCGTAGGCGTACAAGGGGCTACGCGAGTACGCAGGCAAAAAGATGCCATGCCGTGCTTGCGCTGGTGTGTTTGGGGGACAGGAGCCACACTGGGCCAGAGGTTCTGGCAGCTCTGCAGGGGCAGGCCGAGAGGTGGTTGACGCCACGCCAGCTTAAGCCAGGAATGGTCGTTTCTGATAATGGCACCAACCTCCTCTCCGCCCTGCGACAGGGGCAGCTCACCCATGTGCCCTGTATGGCTCACGTCCTCAACCTTGTGGTGCAGCGGTTCTTGGGCAGGTTCCCAGGCTTACAGGATGTCCTGAGGCAGGCCAGGAAAGTCTGTGTGCATTTCCGCCGATCTTATAATGCCAGTGCTCGGCTGACTGAGCTGCAAAAGGAGCTGAACCTGCCCAAGAACCGCCTAATATGTGACATGCCCACCAGGTGGAACTCAACGTTGGCCATGCTGCAGCGACTGCACACGCAGCAGAGGGCCATCAATGAGTACCTTTGCGACTACGGCACCAGGACAGGGTCAGGGGAGCTTGGCTTTTTTTCCCCACGCCAGTGGAGCATGATCAGGGATGCATGCACTGTCCTCTCACCATTTGAGGAGGCCACGAGGATGGTGAGCAGTGACAGTGCATGCATCAGTGACACTGTACCTCTTGTCCACCTGTTGGAGCATACGCTGCGTGGGATAATGGACAGGGCACTTGAGGCAGAACAGAGGCAGGAAGAGGAGGACTTCCTTGTCTCTCAAGGCCCCCTTTATCCAGACAATGTTCCTTCTGTCCCACCCATCACACAGGAAGAGGAGGAGGAGGAGGAGGAGGAGGAGGATTGTGTGAGCATGGAGGTGGAGCCTGGCACTCAGCATCAGCAGCAGCAGTCTTTTAGGGATGATGTACAGTCCCAACAAACCAGTGGACTTGTACGTGGCTGGGAGGAGGTGGCTGGCGATCATGTCATCCTCAGTGACCCAGAAGACTCCGGACCGAATGCCTCAGCTAACCTACGCTGCATGGCCTCCCTGATCCTGCAAAGCCTGCGGAAGGATCCTCGTGTTCTTCGGATCAAGGAGAGTGACCATTACTGGCTGGCCACTCTCCTTGATCCACGGTACAAGGGTAAGGTTGCGGACCTTATCTTGCCGTCGCAGAGGGAGCAGAGGATGAGACATCTCAGGGAGGCCTTGCAGAAAGGTCTGTGCAACGCGTTCCCAGAAACTGGGAGGTTACAAACTCCTGGTCCTGGACGACGAGTTGCTGAGGCTTCGGTCAGTAGCAGAAGGAGCGGTGGGGAAGGTGGACGTCTGACCGATGCGTTCAGACAATTTTTTAGTCCGCAGCCCCAAGGTATGATCGGTTCCAGCAACCATCGCCAGCGTCTGATATACATGGTGCAGGAATACCTAGGGGCAAGGTCAGACTTGGACACCTTTCCCACCGAAAATCCTCTGGCTTACTGGGTCCTGAGGATGGATCACTGGCCAGAGCTTGCACAGTATGCAATTGAGCTACTGGCCTGTCCTGCATCCAGCGTTCTTTCCGAACGCACATTCAGTGCTGCTGGAGGATTTGTCACCGATCATAGGGTGCGCCTGTCCACCGACTCGGTTGATCGACTGACCTTCATAAAAATGAATCAGTCTTGGATCACCACCAGCTACCAGACACCTGAAGCGGATATAACGGAATAATTTATAATGTCACATCCCTTCAAGACTGCCTATGCTGATGCTGAGTGACTGTCCTGTTATGTTCACTGACTATCCTCTTCCTCCTCCTCAATGATCCATGCCACCACACCAGTGCCTAAGGCACAATTTTTCAGCCCCTGTATAACAGGGGCGTGTAATTACAATTTTTTAAAAAGATGCTTCGCAACAGGTGTGACTGCTGTGCTCAGAGTACAGTATCTGTGAGGGGTTGCAGTGTTGTGGCACCAGCACCAGTGCCTAAGGCACAATTTTTCAGCCCCTGTTGGGGCGTGTAATTACAATTTTTAGGCAATGCTTTGCAACAGGTCTCATTGCTGTGCTCAGAGTACAGTATCTGTGAGGGGTTGCAGTGTTGTGGCACCAGCACCAGTGCCTAAGGCACAATTTTTCAGCCCCTGTATAACAGGGGCGTGTAATTACAATTTTTTAAAAAGATGCTTCGCAACAGGTGTGACTGCTGTGCTCCAAGTACAGTATCTGTGAGGGGTTGCAGTGTTGTGGCACCAGCACCAATGCCTAAGGCACAATTTTTCAGCCCCTGTTTAACAGGGGCGTGTAATTACAAATCTTGATCTAATAGTTCACAGCAGGGCCCATTCCTGCGCCCACCAAGAGTAACTATGAGGGCCTACAGTCTTGTGGCAACACCGTCCACCACCACCACCACCACCAAAGGCCCAATTTTTCTGCCCTGTTCAACAGGTGCATGCAATTACAAATCTTGATCTAATAACTCACAGCAGGGCCCATTCCTGCACCCACCAAGAGTAAATGTGAGGGCTTACAGTCTTGTGGCAACACCGTCCACCACCACCACCACCACCACCAAAGGCCCAATTTTTCTGCCCGGTTCAACAGGTGCATGCAAGTACAAATCTTGATCTATTAACTCACAGCAGGGCCCATTCTTGTGCCCACCAGTCTTGTGGCTACACCAACATCTAATAGGGCAAATTTCTGCAGAGTATATACGGCAGGCCCCTACTTTCAAACATCCAACTTACAAACGACTCCTACTTGCAAACGGCAAGAGAAAACAGGAAGTGAGAGGAAATCTACCCCTAGGAAGGAAAATTCTATCCTGTTAGATTTAATTTGGGAAAAAGGTATCTCCTCTCTACTGATGCTTTATCACCAATCCTTGTTTCAATTAAAACCCCACTTTTCCAAAAACATTTGTCATTGGGACGGAAAGTGAGGTGACATGTTCTGAACAGATGTGCAAAGACAGCAAATGTTACAGGGGTGATAACCCCTCCCTATGTTCTCCAAAAAGCTTAAAAATTTATTTTTTTGGGATGTAGCTACACTTCATAATGTACCTGTTCAGATTCTACTTAAGAACAAACCTACAGTCCATGTCTTGTTTGCACCACCTATATACTGCTGTTCAGAGTATATAGGGTTGTAGGTATAGGGTTTTATTTTGGGTGCGGGGTCCCCCTTAGTATCCATACAAGACCCAAAGGGGCTGAGGTGGGGGGGGGGGGGGGGTGATGGGGTAGCCATGCCATTTTTCTCAAGGATTTTCAGCCATATGGCGGCCAGGACAAGACATGACATTGAAGCCGCAAGTGGTTTTAAATGGCTTCTTTTTTTCCTTTACAAATGTCATTTTGTGCAAGGACAGTTCTAAACACGGGAAACACATGCCACTTCACAGGCATACTTTAGACACCCCCCAGGTACCGTATTTAAAGGAAAATTTCACTTTTTTTTTTTTCACTTTATGCATCATTAAAATGACTGCTCCCGAAAAAACTTTAGTTTTTAAAATTTCTTTTTGCATTGATATATGTCCCCTGGGGCAGGACCCGGGTCCCCAAACCTGTTTTATAACATTAACATGCATATTGGCCGTTGTAATTAGCAATTTTGATTTCGAACATTCGCGTCCATTATAACGAATAGGGTTCGAAAATTCGCGCGAACTTTCGGTCCGTTCGAAGGTTCTGGTGCGAACCGAACCCGGGGGTGTTCGGCTCATCCCTACTAACTAACATTAACATCACGCCTCTGATGATATCCACATAGGATGAAACATGTCAGGCTGGCCGATGCAAGCACGCTGAGAGCCGCGGAATTGTTTTATATGCCTTGATGTTACCTGCTATTTGTAAGTAGACTAAAATAAATGCTTATGTTTTTTACCTTACGGGCTTCACTATGCTGCCTCATTTTTCTCTCATTGGGTAAAACTTCTGGCTGAGATTTGCACAGCTCCACATCTATACTCTGGAAATTGCCTTGACATTAGTGATGTTGGTCTTACCTATGATCGAACCATCTGATTTGGAGTGTCCTTCCCTCAACGTCTGACCCTCTGCATCATTTGATTACATTGCTTGTTATTTTCCACTTTCTGGTAAGCAGATTGTGAGTAGTGATGAGCCGAACACCCCCGGGTTCGGTTCGCACCAGAACCCGCGAACGGACCGAAAGTTCGTACGAACATTAGAACCCTATTAAATACAATGGATGCGAACGTTCGAATTCTAAAGTGCTAATTATAACGACTATTATGCATGTTATTGTCCTAAAAAGGGTTTGGGAACCCGGGTTCTGCACCAGGGGACATGTATCAATGCAAAAAGAAGTTTTAAAAACGGTCGTTTTTCGGGAGCAGTCATTTTAATGATGCATAAAGTGAAAAAAAAAAGTCAAATATTCCTTTAAATATCGTACCTGGGGGGTGTCTAAAGTATGCCTGTGAAGTGCCACGTGTTTCCTGTGTTTAGAACTGTCCCTGCACAAAATGACACTTCTAAAGGAAAAAAAAGCCATTTAAAACTGCTTGCGGCTTTAATGTAATGTCTGGTCCCGGTAATATGGATGAAAATCTTTAAGAAAAATGGCATAGCTACCCCATGACCCCCCCCCCCCCCACCCCAGCCCATTACCAGCCCCTTTGGGTCTTGTATGGATATTAAGGGGAACCCCGCACATAAAATAAAAAAGGCCCTATATATTCTGAACAGCCGTATACAGGCGGTGCATACAAGACAGGGACTGTAGGTTTGTTCTTATGTAGAATCTGTTTGTAATTTTGAACAGGTACATTGTTTAAGTGTAGCTCCAGCCCAAAAATCTATTTTTAAACTTTTTGGAAAACATAGGTAAGGGTTATCACCCCTGTAACATTTGTTTTGCTGTCTGTGCCCCTGTTCAGAACATTTCACCTCACTTTCCGTCCCAATGACAACTGTTTTTGAAATGTGGTGTTTTTCTTGAAACAAGGATTGCTGATAAAGCATCAGTACAGAGGAGACACCTTTCTCCCATATTAATTCTTACAGGAGAGAATTTTCCTTCCAAGGGGTAGATTTCCTCTCACTTCCTGTTGTCTTCTTGCGTTTGCAAGTAGGAGTCGTTTGTAAGTTGGATGTTTGAAAGTAGGGACCTGCCGTATATACTCTGCAGAAATAGGCCCCTTAGTTGTTGGTGTTGGCACAACACTGTAAGCACTCACAGTTACTCTTGGTTGGTGCTGGAACGCCCTGCTGTCAACTATTATATCAGGAATTTTAATTACATATAATTGTTGAACAGTGGTAGTAAAAATTGGGCCTTTGATGGTGGTGCTGGTGCCACAACACTGTAAGCCCTGACAGTTACTCTTGGTGGGTGCAGCAATGGGCCCTGCTGTGAATTATTAGATCAAGAATTGTAATTGCATGCCCCTGTTGAACAGGGGCTGAAAAATTGGGCCTTTCGTGGTGGTGGTGGTGGTGGTGGTGGTGGTGTTGCCACAACACTGTAAGCCCTCAGAGTTACTCTTGGTGGGTGCAGGAATGGGCCCTGCTGTGAATTATTAGATCAAGAATTGTAATTACATGCCCCTGTTGAACAGGGGCTGAAAAATTGGGCCTTAGGCACTGGTGGCACAACACTACAACCCCTCACAGATACTGTACTTGGAGCACAGCAATGAGCCCTGTTGCAAAGTATTGCTTCAAAAATTGTAATGACACGCCCCTGTTAAACAGGGGCTGAAAAATTGGGCCTTAGGCACTGGTGGCACAACACTCCAACCCCTCACAGATACTGTACTTGGAGCACAGCAATGAGCCCTATGGCAAATTATTGCTAAAAAAATTGTAATTACACGCCCCTGTAAAACAGGGGCTGAAAAATTGGGCCTTAGCCACTGGTGGCGGCACCCATAAACAAAAATGATCTTCCAAGCTATCATCATCAATCGTATCATTGAGGACTCGGAGGAGGAGGATAGCCAGTCAACATAACAGCACAGGCACTCAGCATCAGCATCAGTCTTGAAGGGATGTGACATGTTAAAATCAATTAGTCTGTTATATCAGCATCAGGTGTGTGGTAGCTGGTGGTGATCCAAGACTGGTTCATCTTGATGAAAGTCAGTCGATCAACCGAGTCGGTGGACAGGCGCACCCTGTGATCCGTGACAAATCCTCCAGCAGCACTGAATGTGCGTTCCGAAAGAACGCTGGATGCAGGACAGGCCAGTAGCTCAATTGCATACTGTGCAAGCTCTGGCCAGTGATCCATCCTCAAGACCCAGTAAGCCAGAGGATTTTCGGTGGGGAAGGTGTCCAAGTCTGACCTTGCCCCTAGATATTCCTGCACCATGTTTATCAGACGCTGGCGATGGTTGCTGGAACCGATCATACTTTGGGGCTGCGGACTAAAGAATTGTCTGAACGCATCGGTCAGACGGCCACCTTCCCCACCGCTCCTTCTTTGACTGGCCGAAGCCTCAGCAACTCGTTGTCCAGGACCAGGAGTTTGTAACCTCCCAGTCTCTGGGAACGCGTTGCACAGACCTTTCTGCAAGGCCTCCCGGAGTTGTCTCATCCTCTGCTCCCTCTGCGACGGTAACATAAGGTCCGCAACCTTACCCTTGTACCGTGGATCAAGGAGAGTGGCCAGCCAGTAATGGTCCCTCTCCTTGATCCGAAGAATACGAGGATCCTTCCGCAGACTTTGCAGGATCAGGGAGGCCATGCAGCGTAGGTTTGCTGAGGCATTCGGTCCGGAGTCCTCTGGGTCACTAAGGACGACATGATCCGCAGCCACCTCCTCCCAGCCACGTACAAGTCCACTGGTTTCTTGGGACTGTAAATCATCCCTAAAAGACTGCTGCTGATGATGCTGAGTGCCAGCCTCCACCTCCATGCTGACACAATCCTCCTCCTCCTCCTCCTCTTCCTGTGCGATGGGTGGGACAGAAGGAACACTGTCTGGGTAAAGGGGGCCTTGAGAGGCAAGGAAGTCCTCCTCTTCCTGCCTCTGTTCTGCCTCAAGTGCCCTGTCCATTATTCCACGCAGCGTGTGCTCCAACAGGTGGACAAGAGGTACAGTGTCACTGATGCATGCACTGTCACTGCTCACCATCCTCGTGGCCTCCTCAAATGGTGCCAGGACAGTGCATGCATCCCTGATCATGCCCCACTGGCGTGGAGAAAAAAACCAAGCTCCCCTGACCCTGTCCTGGTGCCGTAGTCGCACAGGTACTCATTGATGGCCCTCTGCTGCGTGTGCAGCCGCTGCAGCATGGCCAACGTTGAGTTCCACCTGGTGGGCATGTCACATATAAGGCAGTTCTTGGGCAGGTTCAACTCCTTTTGCAGCTCAGCCAGGCGAGCACTGGCATTATAAGATCTGTGGAAAAGCACACAGACTTTCCTGGCCTGCCTCAGGACATCCTGTAAGCCCGGGTACCTGCCCAAGAACCGCTGCACCACCAGGTTAAGGACGTGAGCCACACAGGGCACGTGGGTCAGTTGTCCCTGTCGGAGGGCGGAGAGGAGGTTGGTGCCATTGTCGCAAACCACCATTCCTGGCTTAAGCTGGCGTGGCGTCAACCACCTCTCGGCCTGGCCCTGCAGAGCAGACAGGACCTCTGCCCCAGTGTGGCTTCTGTCCCCCAAACACACCAGCGCAAGCACGGCATGGCATCTTTTTGCCTGCGTACTTGCGTAGCCCCTTGAACGGCTACGGAGCACCGCTGGTTCAGAGGACAAACCACAGGAAGAGGCCATGGAGGAAGAAGAAGAGGAGGGGGTGGAGGAGAGAGGTGTGTCACAACCAGTAGTAGCATTTTGGAGGCGTGGCGGTGGAACAACCTCCAACACTACTGCACCTTGTCCTGCATCCTTCCCAGCTGCCAAAAGAGTGACCCAATGGGCCGTGAAAGAAAGGTAACGTCCCTGTCCATGCCTGCTGGACCATGAGTCAGCGGTAATATGCACCTTACCGCTGACCGCCCTGTCCAGCGAGGCCAAGACATTGCCTTCCACATGCCGGTAGAGAGCCGGAATAGCCTTCCGTGAGAAAAAGTGGCGTTTGGGAACCTGCCACTGAGGAACCGCACATTGCACAAACTCACGGAAGGGGGCCGAGTCTACCAACTGAAAAGGCAGCAGTTGAAGCGCTAGCAATTTAGCCAAGCTAGCATTCAACCGCTGGGCATGTGGATGGCTGGGAGTGAACTTCTTTCGACGGTCCAGCAGCTGGGGCAGGGAAATTTGCCTGCTAGAATCGGACGTCGGTGTACTGCTAGCAGAGTGGCCGCAACTACTTGGCTGTGACACACCTAATTCTACACCTTCATTCCTCTCAGTGCATGTTTCAGAGAGGACTGAAGTTATAGTGGGGTTGGAGATCCCAGCTGATGCGGTGCAAGGAGAGGTCCGCTTTGTTCTTTGGTGTGGGTCTTTGAGGTAGGCTTGCCAACGAGCTGCATGGCAGGTCAACATATGTCTGGTCAGGCATGTGGTACCCAAGCGGCTGATGTTTTGGCCACGCGATATACGCTTGAGACATATGTTGCAAACAGCAGCTGTGCGATCTGATGCACTAGCCTCAAAAAAGGCCCACACCAAAGAACTTTTTGAATGACGGGCAGAGGCAGCGCCCTGCACAGGCGGAGCTCTGCGGTGTGATTCCGTTGGTGTACTGCCCTTACGCTGGCCACCAAAGGGCATCCTGCCTTGTTGGAGATGTGCCTCCTCCTCATCCTCCTCCTCCTCCTCTCTCCTATTAGGCACCCACGTGGAGTCAGTGACCTCATCATCCCCTCCCTCCTCATCACTGGAGCCAATCTGGCAGTATACTGCAGCTGCTGGAACATGACTGCCAGATTGGTGTCCTTCTTGAGCATCCCCTCTGTCTGCTCTCACGCTACTGCCTTCCTGTAGCTGGGTTTCATCATCAGACCCTTCGAAACGCTGGGCATCCTCCTGGAGCATGTACCCAACACTGTGCTCAAACAGTTCGGGGGACTCCTCAGGAGGAGGACATGGTGGGTCTAGGGAAGGAGTGACTGATGATGAGTCTGACATTGATACCAGGGAAGAGGACGCTTTGGCAGCTGCTTTGCCAGTACCCTGAGCCTGGGTGAGAGAGGATGAGGAGGAGGAGGAGGGCTTGGTCATCCACTCTACCAAGTCTTCGGCATGATGTGGCTCAACATGTCCAGCTGCCAAAAAGAAGGACAAGCGTGTCCCATGGCCATGTGCTGATGACAATGCACCGCGTCCACGACCAGCACTGTTGCCCCCAGACACAGAGCCTGCTTGCCCTCTTTTATTGCCTCCTGACTGTCTGCCTCTCCTTGTTTGCCTTCCAGACATTCTAATGGATGGCCTGCAGGGAGATGGGAAAAAGGCAATAAGGGCTACCTTCAGGTGTCCTTCTCTGTCCCTTTACTTAAGGATTTCTAAATATGGTTGAGGATGATTGCTTTCGCACAGAATAGCACAACGACAATTTCCCTGACTGTCCAAAAAACAAGGATTTCAAAGATGGTTGATGAGGAATGCTTTAGCACACTATAGCACAAGGAGAATTTCCCTCACTGTCCTTCCCTGTCCCTAGAAACAAGGATTATCACAGTGAAAGAAACTGACACTCTTCCTACCTATAGTTTTCTGTCCCTAGAAAAAATGTTTTTTTAAAGATGGTTGATGATCAATGCTTTAGCACACTATAGCACAAGGAGAATTTCCCTCACTGTCCTTCCCTGTCCCTAGAAACAAGGATTATCACAGTGAAAGAAACTGACACTCTTCCTACCGATAGTTTTCTGTCCCTAGAATTTTTTTTTTTTAAAGACGGTTGATGATCAATGCTTTAGCACACTATAGCACAAGGAGAATTTCCCTCACTGTCCTTCCCTGTCCCTAGAAACAAGGATTATCACAGTGAAAGAAACTGACACTCTTCCTACCTATAGTTTTCTGTCCCTAGAAAAAATGTTTTTTTAAAGACGGTTGATGATCAATGCTTTAGCACACTATAGCACAAGGAGAATTTCCCTCACTGTCCTTCCCTGTCCCTAGAAACAAGGATTATCACAGTGAAAGAAACTGACACTCTTCCTACCTATAGTTTTCTGTCCCTAGAAAAAATGATTTTTTAAAGATGGTTGATGATCAATGCTTTAGCACACTATAGCACAAGGAGAATTTCCCTCACTGTCCTTCCCTGTCCCTAGAAACAAGGATTCGCACAGTAAAACACACTGACACTCTCCCTACCTATAGTTTTCTGTCCCTAGAAAAAATGATTTTTTAAAGACGGTTGATGATCAATGCTTTAGCACACTATAGCACAAGGAGAATTTCCCTCACTGTCCTTCCCTGTCCCTAGAAACAAGGATTATCACAGTGAAAGAAACTGACACTCTTCCTACCTATAGTTTTCTGTCCCTAGAAAAAATGTTTTTTTAAAGATGGTTGATGATCAATGCTTTAGCACACTATAGCACAAGGAGAATTTCCCTCACTGTCCTTCCCTGTCCCTAGAAACAAGGATTATCACAGTGAAAGAAACTGACACTCTTCCTACCTATAGTTTTCTGTCCCTAGAAAAAATGTTTTTTTAAAGATGGTTGATGATCAATGCTTTAGCACACTATAGCACAAGGAGAATTTCCCTCACTGCCCTTCCCTGTCCCTAGAAACAAGGATTATCACAGTGAAAGAAACTGACACTCTTCCTACCTATAGTTTTCTGTCCCTAGAAAAAATGTTTTTTTAAAGACGGTTGATGATCAATGCTTTAGCACACTATAGCACAAGGAGAATTTCCCTCACTGTCCTTCCCTGTCCCTAGAAACAAGGATTATCACAGTGAAAGAAACTGACACTCTTCCTACCTATAGTTTTCTGTCCCTAGAAAAAATGTTTTTTTAAAGATGGTTGATGATCAATGCTTTAGCACACTATAGCACAAGGAGAATTTCCCTCACTGTCCTTCCCTGTCCCTAGAAACAAGGATTATCACAGTGAAAGAAACTGACACTCTTCCTACCTATAGTTTTCTGTCCCTAGAAAAAATGTTTTTTTAAAGATGGTTGATGATCAATGCTTTAGCACACTATAGCACAAGGAGAATTTCCCTCACTGTCCTTCCCTGTCCCTAGAAACAAGGATTATCACAGTGAAAGAAACTGACACTCTTCCTACCTATAGTTTTCTGTCCCTAGAAAAAATGTTTTTTTAAAGATGGTTGATGATCAATGCTTTAGCACACTATAGCACAAGGCGAATTTCCCTCACTGTCCTTCCCTGTCCCTAGAAACAAGGATTATCACAGTGAAAGAAACTGACACTCTTCCTACCTATAGTTTTCTGTCCCTAGAAAAAATGTTTTTTTAAAGATGGTTGATGATCAATGCTTTAGCACACTATAGCACAAGGAGAATTTCCCTCACTGTCCTTCCCTGTCCCTAGAAACAAGGATTATCACAGTGAAAGAAACTGACACTCTTCCTACTGATAGTTTTCTGTCCCTAGAAAAAATGTTTTTTTAAAGACGGTTGATGATCAATGCTTTAGCACACTATAGCACAAGGAGAATTTCCCTCACTGTCCTTCCCTGTCCCTAGAAACAAGGATTATCACAGTGAAAGAAACTGACACTCTTCCTACCTATAGTTTTCTGTCCCTAGAAAAAATGTTTTTTTAAAGACGGTTGATGATCAATGCTTTAGCACACTATAGCACAAGGAGAATTTCCCTCACTGTCCTTCCCTGTCCCTAGAAACAAGGATTATCACAGTGAAAGAAACTGACACTCTTCCTACCTATAGTTTTCTGTCCCTAGAAAAAATGATTTTTTAAAGATGGTTGATGATCAATGCTTTAGCACACTATAGCACAAGGAGAATTTCCCTCACTGTCCTTCCCTGTCCCTAGAAACAAGGATTCGCACAGTAAAACACACTGACACTCTCCCTACCTATAGTTTTCTGTCCCTAGAAAAAATGATTTTTTAAAGACGGTTGATGATCAATGCTTTAGCACACTATAGCACAAGGAGAATTTCCCTCACTGTCCTTCCCTGTCCCTAGAAACAAGGATTATCACAGTGAAAGAAACTGACACTCTTCCTACCTATAGTTTTCTGTCCCTAGAAAAAATGTTTTTTTAAAGACGGTTGATGATCAATGCTTTAGCACACTATAGCACAAGGAGAATTTCCCTCACTGTCCTTCCCTGTCCCTAGAAACAAGGATTATCACAGTGAAAGAAACTGACACTCTTCCTACCTATAGTTTTCTGTCCCTAGAAAAAATGTTTTTTTAAAGATGGTTGATGATCAATGCTTTAGCACACTATAGCACAAGGAGAATTTCCCTCACTGTCCTTCCCTGTCCCTAGAAACAAGGATTATCACAGTGAAAGAAACTGACACTCTTCCTACCTATAGTTTTCTGTCCCTAGAAAAAATGTTTTTTTAAAGACGGTTGATGATCAAAGCTTTAGCACACTATAGCACAAGGAGAATTTCCCTCACTGTCCTTCCCTGTCCCTAGAAACAAGGATTATCACAGTGAAAGAAACTGACACTCTTCCTACCTATAGTTTTCTGTCCCTAGAAAAATTTTTTTTTTAAAGATGGTTGATGATCAATGCTTTAGCACACTATAGCACAAGGAGAATTTCCCTCACTGTCCTTCCCTGTCCCTAGAAACAAGGATTATCACAGTGAAAGAAACTGACACTCTTCCTACCTATAGTTTTCTGTCCCTAGAAAAAATGTTTTTTTAAAGATGGTTGATGATCAATGCTTTAGCACACTATAGCACAAGGAGAATTTCCCTCACTGTCCTTCCCTGTCCCTAGAAACAAGGATTATCACAGTGAAAGAAACTGACACTCTTCCTACCTATAGTTTTCTGTCCCTAGAAAAAATGCTTTTTTAAAGATGGTTGATGATCAATGCTTTAGCACACTATAGCACAAGGAGAATTTCCCTCACTGTCCTTCCCTGTCCCTAGAAACAAGGATTATCACAGTGAAAGAAACTGACACTCTTCCTACCTATAGTTTTCTGTCCCTAGAAAAAATGTTTTTTTAAAGACGGTTGATGATCAATGCTTTAGCACACTATAGCACAAGGAGAATTTCCCTCACTGTCCTTCCCTGTCCCTAGAAACAAGGATTATCACAGTGAAAGAAACTGACACTCCTCCTACCTATAGTTTTCTGTCCCTAGAAAAAATGTTTTTTTAAAGATGGTTGATGATCAATGCTTTAGCACACTATAGCACAAGGAGAA
Source organism: Rana muscosa (assembly GCA_029206835.1). Classification (NCBI taxonomy): domain Eukaryota; kingdom Metazoa; phylum Chordata; class Amphibia; order Anura; family Ranidae; genus Rana; species Rana muscosa. The sequence continues at coordinate 69,125,026 of CM055121.1, read as the reverse complement.
TTTCCCTCACTGTCCTTCCCTGTCCCTAGAAACAAGGATTATCACAGTGAAAGAAACTGACACTCTTCCTACCTATAGTTTTCTGTCCCTAGAAAAAATGTTTTTTTAAAGATGGTTGATGATCAATGCTTTAGCACACTATAGCACAAGGAGAATTTCCCTCACTGTCCTTCCCTGTCCCTAGAAACAAGGATTATCACAGTGAAAGAAACTAACACTCTTCCTACCTATAGTTTTCTGTCCCTAGAAAAAATGTTTTTTTAAAGATGGTTGATGATCAATGCTTTAGCACAGTATAGCACAAGGAGAATTTCCCTCACTGTCCTTCCCTGTCCCTAGAAACAAGGATTAGCACAGTAAAACACACTGACACTCTCCCTACCTATAGTTTTCTGTCCCTAGAAAAAATGTTTTTTTAAAGATGGTTGATGATCAATGCTTTAGCACACTATAGCACAAGGAGAATTTCTCTCACTGTCCTTCCCTGTCCCTAGAAACAAGGATTATCACAGTAAAACACACTGACACTCTCCCTACCTATAGTTTTCTGTCCCTAGAAAAAATGATTTTTTTAAAGATGGTTGATGATCAATGCTTTAGCACACTATAGCACAAGGAGAATTCCCCTCACTTTCCTTCTTTGTCCCTAGAAACAAGGATTCGCACAGTAAAACACACTGACACTCTCCCTACCTATCCTTCTCTTTCCCTAAACTAAAGGAATCCAGGTTAAGCAAGAAAAAAAAATGTCACTGTCCCTGCCTATGCTTCTCTTTCCCTGCTCCGGAACACACTACACTAGGCCGCCGTGCTGGCGGCCTTTTATAGTGTGGGGCGTGTACTAAACACCCTCAGAAATAATTGGCCACAGGCATCCTGCCTGTGGCCAATCATTGCTCTCCTCGCTGCCGGCGCTGTGATTGGCCAAGCATGCGGGGTCACAGTGCATGCTTGGCCAATCACAGCGCCTGGATGACACTGCGATGGCGTACTGCATTGTGGGCCGTTCGCGTCACTCGAATTAGGCGCGAACGGCCCAAATCGTTCGATCTTCGTCGAACGATCGAACAGCCGATGTTCGAGTCGAACGTATGTTCGACTCGAACACCGAGCTCATCCCTAATTGTGAGCACGTTGGTGTGGTGTGCCTTCATTTTCTGTTTTTGCACACTGAAGCTTGGTGGCGGTTTCATCTCATTTCTACCTTCATCCAATGTTGATTGCCTTCAATTGTTGGACTTTTATTTGTTATTGCACTGTAGCGCTGCATTTTTTGAATTTATTATTTGTGTTTGCTATCAACAGACTGTGCCAGCTGCTACTCACCTTTCATACACGGATAGCGCAGATATTTTCACCTTTTTTAACATTAACATCAGTCCCTGGCTCCAATGAGCTTCCAATCTAAAGTCCAAAACTAACTTTTTTACATTAGAGACTATTTTGACAGGAGACAAATAAAATACCAGCATGTCTTTGTATTGTGGTGAGAAACTCACACAGGGAGAACATATAAACTTCAACACAAGCATTAGCATGTTGGGGAATTGAACCAGCAACCCCAGTGCTGCTAGCTGGAATTGCTACCCACCACCAGGCAGACTCACACATGTCCTCTGCATCTCTGTGGTGTGAACCAGCCCTAAGTCCATAGCCACGTTCAGTGTCTCCAAGCAATATACAATATATTGGCCTAAGTATTGGGACACCTGCCTTTAAACGCACATGAACTGTAATGGCATCCCAGTCTTAGTCCCTAGGGTTCAATATTGAGTTGTCCCACCCTTTGCAGCTATAACAGCTTCAACTCTTCTGGGAAGGCTGTCCACAAGGTTTAGGAGTGTGTCTATGGGAATGTTTGACCATTCTTCCAAGTGTATTTGTGAGGTCAGGCACTGATGTTGGACGAGAAGGCCTGGCCTACAGTCTCTACTCTAATTCATCCCCAAGGTGTTCTGTTGTGTTGAGGTCAGGACTCTGTTCAGGCAGTCAAGTTCCTCCACCCCGAACTCACTCATCCATGTCTTTATGGACCTTGCTTTGTGTACTGGTCCAAATCATTTGGTGGAGGGGTATTATGGTGTGGGGTTGTTTTTCAGGGGTTGGGCTTGGCCCCTTAGTTCCAGTGAAGGGAACTCTTAAGGCATCAGCATACCAAGACATTTTGGACAATTTCATGCTCCCAACTTTGTGAGAACAGTTTGGGGATGGTCCCTTCTTGCTCCAAAATGACTGCACACCAGTGCACAAAGCAAGGTCCATAAAGACATGGATGAGCGAGTTTGGGGTGGAGAAACTTGACTGGCCTGCACAGAGTCCTGACCTCAACCCGATAGAACACCCTTTGGCTTAATTAGAGCAGAGAATGCGAGCCAGGCCTTCTTATCCAACATCAGTGCCTGGCCTCACAAATGCACTTCTGGAAGAATGATCAAACATCTCCATAGACACACTAAACCTTGTGGACAGCCTTCCCAGCCTTCTAGCTGATGGAATTACATTACTCAAGAGTCATTCTTCTTGATTTATTCTGTGAAATTTGGTGTTTTTTGTGGGTGAGTTTAGAATAGTGATATTACCCTCAAATTTTGGGGAATTACATTTTGATTTCTGATGTTGGAACACATATCAGATTTTTGGGGCTCAAATTATGATTATTTAGAAATAATAAAAATCACAAAAAAATGTGACTCATTTTAAATTTGCATCAGCAATGGTATTGTTTGTGCTTTGTAAAGACACCTGTGTGAGTTTGGGTAAAGATTGGTGTGATATGGAGAGTAACAAGTGAAAGTGACAGAGAAAAATATATTTTATCAAAACATTTAACATTCCACATTTCATCATTTCGGTATTTACTATAACTCTTGTTAAAAAAGACACTTGAGTTAAAATTTGAGTAATTTTAGGTCTGAGCATGCTCAGTTGTGTTGCACCTAATTGTCCAAAAAACAAGGAATTTTTCACTTCTCAGACTTTTAAAGATATTTCAGTGTAGAAATCACTTTTTCACACAGTTTAAAAGCAGATTATCTTTAAATAATATACCGCATATTTCAGTACCATTTAGGCAATTATATCATGCTCTAAACATTATTTCCATGTGCAATTCTCCAGCTTTTAGTAGAGTAAGGATTTGGCCGCTATTTGGATTCTGGGAGCTATAGTAAATTAGATTTTGGGAGTATTTTCTCTCCAGCGCTATAGTGAATACCGTTTTAGCGCTAATTAGCGCAAATTGCACCGAATCGCGCTAATTAGCGTGAATTTGCAGCAATTACCGCTAATTAGCGCTGCGGCGCTATAGTAAATTACCCCCATATTGTACATTCACATCAGTTCCTGCTCTCAAGGAGCTTTCAATCTAAGGTCCCTAACTCACATTCATGCATAGACATCCACAAAATATAAAATAAGCTAGGCCATGATTTATTTACAAAACTCACACACTCATTTTGGTTGCAGTTACACTTGGGGGCTGATTTATAAAGAATTTGCATAGCCATTCACCCAGTAAAAGTGAATTACGTTAGTTCTGTGCGAATGGAGCAAAAAACGAATGCATATATCCTATGCTTTTCTAAAGTAAATCATTGATTTTAAATGGAAAATTTGGCCACCAAACGGTGCTAAGTATTTTAGAAAGTTCCTACCATACCATACTTAATTCCATCTAGTGCCCAAATTTTGTATTTTCTGTTTTAACTCAAACATTTACAGCAGGGGTGCCCAACCAGTTGCCCGGGGGCCACATGTGGCCCGCGGAGCTTTCTGATGTGGCCCGCGACCTCCTGCTCTGGGATGGCGGTTTGGCAAGCCACCACATAAGCCTGTATAGTGCTCCTGTCACAGGCAGAGTGATACCAAATGCACTCTGCCTGGGGAAGAAACAGCCGGCGATAACTGAATGGAAGACTGTTTTTAAAAGTTTACTACTAAAATCAGTGTATATATGGGCATATCTGTTCTGCAGTGGTTGCTGGGCTGCTTTCAAACTGATCCACAGGTGGAGTGCAGGGCACCTGCAGGTTACCTACACTGAGCCATAGACTTCTGTTATTATCTGCGGGTTTGGTGAGCTTTCAAAAAGTGCACCACACCTTTAGGATATAATCGAAGTCTATGGCAAAGTGCAGCTAACCTGCAGGAAAGCCACAGGTGCACTGCTCTGCACCATGGTGTGGGTAAACTGCAGAGCATCAGTGTGAAAGCAGCCTTAGACCCTTTTCACACGATCAGTCCAACCCAATCAGACCATCCATTCAACTCTATTGGCAGATGTAAACAGACTACCTCCAATACGATCCTCAAAAAACCCCAGAAGGGGATCCATCCCCTTCCGTCTGGGCAGATCGTATCGGAGGGCCCATAGAGTAGAGCGGGCTGTATCCGTGTCCGCTTTGCATATGCAGAGTAGTCGCTCTTCAAATGGTTGGCCACCCCTGATTTACCTCTCATTTACATACATTTACATACATTATTTGCCCCGCTTGCACAGAATGAAAGCACATGCGCTTTTGCTGAGTGAGCGGCTATGTGAATTCTTTACAACTCAAGCCCTAAGTGTTTAAACCTGCTGCAAGTTTGGACCCAGGATAAAGGTTAATGTAAGAGATAATGTTATTTTTGCTCAGCAAAGCTCAGCCAAGCCAGATAGTTCAGTCTCTGCTAGGAGAGTAGAAGCATGTGTAGCAGTACCCCCAGTTAAGAGGGCTGCCTTGTCTGTTTTTGGGCCTTGTAGTGCACCGCTGTCAACCCTTGGCAATTGGCTCTAACCTCTCGTGACACAGTTAGGAAAGGGGATGATAGAATTGCACTCTCTCTCTCTAGTATTCTATATGACACAGTCCCCTTTATAATATAGCACAGTAATTGACACTGACAACCAATATACTTAACTATAGGTTCTTTACTATTAGTAAAGGTTAAAAGGGTAACACAGTATGCAATGTCACATGCAGATCCCTGCAATATAAGTACACTTATCAAAAGATAAAACATTCAGCAATGTAATGACAGTTTAACAGACCCTGCTGCAGCTATCCTCCCTCGTGAGCAAGATGGCGCCCATCAATGTCCTATACTACCCAGTCAGGCCTGACTATAACATGGGGTATAGTTTGATGAAGAAATCTTCGCTAGCAAAACACGGTGGTGCACTTAAAGAACAAAATTGTAATCCAATGGGGTAGCGATGATCGCTAACTTTGTAAAGCTGGAGAGACTAGTAAACTCAGTTCAGCAGACAGTCTCCCCGGAGTGTAACTGTAATCACTGATGGGCCTGAATAAAGTTAAATAGGCACAAAGTTAATAATATGTGGCTCTGAGCAGGCGCTCTCTCACCCGACCGGACCAGTCCTTGTCCGGTACCTCCGCTACTGTGACTCGCTTCACAGTGTCCACGACGCCCGGGTCTTCGGTCCTCCTGATGACAACTCTTCACAACAGGATCAGACGCTCCGCAGGCTCCTCTGTGGAGCGGAAGGCTCTTTGGAAGAAAATGCAAGGCCCAGGCTTCAGGCCTTGCACGCACAGCAGGTCAGCACAGGGATCCCCTTGCTGGGAGGGCGGTGTCCAAAGAGAGAGAAAAACAGGCCCCGCCTCTCCCTTTTAAAGTCCACCCCAGCAGTCCTTGCGCGGGGAAATGCACCCTGGGTGCCCTGAAGCGTGCTGGGAACTGTAGTCTGTGGGTAAAAAACTATACCCCGCTACACATGTCTAATTTCCGAGTCATTCAGCAGTCTCTTTCAGCTGATTTTTTTCTGCTGTTCTAGTCTATTTCACAACAGCTTAGGTTTTTCAGTATGTAGAAACCTAATTCTGCTTGAACCTTTTACCTACTCACAGTAAATTGGAAAAATATTAATTTCTTGCTGTCCATGTAATGCATATGTGCGGTGAAAAAGACGTTGCTCCTTAAAACTCATATTCCACACATATGTGTCCATGGGCAGCAGAGCTTTCTGTGGAGAAACCGCTCACTGCATGCTCCCAGCATAGTGACTGGGTCAGGAGTTTGCAGGCTCCTGGTCCTGTGACCATTGTGAAAACCAATTGCAGTGGTCATGAGCTCGGCTAACCCTTCCCTCTCACCAGGTGTACAAAAAGGATGCCGGGGCTGGGCAGGAAGGGGTTAATGTGCAGAATTTTATATTTACCTGAAAAAAAATGTAATATCAAATCCTGAATGCAATGAAGATGGAATATACATAATATATATATATATATATATATATATATATATATATAAAAACGACTATATATATATTATATATAATTATTATTATATATAACACTAGACATTGCCTTATAGTTTATTTGGTGTTTGTATATACACATAACCATTTCAATCAACGTAATGTACATATGCAGTATATGCAAGTTCCATAACATTAAATCATAGCTATATTATATATTCTGAAAAACCATTGGGGCTGATATAATAAACTGTAGAAGAGAGCACTCTGCATGATGACAAATTAGAATTATTTTTTGATTTTCCAAAAAGGTAAAATCGAAGTAATTAGTTGTTATTTGTAATGACTCCAATTTTGTTCTCATTTCCTTTTCTCTTCTTTTCATGCATTAGCCTAATCATGCACGTTTTATATTTTGTCTGCCTCCTTTGAGGACAGCCATTGTCAGTGGGGGCTTTTGCTGACAAGAAAAATGCTTGTTCAGAAAAAAAAATCTTGACAAAAAAAAAGAAGCAATTGTTTTAGAAAAGGATGACTTTCACTAGATTGCAAGACATCAAGGCAGTATTATCAGACAAATGTTTAGCTTTACAAATAGGTGAGTGACTCTGACCACTCTCTATGGTCACCAAGGTTTTCCTCCCACCCCGTTCTCCTAGTCAATGACCCTTGACCAGCATGGGTCATGAGACAAAATCTCAATACTGACAGTCATTTTAAACAGAGGGCAACAGGTTAAGCTAAATTCTACTTGTCAATCAATGTTGACTATAATGACCATCGCCTTTACACATTTGAATCATATGAATTGATCACAGTAAGGATTTATAATTCTTGCTCTTCAGTTGTATGTAGAGAAGAGTGATACTGTGACAGGTTCCTTCCTTCTAGGAGCAATAATATGCAAGAAAACTTCTAAAGGTATGAATGATAAATAGTAAGTTGGAGTAACTTAAACCTTCAAAAAGGGAAGGATTAATTGTGTATTTACATGGATTTTGTTTCATCAGGATGCAAAGCGCACTTGAGAGTCAAAAATACATATCTTCTAGGACAATAGTGTAGGGCGTATTTAATAAAAAAAAATAATGGAGCACAGTGCTAACTGCAGGGCCCACAACAACCAATCAATGCCCTTCTTTAACAGTTCTGAGCTCAGTAAAGTATATTGTGATTTTTTCTCTTTTTTAAAGTTTGAAATAGATTCCAGTATTTTGCTCCTAGCACAGTTTATTTAATAGATCTGTTGTTGTCAAGGGGTAATTCATTTTTTTATATATATTTGTGTACTCGCTTGCCCTAAAAAAATCCCACACAGAGGATTGTGTCCATTTGCTTTGTCAAGGAGCAGGACAAGTGGTGGGCTGCTTTTTTTTTATTTTAACCTTAACCACTTCAATACCATGCACTTATACAGCTTCCTGCCCAAGCCAATTTTGAGCTTTCAGCGCTGTCGCAATTTGAATGACAATTGCGCGGTCATGCAACACTGTACCCAAAATTTTTTTTTATCATTTTGTTCCCACAAATAGAGCTTTCTTTCGGTGGTATTTGATTGCCTCTGCGATTTTTATTTTTTACATAACAAATAAAAAAGCGTGAAAATTTTGAAAAAAACTAAGTTTTTCTTTGTTTCTGTTTATTTTTTTTGTAAATAAGTACCTTTTCTACTTCAATGACGGGCACTGATAAGGTGGCACTAACGGGCACTGACAAGGCGACACTGATGGGCACCGATGAGGTGGCACCAATGAGGTGGCACCGATAAGGTGGCACTGATGATGGGCACTGATGGGCACTGATAGGCGGCACTGATGGGCACTGATAGGTGGCACTGATGGGCGCTGATATGTGGCACTGGTATGCGGCACTGATGGGCACTCATAGGCGGCACTGATGGGCACTCATAGGCGGCACTGATGGGCACTCATAGGCGGCACTGATGGGCACTTATAGGCAGCACTGATGGATACTTATGGGTGGCACTGATGGGTGGCACAGATGGGCACTGATAGGCGGGCACTTATGGGCACAGATGGGCACGGATGGGCAATGATAGGTGGCACTAATGGACACTGGTAGATGGCACTGATGACTGGTGGCTGGCATTGCTGGGCATCATGCTTTTTTTTTGTGCCATGATGGTGCCAATCAGTGCCCATTTGTGGGCACTGATTGGCATATATTTTTGATCTCTTTGTGCATGTGGATGGCCATGGGGGACTTACCTGGCCATCCACATGCTTGGGGTTCCCTGGTGGTCCTGGGGGGCTTCCCTGGTGGTCCAGTGTGGGTATCCGAGGGGGGCTGCGCTGATAAACAATCAGCGTGAACCCCCCCTGTCAGGAGAGCCGCCGATCGGCTCTCCTATACTCGTGTCTGTCAGACGCGAGTGAGGAAGAGCCGATCAACGGCTCTTCCTGTTTACATTGTGATCAGCCGTGATTGGACACAGCTGATCACGTGGTAAAAAGCCTCCGCCGGAGGCTTTTTACCAAGATCAGTGTAGCGGTGGGTCAGACTGACCCACCGCTCCACCGATCGCCGCGATGCGCGCCCCCCCGGGCGCGTGGCGGCTGTTATCCCGCAGGACGTCATATGACATCCAGTGTGGATAACACAACCACTTCCCGGATGTCAATCTGCTATTGATGGGGCGGGAAGTGGTTAATGTAGAGGATGTATTAAAGTAAAAAACATTTAGACTTTAGAACAACTTTAATTATATTTAGATTCATGAAACCAAAATAAGAACAATAGTAGGTTACTGCTTGTAATATGTCTAATGCCCTGTACCATATTAGCTCAGGATCACATTTAATCACATCCTGACTAAGCAGTGCTATTTGATCACTGTACTTCAAATGCAAACTTTTTCAAGGTAGGTATAATGCCATGATGCTATGAACAACCACTGAAAAGACCCATGGAATTCTGCTGTAATCCAATGATAAGCAGAGCTAACCTGGTGCACCACTATACTTGTTGGAGCCTCTAAATAGGATGGGTCCTCCGTCCTCAGCCCCTCTGACACACCAAGTTGAGTGTACAAACATACAATATCATAGAAAATCACTGAAAGTAATACTTAGTACCCAATAGTAGTGCTATATCAAAGAAAACAGGCACCAAACCAGGTAGTAAGGCAAACTTAATATATTGCCACCCAATATCGTTGGTAACTAGGCAAGCCTAAAATGGAATAACAATGGTAATAACACAATTTTAATATAACATTATTAACAGTAGCGATAGATATGAGATGACATTTGGCAGACAGATCAGCATAAACAGTAGAAAGGACACCTCAAGTGCGGCAGTGAGCAAGAGTAAAGTTTAATCCAGTGTTTCTCAACTCCAGTCATCAAGGCGCCCCAACAGGTCATGTTTTCAAGATTTCCCTCAGATGAAACAGCTGTGGTAATTACTAAGGCAGGGAAACTGATCAAATCACCTGTGCATAATAATGGGAAGCCTGAAAACATGACCTGTTGGGGCGCCTTGAGGACTGGAGTTGAGAAACACTGGTTTAATCTACCGAGTGCTGGAACTTTACTGCCAGAGCGCATTTATGGCAGCAATGATAGTCCTAGACCAAATGGGTATGCATCTAAAGAAAAGGAGGATGGTAGGGGAAAAAAGGGGGCTTGCAGAATATGAAAGAGGTAGTCCTTTGAGATGTTCTGCTGGCTATCGTTGGGGCCCTTGAAGAGCGTCTTTGCTCTAAATGACAGTCTCAGTTAACCTGCATGCTGTATAGCTACAGTACAGGTACAGTATAGTCTCAACAAAGTTGCAAGGTAGATGTGTTTGGATTAAGTGCAGTATAGAGTGCAGTATGAATGTGGCATGGATTGTGTACAGTTGGTGTCTTGCTCTCAGTGGCTCAGTCCATGCTAGCAGTTTTAGCAATGGGCAAAAGGGCCTTCACATCAGTCCCGGGATGCTGTGGTGACCTCTCACTGTAGAAGGAGGCCCCCTTGGTCTCTCCCTGAAAGCTTGATCAGCAGTGGCAACCAGATAGTGAGTGGATGCTCCAGTCTGCCTGCTGCGGCAGTGCAGTTGCTGCAATGTGGCTGGTGTTGCACTGCCCCTGAGTGTCCTCACCCCCAGTCTCAGGCTCGGATGGTCTCCTGCTGGCAGGTGAACATCCAGATAGAGGTGCTCTCCCTCTAACTCTCTCAGGGCTAAGAGGAAGAACTTTCCCAGACAGATTAATACAAATCCTCTCTCCATTCCTACTGCACAGTGCATATTGGAATCTGTAGTGTAACTATTATAGTGTAGCCATTATATGGCTGCTGTCACAAACTACCACTCCCAGCATTCTCAGCACTCTGCCTATACAGTAAGTCTATGGGCTTGCTTGGCTTCAGCTCTCCCTCTGCTGGCCAGAGGAGGAGAATGGTGCAGCATAACATCAGTATCTCAGTGGAGGGAGAGAGGAACAAAGGGCAAGGTCTCCATCTTCATATTGCTGTAGTTCAGAACCTGGCTAGTGGTAAAAAGGAAAGGTCTAAGCATGTACTGTAAATTGTGAATGAGCCATCCAGTGCACTCCCTGTGACTCAAAATTATAGTAATTAACTAATAGGGCATAATATAACTGCAATCATAGAAGGCTTTATACTGTCTCTTTACTGTACTGTCTTTTTACTGAAGGTGAGACTTTCAGCAGAGTGAACCTATAATCCTTTTTTAAACTTTGACAGCTTTTTAGTGTTTTTCTAGGGAGTCCTTAGGATCAGACCCCCAGGGCGGATTTACTTTTATTTTTAAAACACACACACATAAATATATCTGAATAGGATATATACAGTATTTATATACAGTATAATCATGATATATCATCATGTTGGTTAAAAAAATTGATAAAATTCAAGGCAGTGAAACATGGGGACAGTAGCATGCTCTGAAATTATTTTAAGGTGATGTGCTAAACAGCTGAGAATTGATAATAAGAGGCAAAAAAAAGCAACACTAACAAGACATGGGCCACAAGGCAATCGTATACAGTACACAGGTAACAAACTGTCAAATACACACTACGCAGTCATCAAATTGGCAATTTTTACAATAAGCCGGCAAAAAACAGTTAATGTGACAGGATGTGGGCAACAAATGGGCAATCATGACAATCTGTGGGCCACAAACAAGCAATTGTGACAATATGCGGGCAACTAACAAGCAATCATTACACTATACATGTAAGGAATGGCAATGCTGGCCATAAGTAGACATACAACAAATAATACATTTCACTATCATTTCCCTTTCCCACTCAATATCTCTTTTTCTTTCCACCCGCCCAGCAAGAGCTCCCCCCCCCCCCCCAACCAAAACCTTCTTTCTCCTTCCACACCATGGCGGCCTTCTCTCACATACAATTATGCACAAAGCAGCAGTGATGCCATAACACCAGTGACTAGGGGGGAGTACAGGGGGTGGGCAGGTTGAGCTCGGAATCAGGCTTTAAGGTGGTTTGGATGGTTTTAGGCATGCACTTAGCTTTAAAGGGCTCATGGCGGTTACAGAAGCTCATTTGAAACATTCTTGACCTGTTATTGTGCCAAACAAATGCCCCTCCTTAGCCTCACTATTTGAAATGTTTTCAAAAAAAGGTTAATCAAACATTTAAAGCGGCAGTGCACAAGAAATACAACCTCCCCCCACCCAAAAAAAATAAAACACTCTAAATATGGGGAAAAAAATAACAGATTTTGTTTTTGCAAGCAAATTTCACTTCAACAATTTCAGTGTTCAAAAAGTTTTCCCCAAAATTCACAGATGGACAAATCAATAATTTAATTGAGAAAAAAAATCTACTTTTCGAATTTACAAAAAACACTTCACTAATTTCTACAATACATCTTTATACCCGCGTGGTAGAAGAGGCTCAGTACTAAAAGCCTTTTTATGTTCACATTACATTTAGGTCTAGAACATCGTACTAAGCACTTTTGAAATTGCAAAGTCTGAAATTGTGCTCTTTATGCTTTTGCTACCAGAAGATTCACTCTAATATAGTTTTAGCATTACACAGTGTGGCACACAGTGCATTTATATACTGCCCGTGCAGTCCATAGTGTGATGTAACATTATACGGTATGTCATCTAGATCAATATTAAGTGGTGCAGTTAAACCGTAAACATGGCAGCCAGGATAGAGGAAGTAAACAGCAGTAAGATACATCATTTGACCTTCAATAGAATCTTGCTGTCCATTCACTATTCCATGATTCACAGTGTCTGCTCCTTGTCTTCTTCATTTTCTACTGAGCAATACTCTTCTGCTGTTTACTCAGCATTTTGTTCCTGCCAGTTGCTGGAATACTATACAGATCTTTTTGAAGGTCACCTTAGTTATAATTCAATGCTGTTGTGGAAGTCAAGTTCAGTAGCATGCAGGTGATTGCGTATATTTAAGACTTCCTCCAAGCTGATGATAAAAGTCTGAGGTCTAGATTTTTTTTTGATAGTTTGAAATAGGAATTTTTAAATCCAGATAAGTTAACGTCTGTGTGAGCTATTTTTAAATTGCTTCAACAGCTGAGAAGTTCTAGTTTAAGATAAATCTCCTTTAGAGGTTTCCATCATTTCCCTCATTTTGTAGAATACATATTGTATAAGAAAATCTAACTTTTATTGTGTTATTTTCAAACCACTATATGTGTGGATTGCTCCTTATTTTTATAGACCGACCTATTGCTTTACTGTTAAATTATTTTAGAATGTTTTTGTTCTTTTTTTATTTGACAGTACTATTATTGTGTAAGAAAATGAAACTTAGATTTTTGTTATTTTTAAACCACATATGTGCAGATTGCCCCATATTTCCATATACTGCCTTTTTGCTTTAAATAATTTAAAACATTTTTTTTTATTATTGCCATAACTATTACCATTACCAAAACTTTTTTAAAGTCTTTAATTAGATCTACATGTGTGTTATATAAGATGAACCTTACAGTGTTCTACAGTATTCTGAATTGTATACATCTTCGAAACTGTCACATCTCAACACGCATAACACACTTTATGTAAAAGTCTAGAATAGGTACCCAGTTACAGTAGACACTTCTACATAACATGGAATTACATTTTATAGAAAGACTATAGTTTTTACAATAGTTGAATAAAAAAATAGATAAATCCTATAAAAAAAAGGTGTAAACACTTGGGTAGAGGATAGAAAGACAATGAATCATAAGGAAAAAGAAAACATTTTTTTTATTTAGTTTGATTGTGTACTAAAGCATATGCAATGTCTCATGTTTTAAATATCAGGGAGACAAATTTAGCAGATTATATTTCTGTATGTTATGCTGATTTTGACGTGTAGTCTTCATTGACAGTAACCTTCACACAGTTTTTCATCATATACCAAGTGTTAATCTGTAACAAGTATAAAGGAGGTACTGGATTTCAATTATTTGAAGAACTTCCAGACAAGGTGCAAAAGCTCTGGTGAGGTTGTTCTCAAGAAAAATGGAGTGTCCCTCTGTGTTGTCATTTGTGAACCAATATTAATATTAAACATTTTTGGGACTCTCAGACTGTTTGGTGCTTTCATTGGACTTTATATAGGTGCTAATTTGTGGCAAGGTTTCTTTAAAGAGTCTTGTCATTGTCTACCTAGATATACAGTAAATGATGAAAAAAAAAGGCAAGATGCAAATCATTTTTTTCCGGAAACTTTTAAAATGTATTTCTCATGTGTAGATCAGATAAAGAATTAAAGAAGATATAATGAAAGCCTTGCAATAGGCTATTTGGTATTCCATTAAACACCTAAGGAGCACCCTGTGAAGATCACAGATTGCTTGATGTTATATTAATCTGCTACAAGTAATGCATTGTAATGTCCCCCTGTTAGGTCACTACAATCAGACATTCTGTTATAAGTCAATTGATGAGGAGGTTAGGGATTTTTTTTTTTTGGGGGGGGGGGGGGTTCAGTGCACCTCATCACCAAATAACCAACAGAACAAACAAAAAGCAACTACCCCAACCTATATCTGTCCTTAACAGCAAGGGGCACATGGAAAGGAGACGCACGTCAAACAAAAAACAAAGATATTCCCAGCTCAACTTACCAGCCAGCCTGCAACAAACCGAATATATATTGCACATTAACAACACCTAGAGCATCTATGGTGTGTTACTGTAGCCTTAGCCTTTACGAAGTGTTATCTGAGCATTGAGGGGAGACAGTGGAGGCTCCGGTATCCCAGAATACACTGGGAAAAATTATACAACTAGGACAAAGCAGCTCCAGTCACTTCCTTTTTGTACAGAGCAGCTGTGTGGTAACACCATTTGCTTCTGTGTGCAGGTAAAACCATCTCACCAGCCAGCCAGCAATACTGACAGTGCCAGGCAGGAGCAGAGGCATTGAGTATTATTTCCAGTGGCAAAGCTTTTTGTTTCAGCAAAGTTAAGCTGAACCAAGCCAAGTGTCAAAGAGATCAAGTATACAAATCCATCTTGCAGAGAATTCATAAAAATTACCCACTTCCTGATTGGCCGGGAGGAGATTCAGTGCTACAATAGCGAATATTCATTCGCTATTGTCACACAACTGAGTGGGTTTCGGGCGCAGTGCTCTGCGCCCAGAGCCCACCCTTTTTTGAAGCCTATTAGAGCCTCTTGGAATTCATGCATCCAGCGCCCTGCATGTAGATCAGGGGGCCGGATGTGGATGGGTCACCACTAAATCTCTGGTGTTATTACCTAAAAATGTTCATATTCAGCAATATTTTGTGCATTTAGGAATGGTTTAAAACAGTCTATTGAGCTGGCCAGAACTCGCTTTTGAGGGAGTCTATTCCACATTTTCACAGCTCCTAATGCAAAGAAGCCTTTTCATATGTAAAGGTTAAATCTCTTTTCCTCCAGACATAAAGAGGGCCGCCTTGTCCTTTGTGATGACCAGAAAGTGAATAGCTCAACACAAACTTCACTATATGGACCTCTTATTAATTCCCTGTTCTCAAGAGAGAATAAATTCAATTCTTCTAATCTTTACTCATAGCTGAGCTCCTCCATGCCTCTTATCAGTTTGGTTGCCCTTCTCTGAACTTTCTCCAGTTTCCCAATATCCTTTTTGTGAACTGGTGCCCAAAACTGAACTGCATATTCCGGATGAGGTCTTACTAATGATTTGTACAGGGACAATATTATCTCTCTCTCTCTATCTCTCTCTCTGGAGTCTTTACCTCTTTTAAAACAAGAAAGTACTTTTCTAGTTTTAGAAACTGCAGCTTGGCATTTCATACTATTATTAAGCCCACCAGAATACTTTGATTCCTCACAACCCCCAGCTATTCTCCTCCCAGAATGTATGACCCATGCATGTTTTTAGCCCAAACTGCATAACTTTACATTTATCAACATTGAGCCTAGGTTCACACCTGTGTGATGTGGGAACCAGCGCGATTACAGCACCGGTTCCCGCATTGCATCTCTCCCGCAGGCAGTTCACACTGCCCTCCACGAACAGCTTCAGGTGTTAATACATTGTTAATGACGCCCCCAGATCGGTTCACAGATCGCAGTGCGAACTGTGAACTTGCACAGGAATCAGATTGCATAGGTGAGAATACCCATGTGATCCGATTCCAGTGTGGGACAAAAGTCCCTGCACTATTTTTATGCGAATCCAATGCGAGTTCAGCCATTCAACTGTATGGCTGAACTTGCATTGCACAGAAATTGCACTGCAGTTATATAAGAGGGCAAGGAGGGTCTCTCCTTTGTGTCCAAAATGCCAGCTGCACCAGGGGGAACCCTAATCCATATGCTGTGGAGATGTCCCAAACTGGTGCGATACTGGCAGGAGGTGCTGGGAATTTTTAACCATATTTACCAAACACAACTGAAACTTGCTCCAGTCACTTGTCTACTTGGTGGTTTAGAGGGGGACTTATACCCCCCTGCTACGTACATAGCAATACTGAGGCTGTTGTATTTAGCCAGGAAACTGATTTCAAGATATTTGATTTATCCTCAAGCCCCCACATCCCACCAATGGATTCAAGAAGTTAATAAGATACTTATGGAAAAGAACACATATCAGCATAGGTAGGTACCGAAAAAGTTCACCAAAATCTGGCAGGAGTGGCTGGAGTCCCCTGCGGTTGCTCCTCCGCAACTTGTCCTTGACAGGTTGTTACTGGTATAGCGGAGAGCAGAGGGTGATAATACTGTATGTCCTAGAGTCCTGAAGGGGGAAATAGTGACTCCAAGTATGGTACATTGGGAACTGCATATTTTCGAAATATCTGTTTTATTTGGCCGGGAGGAAGGTGCACACCATTCGTGTTGATTATTTAACTATGTAACTATGTAAGTTAATCGTTGTTTGTTCTGCTTTTTTCCCGCTTTTTTTCTCTTTTTATATGTTTACTCTGTTTCTCCTATGTTGTTACTGGAGATATATTTTATAGCTTGGTGTCATCTGCAAACACTGAAATGGTACTTTTAATCCCAGACCCTATATCATTTATAAATAGGTTAAAAAGTAGGGTACTCAACACTGAATCTTGGGGTACACCACTAATAACCTTAGACCATTCAGAGTATGAATCATTTATCACTACTCTCTGAATACAGTCTTTTAGCCAGTTTTCTATCCATTTACAAATTAAATTTTCTAAGCTTACGCGTTAGCCATGTGTGGGGAACTGCGCCAAAACACTTTTGTAAAGTCTAAGTATTCTACAGTATATCCACAGCCACGCCCTTGTTTACATTTCTGTTTGCTTTCTTATAAAAAAATGCTGATTTGTTTGAATCTTCTGACTTTTTTTAATTCATCCATATTACGTATTATGTAGCAGGGAGCTGAATATATACATATTCCTGCAATCAGAAGACACCCTGTAACATTGCTGAAGTGAGATTGTTTCCCTCCAGTGACAGCAAAGACTGTGTCATCACATCCTGCCAAAAGAGTGATTAACACCAGGAAGCAAAGCATACAGGGAAATGTAGTCCCAGGGCTCAAGTGATACATTCCATTGAACTGCTGGGGAACTACATCCACCAGTCGGCTGGCAGGAACCGAACAGACTGCTGAGAAAGACTATAAGAGGGATGGATTGAACTGGCGTGCTCTCTTGGGACCGGCGTGGATCTGCATCTGTGACAGGGTGAGCTGCAGCTGAGTCGCGGCCTACTCTGGCGGAGTTACCCAGCTGATATCTGTAAGGACACTTGCGGACAGTTCCCTTTCACTGTGTGGCAGCAGCCTGGAAGCCATTCCTGTTCCATCTACCCTGCAGGGGATATCAGATTTATGTAAGCCATGGAGCGGTGCGGTGGAGGCAGGGTGTCATCCCTTGAGCCACATTCCTGAGAGGTCATCATCCTCATCATCATCATCATCATCAACCTCATCCTCTTCTGTTCCAGTGTGGTGAGCGGGCAATAGCCCAGTCTTATAGACACTGTGTATAGACATCATTTTTTCCTGCACACATTACAATCTTTAGTTCAAGGATCTGTTCCAGCATATCATAGACACTATATACAGACATCTATTCTGTCCATTGTTCTGCTGTTGCTTGTAGTTCCACAGAATTTAACATCTTTAAGTCAGTGATCACTGTGAGTTCAATTACAGTTTCAACTTGCACATGAATATTGTCTGCTGGTTATACACCATCTTCTGGATCAGCTTTTTTGCTTTACCATTCAATATTTCTTGCATGAAATTAACCACCTGAGAGCTAGATGAAGATTAACTAGATTGCCACACAGCAACACTGGACTACTTCCACCTCCCTCCCCACTTCAGGGAATTGTTTTGCTGAAGCTTGTAAAGCTGAAATTCACCAAAAACTCTCTGTAAGAGCAGGTTGAATTGTAATACAGTTCCTGTTTGCTAAATTTGTACTTGTTTATCTGCTGTTTTTCCCATTTATGTGTGGAGGAGCAGGAGAGGTCCGACATGCATAAGAGCCATTCCTCTGCCCTCCTGTAACCTGTTCACATAGGCATTGTATGTGCCTTGCTGTGTACAAAGGTTAAAGTTCTTACTGCTAAATGTCCAATATTTGATATGTAATGGCCATTTGATTATTAATTATGTTCCTATACAAGATACCATTCTAAACTGTAATGCCGCGTACACAGGACCGTTTTTCATGACGAGAAAAATGCAATTTTTTAGATTGGTCGTGAAAAACGGTCGTGTGTATGCCCCATAGCATTTTTCGCGACGAGAAAACTGCCCGAATTTTTTTTAGAACCTGCTCTATTTTTTCTCGTCGTTTTTCACGTCGTTCTTTTTCACGTTGTGAAAAACGGTCTCGTGTATGCTTTTACGAGGCGAAAAAAAACACGCATGCTCAGAATCAAGTATGAAACGGGAGTGCTCGTTCTGGTAAAACTAGCGTTCAGAATGGAGATAGCACATTCGTCACGCTGTAACCGACTGAAGAGCACGAGGCTGAAAAGAGCGAATCGTCTCTCACCAAACTTTACTAACACGAGGACCAGCAAATGCAGCCCAAAGGGTGGCGCTATTCGTATGGAACTTCCCCTTTATAGTGCCGTCGTACGTGTTGTACGTCACTGCGCTTTGCTCGAGCGTTTTTTTTCATGAACGTGTGTATGCAAGCCAGGCTTGAGAGGATTCACGACGAGAAAAACATCGTTTTTTTGCATGACATGAATAACGGTCGTGTGTACGCGGCATTAGGGTTCGTGTTGCTCATCTTTAAATGATTTTATCTTATTAGTAAACATATCTTCTGGTTTACCACAGTTGTGTTTCTTTTCTACTGCTGTGTTTTGCACTAATACTGCATATTAGGTGTGCCAGAGGGGTTGGGACTGTTCTAGGGGGTTGAGAGGCAGAGTACAGAGCCAAAGATACTTAAGCTGCTCCTAGGGGGGTAGAGGCTACACTTATATTATTGTTCTCTAGCAAAAACTGTTCTATGTGGTATTTTTATCAAACTCTCAAGTATCTTCCTGGCTATACATACTGTTTTAATTTTAACAAACAAATATTAACTTAAATTTGCAACTACTGTGAATCTTGATATTACTAAGTAGACATAATCAAGTCATCCACACTGCAGGAGCTCCTCGGGCAATGGTTTGGTCTAGAAATCACATATATTGTCTTAACAGAGCCATCAATTTAAGCACCTTTTTCCCCTCAAAAAAATTATGTCAGAAGATTGACACAATTTTCAAATTCTATTAAGCAAGCATTATTTTTAGGGTCATATTTTCCTTAAAGGATTTCCTTTCATCCACTCAAGCACACTATATTAATCCTATGTTTCACAATAATCACAGGTGTGTCTGTAATTAACTAGCTGCATGCTTGATTCCTGCCATTTTAGATGATGGATGACTCTAATAATGTAACTTCTACCTCAAAGAGAAAAAAATCTAGCAAACTCTCAAGCATTAACGTGCACCTGTGCCCAGACAATGGACATTAAAGTATTTATAAATTCTTGACGAGTAGTAAAGGAGCTATGCAAACACACCATCATTGACCCTAGCTGCTTGTACCGTGAAGTAATTTTAATAATCCTCAAATATCACGGCTAAGACTCTAAAGCCAGGATTTAATTGAGGGCTGGCAGGCTGCAAAGTTTTTTCTCTACGTATAAAGTAAGGAAACCCAGCTGTGGTTTCAGTGCCTCTATTGTGAAAATTAAAGATGGATTTCTCCACAATGCCTCAAGATACAGAGGTGAATAAGGGATGGCTTTAAAGTGATTTTGCTGCTTGCTCATGGCATGGTCAGGACATAGGTTCACTTGAAGGGCTTGAATGGCATGCTGAATAAAATAATGCATTTCCTATAATGTACTCTACAAATAAAGAAGAAAGACAGAAAGAAGTTGTTGGACAATCAGAGTGTGTGGGCCCTGTATATCAATCTGTATGGGGCCCCATTATTTCTAATTAAGGCCCTGTCCAATTGCAATTTCGTTTTTTTTTTTTTGTATTGTAAAAGCTTTCTTTAGATCAGCTGTGAATGAAGATACCTATAGGGGTTTGCTAAATTAACATACATTAAAAAAAATCAGATCCAGCTACAAAGTGAAAAAAGCAGCAAAAGAAATACAGTCCTTGTTATAGGTGATGATTTGAACTATCCAAATTTTTGAAATCAGATGCCACCTTTAAGCATGTGTTTCTAGCAAGAGAAATCATTATAAACAATGATAAGACAATTACTTCATACAAGTGGTAGCAATACACTTGCTACCACATGCTGGTAGGCTAACTGGCACTTGTCTGAATTGGACCTCGTATGTGTCTGCATGTATGCATGCATGTGAAATAGGGGATTTTGATTATAAGCTCCTTGAGGGCAGGGGCTGACGTGAATGTAAAGTGCTGCATAAATTGTTGGTGCTATAAAAAAAATGAATAAGGGGGAAGCTCTATTAGATTAGGTCATCAACTCCTGCTAAGTCACAGCTAGAGCTAGGTAGTCAGTAAAGATAATGTTCCCTGCCAGAGGTGTACACAGCCTATTGCATTGGGGTGTGCATCCCAAAGCTCAAACACACATGCGTGTGTGTGTGCATGTATATGTATACTGAAGGTGTCAGTAGTGCAGAGATTGGTGTCAGTAGTTTTTATTAGTATGATTTAATTTGTTATCCACTTAACCCACGGACCATTTGGCTGCCAAATGACCAGGCCACTTTTTGCGATTCGGCACTGCGTCGCTTTAACTGACAATTGCGTGGTCGTGCGACGTTGCACCCAAACAAAAGTTACGTCCTTTTTTTCCCACAAATAGAGCTTTCTTTTGGTGGTATTTGATCTTTTCTGTGGTTTTTATTTTTTGCGCTATAAACAAAAATAGAGCGACAATTGTAGAAAAAAAGCAATATTTTGTACTTTTTGCTATAATAAATATCCCCATTTTTTTTTTTAAAAAAGCACATTTTTTTTCAGTTTAGGCCGATACGTATTCTTCTACATATTTTTGGTAAAAAAAATCGCAATAAGCATATATTGATTGGTTTGCGCAAAAGTTATAGCGTCTATAAAATAGGGGGTAGTTGTATGGCATTTTTATTATTATTATTTTTTTACTAGTAATGATGGCAATCTGTGATTTTTATTGTGACTGCGACTTTATGGCAGACACATCGGACACTTTTGACACATTTTGGGGACCATTGTCATTTATACAGCGATCATTGCTATAAAAACTGATTACTGTAAAAATGACACTGGCAGAGAAGGGGTTAACCACTAGGGGGCACTGAAGGGGTTAGTGTGTCCTAGGGAGTGATTCTAACTGTAAGGGGGAGGAGCTACCAGTGACACGTCAGCTATCACGGTTCCTGATCACAGGAAACAGTAGATCCCTGACGTGTCACTAGGCAGAACAGGGAAATGCCTTGTTTACAAAGGCATCCCCCTGTTCTGTCTTTGCCGACCGCAATTGCGGGCCGCCCGGGAACATCGAGTTCCCGGGACCCGCCGGCGTACTCACGAGGCACGTTTTAAAGGGACGTACAGGTACGCCCATTTGCCTGCCCATGCCATTCTTTACAAAAAAAAAGGGGGCTTTGGTGAAATATCAGGGGTCTAGACAGGGATAATCTGCACCACACGGGGTGATTATGGTGTGCCCAGGCACACCTGGCATACCCTGTGCGCACGCCTATGTTGCCTGCTGATTACAGAGCTCTAGCTTTGCTCAGTAAGGGGATTCAGTCTCATTCAGAAAGCATTGGTCCTTCACTAAAGCTTGCAACCTAGGACAGAGAAGTTTTACCTGACATTGGGGCTTAACAACTTGATATAGAACTAGAAATGAGGGGCCACATGGTCTAATTACAGGACAATAAGATGAGGCAGCTGCTTATATGCCCACGAGGTCAAGGGGTCAGGATTGCTCCCCCCACACTATTTATCATCTATGCACTCACTTTACATTATGTATAAAGTAGAACAGGATTTGTCTTTCCTTCACAATTATTTTTCTGTTCTGATATCGATTGCTGCTCATGTCAAAAGTCTACAAAGAATGAAAATACAAAAATGTTGCCATTTTTATTAGCACTCCATAGTCAAAAAACTTGCATAGATATCAGGGACCCCATACATTTTGATCCAGGACCCTGTTGCTTTTAATTATGCCTCTGGGTGTTGCACAGAGAATTAAAAACACTGATGTATAATTAAGCCTAAACTTTTAAGGTTAAAAGACATAACAACAAACACAGATCAAAGCTCTAGATGAATTGCAACCCTGCACATTTCAAGCTCTTGTAGTTGTAGATTATCACACTATGAGTATTCTCTATATTAACAGTAACAATAAAAAAAAAAAAACATGGGTTTATCTGTCTAATAATAAATAAATAATTGCCATATCAAGCTAACAAAAAACGTCCTGTACCTGGAGACAAAAATCAATTTTCCCTGTGTAATTACCGGTAGCTGTTTTTACTTATTTGGTCATACGGCAAATGTTTGGCATGCTTGCAACACAATGAACACCCTACAAAAAATGTACAAACTAAACATTAATTCAGTATAGTGTACAGGGTGCAAATAGAGAATAACAGCCACATTTACAGACAGATACAGTAAAAGCAAAACGTATGTATTTTTGAAACAGCCACTTCAAGACTGAAGAATGTGAAAGTAGTTTGTTCTACTGAAAAATAAATACCAATTCGGTAATGTAACTAACTAGCTCTTTCGTGGTAGAGGCAGATTTCTGTGGGGTAAAGCGAGTGTACTATGCAAAATGTGGCATGGTGACACATAGTGAAAGGTGGGTGTCCCCAAATGAACTGATTTATTTTGACACACCTTTGACATCTTTCAGCCTCAGCTTTCTTTTTTTGCTCTTGGCATTTGGTCACATGACATTGTAGAGACACAAAAGAAGTTGGTGCTGGAAATAGGTAGCTACAAATGCCCAACATGTTACTGACTGTTGGACCTGCTCTGTTCATTGTCTATAGTTGCGTATCTCCACTCAGGGCCACTAGTACTGGCCAGAGAACAAATTCCCTCCTGCCCCTCAACCCAGTTCTTTCTTGCCAGTTCTTGGCTATTTAAAGAATAACAGTACTAAACGTACAGTTATCCTTAAAATAATGATGTAAACCAAGATGAATAAACCTGCATGTTACAGGGATTTTAATAATGGCTATGGTATAGGCTTCCCAATGAAATCACACAAATTGCAGTCATATGGTTATTTGATTTTTGCTGACATAAACCTTCTTATTTATTCTCGTTGAGGCTGAATTTGGGACTTGCTTCTTAGCAATTTCTCAATTAACTCTCAAGAGCGGTTTGTCTGAGGAGTTACTTAAATAAATTGAAATCAGGGACATGAGGACATCTGTCTGCCAGATAACATATAAAAAATGTACTCACTGCCATACCATCATTAGCTTCTTCTAAACAGTAATTAGCTACTGTCGCTGTATTTAGTATGCAGAAAACAAGATTTAGTGAAATTGACCTTTAGAATGCACATGAGGATAAAGTCTAGTGGTCATTGTTTGGATAATTTTCCTTTATTTTTTTCAGCTGACAATTAACATGAAAGAGTGGTTGAATGTGCATGCATGATTCTGTGGGCCATAATAAAAAGAAAAAGTACTGTATTTTTCGCTCCATAAGACACACCTAGGTTTTAGAGGAGGAAAACAAGAAAAAAAATATTCCCCACCAAATGCTGCTGATTTGGAGCACAGGAGAGGATGTCCACATCCCCAATATCAGCTAAATAGAGTACTGTGTCATCTGCATAGAGGCCTATCTTTTCCCATAAGTCTCCCCGCCTGAGGCCTATTACGTCTGGGCTCGTTCTAATAGCTATAGACAAGGGTTCTGCTGCCAAGGCATACAGTAGAGGTGACAGAGGGGAGACCTGCCTCGTGTCCCTCTCCAGGGAAATCTGGTCAGATAGCCACCCATTAACAAACACCCACACCTTAGGGGTCTGATAAAGAAGCTGCACCCATTTAATAAAATTTGGGCCAAACCCATAACAGCGCAGGCACTCCCACAGATATACCCACTCGACAGAGTTGAATGCCTTGGCCGTGTCTAGGGCCACCACCACCCTAGTTCCCGCATTGTCATGTTGGGCTTGGATGTTCATAAACAACCTTCGAATATTCATCGCCGTGTTCTTCCCCGGCATAAACCCGGTTTGATCAGGGTGAATTAGGGAGAGTATGACTGTGTTGGCAGCAAGGATATGGGTCGGTATGATTCTGGATAATGAGGATCTTTACCAGGTTTGGGAAGGACTATAATCTGGGCTTCCTGCATAGCAATGTCCTGAGTAGTTATGGGAGCCTCCAGCAGCTGGACTTGCTCCGAGTTCAGATGTGGGAACTGTAATGTGTGCAAGTATGTTTGAATCTCTTGGGGTATGTGATGGCATTGGGAGCTATATAATTCCTCATAGAATCTCAGAAACCTGTTAGCCACCAGCCGGGGGACCGTGACAACCGATCCATCTGGCTCAATCAAGGATACCACCACTGGCAGCTTGTCATCTAGATGCGCAAGATAAGCCAACAGCTTCCCGCCTTTCCCCATGTTCATATATGCACAAAAGAATAGTCGCTGTTTGGCTTTTTCCAGATATAACTGTGAAACAACCCGGGCCTGTAGCTTAACTCTATTTAAATTGTCAGGAGAGGGATGAGTATTATAGGCCTCCTCCAAGTCCCGTAGTGTATCTTCTGACATATGCACTATCACTTTAGATGATGTTTTAAGTCTAGTAATCCTATTATAGAACACCCTCCTCGCATGGAGTTTAAAAGTGTCCCACCAGGAATTAAATGAGAGAGAGCTTTGGCCGTCAGAAAATAAAAATTGCAGTTCTCTTTCTATAGGGTATGATCTGTCAACGCTGATAACCAGTATGGGTTAAGCTTTCACACGTGTTTAGGAGCCGTACTCAAAAGGGACAACTGTAGCCAACACGGGGAGTGGTCTGAAAGGGCCCTAGGTGCAAATCCCACCCCGACAACCCTGGGAAGCAACGTTTTAGAAACCAATATGTAATCTATTCTAGACATAGTGGCATGACTAGTGGAGTGACAAGTATATGCCCTAGCAGTGGGGTTCCTATGTCGCCATACATCAAGGCAAACTCTGCCAATATGCGTCTCAGTCTGGTCTGTCTAGTCTCATTAACTGTAACATTAGGCTGCACAGGGCGGTCCAAAAAAGGATTCATAGTCATATTGAAGTCCCCCATCCACACAGCAGGGACCGTCGGTTGCTGGGTCATAAATGACAGACCTGCCGTGACGACCTCCGAGCTGTATGGGGGGGGGGGGATATAACATGCAATCAGCAGTATAGGCAGTCCTCCTATAGAGGCATGTAAAAACAAGTATCTTCCCTTTTGGTCCGACTCCATAGAAATGAGCTCGAATGGGGTGGCTTTAGTTACCAGCAGGGATGAGCCGAACACCCCCCTGTTCGGTTTGCACCAGAACCTGCGAACAGACAAAATGTTCGTGTGAACTTTAGAACCCTATTAAATACAATGGACTCGAACGTTCGAAATCTAAAGTGCTAATTATAAAGGCTTATATGCAAGTTATTGTCCTAAAAAGTGTTTGGGGACCCGGGTCCTGCCCCAGGGGACATGTATCAATGCAAAAAGAAGTTTTAAAAACGGCAGTTTTTTTAGGAGCAGTGATTTTGATAATGCTTAAAATTAAAAAATAAAAGTGAAATATTCCTTTAAATTTCGTACCTGGGGGGTGTGTATGATATGCATGTAAAGTGGCGCATGTTTCCCATGCTTAGAACTGTCCCTGCACAAAGTGTCATTTTTGAAGGAAAAAAAGTCATTTAAAACTCACTCGCGGCTAATAATGAATTGTCGGCTTTTATCAATACATACAAAAGTCATTGATAAAAAAAAAAAAAAAGCATGGGGGTCCCCCAGAATTCAATTACCAGGCACCTCAGGTCTGGAATGGATATTAAGGGGAACCCCGTCTCAAGTAAAAAAAAAAATGGCGTGGAGTCCCCCCAAAAATCCATACCAGACCCTTATCCGAGCACACAACCTGGCCAGCCGCAGGGGAAAAGGGGGGGACGAGAGCGCCCCCCCCTCCTGAACCGTACCAGGCCACATGCCCTCAACATGGGGAGGATGTCCCCATGTTGATGGGGACAAGGGCCTCATCCCCACAACCCTTGCCGGGTGGTTGTGGGGGTCTGCGGGCGGGGGGCTTATCGGAATCTGGAAGACCCCTTTAACAAAGGGGACCCCCAGATCCCGGCCCCCCCCTATGTGAATTGGTAAGGGGTACATTGTACCCCTACCATTTCACGAAGAAAGCGTAAAAAAAAAGTAAAAAAAAAAAACAAACACACAAACACCTTGAAAAAGTCCTTTATTAAAAAAAAAAAAAAGTAAAAAAAAAAAACATTCCAGCGGTGAAATGCAGTGTCCCGCGGCGATCCGATGTCCAGCGCTGTCCGTCACTGGTTTTGCTTGAGCGGACCTGATTGGGAACTTCCTCCTCAGTGTTTTAAATGTATAGACCCGCCCCTTCTAAAGTTCCCCATCAGGTCCGCTCAGCGGACCAGATGCGGAACATGACAAGGGGCGGGTCTATACATGTATTACCACAGTGAGAAAAGTTCCCCATCAGGTCCGCCCCCTCAGTATGTCGGACCCGCCTACGTCATTGGCCTGAGCGGGGAACTTCCTTCACTGTGTAAATTTAAATTACACAGTGAAGGAAGTTCCCCGCTCAAGCCAATGACGTAGGCGGGTCCGACATACCGAGGGGGCGGACCTGATGGGGAACTGCTCTCACTTTGGTAATACATGTATAGACCCGCCCCTTGTCATGTTCCGCATCTGGTCCGCTAAGCGGACCTGATGGGGAACTTTAGAAGGGGCGGGTCTATACATTTAAAACACTGAGGAGGAAGTTCCCCATCAGGTCCGCTCAGGCAAAACCAGTGACGGACAGCGCTGGACATCGGATCGCCGCGGGACACTGGATTTCACCGCTGGAATGTTTTTTTTAAAATTTATTTATTTTTTTAATAAAGGACTTTTTCAATGTGTTTGTGTGTTTTTTTGACATTTTTTTACGCTTTCTTCGTGAAATGGTAGGGGTACAATGTACCCCTTACCAATTCACATAGGGGGGGCCGGGATCTGGGGGTCCCCTTTGTTAAAGGGGTCTTCCAGATTCCGATAAGCCCCCGCCTGCAGACCCCCACAACCACCGGGCAAGGGTTGTGGGGATGAGGCCCTTGTCCCCATCAACATGGGGACATCCTCCCCATGTTGAGGGCATGTGGCCTGGTACGGTTCAGGAGGGAGGGGGGGCCGCTCTCTCGTCCCCCCCTCTTCCCCTGTGGCTGGCCAGGTTGTGTGCTCGGATAAGGGTCTGGTATGGATTTTTGGGGGGACTCCACGCCATTTTTTTTTATTTGGGGTGGAGTTTCCCTTAAAATCCATGCCAGATCTGAAGGGCCTGGTATGGATATTTGGGGGAACCCCACGCCATTTTTTTTTAAATTTGCGGCGGGGTTCCCCTTAATATCCATTCCAGAACTAAAGGGCCTGGTAATTGAATTCTGGGGGACCCCCACGCTTTTTTTTATTTTTTTATCAATGACTTTTGTATGTATTGATAAAAGCCGACAATTCATTATTAGCCACGAGTGAGTTTTAAATGACTTTTTTTCCTTCAAAAATTAAATTTTTTGCAGGGACAGTTCTAAGCACGGGAAACATGCGCGACTTTACATGCATATCATACACACTCCCCAGGTACGAAATTTAAAGGAATATTTCACTTTTATTGTTTCACTTTAAGCATTATTAACCACTTAAGCCCCGGACCATTTGGTAGCTAAAGGACCAGAGGTGAATTCAGAATTTTGTACTGCGCTGCTTTAACTGTAAATTGTGCGGACATGCAATGTTGTACCCAAACGAAATTTGCGTCCTTTTCTTCACACAAATAGAGCTTTCTTTTAATGGTATTTGATTGCCTCTGCGATTTTTAGTTTTTGCGATATAAATGGAAAAAGACCGAATATTTTGAAAAAAAATGATATTTTCTAATTTTTGTTATAAGAAAAATCGAATAAACTCAATTTTAGTCATACATTTAGGCCAAAATGTATTCAGCCACATGTCTTTAGTAAAAAAAATGTCAATAAGTGTATATTTATTGGTTTGCGCAAAAGTTATAGCGTTTACAAACTAGGGTAAATTTTCTGGAATTTACACAGCTTTAAATTTATGACTGCCTATCTCATTTCTTGAGGTGCTAAAATGGCAGGGCAGTACAAAACCCCCCCAAATGACCCCATTTTGGAAAGTAGACACCCCAAGGAAATTGCTGAGAGGCCTGTTGAGCCCATTGAATATTTTTTTTTTGTCCCAAGTGATTGAATAATGACAAAAAAAAAAAAAAATTACAAAAAGTTGTCACTAAATGATATATTGCTCACACATGCCATGGTTATATGTGGAATTGCACCCCAAAATACATTCTGCTGCTTCTCCTGAGTACGGGGATACCACATGTGTGGGACTTTTTGGGAGCCTAGCCGCGTACGGGACCCCGGAAACCAAGCACCGCCTTCAGGATTTCTAAGGGAGCAAATTTTTGATTTCACTCCTCACTACCTATCACAGTTTTGAAGGCCATAAAATGCCAAAATAGCACAAACCCCCCCCCCCCAAATGACCCCATTTTAGAAAGTAGACACCCCAAGGAAATTGCTGAGAGGCCTGTTGAGCCCATTGAATATTTTTTTTTTTTGTCCCAAGTGATTGAATAATGACAAAAAAAAAAAAATTACAAAAAGTTGTCACTAAATGATATATTGCTCACACATGCCATGGTTATATGTGAAATTACACCCCAAAATACATTTTGCTGCTTCTCCTGAGTATGGGGATACCACATGTGTGGGACTTTTTAGGAGCCTAGCCGCGTACGGGACCCCGAAAACCAATCACCGCCTTCAGGATTTCTAGGCACAAATTTTTGATTTGACTCCTCACTACCTATCACAGTTTCGAAGGCCATAAAATGCCAAAATAGCACAAAACCCCCCCAAATGACCCCATTTTGGAAAGTAGACACCCCAAGCTGTTTGCTGAGAGGCATGGTGAGTATTTTACAGCTCTCATTTGTTTTTGAAAATGAAGAAAGAAACATTTTTTTTTTCTTTTTTTTTTTAAATTTTCAAAACTTTGTGACAAAAAGCGAGATCTGCAAAATACTCACAATACCTCTCAGCATGGGGTGTCTACTTTCCAAAATGGGGTCATTTGGGGGGGTTTGTGCCATCTGGGCATTCCATGGCCTCTGAAACTGTGATAGGCAGTGAGAAGTGAAATCAAAAATTTACACCCTTAGAAAGCCTGAAGGCGGTGATTGGTTTTTGGGGTCCCGTACGCGGCTAGGCTCCCAAAAAGTCTCACACATGTGGTATCCCCGTACTCAGGAGAAGCAACAGAATGTATTTTGGGGTGTAATTCCACATATGCCCATGGCATGTTTGAGCAATATATCATTTAGTGACAACTTTGTGCAAAAAAAAAAAAAATTTTTATTTTTTCCGCAACTTGTGTCAACATATAAAATATTCCATGGACTCGACATGCCTCTCAGTATATAGCTTGGGGTGTCTACTTTCCAAAATGGGGTCATTTGGGGGGGGTTTGAACTGTTCTGGCATTTTATACACAACATTAGGAAGCTTACATCCACTCTTCTAACCACTTGAAGACAAAGCCCTTTTTGACACTTTTTGTTTACATGAAAACATATTTTTTTTTGCAGGAAAATTATGTTGAACCCCCAAACATATATATTTTTAAAGCAAAGGCCTTACAGATTAAAATGGTGGGTGTTGCATTTTTTTTTTCTACACAGTATTTGCGCAGCGATTTTTCAAACGCATTTTTGGGGAAAAAATACACTTTTTTTAATTTTAATGCACTAAAACACACTATATTGCCCAAATGTTTGATGAAATAAAAAAGATGATCTTAGGCCGAGTACATAGATACCAAACACGACATGCTTTAAAATTTCGCACAAACGCGCATTGGCGACAAACTACATACATTTTTAAAAGCCTTTACAGGTTACCCCGTTAGATTTACAGAGGAGGTCTACTGCTAAAATTACTGCCCTCGATCTGACCTTCGCGGTGATACCTCACATGCATGGTGCAATTGCTGTTTACATATGACGCCAGACCGACGCTTGCGTTCGCCATTGGGCAAGAGCAGGGCAGGACAGGGGTGCTTTTTTTTTTTTTTTTTTTTTTTTATTATTAATTTTGCTTTTTTATTTTATTTTTAAACTGTTGCTTCCATATTTATTTATTTTTATCTCTTTTATTGTTATCTCAGGGAATGTAAATATCCCCTATGATAGCAATAGGTAATGAGAGGTACTCTTTTTTGAAAAAACTGGGGTCTATTGGACCCTAGATCTTTCCTCTGCCCTCAAAGCATCTGACCACACCAAGATCGGTGTGATAAAATGCTTTCCCAATTTCCCAATGGCGCTTTTTATATCCGGGGGGGGACATTCCCTCCCACTGCTTGTAAAAGCAGTCCAGAGGCTAATTAGCCACTAGGATTGCTTTTACATGAAAGCCGGCCGCTGGCTGAAAAGAATGATACCAAGATGATACCTAAACCCGCAGGCATCAATCTGGTATAACCATTCAAAGTCCAGCAACATACCAGTACGTTGCTGGTCCTTGTTGGACATATATTGTAATCTTTTTTTTTCATGCAGCCAGGTGGCTGAACGAAAAAAGAGATTGATCGGTGGGTATGCCCACCATTAGAATACCGCCCTTCATCCACCCACTTCTAATGATGGGCATACATGCACCATTTATATATGCCGAAGCATGGGGGCATCCTCCCGCAAAAAAGTTATGCCGCGTACACATGGTCGGACTTTTCCACGGGCAAGCCTCCGTCGGAATTTCGACCGTATGTACGCGGCATTAGGAGCAAAATCGCTCCTCTGCTCCTGCTGCCCCAATGCTTCGGCATATATGCTTTTTTTTTTTAACTGTGGTGGTGAAATCACCTCCTACAGCACTGGAGTCGCAGGGATCAGGCCTGTCTCTGCGAACGCTGCAGTTATGTGTGTTGTGTTTTGTAAGTGACAGTGATCGATCGATACTGCACTTGGGTGGCCTGGGCTGGACGGAGGGGCAAAACGCAGGTGCTAGCAGGTATCTGGGCTGATCCCGCTAACACTGTGTTTTTGGGAACCCTAAACTGCTGGGGACGCTAGTATAGATCTGATCAGATCAGATATTGATCTGCTCAGATACTATACCACCCGCCGGGCGATCAGGGGGTTAAACATTTATTGGGTTATATACGGCGGGTGCCCTGACACTATAAAAAGCAAACTAACTAACCAGCATCACCCGTAACACTTATATGATGATCACTGGTGAAAGGGTTAACTAGGGGCAATTAGGGGGTTAAAACCTTTATTAGATAATATATGGGGGTACCTGACGCTATAAAAACCTGCGGCGAACCTAAAAAAAATTACTGGCTACCGATCTGCATCACCGACGCTAAGACAGCGATCAGAAAAATGATCGCTTAGCGAGAGTGGTGATAGGGGGTGAAAGGGTTACCTGGGGGGCGATCAAGGGGGTTAAACCTTTATTCGATAATTTATGGGGGTACCTGACGCTATAAAAACCTGCGGCGAACCTAAAAAAAAAATACTGGCTACTGATCTGCATCACCGACGCTAAGACAGCGATCAGAAAAATTATCGCTTAGCGACAGTGGTGAAAAGGGGGTGAAAGGGTTACCTGGGGGGCGATCAAGGGGGTTAAACCTTTATTAGATAATTTATGGGGGTACCTGACGCTATAAAAACCTGCGGCGAACCTAAAAAAAATTACTGGCTACCGATCTGAATCACCGACGCTAAGACAGCGATCAGAAAAATGATCGCTTAGCGACAGTGGTGATAGGGGGTGAAAGGGTTACCTGGGGGGCGATCAAGGGGGTTAAACCTTTATTAGATAATTTATGGGGGTACCTGACGCTATAAAAACCTGCGGCGAACCTAAAAAAAAAATACTGGCTACCGATCTGCATCACAGACACTAAGACATCGATCAGAAAAATGATCGCTTAGCGACAGTGGTGATAGGGGATGAAAGGGTTACCTGGGGGGCGATCAAGGGGGTTAAACCTTTATTAGATAATTTATGGGGGTACCTGACGCTATAAAAACCTGCGGCGAACCTAAAAAAAATTACTGGGTACCGATCTGCATCACCGACGCTAAGACAGCGATCAGAAAAATGATCGCTTAGCGACGGCGGTGCTAGGGGGTGAAAGGGTTATCTGGGGGGTGATCAAGGGGTTAAACCTTTATTAGGGGGGGTTAGGGGGCTACACTGGACCTAAAACTAAATGTAGTGACACTTTTACAGTCACAAATGTCACTGATTGCAGTGATCACTAAATAAATGGTCACTGCAATCAGTGACACTGTGACTGGGGGCTGGGGGGTGATCTGGGGGGGCCTGGGGGGGGGGCGATTTATGTGCCTATGTGTGCTGGTGTTAGTGTAGTGTTTGTGCACTAACCTGTGTGTCTTCTCTTGTACGGCGCTCGGTATATGTGAGTGCCGCACAGGAGATGACATCACTTCCTCCTGCTTCTTCTGTCTGTGTAAACATTACACAGACAGAGGGGGCATTTCCATTCGCCGGGAGCGATCGCGGGGGGTTGGCCGGAATCGAACGGGCGTCCCCTCATGACGGATCGCTCCCCAACGAATTCCGACCGCTCACTGTACAGAAGGGGGGTCCGATTGGACCCCCCAACTGTACAAAGGCAATCACGTACACTCTACGTGATTGTGCCTGTCGGTGCCATTGTGCCAACGTATATATACAGTGAGCGGTCGTTAAGGGGTTAAAATCACTGCTCCCGAAAAAACGGCCGTTTTTTAAAACTTCTTTTTGCATTGATACATGTCCCCTGGGGCAGGACCTGGGTCCCCAAACACTTTTTAGGACAATAACTTGCATATAAGCCTTTATAATAAGCACTTTAGATTTCTCCCATAGACTTTTCGAATTTGCAGTGAACACCCCAATTTGTTCGCTGTTCGGCGAACGAGCGAACAGGCAATGTTCGAGTCGAACATGAGTTCGACTCGAACTCGAAGTTCATCCCTAGTTACCAGTAATGAAACTCCTCTAGAAAACGTAGTATGTGTGCTATGATACGCCCATCCAATCCAGGGGCACTTCAGAGCAGACTGTAGATGGCCTGTAACATGCGTTTTAGTTAGTGCTATCACATTCGCTTTCTGCGATTT
Source organism: Rana muscosa (assembly GCA_029206835.1). NCBI lineage: Eukaryota > Metazoa > Chordata > Amphibia > Anura > Ranidae > Rana > Rana muscosa. Next base: position 69,091,438 of record CM055121.1, on the reverse strand, counting down.
TAGATATGCAAGGGTCGCAGTGCGCTTAATTTTGTCTCTCACTCCCCGCACATATCATGTCAGGAATTTAATCGTGGTCATTTAAACAAGAGGTGGGATATAATGGGGCTGACCAACAAGGCCACAATACAAAAGAGCATTAATAGCATTATCTGTATATCAAGTCCAGCAACATATACATAACTTCGATAAGTGATTAAAAGTGCATCGCAAAACCAAAACAAACAGTCATTTGAACAACTAAGTCCAGAACTTAGGCCCTTTGAACGGGCAACATCCCTCCCATCCAGCTCTGCACCTCCCCAACATGGTGAGAGCATCAGATACCCAAAAGTAAACAGAGCAACAGTCATCCAGCAGTAAAATCTGGCTGGAGGCGCATGGCTTAATTTCAGTATTTGGTATGTTGCAACAGTAAATGCCATTACTAGGGGGGCGATTATTCACTGAACAGTGCGTGGTAAAGAAGTGGGGGAAGAGCAGTACTCCCTGGTATTCCGGTACTGTGCTTCTCCTGCCCTCCTACATGCTGATCACAGTATATATATAGCCCTTTAGGATGGCTGGATCCGGGAGAAGGAAACAAAGTGTGGGAAGTCAGTTATGTGCCAATAGCACTCAGGAAATCCAACAATCCAGGAGAGAGATTTCAGCCAGTTGGTGGTCATTTAAACAAGAGGTGGGATATAATGGAGCTGACCAACAAGGCCACAATACAAAATATGAACACGAACCACCCTCCACAGGCTGAAGGTGCCCTGGACTCCGACCCCGTGACAAAGATGGCCGGCCCCTTTATACCCTCTCCCAGCAAGCACGGCAGGTTCCCCGCCCCACCATACCGCTGCCGAGGGAGGACAAAAAGGAGGCACAACACACAGCAATGATTCAACCCCAACCCAGGGCGACAGCGCCACCTGCTGGGCTGCAGGGAATTACACATCACTAATGTCTTTGTCAAGTTCAAATTTACACCCGGGAAAGTACATACCCGCTACACCCTCCCCTGTACTTCCGTTGCACTTCATTAGAGAAGTCTGGGAACACCGCTAAATGACCATTACCCACTTGTATGCTTCCCTTCTCTCTAGTGAGCCGCATGATCTTGTCCCGGTTCCTGAAATTTAGCAATAAAGGTTCGGGGGGCACTCCTGCAGGTGGGGGCTTAGCTGGTATACGGTGCGCCCTCTCCTCCGCAAACATGGCTGAGAATACGTGGTAATAAGGAGATTCTCTAGATACTCTGCCGGGTCTTTACCTTCAGCCCGTTCAGGCAATCCAATGAACCTGAGGTTGCAGCGGCGAATTCTGTTCCCAATGTCATCTTGATGGAAGTGAAGCTGTTGGATCTGCCGTTGCATGTCCTAAGTGGAATGTTGCTAAGGATGTAAAATATTGCTAATACGGGTTTCCGTTTCAGTAACCCTGTCCTTCACTTTAGAGAGGTCCTGTCTCAGGAGCGAAATATCGATTTTTACCTCATCTATTTTAGCCTTGAGGTAGCCCTGGAGAGCGGCTATGGCATCCAGCACCTTTGCCGTTTCCGCGACATATGCAGTCCTGGTCCCGGGATCCACAGGCAGCTTTGTGGGTGGAAATAGTCACGAATTCACGTTCAGGCTGTTACACAGGATAGTCGGCAAGAGGAGCTCCTACTTCCCACGTCCTACTCCATCGCTCGCCAGGCCACGCCCCCCACACCCCCGATATACTATAGTTTGTAACTTACACAACCAATCAAAGCTGATGCCTAAAAATAGTCATCTATCAAGTGTGCCAGATAGCTTCCAGGAAGCAAACAATTATCACCCTGTCACCAAATTCAGTCTATATACAATTCATAAAAAACATCACCATCTTATAACAAATTCACCATGCAGGCTGTGAGCACAGCACTGATAAAGAAAGACCTGATAATGACTATATTACCTGTCGCCATGTACACACATCGCATGGTCACTCCAGCAGATGAAACACTGGAGATGCCGGCCTCTTGTATCCCCCGCTCGATCAGCGTCTGACGTCACTGATCGAGCAGGGACGAAAAATCGTCACTGCGCTGGTGCCAGTGACATGAACCCCAGCCAACCTACAGGACCCAGAAGGCATAGCGGGGAAAGGAGAGGGGAGGTGCCCGATATTGTAACACAGCAGCGGCTGGTCAGTATTCGCTCCATAAGACGCACAGGCATTTCCCCTTTTTTAGGGGGAAAAAAGTGCGTCTTATGAAACTAAAAATACGGTATATGGTACATCTCTGCAATACAAGCACATTATGATCCTATTTGCATGTATATGGGGATGGGGGTGGAGCTTAAACATTTTTTGGATTGTGATTTTAAGTGCTTGGGTGTATCTTTATTTTTTTTTACCTTTTTTATATATTTTTTAAAATAAACTTTTTGTTTTTCATCATATGGCTGGCAGGAGTGTGTTTAACCGCTTTAGCCCCGGAAGAATTTACCCCCTTAATGACCAGGCCATTTTTTGTGATACGGCACTGTGTCGCTTTAGCTGACAATTGCGCGGTCGCGCGATGCTGTACCCAAACAAAATTGATGTCCCTTTTCCCCCACAAATAGAGCTTTCTTTTGGTGGTATTTGATCACCTCTGCGGTTTTAAATTTTTACGCTATAAACAAAAAAAGAGCGACAAATTTGTTCCCTCACTGTGTGTTCTAACTGTATGGGGGAAGGGCTCACTGGGACAACACACAGATCCATCTTCCTGTGTAGCAGAAAGACAGGATCTGTGTGATCTCCCCTGTCAGAACGGAGATTTTCCTTGTTTACACAGGCAGATCCCCATTCTGTCACTGTGGGGAACAATCGCGGTTGGCCGGCGAACATCAAGTCCGCTGGACCCGCTGATTTTCTCCCCCACTGGCCAATGGAAGTGTGCACGCCCACAGTTTACTGTGTACGAGCCCAACGCACACCTACGGCAATTTGCACAACCGATACAACCTGCCGCAATATAACTACGGCGGCTGGTCGTCAAGTGATTAAAACCCCCCACCACCATTAACATACTACATACATCGATGGCAGTAAAAGAGTTAAAGGCCCTACAAGTACAGAAAAATACCTGTTGATTGGCAAGAAATGCAACGCTCCTAAGTCTTGTTGTTGGCTGAACAAACACAGCTTTCTTATAGGCTGAGTGGTGTCAGCCCTGCCCAGTTGTTATTTGCTCAAACCCTCCTATTCTCTTCATTTCTAAACACAAGTAAGATTTGGTCTGCAAGATAAGAACCCGGAGAGCAAATTAGGCTCTACACACAGTATGCACAGCATAGTTCTGGATTTCTGACAAGATCCACAGGTATTTTTTGGCACTTATCAAACTCATAACAAAACACGTTATACAGTATATATATGTAGCAAATAAAAGAGGTTAATAGGATTTACATATACCTTAAAAATTAATGTTTGTATTACATTAATGTACCTTTTAGATATTAGAGGAGGGTGGGGCACAGCTGCACATGGAGCAGACTGTCCTAGTCTTCAAAGGGCAGGAGGCCAGGTCTTTTGGTGAGCATCAGTCTCCTTCTGCAGTAATTAATGCTATCATCCCGAGTAGAAGCATACGCAAATTTTTCCTCAACTTTGGTTGTGAGTTTATGGTATGTAACAAGGCCTGCAACTTTTTCCATCTAGGAGCCCCAAAGGACCCCAGCAACACCCCTGGTGATTAACCACTTAACGACCGCTCACTGTATATATACGTCGGCAGAATGGCACCGACAGGCACAATCACGTGCAGTGTACGTAACTGCCTTTGTATAGTTGGTGGGTCAGATCGGACCCCCCTTCTATACAGTGAGCTGTCGTTATCCGTTGGGGATGAGGGGACGGCCGTTCGATTCCGGCCACCCCCTCGCGATCGCTCCCGGCGAATGAGAAAGCTTCCTCTGCTGTGTAATGTTAACACAGGCTCTGGAAGTGATGTCATCTCTCATGCGGCGCTCACATATACCGAGCGCCGTACAAGAGAAGACACACAGGTTAGTGCACAAACACTACACTGACACCAGGACACATAGGAACATAAATCGCGCCCCCAGGCCCCCCCAGACACCCCCAGATCACCCCCCAGCCCCCAGTCACAGTGTCACTGATTGCAGTGACCATTTATTTACTGATCACTGCAATCAGTGACATTTGTGACTATAAAAGTGTCACTACAGTTAGTTTTAGGTCCAGTGTAGCCCCCTAAACCTCCCCCCCTAATAAAGGTTTAACCCCCTGATCACCCCCCAGATAACCCTTTCACCCCCTATCACCACTGTCGCTAAGCGATCGTTTTTCTGATCGCTGTTTTAGTGTCGGTGATGCCGATCGGTAGCCAGTTATTTTTTTTAGGTTCGCCGCAGGTTTTTATAGCGTCAGGTACCCCCATATATTACCTAATAAAGGTTTAACCCCCTTGATCGCCCCCAGGTAACCCTTTCACCCCCTATCACCACTGTCGCTAAGCGATCGTTTTTCTGATTGCTGTCTTATTGTCGGTGATGCCGATAGGTAGCCAGTTATTTTTTTTAGGTTCTCCGCAGGTTTTTATAGCGTCAGGTACCCCCATATATTACCTAATAAAGGTTTAACCCCCTTGATCTCCCCCCCAGGTAACCCTTTCACTCCCTGTCACCACTGTCGCTAAGCGATCGTTTTTCTGATCGCTGTCTTATTGTCGGTGATGCCGATAGGTAGCCAGTTATTTTTTTTAGGTTCGCCGCAGGTTTTTATAGCGTCAGCTACCCCCATATATTACCTAATAAAGGTTTAACCCCCTTGATCGCCCACCAGGTAACCCTTTCACCCCCTATCACCACTGTCGCTAAGCGATCGTTTTTCTGATTGCTGTCTTATTGTCGGTGATGCCGATAGGTAGCCAGTTATTTTTTTTAGGTTCGCCGCAGGTTTTTATAGCGTCAGCTACCCCCATATATTACCTAATAAAGGTTTAACCCCCTTGATCGCCCACCAGGTAACCCTTTCACCCCCTATCACCACTGTCGCTAAGCGATCATTTTTCTGATCGCTGTCTTATGCCCCGTACACACGATCGTTTTTAATGTCATTTTTTAAACCAACGTTTTTCTCCTCGTTTTTTTTCATGTTTCCTCTCAAGCCTGCCTTGCGTACACACCATCATTAAAAAAAACGATCAAGCAAAGCGCAGTGACGTTCAACACGTACGACGGCACTATAAAGGGGGAGTTCCGTTCGAATGGCGCCACCCTTCATGTTAGTAAAGTTTGTTGAGCGACGATTCGCGCTTTTCAGTCCGTTACTGTGTAATGAATGTGCTATCTCCATTACGAACGCTAGCTTTACCAGAACGAGCGCTCCCGTCTCATACTTGATTCTGAGCATGCGCGTTTTTTTTCACGTCGTTAAAGCATACACACTATCGTTTTTCACGTCGTTAAAAAAAACGACATGAAAAACGACGTGAAAAAAGAGAGCATGTCCGGAATTTTTAATGGCCGTTTTTCACGTCGTTAAAAATGCTCTGGAGCATACACACGATCATTTTTCAGGGCCATTTTTTAAAATGGCAGTTTTAACGGCATGAAAAACGATCGTGTGTACGGGGCATTATTGTCGGTGATGCCGATAGGTAGCCAGTTATTTTTTTTAGGTTCGCGCAAGGTTTTTATAGTGTCAGCTACCCCCATATTCTACCTAATAAAGGTTTAACCCCCTTGATCGCCCCCCAGGTAACCCTTTCACCTCCCTATCACCACTGTCGCTAAGCGATCGTTTTTCTGATCGCTGTCTTATTGTCGGTGATGCCGATAGGTAGCCAGTTAGTTTTTTTTAGGTTCGCCGCAGGTTTTTATAGCGTCAGGTACCCCCATATATTACCTAATAAAGGTTTAACCCCCTTGATCGCCCCCCAGGTAACCCTTTCACCCCCTATCACCACTGTCGCTAAGCGATCGTTTTTCTGATCGCTGTCTTATTGTCGGTGATGCCGATAGGTAGCCAGTTATTTTTTTTTAGGTTCGCCGCAGGTTTTTATAGCGTCAGCTACCCCCATATATTATCTACTAAAGGTTTTAACCCCCTAATTGCCCCTAGTTAACCCTGTGTCACACCCCAGGCAGCGTCAGGTTAGTGCCAGTAACGCTAACACCCACGCGTGAAGCATACACCTCCCTTAGTGGTGTAGTATCTGAACAGATCAATATCTGATCTGATCAGATCTATACTAGTGTCCCCAGCAGTTTAGGGTTCCCAAAAACGCAGTGTTAGCGGGACCAGCCCAGATACCTGCTAGCACCTGCGTTTTGCCCCTCCGTCCAGCCCAGGCCACCCAAGTGCAGTATCGATCGATCACTGTCACTTACAAAACACAACACACATAACTGCAGCGTTCGCAGAGACAGGCCTGATCCCTGCGACTCCAGTGCTGTAGGAGGTGATTTCACCACCACAGTTAAAAAAAAAAAGCATATATGCCGAAGCATTGGGGAAGCAGGGGCGGAGGAGCGGAGGAGCGATTTTGCTCCTAGTGCCGCATACATACGGTCGAAATTCCGACGGAGGCTTGCCCGTGGAAAAGTCCGACCATGTGTGTGCGGCATAATTTTTGCGGGAGGATGCCCCCATGCTTCGGCATATATAAATGGTGCATGTATGCCCATCATTTAGAAGTGGGTGGATGAATGGCGGTATTCTAATGGTGGGCATACCCACCGATCAATCTCTTTTTTTCATTCAGCCAACAGGCTGCATGAAAAAAAAAGATTACAATACATGTCCAACAAGGATCAGCAACGTACTGGTATGTTGCTGGAATTTGAATGGTTATACCAGATTGATGCCTGCGGGTTTAGGTATCATCTTGGTATCATTCTTTTCAGCCAGCGGCCGGCTTTCATGTAAAAGCAATCCTAGTGGCTAATTAGCCTCTGGACTGCTTTTACAAGCAGTGGGAGGGAATGTCCCCCCCCGGATATAAAAAGCGCCATTGGGAAATTGGGAAAGCATTTTATCACACCGATCTTGGTGTGGTCAGATGCTTTGAGGGCAGAGGAAAGATCTAGGGTCTAATAAGTTTTTTCAAAAAAAGAGTACCTGTCACTACCTAATGCTATCATAGGGGATATTTACATTCCCTGAGATAACAATAATTAAAAAAAAACATGGAAGGAACAGTTTAAAAATAAAATAAAAAAGCAAAATTAATCATAATAAAAAAAAAGCACCCCTGTCCTGCCCTGCTCTTGCGCAATGACGAACGCAAGCGTCGGTCTGGCGTCATATGTAAACAGCAATTGCACCATGCATGTGAGGTATCACCGCAAAGGTCAGATCGAGGGAGGTCATTTTAGCAGTAGACCTCCTCTGTAAATCTAACGTGGTAACCTGTAAAGGCTTTTAAAGGCTTTTAAAAATGTATGTAGTTTGTCGCCAATGCGCGTTTGTGCGAAATTTTAAAGCATGTCGTGTTTGGTATCTATGTACTCGGCCTAAGATCATCTTTTTTATTTCATCAAACATTTGGGAAATATAGTGTGTTTTAGTGCATTAAAATAAAAAAAAGTGTATTTTTTCCCCAAAAAATGCGTTTGAAAAATCGCTGCGCAAATACTGTGTGGAAAAAAAAAATGCAACACCCACCATTTTAATCTGTAGGGCCTTTGCTTTAAAAAATATATAATGTTTGGGGGTTCAACATAATTTTCTTGCAAAAAAAAAATGTTTTCATGTAAACAAAAAGTGTCAGAAAGGGCTTTGTCTTCAAGTGGTTAGAAGAGTGGATGTAAGCTTCCTAATGTTGTGTATAAAATGCCAGAACAGTTCAAAACCCCCCCAAATGACCCCATTTTGGAAAGTAGACACCCCAAGCTATATACTGAGAGGCATGTCGAGTCCATGGAATATTTTGACACAAGTTGCGGAAAAAATACAATTTTTTTTTTTGTTTTTTGCATAAAGTTGTTACTAAATGATATATTGCTCAAACATGCCATGGGCATATGTGGAATTACACCCCAAAATACATTCTGTTGCTTCTCCTGAGTACGGGGATACCACATGTGTGAGACTTTTTGGGAGCCTAGCCGCGTACGGGACCCCAAAAACCAAGCACCGCCTTCAGGCTTTCTAAGGGTGTAAATTTTTGATTTCACTTCTCACTGCCTATCACAGTTTCGGAGGCCATGGAATGCCCAGATGGCACAAACCCCCCCCCCCCAAATGACCCCATTTTGGAAAGTATGAAAACCCAAAGTTATTTGCTGAGAGGTATGGTGAGTATGTTGCAGATCTCGCTTTTTGTCATAAAGTTTTGAAAAAAAAAAAAATGTCTTTCTTCATTTTCAAAAACAAATGAGAGCTGTAAAATACTCAACATGCCTCTCAGCAAATAGCTTGGGGTGTCTACTTTCTAAAATTGGGTCATTTGGGGGGGTTTTGTGCTATTTTGGCATTTTATGGCCTTCAAAACTGTGATAGGTAGTGAGGAGTGAAATCAAAAATTTGTGCCCTTAGAAATCCTGAAGGCGGTGCTTGGTTTTCGGGGCCCCGTACGCGGCTAGGCTCCTAAAAAGTCGCACACATGTGTTATCCCCGTACTCAGGAGAAGCAGCAAAATGTATTTTGGGGTGCAATTCCACATATAACCATGGCATGTGTGAGCAATATATCATTTAGTGACAACTTTTTGTATTTTTTTTTTTTTTTTGTCATTATTCAATCACTTGGGACAAGAAAAAAAAAATTCAATGGGCTCAACATGCCTCTCAGCAATTTCCTTGGGGTGTCTACTTTCTAAAATGGGGTAATTTGGGGGGGTTTTGTGCTATTTTGGCATTTTATGGCCTTCGAAACTGTGATAGGTAGTGAGGAGTGAAATCAAAAATTTGCGCCCTTAGAAATCCTGAAGGCGGTGCTTGGTTTTCGGGGTCCCGTATGCGGCTAGGCTCTCAAAAAGTCCCACACATGTGGTATCCCCGTACTCAGGAGAAGCAGCAAAATTTATTTTGGGGTGCAATTCCACATATAACCATGGCATGTGTGAGCAATATATCATTTAGTGACAACTTTTTGTAATTTTTTTTTTTGTTTTTTTGTTGTCATTATTCAATCACTTGAGACAAAAAAAAAATATTCAATGGGCTCAACATGCCTCTCAGCAATTTCCTTGGGATGTCTACTTTCCAAAATGGGGTCATTTGGGGGGGGGGGTTTGTACTGCCCTGCCATTTTAGCACCTCAAGAAATTAGATAGGAAGTCATAAATTAAAAGCTGTGTAAATTCCAGAAAATGTACCCTAGTTTGTAGACGCTATAACTTTTGCGCAAACCAATAAATATACGCTTATTGACATTTTTTTTTACTAAAGACATGTGGCTGAATAAATTTTGGCCTAAATGTATGACTAAAATTGAGTTTATTCGATTTTTCTTATAACAAAAAGTAGAAAATATCATTTTTTTTCAAAATTTTCAGTCTTTTTCCGTTTATATCGGAAAAAATAAAAATTGCAGAGGCAATCAAATACCATTAAAAGAAAGCTCTATTTGTGGGAAGAAAAGGACGCAAATTTCGTTTGGGTACAACATTGCATGTCTGCACAATTTACAGTTAAAGCAGCGCAGTGCAAAATTCTGAAAACACCTCTGGTCCTTTAGCTACAAAATGGTCCGGGGCTTAAGTGGTTAATTGTGGTTCTGTAATCTATCTTAACTGGTTTATCCCTTGTAAAGTATCACTTGGGACTATCTGAAAGTGTCCTAAAGACATAAGATCATCACCAGGGTGGATGAGCAATACCAATCTGTAGTCTATAGTTATCTTATTGTTGTCTGCAGTACCACAGCAGCCTAAGAAAGTATCAGATGATTGCCATGAGCCCATCACATGGTGGATGTGGCTGTGGGGTGATGTTGCCGTTAACACCATATCACAGCCATTGAGCTCTACATGCCTGCCTGTTTTCAATTTGAGATATCTCACTGGGAAGTTATACAACTGTTCGTATTGGAACTTTAACAACCAAGCATGAACCCTGGTAAAGAGAGATTTTTGGATCCTGAAACGCATTGGATACTTTCTTTCCACTGGTTGTGACTTTACTGTCAAGAAAAAAAGGATATATGGATCCTTTGTTGCTTGGTCCATTCTTTTCAAGCAAACTCCTCTAGCTGGGTATGGTCCACTCCTGTGGGACCATCCTCCTACGTCTTGTTCTCCAAGGAGACGAGATGCATTTAAGAAAATCACTACCAAACTGCATCTGAAGAAAGCAAAGCTTCAGGTCCAGCACCTCTATTTTATTTTATTCTATTTAATGAGTCTATGATGTGACTGCCAGGAGCCAACCCTCTGATTGTCATTTGCCAGCCATGTGACTGCCATGAGCCATTAGGATGGCTGCCATAAGTCTGTCATATGTAACGAAAATGGAAATTGAAGCACCGCACCACTGCTAAGAGGTCTACACAACTTTATTCCAATAAAACTGAGGGGAGCAATCCAAAGAGTTACTAACTCGTTTTGGGGGTCCATCTCTAGCCAGGCCAGGGACTCACTATTCAATACAGGGACACATTGAGGGGTAGTCTCTGGAAAACAGAGGCGTCTGTTCACCTTAATACCAAGTGTACTGCAATTTTTCCAGAGGACTGCAAGACAAAAGATAAATTTGTCAGGGTATTACTTAGATACAACTAACCTAATAATGTTCCTCATAATAAGGCAAATCTTCACTTTTTGAGTTCAGTTCCACTTTAATTCATCCTGGCACCAAGACTTGCTGAGATTGAACACTAAGCTGCAGCAGGTAAGAAGCTTTTTATTTCAGAAGAACCTTCCGGCTAGAGATTTTATTCTGTTTTTCAAATAAAGTTCTGTTTTAAAGCAGAACTAAACCTACCAATGTAGCTTTTTCTCAGAAGAAAGCTCAAACTAAAAATGTTTGATAAATGATATTATATTCTTAATCGAACATATCAATGTTATTTTCATTTACATTCTGCCTATTAGCACATATACAGTATATTTAAAGTGTAATGCCTTGTACACACGACTGGTTTTCCTGTCGGAATAAACTCTGATGTTTTTTTCCGACAGAATTCCGCTCAAGCTGTCTTGCATACACACGGTCACACCAAATTCCGCCGTCAAGAACGCGGTGACGTACAACACTACGACGAGCCGAGAAAAATTAAGTTCAATGAATCCGAGCATGCGTTGAATTGATTTAGTCCGTCGGAATTGCATACAGACAAATGGAATTTCCGATAGAATTTTTTTCCGTCTGAAAAAAGAGAACACTCTATCTAAGTCCGTCGGAATTTTCGAGGGAAAAAGTCCGATGGGGCATACACACGGTCTGTATATCCGATGAAAAAATCTTGTTGGATCTTTCCATCGGAAATTCCGACCGTGTGTACGCGGCATAACTCAATTTTTGTTGAGAAAAACACATTCCCCCTGGGTGATATATGTACATGGCAAGGATTTTATCAAACTTTGTTGTAGATACCTACCCTTTGTTGTTCTGAAGAAATTCCTGTGTGTTTCTCTGTGCTCATGTGGAAAAGTGAGTCTAATGGGAGTGGTTTCATAATTATCAATCAGCTGCTGCACCTACTGGGCACTAATGAGGAAAGCTGCTGGGCCTGCATTCCTTTAGACGTGATTTCCTATTGGGAGTATCTCACAAAAATCTAAATTTTTGTTGCAGGAGATGCCTGAAATGTGACTTATATCTTAGTGCAGACTTCTGGGAAAATCGGTGAGCCAATCACACAAGCAGGAAATTATGTTTCTGGGGGGCATTCTTTACACATTCTGTGTACAGAACGTCTTCAGGTAGCCAAATTGCATTGCATTTTCAGAAAATTACAGCAGTTGCAGATTGAAAAGGAAAGGTCGTTTTTAATAACATTCAATTGCGATATGATTTGCGTCACAATTGTATACGCTATATCAGCCCTCAAAATTTCCATTTGCCTGCTCGCATTTGGTGAGTGGAAATTAGTGGAGGGCAAGTGTGGAGCAGGGGCAGACAGTTTCCTGGCTGATCACTTCTGGCAGAAGTGGCAGAGCGGCCTGGAGGGGGGGTTCCCTGCCCTCTGGGCCTTTCTGATGTTCTGTACAAAAGGCCGCACAGCTTCTGCCAGAAGTGATTAGCCAGGAAACTGTCAGAAGGATCAGGCAGCCGGAGGACACAGAGCGGGATCTCCCGATGAGACGTGGCTTGTATATGAATAGCCACCGCTGTCAAACAAAGCCCCACCTCCTGAACCAGAATTGGACCAGTGTGCTGTCTATTACAGTAGCTAATCTAGGAGGGGTGACTACGTTTGACATCGGCGGCTATTTTTATATAAGCAGCGCCTCAGCAGGAGATCCCTGTTCTGTGTCATCCGGACGGCAGATCCTCCTAATTCCTCTCTGATGCATTGCTGGGCACTGATGAGGCTGCATTTATGGGTACTGATATGCTGCACTAATGGCCAATGATATGCTGAACTAATGGGCACTTATACGCAGCACCGATAGGCAATAGTATGCTGCACTGATGGCCAATGATACGCTGCACTGATGGGCAATGATACGCTGCACTGATGGGCACTGATAGGCAACGGTATGCTGCACTGATGGGCAATGGTATGCTGCACTGATGGGCACTGGTATGTTGCACTGATGGGCAATGGTATGCTGCACTGATGGGCACTGGTACGTTGCACTGATGGGCAATGGTATGCTGCACTGATGGGCAATGATACGCTTCACTGATGGGCAATGATATGCTGCACTGATGGACAATTATACATTGCACCAATGGGCAATGATATGCTGCACTGATGGGCAATGGTATGCTAAAATGATGGGCACTGATAGGCTGCACTGATGGCCACTGATAAGCTGCACTGATGTGCACTGATGGGGCTGCACTGATGGGCACTGATGAGGCGTAACTGATAAACTGCACCGATAAGCTGCACTGATGGGCACTGATGGGGCTGCACTGATGCGCACTGATGAGGCTGCACTGATGGGCACTAAGAGGCTGCACTGATGGGCACTGATAGGCTGCACTGATGGGCACTGATAGGTTGCACTGATGGGCACTGATATGCTTTATGTTAATATTGTTAAAGTTGCTGTTAATATTTATTTTTGGAACTTAATTCTGCTTAAAACATTTAACAGTATAATTTCATGAGATAATTTACGAGGGCATGTTTAGGGATGTGTTCAGGGGTAGACTTAGGGGCGGGGCAGGGTAGGGGTTCGGTGGGGCAACTGGTGGCGAGTAACTCTTAAGGCCTGGCTAGTGGCTCAGGACTTGAAATTTTGAGCCCTGCGCTATATTATTTTTTCTTTATTTGCTATTCTTTAGCCCTACTTCTCCTTTAAGAATACATACTTGAATATAACTTTATTTTAGTGACAATTTAAGTGCTGAGCAATTGGGCTGCACTCTCTCTGTGCATCTCAAGGTGTACATTTTTAATCCTGACTGGAGAGTTTCTTAAATGCTAACCATAAAAATGTAATCATTTTGTGTCATGATTTACCTGAGCAACTGATATTAACATTTTCCAAAGATTGTGGAACAAAATCTTTCATGTTTGCCACCTGCTTGTAACTTACCAGAGTTAATATCAGGACATTACAAAGGATGGGCAACACAACTGCTTTGATTTACTTTGTAAAGTATTATAATGACAGTTGTTGTCATATAAGGCAGAGTTATTATCTGCTTAGCTGATGCGGTCACTGGGTGCTTTTAAATAATAGCACTGGAAAGGACCACCTAGTAAATTATCTATGCAGGTTAAAGCATTCCTTATTAGAAAATGCTAATTTTTTATTTTTATTTCTTTAAACATGCAAATTACACACTTTATAGTTTTTATTTTTTATTAGTACAGTGGTACATTGGATTACGAGCATAATTTGTTCCGGAAGAATGCTTGTAATCCAAAGCACTCGTATATCAAAGTGAGTTTCCCCATAGGAATCAATGGAAACTCCGCTAATTCGTTCCACAGTGACTGCTATTGTATGCAGTACCGCATGTGCCCAGAGGTGGGGGGGCGATTGAGACACTCGGAAACACTCGGAGACCACTGGGAGCCGCTCGGATGAACTAGGAGACACTCGGAGAGGCTTGGAGACACTAAGGAACAAAGTGTTTCCGAGTGTCTCCAAGTGCATCCAAGCGACTCCCAGTGTCACCGGCGCCCCCGCACCTCTGGCCAAATGTGGTACTGTACACCCCATTGTCTTGAATCCTTCTCGTCTTGCGAGACAACGCTCGCAAAACCGAGTCAGGATTTAAAAAAAATAATAGCTCGTATTGAGAAACGCTCGTAAACTGCGTTACTCACAAGCCAAGGTATTACTGTAGTTTAGTGCATGTCACTCTGTGTCTGCCTGCAACCTGTCCCTTTCTGCCGCACTGCTATTCTAACCAAATTTTATGGTATGTTAAGTGCAGCGGAGAGGAACAATCTACCCTGCAGTGGGACTCCCTCAATGAATAAAGGCTTGTTTTTGCCTAGAGTACTCTTAAAAGGTCTTTCACTCATCTTATAAAATATACAGGTATATGCGCAAAAAGCTAATGCTCCTGTCCTTTGCCACTTAGCAGCATGTTTTTGGTCCCTATTTGTGTATATACACTATGTGGACATCTAATCATTCCCCCATACCACTATACTTATGGTAGACTAATGCTAATACACTTTTTCGCCCCTAATCACCCCTCTTCCCTCTCTTTTTTCCTTTCCTTCTTTTTCTTCCCTTTTTCTCCCCTTTCTCCTTTGTCAGTCTACTTCCCCTCCCCTCTTTATCCCCTCTCTCTCCCTCCCCCCCCTCCCCAATGCCACCCATTCCACTTACCTACATAGTATGTGGATATCCACCACATCTTCTTGTATACACATATACAGCCCATATAATGTATTTCCTTCACCCCCCTCCCCTCTCCCTCCCACCCCCTCCCCCCGTTTCTTCTCCATTTTTGGTTTATTATTTAGTGCCAATTATTTATCCCATCTAATATCTTTCTTCTCTTATTCATTTTCATATACATATACACATGGCATAGACCAATTTCTTTTGTATATTGTCATCCTATATAATTGTAGCGCTACCCCCAGTTAAGAGAGCCGCTGCTTTGTTTTCGGGCCCTGTGTACAGTACCGCCAACCCCCGGCAATCTTACTCGACCCACGCTGGCACAGTTAGTCTAGGGTTATGCTTATACCACATTCAATTGTATTGCATGAATTAATCTCTAAACAGTAAGACAACACACTAAGGCGAGAGATTGATTATAACGGTTTTACTCTTATAGTAAATAGCATAGGTATACCATCACACATGCAACTGGCTTGCAGAACCCTGCAGCAATCAATTCAGCACACTATAATGGCGCTGCGCGGTACTCCACCACGCGTAACTATTATGGTATGCGTGCCCTATGGCGCACTAAACAATATACTATCTCCCCACCCGAGTCAGGCCTGACATGGAGTAAATCTCAGTCACTTCCTATAAGGATTTCTTCGCATGCCAGCTTTCGGTGGTGCACTTGATGAAATTCTAGTTTGTAATCCACAACAGGCAGTAACTTGGAACAACTATACTGGGGGGGGGACACTTCAACTCTGTCCTGCTACCGGTCCCCCCGTGGAACAGCAGATAAATGAACTGTGGGCCTATGCAGTTCTATAGGCCGGAACACGACACAGTCTATTGGTCTGAGCAGGTGCCCGCTCACCACTCCGGACGCGATCCCAGTCCGGGACTTCCACCTGCTGTGTATCCGCACACAGCGTCTGCCACGATCGGGTCCCCGATCCAACTGATGTCCTCACTCGACAAGTCAGGATCCACCCAGGCTCCGCAGTGGGGTGGAAGGCTCTTCGGAAGTCACGCAAGGCCCCAGGCTTCGGGCCTTGCACCGCAGCAGATCTGCACAGGAAGACTGGTTGCTTGCAGCGCGGTGTCCAAAGAGGCCGAGCTCCGCCTCGCCTCTTCCTTAAATAGCCTCTCCCATGAGTCTCTGCGGTGGAAACTTTCCCCTGAGGCCGGATGGGGTTCTGGGTAACGTAGTCCCGGGGCCTTAAAGGAGACCCCGCTACACACTCCCCCCACTTAAACTCTTTGGTCCCCAAAGATAACATAACCTTAAATTACAGAACGTACAACATCAATCAAAGTTTCATATGATGTCAGCAGAGGAAATTCCCACCAAAACCGAGGTAGTGAACTCCCCTGCCCACAGGACACACTATCATCAGTATCCTGTCTAACTGTGCCAGAGAGTGAGTTGGGGTTGCCTCCCACCAAATTAACAGTGAGAGGGTCAGGGTCTTCCATACTCCTTCTGGCAGTGACCACAGTGTCTTCAGCACTCCTCCCCATTTGTGGGTAGGTTAATCTCCTGGGAGGTTTTATGGCTCTTCGCTTCCTCTGTCCTCTTGGACTTTCTGTTGAAACAGGTTCTTCTTCTGTAACTGACTTAGGAATTTCCTCTGGTTCGGGAGCCTCGGACTCCCGAGCAGGGAGGTACATGGCTTCCCTTGGATCTTCCTCTGGGAGTAATTCACAGGCACTCTCCCAAGCATCTGACCAGGGACTGGACGGGATGAACTCAGTAGCTTCTGCATTCAGTGTTTGATCTTCGGTATCTTCGTCAGGTGGAAGATCAATAGCTGAAGTTGCCGGGGCCTGGGAAGGCCAAAGCCAACCAAGTTCTTCTCCCTCATCTTCACTTATCTCCGAGTCTTCTGTATCCTCGGTCCGAGGGGTCCGAGACCGAGTGTTGGGTCTGGGAGTGTCCAGAATGGACGTTGGTTCAGGGGAATCCATCATAGGGGGTATCCGAACCGCCTCAGCTAGTGGAAGTAGGTGATTCCGATGCCAGGTCTTCAAAGGCCCCAACTTCCCTCCTGGTTTAAGTCTGTAAACGGGTAGGCCCGGTAGTCTTTTGCAAACAACATAAGGTTCAGGTCTCCATCTGTCTGCAAGCTTGTGTCTTCCAGGGATTCCCAAGTTCCGCAGCAACACTCTGTCTCCTGGTTGTAGATCTTGGATCCTAACCTTTAGATCAAAATTTCTCTTGTTGCGGGCCCCCCTTTGCTCCGAGGCCGCCTGGGCCTGCTCATAGGCCACTTTCAAATTACGTCTGAGTCTATCGACATATCCCTTGTGGGAAGCAGCAGAACAATGGTCTATGGAGGTGCCAAAGGCCAGATCCACTGGCAGTCTTGCTTCTCTCCCGAACATGAGTCTATAGGGTGAGTATCCTGTAGCGTCGCTGATAGTGTTATTGTATGCATGCACAAGGGCCGCTATGTGGTTACTCCAATGTTGCTTCTTTTCACCGCTTAAAGTTCCCAGCATGTTGAGCAGGGTTCGGTTGAACCTCTCCGGCTGAGCATCACCTTGTGGATGATAGGGGGTAGTCCTTGTCTTCTTAATCCCCAAGGTATTTCGTATCAGCTTTCGTATCAGTCGACTTTCAAAATCCCTTCCTTGGTCTGAATGGAGCCGTTGTGGTAGCCCGTAGTGTATGAAGTATTTCTCCATAAGTACCTTGGCCACAGTGGAGGCCTTCTGGTCTTTGGTTGGGAAAGCCTGGGCATACCGGGTGAAATGGTCGGTTACTACCAGAACATTTCCTAGTCCACTCAGGTCGGGTTCGAGGCAGAGAAAATCAATGCATACCAGATCAAGCAGGCTTTGACTTTGTAGATGGCCCATTGGGGCAGCTTGATGGGGCAAAGTCTTTCTCTGGATGCATCGTGCACATGAATGGCAGTATTCCTCAACTTCAGCCCTCATGCAGGGCCAATAGAAACGGTCCCTAACGAGTTGGAAAGTCCTTTCCGCCCCTAGGTGGCCATGGTTGTCATGCAGAGCAATCATGACAGTCTCTCTGTGTTTCTCCGGCAGGAACAACTGCCATTTGTCTTCCAGGTCATCAGAGGGGCCCCTTCGGTAGACCACCCCTTGACGCACCTGCAACCTGTCCCACTCCTTCTTCAACAGGCGAGCTTCCTTTGAGGGGTGACGTAGGAGTCTGTTCGGATCCTGGTTCTCCAGTGCCTCTAGGACCAATCTCCCCATAGGGTCTTCCAATTGGTCGGATCTCAACTCCTTTTTGGACAGTTTTGGTAAGTTATCTTCTCCCAGTTGGGTTACCCCACAGTATTGCTTGGGAACTCCTACTATGGTAACCCCTATCTCTTCTGCTCTTGAGCCTCCCCGGGCTTGAAGTTCAGCCCCTTGACAGAGGGCCCGCACCCCGTCGGGTGCCACTTGGGTCCAGTCTTCTATACTGCAGGTGGGGACGTGAGATCTTCTGGACAAGGCGTCCGCATCTCGATTTCCCGCCCCAGGTCTGTATTTCAGGCTGAAATTGAAGGCAGACAGCGCCGCCAGCCATCTATGTCCTGTGGCGTCCAGCTTTGCTGTGGTAAAAAGGTAGGTAAGTCTGCCCCATACAGATAATCTCGGAGTTTGTCAACTACAGCCCACTTGAGGGCCAGGAACTCCAATTTATGAGTAGGATAGTTCTTTTCGGAGGGGGTCAGGCTTCTGCTCACATACGCAACAGGTCTCAGTTGCCCTTCATGCTCCTGGTAGAGCACTCCTCCCAAGCCATCATGGCTGGCATCTACGTGGAGCTCATAGGGCTTCTTTGGGTCTGCGTAGGCCAGAACAGGGGCAGTGGTTAGGTTCTTTTTCAGCATCTGGAAGGCGTCTTCACACTTCTTATTCTACTGGTCCTTGACTGACTCCCCCGGTTTTCTGGGGCCCGAGTCATCCTCTTCCCCCTCCGTCTTCAGCAGCTCATTCAAGGGCCTGGCTATCCGAGCAAACCCCTCCACAAACCTCCTGTAATAGGAACAGAATCCCAGGAAGGACCTGAGTTCTGTTACGGTGGTGGGCCTTGGCCCTTGGCCAGGAGGTGACTGCCTCCAATTTTCCAGGGTCTGTGGCCACCCCATCTTCAGACACTATGTGTCCCAGATAGTTGACTGAAGACTGATAAAATTGGCATTTTTTCAGGTGAGAGCTTGAGTCCTTCCTCACTCAGTCTCTTCAAAACCTTCTCCAGCCTTTCTTCATGTTCCTCCAAAGTTCTTCCAAAGACAATGATGTCATCCAAGTATACGAGGACTTCGATGAGGTTCATGTCTTCCACAGTCTTCTCCATGAGTCTTTGGAAGGTGGCTGGAGCTCCAGACAGGCCTTGAGGCATCCGGTTGAATTCGAAGAACCCTACCGGGGTTATGAAAGCCGTCTTTTCTTTGTCTTCTGGATGAATCGGGATCTGATAGTACCCGCTCTTGAGGTCCATAACACTGAACCACTTGGCTCCAGACAAGCTCTGTAGGGCATCCTCTATCCTCGGAGTGGTATACTGATCCAGTGTGGTTCTCCGGTTGAGGGTCCTATAGTCTATGCACAGCCTCAATGACCCATTCTTCTTCCGGACCACCACTATGGGGGAGGCATAGGGACTTCTAGATTCTCCAATCACCCCTGTTCGCTTGAGCTCGGCGAGCTGCTCCCTCAAATCTTCGAGGTCTGCCAACGGAACCCGCCTAACCCTCTCCCTGAAGGGCTTTTATTTCCTGGAGGCGGATTCAATGGGTGGCACTCCTAGCACACCCCACATCAAATTCATCATGGGAAAAGATCCTTTCCCACCTGGTCAACTGGGCCTTGGCTCTCTCTTTCCAAGCCCTTGGCAGGTTTGGGTTCTCCATGGAAAGTTTCTCCCACACAGTACTTTCTCCATCTGTCTTCTCCACATCTGATGAAGCAACTGGTGTAGCTGGGCTCACCCGGCCCAGCAACAACCTGGCTGGGATCTCCATGGGACCATCCGTGGTGTTTCTGACACTCACAGGCACTTTACAGTGGGCCTTCTTCAGGGCCCTCACCGGAACCACTTCTGGGACTACTTCTAAGCCCGAAGGTTCTTCCGTTGGATCGGGTTCCAACATGACAAAAGGGCTAGGCTGCTCCCAAGTGAGTTTCACTGTGGCTTTCAGGCAGGTTACTTCACCAGGCTGCAGCACTATCCCCTTTCTTCCCAGTCTCCAGACCTTCCCTACCCCCTCTTCCGGGGCCTTCTGTTCCAAGATCAGCCGTTCGTAGGTGGTCTTCAACATTGGGTGGATCTCAGTGACTGTGGGGTTCTTCCTTCTTGTCAGTGGGGCCAGAAGTCTTCGGACCAGATCCGTGTTGGTCCCTATTATTAAGGAACTCTTGTTAGCTCCAGGCGGTCGGGGGCACACCACAGCTAAGGTGTCGAACACTTCAGCCTTTCCGGCTATGGACGGGTCAAAAGTCAGTTTTATGGGCAAATAACCATCATAAGGGAAGCTCTCTGTCCCAAATCCCCATATCTCCAACTCTTCAATCTTCTGGATGGGTAGGTGACTCAGATGCCTGTCATAAAAGTCCCGATACAGCAGGGTCACCTGCGCCCCAGTATCCAATATGGCTCTTGTGTAAACTCCCTCCAGTTGAATAGATACTATTGGGGAGGCGCCCACCAGCTTCTCTGGATACCGCTTCGAAGGGGTCTCTTTCCTTTGATCTTTGCATTTCCCTTTTTGACTTTCTTTCTTCCATTTGTCTCTGGACTTAAATCTCTCTTGGGCCTGGTATGCATTGATCTCCCCCCTTTTTAGGGGTGTAGCTACCCGCTGAGGGACATTACTGTCTTTCTTTGGAGTGCGTTCCCTCTGAGGAACCTTATGTTTCTTCTGAGGGGTCTTGTCCACTCCTCTCATGTGCTTCTTATTCAGTTTGGAGCTCACTGAAGGTGATGGGCACCCGGCTGACTCCTTCACCAGGGCCCGCTGAAGTTTTCCGGCGGCTTGCGGTTTTTCAGTCTCTTCTTCTTGGGACTGGAACACACTCTGGCAGCGTGGCCAACCCCTCCGCAGTTGAAACAAGTCATATCCCCCCTATCTTCCAGGGATGCGTGCGCTGGGGTATTTGGAAACAGCTCCTTCCTTGGGCTTTCCCTCTCTGGTACCCTTGACTCCTTTTCCATCAGGGAGGTCAGCATCCCCAACACTTTGGACATCTGCGACTTTAAGGTATCCACCTCTGCGTCTCTTTCCAGGGTCATGGCCATCCTGACCATCACAGGAAGAGGATTCACCGTCTCAACTGGTTGGCTCCTCTTCTTCTCCTCCAGCATAGCTTCTTCTTCTCTGACTACTCGGATCAAATCAGGGTACTCCAGGCTCTTCCCGTCCTGTCTTGTACGTAGCGCCAGTGCGATGGGGTCCAGGGGCTGAGATCTCTCATCACCTGCTGAACACGGGCCTCATCCACCTTCCGTGGATCAATCCCCTTCTTAAGGATCATCTTGTGCAGTATTTTATCCAGGTGCTTCATGAAATCTGACAGTTTTTCTCCTGCCTTTTGGTAGCAGTGCTCCAGCTGGTAAGTGAGCTCAGTGATTTTCTCTGTCCCACCAAACACATTCTGCAGAATGATCAGATAGTCCTGCGCATCACAGTCTGTCTTGCTCATCTTAAGGTTGCGTATGGCCTCTAGAGCAGGTCCCTTAAAGCTCTCAGCAATTCTCTGCTTCTTTCTGTGGTCTGGGACTTCCCATTCTTCTAAGGCCTGAGTGGCACCGTCTAACCACTCCTCAAACCCCTCTTCACCCGAAGGTACAGGTTTCCTCCCTGAAAACATTCTGAGTTTTCGGTATCCTGACATTTGGTAATCTGGAGGGTCTTTCTTACACTGGGCTATAATTTCCTCTAGGACCGCGCATTGTTCGGTGCTGAGGGTGCCCTGCGGCGACCCGGACTCTCTTTCTTCTCCCTTTTTACTGTTTTTGGGGTGGGTGGTGATAGTTTTGGTGTCTGAAGCCATCCTTCTTGTGTAGGCGGCAGTGCGTGTATTAGGCTATAGGTTTGATCATCTGTCGCTTTTATACTTGGATTCTTGAAGTCCTCCGGGACTCCATCCTTCCACTCTATCAGTGCGTGCGTCAGCGAATAATTCGACCTGACATCCACTATCCATGCCTTCTGGTGCGGGGACAGCGACGTCACTAGCTGCTTCACCGCTTCTTCCTGCCAGATCCCTGGGAGTTCTATAACTACTACCCCTCCTGGATCTGTGCTGACCACCTTGCACCACTTGAATACTTCCGATGGGTCCATGCTGGTACTTTTTGGCGCGTTACTTGCTGCATCAGGATCCCGGACTCGAGAGCCCCCACGTGTAGCGCTACCCCCAGTTAAGAGAGCCGCTGGTTTGTTTTCGGGCCCTGTGTACAGTACCGCCAACCCTCGGCAATCTTACTCGATCGAGTGTTATGCTTATACCACATTCAATTGTATTGCATGAATTAATCTCTAAACAGTAAGACAACACACTAAGGCGAGAGATTGATTATAACGGTTTTACTCTTATAGTAAATAGCATAGGTATAACATCACACATGCAACTGGCTTGCAGAGCCCTGCAGCAATCAATTCAGCACACTATAATGGTGCTGCGTGGTATTACACCACGCGTAGCTATTATGGTATGCGCGCCCTATGGCGCACTAAGCAATATACTATCTCCCCACCCGAGTCAGGCCTGACATGGAGTAAATCTCAGTCACTTCCTATAAGGATTTCTTCGCATGCCAGCTTTCGGTGGTGCACTTGATGAAATTCTAGTTTGTAATCCACAACAGGCAGTAACTTGGAACAACTATACTGGGGGGGGGGGACACTTCAACTCTGTCCTGCTACCGGTCCCCCCGTGGAACAGCAGATAAACGAACTGTGGGCCTATGCAGTTCTATAGGCCTGAACACGACACAGTCTATTGGTCTGGGCAGGTGCCCGCTCACCACTCCGGACGCGATCCCAGTCCGGGACTTCCACCTGCTGTGTATCCGCACACAGCGTCTGCCACGATCGGGTCCCCGATCCAACTGATGTCCTCACTCGACAAGTCAGGATCCACCCAGGCTCCGCAGTGGGGTGGAAGGCTCTTCGGAAGTCACGCAAGGCCCCAGGCTTCGGGCCTTGCACCGCAGCAGATCCGCACAGGAAGACTGGTTGCTTGCAGCGCGGTGTCCAAAGAGGCCGAGCTCCGCCTCGCCTCTTCCTTAAATAGCCTCTCCCATGAGTCTCTGCGTGGGAAACTTTCCACTGAGGCCGGATGGGGTTCTGGGTAACGTAGTCCCGGGGCCTTAAAGGAGACCCCACAACACAATAATATTACTTACAGATTGTTTCTTGGAAAGTGGTGTTCAGAATGATGAGCATGCTATCTAATTTTATTTGTTTATTTATATGCTTATATTAGCGTCTTTTATACAGTGTATTGTATTGTGTGCACTGTTTGTTTCTTATTGCATATTCTAAGGCCCGTTTTGTTATTAGCATAGTCCGTCCCTGTTTTGTATTATCACTCCTCTCTGTTCCCGAGCCCATCCCCTTGCTCTCCTATAATAGTGAGCCCATGCCATTCATTCCAATTAGTCTATTGTTGAAAAAGGAGTGCGGCTTGCCTTCCTATCGCAGCGCGCCAACTCAGGAAACACGTCCATTACCAGGTGACGCCATCTCCCTGCAGCCATCCCTGCTTGCTTCTCAAGCCTCGGTCTGAAGCTGAAGTTCCTCACAGACGCCGGCTTCATCTGACAGAGTGATACCAGCACAGCGCAGTGGATCCAGGAAGAAGGTCACAGAAGTGGTCACCCTGACTACATTTGGATACTTACATGCTCGCTTTTATACATCTAAATGTGAGTGCATATTGTATATTGTATATGCTAAATAAAACGTCTACTCTAAGTGCCGGTTCACACTGGGGCAACACGACTTCCAGCGCGACTTTACAAGGCAACTTGGAGATGACTTGAGCGCGACTTCAGCGCTACTTGGAGTGACTTACAATGCGACTTGAAGTCGCCTTCAGGACAGGCGACTTTGCCAGTGGCCAATCACATAATAATCTGCTCTGTGGGAGGGAGGGGTTTGCCTTAGAAAACTATTTTCTCTTCCTGTAAAGTTGCTTCAGTTAAGACAGGGGATCCGACTTGGAGGCGACTTCCATTGAAATCAATGGGTACAAGTCGCCTAGAAGTCACCTTGAAGTAGTATAGGAACCTTTTCTGAAGTCGGAGCGACTTCAGTAGTGTACATTAAGACGGCTCTCATTGACTAACATGTAATTTCTCATGTCGCGCGACTTGGTGCGACTTGGGGCGACACAAGTCGGATCCCAAGTCGCGGTAGTGTGAAGAGGCGCCTCTCTTCTTGTGTTTGTTTTCACTCATCTTATTTCTCACTCCCCTGGTGGCGGACTCTCTCCACTTCCCTCTCACTCTCTGGGCAGTGGGCACTCTCTGGGCCCTCGTGTCCTGACTTGCAATGCAGAACTATTGGTCTTGTATTGAAGTGATGACATCAGAGCTGCGATCACCAGCCTTAGCGCTGAAGAGAAGAGGCTTGAGGGAAGAAGGAGCCTATGGGAGTGAGGTATAAAAGTAAAAAGTGCTATCCTAGATACCCTAGGCAAAAATGAGCATGTTACCCTTGTAGTGTGGGGGGAACCTTACTGAAAGGGAAGATTGTTCTTTTCTTGTGAATAGAACTAGTACTACTTTTTTTCCATTTTGGATAGAGCAAGGTAGGGTTATAACCCCTGTCAAGTTTTTTTTTGTCATGATGTGTGTAATGCTTCTGATGATTTTCACAGAGCTCGATGTCTATTTATACTCTTACACTGCTGGTGTTATTGCTGCAAAAAGCTGCAAAGAGATACCCACCATCCTTGTGGCTGATGGTTGCCATCAGGTTTGGATAGGGATCAAATTCAGGACCATCGTTCACAATGCAAGTTTGCATGTTCTTTAAATTCTTACATTGCTTACATTCTTTAAGCTCGAGTCTGACTCGCTACTGCCATTCCCAGGAGCACATGTGCTTTTACAATATAGAATAGATACATGTGGAATAAGCACATTTTATAAATTGCAAAAGGAGACATTTACTATGGTAGTATGTAGTAGCCCGCAGTAACCAGCTATGAGCTACTGCACACACTGTCATAGTACATACACTTGTTAGGAATTTTTCATGTCTTTGGTACTTTCTGAATCACTAATCTTCAACAGTTTGCGTTCATGTAGATGAGTGTTCTTGTCAAACACAGCCAATTCTACATGAACAAACACATGTGGTTGAATGGAAAATGCAGCTTGATTATGAAAAAAGGCTGTGCGTGACCTACTTTACCTGTACTTATAGGACATGTTGAATCCGAAGAAACACAAAGCAATGCAGGTCAGATGTAGCCTCTGTACACTACTTTACTGAAGTCAATGGGAATTTGCTGACCCGTGTTTCAGACACACATCAAACATAGGAAAACATGAGAGTACATAAAGAAATGGTGATGTAACTGTTATCAATGACACAGATCTTCCGGTATCTTCCAGAGTAAATGAAAATCCACCTCTAATCATTAGTTGTTTCCCCTTTCGGGTGGGTACTCACCACAACAATGGATTTCAAAGGCACCTCACAGATCCCATACACTGATCGTCCGATCGTCCTGATCCTGGTCCTACTGTCTCACTCAGATATCTCCGGAGATCATCCGATATCCACCAGCAGATAGTATGGGTGAAAACAAAAAAGCCACCAATAGTGTGATTCCGTAGAGATTTCTTTTAATCAGTCAATCATAAAAAAGTTTCCAAAATAAACATACACATTTCTTCCATCATGTAAAAAGATTAGCGGTGAAGTAGCAGCATATAAGTTCTAAAAAACCGCGCTGTTCCACAAGCTCCCACCAAGCGCAGCGTGTCAGCTGGCACCAATCGTGTTTACCAGTCTCACTGCTGCTTCCTGTATCCGGAGCTGCCTTGGAACGCACAGACGTCACTTCCTGTTTAGCCGCAGAGTCACACCCTGACGTTTCGTCTTACCGACTTCCTCTGAGGGCGTGACTCTGCAGTGCGGCTCACAGGAATATATACACACATCCCTGTGATTGGAAGACGAGTTAACCCCTCCAGCATGCTGTTCAATGCCTCCAGACAGAGCCGATCGGCAGAAAGCACTATAGTCACAGGGGCTCCCTTGTTTATAACCACCTAACATTTTAGATCAAAACATAACCTCTTATGAATTAACCTCAATAAGCATTATACAATCAAAAAATAGTCCAAACTTTAAAATGAAAAAATAGGTACAAACATTAATGTAATTCATTATAACAGATAAGCACTCAGCACTAGCGCCCTCTAAAGCATGATTACTAAACAGCAGTTTAAACTAGATAATAGGAAAAAAATATCTAAACACTTAAGCCCTGTACACACGATCGGTTTGACTGATGAAAACCGTCCGATGGATGGTTTTCATCAGACCAACCGATCGTGTATGGGACCCATCGGTCTTTTTTCCATCGGTTTTAAAAAATAGAACATGTTTTAAATTTTCGGGTCAAAAACCCACGCATGCTCAGAATCAAGTCAACGCATGCTCAGAAGCATTAAACTTAATTTTTCTCGGCTCATCGGAGTGTTTTACGTCACCGCGTTTGGAACGGTCGGTTTTTTGACTGATGGTGTGTGGGCAAGACTGATGAAAAACAGTTTCATCGGATTTCCGATGGACAAATCCATCGGACGAAAATCCATAGGTTATCCAATCGTGTGTACAGGGCTTTATTCAGCGTTATAATACCAAATTTAAAATAATAAATATATAAAATTACTAAAAAAAAATCATAAAATTACTCATCGTCATTATTGTTTCATAATTGTAGTCTTGTGAACATGTTGAAACTACACACATAAATAGCTTACACCTCCTTAATGGTAAAAACAAAGTTTAAGATTAAAGGTCACTAATGAAACAATTTATATCCAACTCGACGTTTAACCCTTTGGGGGTGAGGGTATCTAAGGAATAAATCCAAAAAGTTTCTCGTTTGGATAATTCTCTTACCATATTACTTCCTCTCCATATAGGTTTAATATGGTCCACCCCCCAAAATTTCAATCCTATAGGGTTTTGGTTTTGGTTATGATGTAATTTAAAATGGAGGGACACATTGTGGTCTTTAAACCCTAATTTAATATTCTTAATGTGTTCTCCAATCCTTACTTTAAGACATCTTTTTTCCTTAGATACCCTCACCCCCAAAGGGTTAAACGTTGAGTTGGATATAAATTGTTTCATTAGTGACCTTTAATCTTAAACTTTGTTTTTACCATTAAGGAGGTGTAAGCTATTTATGTGTGTAGTTTCAACATGTTCACAAACCCTCTAGTATTAAGAATACAATTATGAAACAATAATGACGATGAGTAATTTTATGTTTTTTTTTTAGTAATTTTATATATTTATTATTTTAAATTTGGTATTATAATGCTGAATAAGTGTTTAGATATTTTTTTCCTATTATCTAGTGTTTAAACTGCTGTTTAGTAATCATGCTTTAGAGGGCGCTAGTGCTGAGTGCTTATCTGTTATAATGAATTACATTAATGTTTGTACCTATTTTTTTCATTTTAAAGTTTGGACTATTTTTTGATTGTATAATGCTTATTGAGGTTAATTCATAAGAGGTTATGTTTTGATATAAAATGTTAGGTGGTTATAAACAAGGGAGCCCCTGTGACTATAGTGCTTTCTGCCGATCGGCTCTGTCTGGAGGCATTGAACAGCATGCAGGAGGGGTTAACTCGTCTTCCAATCACAGGGATGTGTGTATATATTCCTGTGAGCCGCACTGCAGAGTCACGCCCTCAGAGGAAGTTGGTAAGACGAAACGTCAGGGCGTGACTCTGCGGCTAAACAGCAAGTGACGTCTGTGCGTTCCAAGGCAGCTCCGGATACAGGAAGCAGCAGTGAGACTGGTAAACACGATTGGTGCCAGCTGACACGCTGCGCTTGGTGGGAGCTTGTGGAACAGCGCGGTTTTTTAGAACTTATATGCTGCTACTTCACCGCTAATCTTTTTACATGATGGAAGAAATGTGTATGTTTATTTTGGAAACTTTTTTATGATTGACTGATTAAAATAAATCTCTACGGAATCACACTATTGGTGGCTTTTTTGTTTTCACCCATACTATCTGCTGGTGGATATCGGATGATCTCCGGAGATATCTGAGTGAGACAGTAGGACCAGGATCAGGACGATCGGACGATCAGTGTATGGGATCTGTGAGGTGCCTTTGAAATCCATTGTTGTGGTGAGTACCCACCCGAAAGGGGAAACAACTAATGATTAGAGGTGGATTTTCATTTACTCTGGAAGATACCGGAAGATCTGTGTCATAGATAACAGTTACATCACCATTTCTTTATGTACTCTTATGAACTGAGATTAAGAAAGAGTGGTCAGGGGTATGTGCTGACCATTTGAGCGCTGCTGTAGAAAACCTTCATCACCCAACCCAGGGACTTGAATTGGTTTTTTATATATTTTTGTTATATGTACTGCAAATATTTGTTTTGTTTTTAAGCGGCTGCCGATTTATTTATTATCATTGGGTTAATGATTATGGTAACATACTCATTGTGGTGTGTTATCAGCCACCTGTGAGCATCTTTAGTACTGGGATAGTGAAAGAAGGCCAGGGGAACTTCACTAGTTTATTTTGTATAGGAAAACATGAGCCCTTTTCAAGATCAGAAGTTATGAGATCATTCTGACTTTCTTGATTTTCATGCTTGTTCCACGTTAGTGACTCAGGAAGTATTGAAGCCATAACCAGCATGGCAAGTAGCATTTTTTTAAACCATGACAGAAATGGTTACTAGTTTCTATCAATACTTGAGCATGTTCTAGTCCGATATCATTAGGTGCCAGGGGAGAAACAGATCAAGAACTCCCTTTCCAATTTCTCCATCTAGAACATACAGAGGAGACGTCATGGTCTCCATATAAAGTACCAGCCAACAGCCATGTACACTTTCACCAGGGGTTGAAAAGCCTAGTGAAAAATAGAAAGATAAAAAACAAAACAAAAAACAAAAAAAGGAATACATAAAAAATACACACACAACATTCACACAATTAAAGCTGAACACTAGGTATGGATTTTATATGTTCCATACTTGTGGAATACCTGTGGAAGATGGAAATCACTGTAGTAATTTCTTCTAATACAGTGATCCTAGCTGTCTTTCAGGTCCCTTGCTGCCCAGCTGCATAATGAACACAGATAACGTGCTTGGCATGGGCACCTTTCACAAAACGGCTTGCAATCATTTTAATGTATAGAGGGCATTCTCTGATTGGATTAGGTGTTAGGTGTAGAGCACAACTCCACCTCCTCCAATTAGAGAATACTCCAGACCACCTCTAAAACTGCCAGTGTGAGTACACCCATAGACCTGATTGCGCAATGGATGTTTATTCCTGGTGTCTTATCAATATGGGTCCCCTATCAGATAGTGCCCAGCCTGGACTGCGCATGCGCAATCAGATCACGGAAATCTCAGAGAATGAACATATGTTACATCAGCTGCAGTTAACACGCCGCTCGCTCCCGATGCTTATTCACGCCGCTCGCTCTATCAGATGGGGGACCCATCTCGATAGAACAGCGCTGGCCGCGCTCACTCAATACAGCAAGGGGCAGATGTTTTTTTCAAAGGGGCGGGTGTATTATTAAGCAGTGCTTTTTTAGAGGATGGTTTTTGCAATAAACTACACGTCTGCGGGGCGTCTTTACAGAACTGAAGCGCGGGTTTTTCAATGTTGATGAGCGGGTTTGCAGGACCTATTTAACTAAGTAACACAAGTTATTTTCCACAGTATTAGTGTGGATCCGCCCCTTGCTGTATTGAGTGAGCGCGGCCAGCGCTGTTCTATCGAGATGGGTCCCCCATCTGATAGAGCGAGCGGCGTGGATAACTGCGCACGCTCCAACTACAGCTGATGGAGTAGATGTTCGATCTCAGAGATTTTTGTGATCTCCGATTGCGCAGCGCTGCGCCTGCGCAGTCCAGGTCGGGCACTATCTGATAGGGGACCCATATTGATAGAACACCGGAATTTTGATGGGGGTGGGAAGGACAAGCTAACTGTTCATCTTGCAAGTAAACCAAAAAGTATATAAAGCTGTCAGGGGATGCATACATATCCAAAAGAATTAAGTTGAAAATGTTGGCCTTTGGCTCTACTCTTCACGTCCCTGAGCACCTACAGGTTATCCTGGATATTTGGCACTTTCGTCCCAGCATTGGAGGTATGACACCCCTCTTTTCCATCTCTCCTGGCTCCTAAATGTGTTTTGCAGCCACTGTGAGGTTTATTATACAGGGCATTCTTCATTACCATTTTCAACTTAATTTTTTGGAATATGTATGCATCCCCTGGCAGATTTACATACTTTTTGGTTTACTTACAATAAATCATCTATTATCTATATGGATTTTCCTTTATCGACTATCAACCATCCTTCGGAACAGCGCTCCCCTATTGTTTTTATTTGTTTATTTTCCTGTGGTCTTCTGAGTTTGGGAGCAGCGACCTCAGGTTGGGATTAATTTTTAATAAGCTTCCTTGGTCATCTTTGTTAGCACCTGGCTTTTGTTGAACTGTTCATCTTGAAAAACTCTGTGACATTCTGAAAGCTGCCGTGGCCAGACACTGCACCTAACTCTGAGGGTAGGATGCACCCAAAGACGAATGTGTGAAATGCAAGCAGTTTGTGTTTTACGGGCAATCGTGCCTGGACCAAAAGCAGCACTTATTTGTACCTCAACACCCAAAATTTGCAGTACTACTGCATTTTATGCAGCTTATCGCAATACACACTGAAGATCTTGGAGTACAATAATGCCCAGCATTGGTGTCATTGGATGCAATAATAATCCCTAACATTGGTGTCAGTGGACAAAGTAAAAGCCCCCGATACTGGTGTCAGTGGATGCAATAATAGCCTCCTGAACTGGTGTCAGTGGACGCAATAATACCCCCTAGAACTGGTGTCAGTGGACGCAATAATACCCCCTAGAACCGGTGTCAGTGGACGCAATAATACCCCCTAGAACTGGTGTCACTGGACGCAATAATACCCCCTAGAACTGGTGTCAGTGGACGCAATAATAACACCCAGGATTGGTGCCAGTGACTGCAATAACAGCCATCAGCACTGCTGTCAGTACTATTACCACCCCCCCACATTGGTCAGTGGCAATGAAATGTAATCACCCCTTTCCTGCACTGGTGGTGGGTGGCAGCAAAACCTTACCTCCTCTACATTGGTGGTCGGTGGCAGTGAAATTTAAACTCCCCCCCCCCCCCCCACTCGCATTTGTGGTCAGGGCAAAGAAAGTTAACCCTCATCCTCCTCTGCATTGGTGATCATAGCTGTGAAATGTAACCTCTATCCCCCTCTGCACTGGTGGTCATGGCAGTAAAAGCACTGGTGGCCAAGGCAGTGAAAGTGTAAACCCCCTTCACCGCTTTTGGTGGTCATGGCAGTGAAAATGTTAATGTTGGTATTAAAAAACAACAATTTAAAAACTGCTGACAGGTATGGCTTTTATAACAAAAGAGACCCCACTGATGGTAATGATGAAGTGGCTCCTGTGCACATGTGCCAGAGTGATATAATCATGGCCCTGCCATTAAAGCGGCCAGTTGGGGAGCAAACCTGGAAGGAAAACCAGGTGGAGAAGGAAGCACCAGCTGGAGCGGACACAGTGGAGTGCTTCATTTGACAGGTAAGTCTGCCACAATGTGCTAATATTCTTGCTGAGCATACTAGCACATTATGGTGTAAACCTACTGGGGGCTCAAAAAAAAAAAGCATTACCCCTCCAATTGTTGATCATTTCTCTCTCTCCCGGGCAGGGACTTTACTTGTACCATGGGTGCAAATAGCTGGACAGAGAAAGCATTCCAGTGCCTAGCACCACACTTCCACTGTGATGCCCATAAGGTACCCAGTAGCCCACAAGCCACACTTAGAGGCTCGGCGGGCTACATGTTGGGCATCAGGAGTATATACACTGGCAAAAATTTGTCACAAAAGCCTTATGGTGGCCATACATGTACAAATCTGTTTGAATGATTCTTCATGGAATCAGATATTATGAAAGAATATCTGAATTATTGTAAAGGTTCTGCGTCATCAATTTCAAGCAAAACTGATGGACTTCATTCTGATCGATTATTCTGATCGGTTTGGACAGAAGTCCAATCATAGGAATGTAGAAAGATTGATGGAAAACGAAAAAACTGCGCCACCTTGTGAAACCAGAGCCTGATAACGTTTTTATAGGCTTCTTCAAATGCACATATGAACTAACAGATATTAAACCAAATAGTCCAATAACATTTTTACACAAGATCTGAAACAGTCCACAAATCCATATGACAGGGGAACCATAGAATTCACACCGCAGTGACCAATCAAGGCAAAACGTGAGAAATCCACCACCAAAGGAAGGGAGTGCAGCTTACCAGAGGGCAAGCGGTTTGGGACAATCGACTGTAGCCCAGCCGCGGCCTTTAGTGTTGCTGTCCTCCCCTGTGCAGGAGCACCACAACAGTAACCAGCGTATGGCAGGCAGCAATGGCGTATGGCAGGCAGCAGAAAGATTGATATAATGGGTAAATGTGTAGTGCATCAAACAATTTTTCCATTTATATCTGGTTACTGTTCACTTCATGAATTTGTGGAAAGGGGTGATTTATAATTTTTTTTTATAATCAAGACAAATTTTAAAGCATTTAGCAGCATTTAACACATTTTAGCAACAATTTGTTTAGTGTAAGCAACATAATGCTGTGAATACCATAAGTTGTGTATCTGTACATTGAAATATCTTTTGTAAAAAAAAAAAAAAAAAGAATGAGCTCCCATTCACTCTACGGTAGCACTACATGCATTGTGCATTCTTCATGTGCTGTTGCGCTTTGTGCATAGGGCAGCCTATTTATTTAAATGGGCTGCTTTACATGCATAAAATATGGCAAAGGTGCTCATGCACCTTTTTGAGTGTTATGCGTTTTGGTAATTGTGTGTTTTTTGGCGTCTCGTGCTTCTTGTTTGGTGCATTTGGGGTGCCATTAATAATTAAAGCAGAGTTCCACCCAGAATTTTTCTTTTGTTTTTATAAATCCATTCTGCAAAACTTATCTAAATAATTTAATGTGTGTCATTTAACAAATTGCCGCTCAATTCCCATATTTTTAAAGGACTTACTGTTGATTTCAGCTCTGCAGAGCGTTTCCATCTTCACTTTGGGCATGTGAAGCCCACTAGCAGTCTCTTCCGGGATATGGTGATGCTGATTACCCAGCATGCACGTCCCGATCTAGTGTGTGCGCACTACAGGGGTGGATCCAGGGGGGGGGGGGGCAACAGGGCAATTGCCACCCCCGAGAAATTAGTTTTAGTTGCGGAACTTGCGGGCACCTAAGAGTCTGAGCAGACGGCTCCGCGTCAGGGGCGGATCCAGAGTCTAGTCTCGGGAGGGGCACTACCAGAAAATATATATTTTTTGGGGCAATTTATCAGGGAAATGACTGGTGTTAACGCTTCAATGATCACGGCACCATGGTTGTTATGGTGTCAGGATGATTGAAGCACATTATTTATATTATTACATTGTAATATAAAATGAAATGATTCAACTCACCATAATGCAGAATCAGTGGGTGCCCCGAGTGTGTCAGTTGCCACGTCACCTGCCACCAGATGCAGCTTGTCACTTGCCACGTCACCTGCCACACGTTGCGGATTGTCACTTGGCACGTCACCTGCCACACGTTGTGGATTGTCACTTGCCACACGTTGGGGATTGTCACTTGCCACATCACCTGCCACATGTTGCGGAATGTCACTTGACTGCCACCAGATGCAGATTGTCACTTGCCACCTCACCTGCCACATGTTGCGGATTGTCATTTTCCTGCCACCAGATGCAGATTGTCACTTGCCACGTTGCCTGCCACACGTTGTGGATTGTCAGTTGCCACACGTTGCGGATTGTCACTTGCCTGCCACCAGATGCATATTGTCACTTGCCATGTCACCTGCCACATGTTGTGGATTGTCACTTGCCACGTCACCTGCCACACGTTGCAGATTGTCACTTGCCACATCACCTTCCACATGTTGCGGAATGTCACTTGCCTGCCACCAGATGCAGATTGTCACTTGCCACGTCACCTGCCACATGTTGCGGGTTGTCACTTGCCTGCCACCAGATGCAGATTGTCACTTGCCATGTCGCCTGCCACACGTTGCGGATTGTCACTTGCCACACGTTGCGGATTTTCACTTGCCTGCCACAGATGCAGATTGTCACTTGCCACGTCATCTGCCACATGTTGCGGATTGTCACTTGCCACGTCACCTGCCACAAGTTGTGGATTGTCACTTGCCACATGTTGCGGATTGTCACTTGCCTGCCACCAGATGCAGATTGTCACTTGCCACCTCACCTGCCACACCTTGCGGATTGTCACTTGCTTGTCAGAGTCAGGCAGCAGAGAGATGATGTAATCTCTCTGCTGCCTGCACAGTGAGGGTGGAAGTTACTGCAGGGATGCAGAGCGGGCACGGGGCGGTGAGGGATATGATGTCATCTCTCTGCTCCCCCGGCCGCCGGCTTGACAGAGTGACAGAACGGGCGGCTACACATGCGGGTGACAGCGTGGGCTGCCTGGTGCCTCGGTGTGTGGGCCGGCGGCTCAGCGGCGAGTGAGAGTCAGAGAGTTGGCGGTCAGAGTGGGCCTGACTCTGACAAGCAAAACACCACCTTAGCAAGTGACAATCCGCAAGGTGTGGCAGGTGAGGTGGCAAGAGACAATCTGCATCTGGTGGCAGGCAAGTGACAATCCGCAACATGTGGCAAGTGACAATCCGCAACATGTGACAGGTGACGTGGCAAGTGACAATCTGGTGGCAGGCAAGTGACAATCCGCAACATGTGGCAGGAGACATGGCAAGTGACAATCTGTATCTGATGGCAGGCAAGTGACAATGCGCAACATGTGGCAGGTGACGTGGCATGTGGCAGGCAAGTGACATTCCGCAACATGTGGCTGGTGACATGGCAAGTGACAATCCGCAACGTGTGGCAGGTGACGTGGCAAGTAACAAGCTGCATCTGGTGGCAGGTGACGTGGCAAGTGACAAGCTGCATCTGGTGGCAGGTGATGTGGCAAGTGACACACTCGGGGCACCCGCTGATTCTGCATTATGGTGAGTTGAACCATTTCATTTTATATTACAATGTAATAATATAAATAATGCGCTTCAATCACCCTGACACTATAACAACCATGGTGCCGTGATCATTGAAGCGCTAACACCAGTCATTTCCCTTATAAATTGTCCCCAAAAAAAATTATTTTCTGGTAGTGCCCCTCCCGAGACTAGACTCTGGATCCGCCCCTGGCGCACTAGACACAGAGTGTAGCGCTGGTTGCAACGACTCAGCGATGCCTGTTGTCTCCTGGGATTGATGACACCCATATTCCAGGAGACAGTGCAAAGTCGGAAATGATGCCGGCGGCCGCTGCCGTGGAAGAGGAAGTCAGAATACAAGAAAGCAATACTACAGTGAGTGATATAGAAAAAAAAAGGATATGCCAAATTGCAATCACTGCACACTTTACAGCTAGATGGCGAAGACTTAAAAATGTGGGTGGAACTCCGCTTTAATGTCTCCACAAGCACGACATGCATTTTTCGTGTGTTAATTGAAATCATGCACGTGCTACACAAGTGTGAATGGGGTCCAACAGATGAAAATACATATCGCTTAACCACTTGCTGACCGGCTCATGCCGATATACGTTGGCAAAGTGGCACAGGTACGCAAAACGATGTACCCGTACGTCACTCCGTCATCGGCGGCTAGCGGACGCGTGGCCATCACGCGCCACGGAATGTAAACGCGGGTTCCGCAGACTCGATGTCCACCGGTGGCCCATGACCATGGCATGGAGAGGCAGAATGGGGAGATGTCTATGTAAACAAGGCATTTCCCTGTTCTGCCTAGCAACATGACAGGGATCTACTTCTCCCAGTGATCGGGAGCAGTGATCTCTGCCATGTTCTAGTGAGCCCACCCCCCCTACTGTTAGAACACACTGAGGGAACACACTTAACCCCTTGATCGCCCCCTAGTGTTTAACCCCTTCCCTGCCAGTGACATTTATACAGTAATCAGTGCATTTTTATAGCACTTCTCGCTGTATAAATGTCAATGGTCCCAAAATAGTGTCAAAAGTGTTTGATCTATCCGCCGCAATGTCGCAGTCGCTTATAAAAATCGGAGATCGCCGCCATTACTAATAAAAAAAAATGATATTAAAAATGACAAAATGATCCCCTATTTTGTAGACGCAATAACTTTTGCGCAAACCACTCAATATACGCTTATTGTGATTTTTTGGACCAAAAATATGTAGAAGAATACATATTGGCCTAAACTGAGATTTTGGGATATTTATTATAGCAAAAAGTAAAAAATATTGCTTTTTTTTTTCAAAATTGTCACTCTTTTCTTGTTTATAACGCAAAAAATTAAAACCGCAGAGGTGAGTGAGTGAGTAACTGGTAGTGATCAAATACCACCAAAAGAAAGCTCTATTTGTGGGAAAAAAGTACTTTTGTTTGGGTACGTTGCACAACCACGCAATTGTCAGTTAAAGCGACGCAGTGCCGTATCGCAAAAAAGGGCTTGGTCAGGAAGGGGGTAAATCCTTCCAAGGCTAAAGTGGTTAATTTGTACCAAAAATAAAATCCTAGCAGCAATATATCGATAGCTTTTCAATACGTTTTTTGTAGATTATAGTACATAACATAGGAGTGAAATCAGTTAATCAGTTCTTAATCTTTATATGCTATCCCTAACTTGTTTTTTATCAATTTTTTGTACATGGTCTGATCACATCGAACGATTTTAAATTAATGCGTTGGTGCTGATCGATCTTCAAACCGTATTTTTCTTCCGGACAGTAAATCGATGGACAATACAATCATATAAAATTGTTCTGTATATTGCCACCACTACAAAAAAAAAACTCTACCTACTAGCAATTTTTTTTTTTAATAACTTTAATTCCACTTTTAAGTCTTGCTCTAAATATTTCAGCTGTGCGATTATTATCCTGCAGAAAAAAAAAAAAAAAAAAGCTTTAATAACAGTGGCGGACTTCTCAAGGACTGGAGAAATAGTCTCGGTGCTTAGAATTGGCAGTTTTCCAGAGACGTATCCTACAGCCTCAACCCTTTGGCTGGGGAGTGGAAGGGAAGGAAAAGGAGGGGTAGGTCTTTTCTCTGGATCAGCTGCTGCAGCAGAGGGTAGGGCCAAGAGGAGGGGGTGAGGAGTCAGTACAGTAGCACAGGCTGCATGGTAGAGAGTGCCTTGGTGCTGGGACTGAGAAGCAGCAGTGCTGAAATCATATGCCAACTAGAACTGCTCAGCCTGGACATTGTTTCATTGAAGATTTTTAGAGGCTCTGCATTTTCTAACTTGCTGGGCTGGGATCTCAACTAGAACAAAGAAGTTTCTCTTATTCTGCTACGCCTTTCTCATTGGGACATCCCTACAAGGGTGGATTATATGGATAAAGAGTTGGACATAGAAAGGTAAAAATTCATGCTTGCATTATAGATACTTAACCCTAAAAGAAATTTGTTTTAGAAGGACGCTAACTGATCTTCATCCGATTCTTGCTGATGAAGAGATAGGGGTGCAGGACTTTAAATGTGGGATTAAAGGATTCACTAAACTGACAGGTTCTGTCTTGCTCTACTGCAGTCTATGTATAGAGTCTCTGCTGCAGCTGGAAACTATAGTGTTCTCTGCTTCCAACAGGAAATCCTCAACGTATTTAGAGGAAAATCCGAGCGAAGACAATACGTTTATAGACGCTTTTCCCCTGCAACAAAGTGCAATCATTCAGTTCATTGAAACTTAGTATAAAAGATCCAATCACACCCATTTTCTTTGGCATGAACATTTAAAATACATTTCTACTCGGTAAATATTCGCTGAGAACGCTCTGTTAGTAGTTTCATTAAAAAGGTTCTGTATGAAGTTGCTGTGGAAGAAAGATCCCTTGCGTATTAGCCCCCGTTCGCACCTAAGCGATTTGAAGTGCGTTTCCAGAAGCGCTTTAACGATTGACACTCAGATTTCCATGTTGTATTGCGTGTGTGTTCACATCTGAGCCCACAATTTCGAAAAAAGTATGGGGCATGATGGCACGTTTTTTGGCCCCGATAGATTTTAATAGGAGCGCCAAGTAAAAAATAAAACATGCGTGATGTGTGTTTTTAGCTTCATTTCATGCCTTACAACCTTCTTCTCTTTCCATTGGCTAACACAAAAACATTCAAGCCTAAAACGCACAAAGCAACACATATATAAATGTGCAAAAAACCAAAAAAAAACAACCGAAGATGCCGACTCTCAAGTGTGACTATAGCCGGTCTAACTCTGTTGCAGTCCATTGAATAAATATTGAAACTGCACAGCTTTCTATATAACGTTGCATAGATATTTTTTGCTTTGTGACACTTTTTACATTTATGCTTTTGAAGTGAACACTTTGCCAGTGTTTGTTTGTGTTCTTCCTGTATTGATAATCTAGTGTAATTGGTCCAGTTTCAGTCTGTTATCTTGTTGGCTCCAATAGCCCTGAGTCATGTAATCCAAATCTCTTCTGAAGGCTTAGTTGAGACAGGTAATGATTGCATTTGCATTGTGAAGATTACTACTTTATGTTTATTGTCTGCTTCTCCAGTGTGTGAAAGGCAGCTTTGGCATGCCAGGGGTACACATTACTTGAAAGCACCTTCACTCTGTATGATGAGGTCATTTCATTTAGAGATTAGCCCTGATCTGTTTCACTACAGTTGATGATTGGCAGCTGTCACTTTGGGTGAGCCCGGTTTAAATCTGACGGTGGTCAGATTTACAGTAAATCAAGCTAACCCAAAGTGACAGTGACCAGTCATACATGCAAGTGAAATCCACCCGCTAAAAGATCTTTTCTTAAATGTGCATGCAGATTACCCCAGCATGAATGTTTATATCAATGCTGGTGGGAGAGGGTGTTCAGCAGACACATCCGGTAATGGCTTATCTCAGGAGTAACAAAAACGATCCTCCAAAATATCCAATGCAGCTGATAACTGCTTCTCTGAGATCTGTCAGTTGGGGGCGTCAGGTGCAGTCTGTGGGCATCCACACCAATGACAGTTGTTGTGGGATGGAACAACAATCACCTCATGTTAATGGGTACTTGCATTTTTTTGCATGAAATATCTGGTGTTGTGAAGTTTATTTTTCTCTTTAAGATACTTATGCAAA
The DNA here is from genome assembly GCA_029206835.1 of Rana muscosa. Taxonomy (NCBI): domain Eukaryota; kingdom Metazoa; phylum Chordata; class Amphibia; order Anura; family Ranidae; genus Rana; species Rana muscosa. The sequence goes on along the minus strand of CM055121.1, from coordinate 69,052,072 downwards.
TGGACAATACTGTATGCCAACTTTTTTTATTGATGAGGGGGTGGGAAGCTGCAATATCAACCAACGGCTTTACCACTCAAGATGAGAGATGGAAATGATGTTCAGTATTTTTTTATTGGTATCGAATCCACATACATACATCAATCGTACATATCCAATTACATAATATAAAAGATAAACTCAGACAACAAAAGTATCTGGAAAGTTGTCTCTATATTTATGTGAATCGGGATGTAGCGCTAAATAAGGTAGACCAAAAAATTGGACCTCAAAGTGAACATAAATGTGAATCCAAAACAATAAAGAAAGTCCACAGAATGTCCATAAATTAGCGATAAGATAAAACTAAAACCACACGTGTAATAATATGGGTCATCACATAACTTCTGGAGGTAAGGAGAGGTGGAATACTCTTACCGGAGCCGGTGGATCTGCGGGTTAGGCAGATCTCAATGGCAGTTCTGCTTGTCTGAAGATTGGATCAAACGAATCTGAGATGACGACCCTCCAGCGGGTTCCCCAACTTGAAAGGAGACTCTGGACTCGGCGTAATCCTCAGGTAGAGGCAGAAAACAACCTCTGCTCTGGAAGTTCTCACCAGAATGGAATTGCAGCAAGGAGAATATCTCAATTCAGTCGGCCAACTGGTCTGTGTATCAGCCTTAGGGATGAACTGCCATTGAGATCTTTCATGCCCATATGATCTGCCTAACCTGCAGATCCACCGGCTCCGGTAAGAGTATTCCACCTCTCCTCACCTCCAGAAGTTATGTGATGACCCATATTATTACACGTGTGGTTTTAGTTTTATCTTATCACTAATTTATGGACATTCTGTGGACTTTCTTTATTGTTTTGGATTCACATTTATGTTCACTTTGAGGTCCAATTTTTTGGTCTTCCTTATTTAGCGCTACATCCCCATTTACATGTTTTCAAATTCAGTCAAATTTTATGTAGCAGCTTGTTTATTTATATATTTTTATTCACATAGATTTTTTCATTTTGAGACTAGCGCAATATTTTTTTCCTTAGTCTCTATATTTAGTCCACCATCCTTCAAAATTACTCTTTCCACTCAAAGACAAACCTCCCAACTCCCCATAAAAAATCAGAAATCTCAAGATCTGCTGTATAATATCACTTATTCAAGCTAACCTTCTCACAAGTTCTTCTAAATATCTCCGTCAGTCTGGTCAGTATTATCAAGTTTTTTTATTTTGCTATCCCTTTCGTTGACCCCTGGAAGGAACAACATTTTTCAAATGTTAAAGCTACACAACTACCCAACAAATCTCCAACCCACCACACAATTCTAATCCAGGACCTCTTTACCTTTCCACACTTGAATAAAATATTATTTAAATTTGGAATAGAAGTCCCACACTTCAAGCAATGAGACTCATGATCAGCTTTCCATTCACATATTTGGCTGGAGAAATAATGGATTTATGAATTACTTTAAAATATGTTGTTTAGTAGAAGTAACACGTTAATGTTCAGATCTGCCATTGGTTGTGATAAACGGAAGGATATTTGCTCATCACTATGCTCACTTGGTGTTTGGTCATTCACTGTCCAGAAATGCTACCCTTTTCTCCACCAAACCTAAAGATTGTCCATCATGTTGTCCAGGAAACCTACCTTTTCCACCACCAAACATATACATTTTCCATCATCCTATCCAGGAATGCAACCTTTTCCACTACCAAACATACAGATTGTCCATCATGCAGACCAGAAATGCTATCTTTTCCAACACCAAACCTATAGATTGTCCATCATGCTTAATTGCTTTAGCAGAAAAAACAGAACCTCCAGACACTGAGACATACTCACTATCTCTTGGAGAAGAACCTACTAAATGGCCAGATATTTTGCATCACTTAAAGACTTTGGAAGTTTATGGCCACTTTTATTATGATGTGATTAGGGGCGACCCTTGTGTAAACATGAAAGTAATTATTAATAAACTACAAATAAAAAAGTAATCAATTGTAGTTATGATATCACTTACCACTAGTAGCAAGTTTGGCATCTTTTTAAATAAAATAATTATCATTTATTCACGATGAGAGGCTGTCCAACTTATGCAAAAAAATTAACTATTATTCAGACTCCTCCTTGTGGCTACATTGAGTCCTCACCACAATAGTAAAGGTTGTAGTCACTGTAAACTACTCATAAATCTATTTCTAGTTAGAACAGTGATGTGTGGGTGTTTCTAAACTAGTCTTGTCTGGCCACCTTTACATATACAAGGCTAAATCCACTACATGATACATTGACGATGTAAAATCTCCTGTGGCAAAATATAAGAGAAAATCTTTAACAGGAACATACAAAGTGATAGAGGGATTTATACTTCATACTCATAACAGTATTTTTTGGCTTTACCCATTACCTTTTTTTAATTCCTTCTTATACTTCTCAATAATTAAACGTTAAACATGCCAGTTTTTAAAGGCTTTTTAAAGTGATTGTAAAGGCAGAAGGATTTTTTATCTTAATGCATTCCATGCATTAAGATAAAAATCCATCTGTGTGAAGCAGCCCCCCCCCCCCAATACTTACCTGAGGTCCATCTAGATCCAACGATGTTGCAGGAGTGTCTCAGCTGTCTGAGACTCCCCTCCTCATTGGCTGAGACAGCATCGGGGTGCCATTGGCTCCTGCTGCTATTAATCAAAGTCTGTCAGCCAATGTGGAGAGAAAGGGGGTGGGGCCGGGCCTCGGCTCCATGTCTGAATGAACACAGGGAGCTGTGGCTTGGCCTGGGTGCCCCCATAGCAAGCTGCTTGCTATGGAGCACTCAACAGAAGGGAGGGGCTAGGAGCACCAAAGAGGAACCCGAGGAGAAGAGGATCTGGGCTGCTCTGTGCAAAACCACTATACACAGGGCAGGTAAGTGACATGTTTGTTATTTTTAACAAAAAAAAACATACTTTAAAGCGGAGGTGCCGCGGAAAAAAAAATATTAAAAGCCAGCAGCTGCAAATACAGCTGCTAACTTTTAATATATGGACACTTACCTGTCCTGGGGTCCAGCGACGTCCGCAGCAGAGGACGAGCAATCGCACGTCACTCTGCTACCCCCCACCGCTATCCTCAGTGAGGGAACCAGGAAATGAAGCCTTGCGGCTTCATGCCCGGTTCGCTACGGCGCATGCGCGAGTCGCGCTGCGCCGTTCTGAATGGTCCCCTGTGTTCTGGGAGCTGAGTGTCTCCCAGAACACTACGGGGAATCTGCGGGAAGTGAAGTGCTTCCCGCAAATTTTCCGCAGAGAGGACCCCCGGAAGTGGGTGCAAATACCTGTCTTAGACAGGTATCTGCACCCCCCTCCCCCCTGAAAGGTGTCAATTGTGACACCGGAGGGGGGAAGGGTTCCGATCAGCGGAAGTTCCACTTTAGGGTGGAGCTCCGCTTTAAGTTCATGTAAACCCTCACCTTGTAAAACAGCCCAATCATTTTCAAATAGAAATGAAAGACAAAACGTTTGTGTTTAGATAAAAAAAAAATATATATATATATATATTTATATATATATATATATATATATATATAAATAGCTTTTTTTCCTTTTTATCAGTGATCACATATTCCCTGTTCTCAGCTGCATAAGAACTGGGGGAGGAGAAACAGCAGCACACAAATTTTCACAATAAAAGACTGTGCAGGGGGTGTGTGTCAAGACAAATCTGATTATTGGAGGAGGGCAGGATGAGTTCCCCACATAGTTAGAGAACTGACCACGGTGTGTTCTTCTGCTTAGCTAAGTCATTTCTAATAGAAAACCAGAGGGACTGGCAGGAACATCAAGGAATTCACACAAAGAAAGCAACACAAAGAGAACAGGTTTCTTTTTCATACATGGCACATATCAAGATTTTGAAATGTTGGGTATACATACTTTGGGTATACGATACATTCTATTAATGTGAATGTGATTCCCTGAATTTTTGGTAGCTCAGAGAATGATCTAATGTTTTCACACCAGCACTCATAGGCGTGCACACAGGGTGTGCCGGATGTGCCAGGGTACACCCTAATCACCCCATGTGCATTAGCATTATCCAGGGGTGGCACCAGCTGGGTGGTTGGGGTGCCAGTGGCCAGTGTAAAATGCCCCCATTATATTAAAGGCTAGGTTCAACTGTAGGAACACATTACACCTATACTTAGGATGTAACGTAATATGCTCCCAATCAACTGTCTCCCACCATCGGAGCCTCCTCCCTGTGACAGCAGGTGGCGTTATTGTGTGTTTGAGCTTTGGGGTGCACACCCTAATGCAATAGGCTGCGCACACCTATGCCAGCACTATAACTGAGCATTGAGGGCCCATTTGTACGGTTGGGGTGCATAAACACACACTTTACAGTAAGTTGAGTTCAGCTAGTCCATTATTTCAGATGGGCTGTAAACACTCTTCGATGCACAAAAATAAAGTTTTTGCACTAGTTTCTCCAATGCAACACACTATAACACGCAGAGGGAGGAATTCAGTAAAGCAGTTACAACACTGTTTTGGTGTCCCCTTAAAAATGGCCTGTGTCTAGTTCAGGAAAGCAATAATTACTGCCAGTTTGCAGATAAACAAACTGACCAGCTCTATATTGGTTTACAGAGAGACACTAGTGCTCAGAGTGAGGCATTTTGTGCTGGTAAGCTGTCATAAATGTGACAACTTTCATGAAACCGGCAGCTATGAAGCCGGCAGCCACAGACGTCATAGTAACCGATGTCCTGAATTCCTGACCCCATTCATCTGGCAGCACACCATAACACACATAGATGCATGTGTTAATGTGCATTGCTGTAAAATTTGTACTTTTGAATATGTTACTGCAACACAGATATGTACATGCTTCCCTAAATATTTCATTATACCGAGTCAGAGGAGACCAGTTTGAAGAGTTCAAATAACAATCACCAGTGTGCCTCTGGTGTGTAATTTATCTTCATTTGCTTTACGTCATGTGCAAAGTATTTGTAAAGTAGTAGTTGTGGCATCTTGGTATTGTCTGAAAATATCATGGATTATCTGGAATTACCCTTTAATGACTGTGTACATTTCACACAGTGCTAAATAAGCAAATATTGTTTGAGCAGTCTATGCAAACTGGATATGTAATTGCTGAATAATGTCTTCTCCATCATGCATACCGTCTTCTACAGAGCATTGGTATATAAAGTAAACACGTGGGGGTTCACTTGCTGACCTCTAAAAAATAATAGTTGTCTCACTGAGCTGCTAGCATTAGGATTTTCTGAGTCACGGACTTGCAAAACAGGAAGGAAATTCAGGGTTAGGGAATTTAATGACTGAAACAGGAGGAACAACATGACTGCCCGGCAACTAGAATTTACAGAAGAAAGTCTCAGTAATGGCAGATTCCGTGGTTCTTTTATGACAGGTCCTTTGACATGTCCAGTGCACCCATTAGGTATTCCTCATTATAAATTACGACAGGTCCTTTGACATGTCCAGTGCACCCATTAGGTATTCCTCATTATAAATTACGACAGGTCCTTTGACATGTCCAGTGCACCCATTAGGTATTCCTTATTATAAATGACATCAATACAAGGAAAAGTACAATATATTTTCAGCAAGCGCATATTTTTCTGTTTTTATGCAAGGCTTACCTTAAAGCAACTCCTGTCACTAGAATGAAATGTCCCAAAAATGTTTCCCTACAAAAAAAAAGTGGTCACTCTTACCTCTCCTGCTACCCATGTCATCGATTGCTACTGAATTGAGAAGTAACAGCTGCCTGAAATAACTTCAAAAAGTGCTACTTCTGGGAGTGCTGAACCCCTGGTCCCACGCCGTGACCTGTGGTTCCTCCCGTTAACCCCTAAGCAAAATTTTGGATACAGCGGTGGTGTAAGGGCCGGCAGAAGGAACCACAGGTGGCAACAGGGGACCAGGAATCCGACATTGCTAGAAGTGTCAGATTCTAAAGAGTCTTCAGGCCGCTGTTTCTTCTCCATTCAGCAGCCATCAGTGGAGTGGGCTGCACAGAAGTAGGAATAAACTCTCTTTTTTACAGAGAAACAATTTTTGCAACATTTCACCCTAGTGACTGAGATGCTTTAAAGAATATCCAAAGCCAAACTTTTTTACATTTTAAATCAAATACGGAAAGGTTAAAATATTTGCAGAAAAAATGCGCACAAAACTGTACGGAACTGTGTCTGGTGTGAACTGGCCCTTAGGCATTCCACACTACAACATCTTAATGAATACAGGTCTTGTAAGACACTACTTATAAAATAGAATTACAAAAAAAACTTTTTTATTTTTACATCAATAATTAAAATATTAAAATATTGTTGACCAAAAAACATGGCTGACACTATGTTGCGTTTAATCACCAAAGCTGTTTATATTCTCCAATGGATGCGTGACCCCCAGCACCTTACAAACAAGTATGGCTTTCCTAACCACACATACGCAGTATGCTTTGTCTCACAGCAGTGGCTGAGCTCAGTGAGAAAGAGAGTGGACTGTGCATGTATTGCTAAGCAAGCTGCGTTCTCTTGCAGAGTACGCGCTCGTGAGGTGCTAGAGCTGAGCATCCAGAGATTGGACGGTTAGGGGAAATACATGGTAGAAGCAGCTTTAGAAGTAAAGATCATTAAAAACGGAGGACAGCATTTTAATACACATTTAAAGCTGAGATGCAAACAGATTTAAAAAATAAATCTCATTAAAGTTAAACTAACCCTTTAAAGCTGCTGAGAATCTGTCTAGAACCCAAGCAGAGTACCTATGATAGAAATTTTGAGGATGCATTGCTTCACAGTGCCTGCATGTACAGAGGTCAGTGAGGGTGTGTTTTAAAGCGTATATACTTCTTGCCGATAGTATGTAAATACTTGTATGTCCACATCACAAACAGTCACAGGTTGACTTTAACACATCCTGATAAGACTGCATACATCAACCTTGTTTCTTTACATGGTTATCTAAACAAAACATTCGAAGACCATAGATTCCTTAAAAAAAAAAAAAAAAACAGTACAAGTGTTTACCAAGGTATAACAATGTGATGAAATACTTGCAGTGTGAAACCCCTGTAAGGTCAAACATCTTTAGCTCTGTCATAAAAAAAAAAAACAATAGCTTGTTTAAAGTTCAGGCACCTCTGAATCTCAGGTCATTCTGGCAGGCAAAGTCCAGACCTCTCTTTGTCAATACCTTCTGCTCCCCACACATTCCTATTGGCCCATCACTGATAGACTGCCCCACTGACCAACGGAAATGTGCAGCAGACAGGAAAGCTTTACCTGTCAAAACAACCAAGCATTGGGCGATAAAAGCAGAATATCAGAGTCTGCTGCAGGTATGCACAGGTACCTGTAGCTGCCTGCAAGGGAACAGGTTTTATTTATTTCTAACTCCCTCCCCAGCAACCTTTCTTTCAATGCAGCACCACTCTATTCAGTTGCCGGGAGTAAAGGGAACTGTCACGTACCTGACGGTGACGAGCCCGGTTAGCAGAGGGAGGCCTCCCTTACGGCTCCCACCGGCGGCCCCTGGTGATATAACAGGAAGCACGGAGGTGGAAGGGGTACGAGTGCCTGGCAGGATCAAGAACTACCGCAGGTGATCAGGAACCAGCAGGTGAGGAGGCAGGAACCAGGAACTACAGCAGGTGAGTGGACAGGAACCAGGAACTACAGCAGGTGAGTAGACAGGAACCAGGAACTCAGAAGATGACCCGGACCGGGAGGCACAGCAGGTAGACTGGAACCACTGGGCAGCAGCAGATGAACAGGAACCAGCAGATGAGCAGACAGGAACCAGCAGATGAGCAGACAGGAACCAGGAACTCAGCAGATGACCCAGACCGGGAGGCACAGCAGGTAGACTGGAACCACTGGGCAGCAGCAGGTGAACAGGAACCAGCAGATGAGCAGACAGGAACCAGCAGATGAGCAGACAGGAACCAGGAACTCAGCAGATGACCCAGACCGGGAGGCACAGCAGGTAAACTGGAACCACTAGGCAGCAGCAGGTGAACAAGAGCCAAGGTCAGGCAGGATCGTCAGACAAGCCGGGGTCGGGTAAACTGGCAGGCAGCGAGGCACAAAAGGATCAGGCAATACCGAAGTCAGAAAACAGGCTGATGGTCAGGTACAGGCAGATAGCAGGAGGGTCACAGGAAGCCGGGTCAGATACAGGTAAACAAGGCAGATCAGGTCACTTGGGATAAACGCTGTAGAGCAGACAGCAGGGACTGTCTGCAAGTGAGGAGTTTAAATAGCCCTTCGGGCGTCACCTGCGGGGGCGGGAACCAGGAAGTCCAGGGCGTCTGTTCCTGACAGGGTTTCCATGACAGGAACATAAGTATATTCTGCTGTGGGTGGAAGCAACTTATTGCTTCACCCTGATTGGTTACCTTGAAGGACTGTTCTTTTTTGTAAAAATTTTATAAATGCACCCATTTGCAAAAGGAAAAAAAATGGGCCTCTATGAATTTTTTACATTGGAGCTGGTAATGCATAGAAGAGTGATGGCAGAAAAAAGACCAAGTGGTCCATCAAGTCTGCCACACTTTGGGAATTGCAGGTGCAATGCATAGGCTCCTGCAGACTCTTCCTCCAGCCCCAGGTCCATATTGACCTTCAGTTGTGGAGCAGATGGGACTTGTGATCTTCAATTCACAGATCCATGTGAATAAACATGGGGGTTCATTTACTAAAGGCAAATCCACTTTGCACTGCAAGTGCACTTGGAAGTGCAGTCACTGTAGATCTGAGGGGGACATGCTAGGAAAATAAAAAATAGCATTTTTGCTTGTACATGATTGGATGATAAAATCAGCAGAGCTTCCCCTCATTTCAGATCTACCCCTCACATTTTCAGCGACTGCACTTCCAAGTGCACTTGCAGTGCAAAGTGGATTTGCCTTTAGTAAATAAACCCCAATGTGTCTTTGAAGATGGAGCCATGCACAACTGCAACAAATTAAAAAATCAATCAGCCAGAAGCACCCTACTATTCAGGTAGGAGGGGGGGGGGGCAGCTTGAGGGTTCGAATGCTGTGGAATAGCACCAGGTATAACCTGGCCACGTCACCTGGCCACATCCCCTGGCCACGTCACCTGGCCACATCACCTGGCCACGTCACCTGCCACATCACCTGGCCACGTCACCTGCCACAAGTTGTGGATTGTCCACTTGCCATGTCACCTGGCCATGTCACCTGGCCACATCACCTGCCACAAGTTGTGGATTGTCCACTTGCCATGTCACCTGGCCACGTCATCGGCCATGTCACCTGGCCACGTCACCTGCCACAAGTTGTGGATTGTCCACTTGCCACGTCACCTGCCACAAGTTGTGGATTGTCCACTTGCCACAAGTTGTGGATTGTCCACTTGCCACGTCACCTGCCACAAGTTATGGATCGTCCACAATGCAATGCAAGCAATTACAGTTTTTTTATATATTTTTAATGGTTTTTCATCATTTACAATCATTTTTGAGATTTCTAATGTAAAAAAATAGCCTTTGAAAACGCTTATAAACAAAATCGCAGCAAAACGCCCGTACCACGTTTAGCCGCATTTTGCGTCTGAAACGTGGAAAACTTTTGCGTCTGAACCCAATTTTTTGCTTCTGGAAAAACGAGGTTAAACGCAACTGCTTAAAAACGCCAAAAAACTAGACTGTGTGCATGGACACATAAGATAACATTGAACGAGTTCAGGGGCAGTTGAAAAAAGCATCCAACTGCCTCTGAATGCACGTTTACCAGCGTCCCGTGTACATGAGAAACATGGAAGCTTCCATAGCTGAATTCTCATTCTGCAAATGTTAGGCCCCTTTCACACTGGGGCGGGCAGGAGCGGTGGCAGTATAGCAGCGCGATTTTCAGCGCTGCTATACTGTCGTTATTACCGCGGTATGCGGTCGCTAGGGGGGTTAATTTAACCCCCGCTAGCGGCCGAAAAAGGGTTAATACCGCCCGCAAACCGCGGCTATTGCCGCGGTTTGCGGGCGGTATTACCGCACTGTCCCATTGATTTCAATGGGAGACCGCGGTAAAGGAGCGGTGAACACACCGCTCCTTTACCGCTGTAAAGAAGCGGCTAGCAGGACTTTTGGAGCGGTCCTGCTAGCGCACCGCTTCAGTGTGAAAGCCTTCGGGCTTTCACATTGAAGGCACAGGGCAGGATTTTTTCATGCGGTATAACAGCGCTATTATTAGCGCTAAACCGCATGAAAAACGCCCCAGTGTGAAAGGGGCCTAAGGCTGGTCATTCGCAGAACAAAATTCAGCCTGTTCAGCAGCGACCTGCTAAATTTTAATACAGTTGTGGCTCTTCCCACTCCACAGTAGTCAATCGTTTGATCAACTTATGTTGAAGGGACATGTTGAAAATTTTTTGTTAATCAGGGTGCCATGGTCAGAATACAAGGTCCTGGCGGGGGAGAGGGGGACAGGACTCCTCCATTCACCTTGCTGGCTGAAAAAAATCTGTATGGCCAGTTGAAGTTACTTTTCTGTCATGCTGATCCTCTTGCTTTTACAACTTTGAGTCACTGACCTCTCAAAGAGGTTGATTTAGGGCTCGTTCACACATGTGTTAATTAAGAAGCATTAAGCAATTCTCATTAACACATCCGTAGCATTTATGAGGTGTTTTTGATGTGTTTTTGAAGCGTTGAAAAAGCTTTAAAGCGGTGTTCCAGCCGCAATTTTTTTAAAAGTCAGCAGCAACAAACACTGTAGCTGCTGACTTTTAATAAGGACACTTACCTGTCCTAGGCACCCGCGATGTCGGCCTCCCGTGGCCGATCCTTCGATCGTGGCAGGTCCTGGCGCCACCATCCTCACTAAGGCCCCTTTCACACTGGCACTTTTTCAGGCGGTTTAGCGCTAATAATAGCGCTGTTATACCCAGTGGCGGCTAGTGCTCAAATTTTTTTGGGGGGGCGCAAACAAACTGAAAAAAAAAAAAACATCAATTGCCGCCACTGTGCCCATTAAACGCAGCCACTGTGCCCAAACGCCACTAGTTTCCCCCCATATACAGCCAGTTTGTCCCCACAATACAGCCAGTTTGTCCCCCATATACAGCCAGTTTTTCCCCCATATACAGCCAGTTTGTCCCCACATACAGCCAGTTTGTCCCCACATACAGCCAGTTTGTCCCCCATATACAGCCAGTGTGTCCCCAATATACAGCCAGTTTGTCCCCCATATACAGCCAGTTTGTCCCCCATATACAGCCAGTTTGTCCCCCAATAATACAGCCAGTTTGTCCCCCAATAATACAGCCAGTTTGTCCCCCCAATAATACAGCCAGTTTGTCCCCCCATAATACAGCCAGTTTGTCCCCCCATAATACAGCCAGTTTGTCCCCCCCATAATACAGCCAGTTTGTCCCCATAATACAGCCAGTTTGTCCCCCAATATACAGCCAGTTTGTCCCCCAATATACAGCCAGTTTCCTGAATATACAGCCAGAACCTGATTGGCCAGGGAACGCACCCCTGTGTGTCCTCTCATTAGATATTTAGAAGCCGATTACAGCCCTCAGGCTGTAGTCGGGAAGCCTATCAGAGCCGCTGGCTCTGATAGGCACTTCTAAAGGCCAACCAGACGCTGTTATTCAGATGGCCGGCGCTCAAGGGGCCGGCCATCTGAATAGTGGGCGGCAGCAATACATAGGTTCATGCAATGCATGAACCTATGTATTGTTGTGAGTGACGGCCGGGCGCAGAAGCGAGCGGCGGCGGCGCTTCTGCACCCACTATGGACGCACCGCCACTCATTGTGTGAAGAAAAGGACATTAAAAAAAAAAAACTCTTAAAGGGCCCGTTTTTTTTTTTGGTGACCACAGGAGGGGGGGCGGCGCCCGGGCGCCCCCTATGGATGGACCGCCACTGATTATACCGCCTGAAAAAATCGTGCCCTGCAGTCTTCATTGTGAAAGCCCGAGGGCTTTCACATTGAAGCGGTGCGCTAGCAGGACCGCTCCAAAAGTCCTGCTAGCCGCATCTTTACAGCGGTGAGGGAGCGGTGTGTTCACCGCTCCTTTACCGCAGCTGCCCATTGAAATCAATGGGACACCACGGTAATACCGGCTGCAAACCGCGGTATTAACCCTTTTTCGGCCGCTAGCGGGGGTTAAATTCACCCGCTAGTGGCCGCATACCGCGGTAAATACGTCGGTATAGCGGCGCTGAAAATCGCGCCGCTATACTGCCACCGCATCTGCCCGCCCCAGTGTGAAAGGGGCCTAAGGGAAACAGGCAGTGGAGCCTTGCGGCTTCACTGCCCGTTTCCTACTGCACATGCGCGCGTCACTGTATGAATGGGCGGCTGTTCTCTGGGTTACACACAGTTCCCAGAAGACAGTGCACCCCATTCCCCAGAAGACAACGCGAGGAGGACAAGAATGAAGACCAGCCGCGGACTAGGAAAAGGCAGATTAGGAAGATCTGCCTAGCAACCGCCATTTCTGGTAAGTAAAAAAAAATAGGATTTTTATAACAGCTTACCTGTAAAATCCTTTTCTTGGAGTACATCACGGGACACAGAGCGGCATAGTCATTACTATGTGGGTTATATAGTTTACCTTCAGGTGCTGGCACTGGCAACTTCCAAACCGGAAGTACCCTCCCCTATATAAGCCCCTCCCATCCGGGAGCACCTCAGTTTTGTAGCAAAGCAATAAGTGTCCCCAAAAGAGGGGTGGGAGCTCTGTGTCCCGTGATGTACTCCAAGAAAAGGATTTTACAGGTAAGTTGTTATAAAAATCCTATTTTCTTTCTCGTACATCACGGGACACAGAGCGGCATAGTCATTACTATGTGGGACGTCCCAAAGCAATGCCCAATGAGGGGGGGATACACCATACATAAGCTGAGCGCTATCAGACATGAGGATCTTTTGCGGCCTGCAACACACTGCGCCCAAAGGCGACATCCTCCTGACTTCTAACGTCCACCTGGTAGAACCTAGTAAACGTGTGTGCTGAAGACCATGTTGCGGCCTTACAGATTTGAGCCAGGGAGGCCTGGAGATGCACTGCCCATGAAGTTCCAACTGCTCTCGTGGAGTGCGCCCTAACTTTGAACGGAGGCGGTCTCCTTCTCAAGCCATAGGCTTGCATTATGACCTGTCGAATCCACTTGGCTAAAGTAGATTTTGACGCTGCCTGACCCTTTCTGGGGCCTTCCGGCAGAATAAACAAAGTATCCATTCTGCGAATCTGAGCAGTGGCTTTTAGATAAGCTTTAACTGCTCTTACTACATCCAAAGAATGCAATAACTTTTCCTCTACCAAACTAGGTTTGGGGAAAAAGGAAGGAAGAACCACATCTTGGTTCAAATGAAACCTCGATACCACCTTAGGAAGAAAAGCTGGATTAGGACGTAACACTACTCTGTCCTTATGGATAACCAGATATGGCTCTTTACAGGACATAGCTGCTAATTCCGACACTCTTTTAGCCGAACAAATGGCTACTAGAAAAATCAATTTCCTGGTGAGAAGAACCAAGGAAATATGCTGTAATGGTTCAAATGGTTGTTTCTGTAGAACCGACAGAACCAGGTTTAAGTCCCATGGACATATGGGAATATTAACCGGAGGGCTAATATGCATCACTCCTTGTATAAAAGCTTTGACTAGTGAATGCGAAGCCAAGGGCCTTTGAAAAAATATTGACAAGGCCGAAATCCGACCCTTGATAGTACTCAAGGCAAGCTTCCTATCTACAGCCCACTGTAGGAAGTCCAGAATCCTACCTATTACGTACTTACGTGGATGCCATTTCTTGGCCTCACACCAGGCGATGTACGCCTTCCAGATTCTATAGTAGATCTGCCTGGATACTGGCTTCCTGACATTGATCATGGTAGATACCACAGGATTAGAGAGACCTCTCTTTTTTAGAATGTGGGCTTCAATAGCCAGGCCGTCAAACCTAGGGCTGGTAAGGAAGGGTGGTATATCGGTCCTTGCGAAAGCAGGTCCGGACGATGTGGGAGAGTCCAAGGACTCCCCACAGACATTTTTACAATCTCCGCGTACCATGCTCTTCGGGGCCACGCTGGAGCCACCAGAATCACTGGTTTCTTTTCTACCCTGATTCTGCGGAGTAATCGAGGTAACAATTGTGGTGGTGGAAATGCATATATCAGCTTGAACTGATCCCAAGGGAACACTAGGGCATCCGAGCCGCAAGCTAGGGGATCCCTTGTCCGAGAGACAAACCTGTCCACCTTTGCGTTGAATCTGGATGCTAGCAGATCTACATCCGGTGTTCCCCACCGCTGACATATTGTCCGGAAAACCTCGGGGTGAAGGGACCATTCCCCTGGGCATAATTGTTGGCGACTTAGAAAGTCCGCCTTCCAATTCTCCACTCCTGGAATGAATACTGCGGATATGGCTGGGACATATCTTTCTGCCCATTTCAGGATGTAATTTACTTCCCTCTGGGCTGCACGACTCCTGGTGCCACCCTGATGATTGATATATGCCACTACCGTGGCATTGTCTGATTGAATTCTGACAGGGGACCCTTGGAGTTTGGATGTCCATGCTACTAGGGCATACCGGGCTGCTTGTATCTCTAAGAGATTGATGGGCAGGGCCTTTTCTGCATCTGACCATCTGCCCTGGAGAGACCATTGCTCCAGTACTGCTCCCCAGCCTATAAGGCTGGCATCTGTAGTGACCACCTTCCAAGAAATCGGACTGAAGGATTTTCCTTTTTCCAGATTCTGGGGAACCAACCACCAACGGAGGCTCTTGCGAACGGAAGGGGACAAGGACATTGGTAAGTCTAGGGCCTGAACTTTTTTGTTCCAGGCTGACAGTATGGCCCTTTGCAAATTCCTTGAATGGAATTGACCGTAGGGTACTGCTTCGAAAGATGCCACCATTTTTCCCAGCAGCCTCATGCACAGGCGTATGGACGGGTGTCTTTTTGTATCCACTAGGTGGATCAAATCTCTCAAAGACGACACCTTTTCTTGAGGCAAGAAATTTTTTCTCTGGTCTGAATCCAGCCTTAGCCCCAAGTATTCCAGACTTTTGACTGGTTTTAGGGCTGACTTGTCTCGGTTGATAATCCAACCGTGAGATTCCAGATACTTGATTGTCTTGTGAACGACCACTTCTAGTTTTTCCACTGAGTGGTCTATCAGCAACAAGTCGTCTAGATATGCCATTATCGTTACACCTTGTGTTCTTAGATTGGCCAATAATGGGGCCAGAATTTTTGTAAACACTCGTGGTGCTGTGGCCAGACCGAAGGGTAAGGCTCTGAACTGAAAATGGCGCCCTTCTACTGCAAAGCGTAGAAATTTTTGGTGGACTGGAAAGATGGGAATGTGCAAATAAGCGTCTTTGATGTCGATCGAGGCTAACCGTTCCTCCCCTTGTAGGGCAGTGGCCACCGATCGGACCGACTCCATCCGGAAAGTCCTGATATGTAGGAATTTGTTTAGCCCTTTTAGATTTAATATGGGCCTCACGTCCCCGTTTGGCTTCGGGACTGTAAAGAGGTTTGAGTAAAACCCGAACCCCCATTCTTCCAAGGGAACCTCCATAATTACTCCTTGGAGCAATAGTTGTTCTAGTGCCAACAGGAGGGATTCTCTCTTCCGAGATCCCTTGGCACGTTTGACCTCATAAAATGGGAAGGAGGAGAGTCTTTTAACTCCAATCTGTATCCCAGACTTACTGCGGAGAGCACCCATCTGTCTCTGATCGTGTCCAGCCAGGTCTCTGCGAACAACTGGAGTCTTCCCCCCACCCGATTGAGTGGGGGCAACCCTTCATGAATTTGACTTTGGGGGAGGTTTTGTACCTCTCCTGACCCAGGGTTTCTTATTACCCTGCGATTGTCCCTGATTTTTACCCCCGGGATTTGACCGAGGAGGCCGTCGGAACTGTTTCACAGCCGATGCCCCAGGGACTGGAGAAGCAGGCCTCTTAAAAGAGGGACCTCTAACTCTGTTTTTAACCGGCAAGAGTGTACTTTTACCGCTGGAAATTTTCTGGATATATTTGTCCAGGTCTTCCCCGAATAAGCGTTCACCATGAAATGGGAAGCTAACCAGCAATTTTTTACAGGGAGCTTCAGTAGACCAGTTTTTGAGCCATAGAAGCCTGCGCATATGTACTACAGACAGCGTAAGGCGGGAGGCCTGATGGATTGAATCCTTTATGGCGTCAACCGCAAAGCATAAGGCTCTAGGTAGATCAGCTAAGGCAAGGGCCTGCTGATCTGGCAAATCCCTTTAGACCTGTTTCAACTGATCCTTCACTGCTTGACAGACCCCAATAGCTGCCACTGCTGGTTGTGTCACCAAGCCTGCTGTAGAGAAAGCAGCTTTTAATAAGGACTCCAATTTCTTATCTATTGGGTCCTTGAACATTTGGACATTATCTACTGGACATGTCAGTGATTTATTCACACAAGAGATGGCTGCGTCCACTGTAGGGACCCTCCATTTTTTGATGAACTTATCCTCCATGGGATAGACCACCGGAAATCTCTTGGGGGGAGTAAATATTTTATCAGGATGTTCCCAATCCTGGTAAATGAGCCCTTCCAGTAAAGGGTGAAGTGGAAAGGAACAAACAGTCTGGGGAGCTTTTAGCGACCCCAACGAGGAGACAGTAGTGGTTGATGGCTCCGCAAGGTGCATTTTAAATGCTGATCGGACCATGTTAGTCAGGGACTGAACCCATAATCTTTCAGCTTGAGATGCTGAGAAAAGGTTCCTCCACTGTTGATTCCTCTATAACAGAATCAACCTCATCCTGATCCCCTTCAGGCAGGTCGATCCCTGTATGGGACTGTTGCTCCGCTAACAGGTACTCTGAAGGAGGAGACGGAGATCGGGCGTGCTTTCCCTGTGACAGGGAGGCAGCGATCAATGTTGTCAATCTCTCTTCCAATCCTCCCAGAGCTGAGGAAAAAACCTCCTCTGTTACATACACAGGAGCAGGTGAACTGAGGACAGCCACAGTACCAGGTACTCCTGCGGGGTCTCTACGGTCACTAACCTCTGAATTTTCAGGGGAGACTGGTGCAGCAGAAGCATGCCCAAGATCCTCAGAGCCCGATGGAGACCCCCTTCGCTTCCTGGAAGATTTAGTTCCGGAGCCTCTGGACGGCATATTCCTAAGCCCAAAGCTGAGGTATTCCAGCCATAATACACCACTTTTACTGATAATAGTCTAGCACAATTGCTGCTATATAACAGTTGGTGTCTACTAAAGTGCCTTTCTAGGGGATGCCTGCATCAACCGCATCTGTGTGCCTTATTCTACTGTTGCTAGCTCTGTCTGTGCACTTCAATAGCCAGCTGACACCTGTGATTGTGCCTTTAAACACGCTGGACGCCCGCACATGCGCAGAAGCGCCGCGGCGCGCACCGAGCGTCATCCACCAGCTCCGCCCCTTTTTCCAGGTCGCCTCTATATATAGAGGCGCGTGCACGTGCACGCGCGCGGGCACGTGCGCCTTCGGCGCTCTTTTTTAAAAATAAGGAACTAGATGGGAGCCAGGGTCCCTGTTTGCCGCAGGGCCCGGGGATGGATGAGCGCAGCAACAGGGCAGAGGAAACAGCTTCCCAGCAGAGAACTTACCAACTGCCTGGATTTGACTTTGGAAGAAAAAATCCACATTACAAGAAAAAGAACCACAGCAGCCTCTAGTGATTAACACAGGTACCGCGGTCTTCCATTTTTTTTATTTTTTTTATTGCCTACTATTAATTTTTTTTACATTTTCTTAGTAGTAACAGGCATGCACAGAATATTAGCGGGAATACCTTAGGTAACAGGCAGAAAGACAAATTAGGCTTGGGGGTCCCCCAATAGAACCAAGTTCCTGAGGGCCCCCACTTACCTTTTCCTCGCCGCAGGACTCTGTTTGGTCCACAGAAGCCCAAACTTCACCTATCACGGCAGGCATTGTAATTAAACCTTCAGGGACCGGGTTCCCAAGGATTCCACTCCCCTGGACCTGTATAGCACCCTGCACAGAAAACATCTTGGTCGTGGGTATGACCAGAGCTCTGGATCCCAGGGTCCAGCCCTCCTAAGAGAGGCATTACAGGCAAAACCTTGCTCTTCTCTTGCAAGGCCCGGGTACCGACCGTTTAGCTATGAAGCTTTTTTGGTCGGATCCGGAACAGCTTACTGAGGCCCATAAAAGAACCTGTACGCAAGCCCAGTGAAAACACATGTTACTCTTTGGCCAACACCTTAGACACTGGCAAAAAACTGAGGTGCTCCTGGATGGGAGGGGCTTATATAGGGGAGGGTACTTCCGGTTTGGAAGTTGCCAGTGCCAGCACCTGAAGGTAAACTATATAACCCACATAGTAATGACTATGCCGCTCTGTGTCCCGTGATGTACGAGAAAGAAATATATTTTTTTCAATTTTTTATTTTTATTCTTTTGGAGCATTTTTATGTCTTTTTTTTTTTTTTTTTTTTTTTTAGGGAGGACCTTCGCTTTTAAAAATGCTTTTTGAATGCCCATAAAAGTGATGTTTTTCTAGTGGGAAGTGCTTAAAAGGGAAGTGATGTAGAGGAAATGATCTACTTCGAGGTGTAGTTAGGTTGTGGAGTGATAGCAGACATTTTTGTGAATTCTCAGCAAGATGGATTTGTATACTTCGATCTCTTTGACAATTGGCTTGGTCCAGCTTAACTTTGCTGAAACAAATGCAATAATGCTGAATGCCTCTGCTCCTGCCTAGCACTGTCAGTATTGCTGGCTGGCTTGATGCTTTTGCCTGCACATAGAAGTAAATGGTGTTACCAAACAATTGCTCTGTACAAAGAGGAAGTGGTTGTTGCTGCTGTGTCCTAGTTCTTTATTATTTCCCAGTGCATTCTGGGATACAGGAAATTACACTGCCCCTCCCCCAGTGCCCAGCTAACACCTTATAAAAGATTCACTAATGCACCATAAACGCTATAGGTGCTGTTAAGGTAAGGTGACCAGATTTTTAAAATGAAATCCGGGGACATATTTTTTTTTACTAGTAATGGCGGCAATCAGCGACTCTCTGCCCATCGCCGCCGCCGCCCGCCTCACAGTCTGTCAAGTCTCACTCTCCGGGCCCCTGGCTACTACTGGGTGGGGAGTGGAGGAAGATCACTCCGCCAGGGAAAGCAAGGAGAAAAGCAGGCAGGCGGCTGGCGGGGACATGAGCCAAGGCAGAAGAACATGCGAGCGGAGCTGAATGGGCACCCAAAACTGAAGAAATATTCCCTCCGCTCCGACCAGCACATGATCATCAGAAAGGGGCACAGATAATGGACAAAAAATGCACCCCCTAAGCTAGTAAGAGCTGTGGAGCAGGGGTGTGTAGTTCAGATTTTTTTTTTTTTTAATTCTGCATTGACTGTCTTTGAAATTGCCCCAGCCCCTGTTCAAATACAATCCGGGGACAAAACCGGGGACTGTCCACTGAAACCGGGGATGTCTGGTCACCCTATGTTAAGGTGCAGCTACAGAGCATTACCATTAAAATCAAGGGAAGCAGCTGACAAGTGTCGATGCCTCATGAAAGCGACATGCTGCATATTTTTAAAACAACACAACGCAATGCTCTTGTGTGTACAGCACTGTGTGGTGCTCATTGTAATATTCATGGCAGGCATTGAAGGGGCGGTTAGGCTTTAAAAATACTGAATAAATGGCACCTAAACACTGGTATTGAAGGAGCCCTTACTAAAGGCAAATAGACTGTGCACTTTGCAAAAGCAGTTGCACTCTGCAAGGGAATTTGTGCCAGAGCTTAGTAAATGAGGTGAAGCTTCCCTTTGCAAAGAATACACAATCACATGCAAACAGGAAATGGAAAGTTCTCTCCGGATTCATAGACAATAAAAAAAGACTCTGAAGGGATTTCTAATGCTTCCTTTATGCTACTCTTAAAAAAGTTTTTGTATTACTGTCTGTCCCCCTGCTGTATATTTTGTGTAGTTTCTATTTTAGCGACCACACTGGATATGAGGGAAAATTTCCCAAATGGGTACAGAAACAGCAACAAACGTACTAACTGTTCCCTACTATATCCTAAGCCAAAATATATATGAAGCGCCCACGCCACCCTCCTTCTCCACTCTTTGGCTCATTCACTGGAGAGGAAAGGCACGCGTGGTCTCCTCCATGCCCGTACCCCCTGGGTTACAGAGGTTAAGCACACTTAGATTCCTTACGGGTCTTTGCAGCGAGTCCCCTCAGTGTTGGTTTCTGTCCCTAGAATGTAAGGACAAAAGTCTCTATGCCCCAAGTAACTCCAAGGTCCACACCAGCATATCACTCTAACGTAGAGCTTTATTTTCTTATGCATGAAAGGAGAAAGGTGTTAGGAAGACAGATGGAATTCAGGCACTCCTGGCTTCGTCGCCACTCGATCCCAAGTGGGTACAGCTCACCCGGATAGTCACCCAATGGCACTAGCAGCCGGCGTGTAGCTCGAACAGTCAATTTAGTTCCCTAATGGACGCGTTAAGGAGATCCTCTGCCACAGGATCTATGGTGTCCCAAACCTCCTACTGTTCCAGATGTTAGGCCCCTAGTTTCCAGATGGATGACATCCCTCCGGAGAGTTACCGGGCCCCTTCCTTCACTGTGATTCTCTCACCAGTCCTTCGGAACGGTCCTCCCCCAGCCTCCTCTTCCAGAAACGGGTCCCCTCACAAGGCGACACCCTGGGAATCTTCCTCCCGAAGTGGGCTCCAGCTAAAGGTGCTGGGCCCAGGGCTAAAGTTGGAGTCCCAGGACTAAAGGTGCCTGGGACTGAGGCACACGTGGCCCCATGGCCTGGAGGGCCATGCACTCAAAACTGGACTCCGCACAATACCTTCCCCTGGGTACAGGTCCCTGGGGTGGCAACTAACCACCTCCTCCACCGCGCGTGCCCCTTTTGTACCCCCTCCCGGCATGCCCATCAGGTCCACCACACCCACTGTATGGCTGCCGAGAGGAGACACCAAATCGCTGCCCTATCACCTGTGGTTCAACCCCGAGTATAGATGACAGTGCCACCCATACTTCTTAGGGGAACTGCACACCAGGTGAAACAACAGCAAGGCAGAGTCCAACAAATTTAAAAGATTCGAGCCAACTACCACTCGAATCACCCTTAAATTTGGCATAGCAGTCCCTAAATTACACATATATATATGTTTTTGGCTAGAGCTGTTTTTTAAACATTTTGGAGCTAACTTGCTGAGACATACATGTACAACATGGAAAAATTATTTTTAAATAGTGGCCACATTTGTAATGCCGCGTACACACGATCGGAATTTCCATCTGAAAAAAACCTTGGATGGTTTTTCCGACAGAATTCCTCTCAAGCTTGGCTTGCATACACACGGTCACACAAAAGTTCTCTAAAATTTCAACCGTCAAGAACGCAGTGACGTACAACACTACAACGAGGCGAGAAAATGAAGTTCAATGCTTCCGAGCATGCGTCGAATTGTTTCCGAGCATGCGTAGGAATTTTGCGCGTCAGAATTGCTACAGACGATCGGAATTTCCCATAGGATTTTTTTCAGTCGGAAAAATAGAGAACCTGCTCTCAATCTTTTGCTTGCGGAAATTCCGCCAGCAAAAGTCCGATGGAGCATTCACACGGTCGGAATTTCCGATTAAAAGCTTACATCGGACTTTTGCTGTCGGAATTTCCGATCGTGTGTACGCGGCATTAGAGTATATAGTTGTTTCCTCTTGATTTAAAACTGATGCATCTTTGCTGCTTTCTAGGCTTGTGCAATTCGTTTCGTAACGAATCGAAATTCGTCCGAATTTAGCAACTTTCGGACATTCGGAAGCATTCGAATTTCCGAACAAAGCAATTACGAATAAAACCGAATCCGAAATAAATTATACCGCAAAATAGCGAATGCCCGAATGTCTTCGGCATAATACGTTATGAAAAAACTTATGAATGTACAAATCCATTGGAAACACAATAACACTCACTCTGCTCTGCTCTCTGCTTCTCCTTCACCGTGCTGAACTCCCTCTCAAAATGGTGTACAGGGGCGGAGGCTATAGCCGCATGTAAAAAACGAAAGTAAAATACGAGATTTCTAATCCATTCGAAGCACAATAACACTCTGCTCTGCTCTCTGTTTCTCCCTCACCGTGCTGAACCCTCTCAAAATGGTGTACAGGGGCGGAGGCTATAGCCGCATGTAAAAAACGAAAGTAAAATACGAGATTTCGAATCGTTACAAATAACCGCTATGTATTTCGAAAAGTACAAATCCATTCGAAGCACATTAGGCATAATAGGCAGCGTCGTCGTGAGAGAGACACAGAAAATTACGAATCAACGAACCCAAAAAAAGTTACGAAAGTAGGAGTTGTGTCCAGAATCAACGAAAAACAACGTACTCTACCGAAAGTACGAATTATAAAGCAACAAAAAATTCAACGAAAAATGTCGCTTGCAAAAATACGAATGAGTCCGAACACGAAAAATCCCGTCTAGCAAAATTACGAATGATTACGAATCAACAGGACCGGAAAGAAACGAACCGAAACGGAACGAATTTTTCCGTTGTGCACAAGCCTACTGCTTTCCCCTTAAAGGTAATTTTTTAATAATGCTATGAGCCAAAGCTAAATTCTATTTAATAACACAGATACAATACATACTGGGAGCTGCTTTTCCTACAAAGGATTTGCATGCCAGTCCATCTGAGAATTAAGCCCCGTACACAAGAGCCAAATGCCAGGTGACATCGTCGGTTTAATAAAAACCGACCATTATCCGGTCTATGTGTATGCCACCCTATCTGACAGAAGCTGGCCGTTTGTCGAACGAGCAGCCGGATGAGCATGCTGGAAAACCAGCAGCTGATCAAAGTGTTCTGGCGGGGGGCGCATCCCCATGTCAGAACACAACTGCTCAACGCTAAAGATCGCTGCTGCTGCACTAATGTCGGATCGTTAATACAGCAGCTCCGACTGGAGCTAATAGTTTGTTTTTTTGTTCAACCTGCTGGGTTAAATGGAAAAAATCTCATAGTGTGTACCAGGCTTCACACAGCCCCCTCACACAGTACGGTCTGGTGGGTAACACCACCTACAGATAAGGAAACAGTGGTGTCCTGTCTTGACCCCCAGTCTTCTGACTAAACAGCAGAAGAGCAGCCGCTGAAAGGTGAGGTTATCTCTCTGCTCACTATGCTCTCTTCTCCTATTGGTATGTTCCTTATCAACACATTTGCAAGCAGCAGCTTGGCTGGCTCCCCGTCCTGCACCTCCTTCTCCCGATGCTGCTGTACAGGGTATCGTAAGAGGCTGACGTCAGGTCCCCTTTAGGTATATCCACTGGATGCATTAAAAAAATACATTCATTAATAAAAAACACAAGGCTACAAGTATGTACAGTATGACTTTGTAATCTGCCTGGAGTTCAGCTTTAAATGATGTGCAGCAAATTAGTAAATGTAAAGCAATACCCTTTTAAATAACAATTAATTAGATGTCCTTGGACAAATGGTTGAATGGTCACATTCTCACAAAGAGTGAATGTATAATGATATATATCTGATGCTATATTTATTTCAGGCACAGGGACATATGTATCTGTATGTTATTAGTGCCTAGATAAAGCTGCAATTTACTGGCATTTACAATTGCTTCCTCTATGAAAAGGAAAACATACAATAGCATATACATTTGATGTAGCAAGCTACATCCTTCCCCGACATCACAATGGGGTTGTTCCTTTCCAAGCCTTCAAGGAAGACGTAATATACTCCATCTATCAAGGCTGCACTTATTATTCTCACAGGCTCATTGATGGCCTAAATAAATACATATGTCTATCTATCTATCTATCTATCTATCTATCTATCTATCTATCTATCTATCTATCTATCTATCTATCTATCTATCTATATAGAGATATATATATATATAGATACAGTAGTGTATCTAGGTTTTGTGCTGCCCTAGGCCTGAGTAACTCGTGCACCCCCTAATTTAAATACGACCCACCCCTTCATGTCAAGGCCACACCCCTTTCTGTTTAAGACCCGCTCTGAAATTTTAGACTGGGGACACTAGTTCTGAGGGCCTGGGGGGGGGGGGAGGCGGGGGGGCAATGGATTCCCTTAATTTGCATCTCACTTCCTGTTTGGCTATGGGGAAGGAAGTGAAGGGAAATCTCTGCATATAACCCTCCCTTACTCTATCCAAAATGAAAAAGAAAAAGTGTTGCCTATAGTTCTACTTTAACCACTTCCCGCCCAGTCAATAGCGAATTGACGTCCGGGAAGTGGTTGCAATATCGATACTGGACGTCATATGACGTCCTGCAGGATATTGCCTTGCACGTGCCCGCGGGGGCGCGCAGCGCGGTGATCGGGGACGGCATGTGTCCCTCGGACACAGCGCTTCCCCGCTCACGGTAAACAGCCAATTTCATTGGCTGTTTACCATGTGATCGGCTGTGTCAAAGTCACAGCCGATCACCTGTCAAAACAAACACGGCGGCGCGCTCCGTGCGCGCCGCCACAGGCTTGCAGAGCGGGGATCGGAGAAGGCGAGTGTCCCTTGGACACAGCGCGTCCCCGATCAGAGTAAACAGCCAATGAATTGGCTGTTTACCACGTGACCGGCTGTGTCCAATCACAGCCGGTCACAAATGTAAACAAACTCAACAGGAGTTACTACCTGATCCCTGCTCTCTCCTCACACACCGATCTGTGAGGAGAGAGAAGAGATCAGTAAGTTAGCTCAGTGTAGTTTGTCTACATAAATTTACAGTGCACAACACGCCCCCCCCCATAAAGAGGACCTTTCACACAGCCCAGCACATCAATCAGCCCAGCCAATCAGCCCATCTGTCAATCAGCCCATCTGTCAATCAGCCCATCTGTCAATCAATCAGCCCATCTGTCAATCAATCAATCAGCCCATCTGTCAATCAATCAGCCCATCTGTCAATCATCTGTCACAGGCCCACCTCCATCGGTACCGCCATTGGCACCGCCACACAGGCTACCAGTACCGCCATCGGTACCAGTACCACCACCAGTACCGCCACCAGGCCCAGCATCTATACTGCCACACAGGCCCGCTACCAGTATCACCACTAGTGCCGCCATCGGTACCACCACCCGTACCACCGTCGGTAGTGCCACCACCACCTGTACCACCACCTGTACCGCCATCGGTACCATCACCACCCTTACCACCACCACCTGTACCGCCATCGGTACCACCACCACCTGTACCGCCATCGGTACCACCACCACCCATACCGCCATCGCTACCACCACCACCCGTACCGCCACCTGTACCGCCATCGGTACCGCCGCCACCACCACCACCCGTACCGCCATCGGTACCACCACCACCTGTACCACCATTGGTACCACCACCACCCATACCGCCATCGGTACCACCACACAGGCCCACCACTAATACCTCCATCGGTACTACCACACAGACCGCCACCACTACCACCAGCAGTACCATTACACAGGCCCACCATTAAGCACTGCCATAATGTCCCAAAGGGTTTACACACCTGAGGAGGCATATGCCATTCTTGCCATGTCGGATGATGAGAGCAGCGGGGAGCTCCCATTATCCGATTCTGGTTCGGAATACGAGCCAGTGGAGGATAGTGGCTCAGAGTCCGAGTCCCCGGAGGAAACCGTCCCTCCCAAAAGAATGCGATCGGCACCAAGATCAGCACCAAGATCAGCACCAAGATCAGGAGAACTGCCCACCACCAGCAGCGCCATACCCCAGGAAGAGGAGCCCAGTACAAGCAATGGAAATGCACGCCCAACCCGAAGAATCCAGCCCCAATCCTACCTTCCCGATGCCCTGGCAAACCCCTTATGGTTGCCTGCCAACTCAGGATCCGCTATCATCCCCCCTTTCACCGCACAGCCAGGTGTGCAGCCCGACACTACAAATTTTTCTAAATTTGATTATTTTTGTTTATTTTTCCCACAAGATTTGCTGCAGAATATAGTGGATCAAACGAATCTGTATGCATCCCAATTTATTGCTGCCAACCCCGATTCTTCCTACGCCCGCATGTTCCAGTGGCGGCGTCTAACATTGGAGGAATTTAAATTATTTTTGGGCCTTATGTTCAATATGGGGCTTACAAAAAAGAACGAAGTCCATTCATATTGGTCCAAACGCCCCATCCAACACATGCCCATATATTCCGCTGTCATGTCCAGGAAAAGATACAACATGATTATGCGCTTTCTCCACTTCAATGACAATTCACAGTGCCCTCCCCGAGATCATCCCAACTACGACAAATTGTACAAGATACGCCCCCTAATCAATGCCTTTTCCCAGCGATTTGAAGAAGTTTTCATCCCAGACCAAAAAATTTGTGTGGACGAGTCCCTCGTACATTTCACCGGCCGACGGCAGTTCAAGCAGTACATACCAAGCAAGAGAGCCAGGTATGGGTTAAAATTAAATAAATTATGTGATCGAGCCACTGGATACGTCTGCAAATTCAGGATCTACGAAGGCAAAGACTCCCAGCTCCAGCCCCGTGATTGCCCCACATATATTGGAACCAGTGGGAAAATTGTCTGGGAGTTGGCATACCCCCTGTTCGGAAAAGGTTACCATTTATATGTTGATAATTATTATACCAGCCTGCCCCTTTTTCGCCACCTTTACAGTAAACAAACCCCGGCCTGCGGTACCTTAAAAAAAAAACCGGAAGGGATTCCCACAAAATTTATTGACAAAAAAATTGCGACCTGGAGAATCGGCATCCATGAGGAACGAGGAGGTGTTGGCCATGAAGTGGAGGGACAAGAAAGATGTCCACATCCTCTCTACGATCCACAATGACACCATGGTGGAGATCCCAAGAAGACGCGGCTCCATTGTAAAGCCTGAATGTGTCCACGACTACAATTTGTACATGGGGGGGGGGTGGATTTAAACGACCAGATGCTACAGCCCTACTTATCAACCAGAAAGTCCCATTATTGGCACAAAAAAGTTGCGTTTCACCTGTTTCACATGGCCCTTTTTAATTCGTTTGTCTGCTACCAAAAAGCAACTCAAAATCACTGACTCCACTACCTCCAATATATCGAAGATATCATCGATGCCCTCATTTACCAACAAGATCCCGCCCCAGGAAGCATTCGCTCTGATAGTGTGAGTCGGCTTCACGAGCGACACTATCCCTTTAGCATCCCCCCCCACAGAATCTGGAAGAAGACGCCAAAAGAAATGCCGTGTATGCAGCAGAGGAGGAGTAAGAAGAGACACCAGCTATTATTGTCCCGATTGTCCCTCCCAACCTGGCCTGTGCATCGGAAATTGCTTCAAAAATTATCATACATCCATTAGTTCCCCTTATTATTAACAGACTGCCACTTCCCTATTTGCCTGCTACCATGTTACTAACTACCTTCCATGTTAATTAACTGACCCTGGCCTGTTTACCGACGATGCCTCTGCCTGCCGATTTAAACCACGTTTCTGACTTCCACGTGTACCGACCTTGGCCTGTTAATCGACCATGTTTTTGCCTGCCACTTGGACTGATTTTTTGGCCATCTACTTTTAGTACACAGGGGTCTCACATATGTGAGGGGCTTCAGAATAGCGTTCTGAGTAGAGAAAAACAGTTTTTCGTTTTCTGTGCTCCAAGAACAGGGTCTGGTTGCCCGGAGGCTTCAAAGCGATTTGGGTGGGAGAAGCCTCTACCCCTGTCCCCCTGGCCCTAAGCTTGATGGTCCTTCCTGCTGCCTGGACCAATAATTTGGCTGTGCTGACCATATTACTGCCTGTAATGACCCATGACATTATGGACCATGTTTCTTCCTGCTGCTTGGACCAATACTTTGGCTGTGTTGACCATATATCTGCCTGCTGCCTCTACTGACTTTGGACAGAATTTCTGCCGGGACACCTCTGCCTGCTACCTGGACCTGTGCTTTGGCTGTGCTCTGGCTGTGCTGACAGTATCTCTGCCTGTGCGAACTATGGACAGTATTCCTGCCTGCTGCCTGGATGATTGCTTTTGCTGTCGCTGACCTCATCCCTGCCTGCTGCCTGGACCGATGCTCTCCTCTGTGGACCACTGCACTTCTAAAACCACAGGTAATCTTTTGTTATTTGGTATGTACCTGCTATGTGTTAGATATATGAAGGGCCTTTAAAAATGTGATCGGTAGTCAGAAAATGATATGTGCAATTAATGCTGCTAGAATGCCTGGAGGTGCTACTTGGATGTTGGGCCTCTGTATGTGGCCAGGCTGTGTAAAAGTCTCAAACATGTGGTATCGCCATACTCAGGAGGAGTAGCAGAATGCATTTTGGGGTGTAATTTTTGCTATGTACATATTATGTGTTAGAAATATCTTATAAATTGACAACTTTGTGTAAAAAAAATGCATTTAAATTTTTTCTCCACATTTTCCAAAACCTTCTGGAAAAAAATGAACCGTTCAAAAGACTCATAATGCCTCATAGATTATACGTTGGGGTGTGTGCTTTCCAAAATGGGGTCATTTTGTGGAAAATTCTATTGTCCTGGTGCTCCAGGGCCTTCAAAATTGTAATAGGTGGTTGAGAAAGGATATGTGCGATTTATGCTTGTAGAACGCCTGAAAGTGCTACTTCAATGTTGGGCCTCTGTATATGGCCAGGCTGTGTAAAAGTCTCACACATGTGGTATCGCTATACTCAGGAGGAGTAGCAGAATGCATTTTGGGGTGTCATTTTTGCTATGTATATGCTATGCGTTAGAAATATCTTATAAATGGACAACTTTGTGTAAAAAAAATGCATTTTCATTTTTTCTCCACATTTTCCAAAACCTTCTGGAAAAAAATGAACCATTCAAAAGACTCATAATGCTTCATAGATTATACGTTGGGGTGTGTGCTTTCCAAAATGGGGTCATTTTGTGGAAAATTCCATTGTCCTGGTGCTCCAGGGCCTTCAAAAGTGTAATAGGTGGTTGAGAAAGGATATGTGCGATTTATGCTTGTAGAACGCCTGAAAGTGCTACTTCAATGTTGGGCCTCTGTATGTGGCCAGGCTGTGTAAAAGTCTCACACATGTGGTATCGCTACACTCAGGAGGAGTAGCAGAATGTATTTTGGGGTGTAGTTGCAATTATGCATATGCTGTGTGAGAGAAAAAAAACTGTTAATATGACCAGTTTGTGTAAAAAAAAAAAAAAAAAAAATTAAATTTTCCCAAGAATTGTGGGAAAAAAATACAACTTCAAAAAACTCACCACGCCTCTTAGTAAATACCTTGGACTGTCTACTTTCCAAAAAGGGGTAATTTTGGGGTATTTGTACTTTCCTCGCTTGTTAGTGTCTCAAGAAATGAGATATCCCTTCAGTACATCAGGCGTGATCAGATGTGATAAATTTTCAGTGATTGCCACCATAGTTTGTAGACTCTATAACTTTCACAAAGACCAAATAATATACACTAATTTGGGTTCATTTTACCAAAGATATATAGCAGTATACATTTTGGCACAAATTTATGAAGAAAAATTACTTATTTGCAAAATTTTACAATAGAAACTAAAAAAAAGTGTTTTTTTTAAAAAAATTGCTGTTTTTTTGCTTATATCGCAAAAAATAAAAAACCCAGTGGCGATTAAATACCACCAAAAGAAAGCTCTATTTGTGAGAAGAAAATGATAAAAATTTTGTTTGGATACAGTGTAGCATGACTAAGTAATTGTCATTCAAAGTGTGAGAGTACTGAAAGCTGAAAATTGGTCTGGGCGGGAAGGTGCATAAGTGCATGGTATTGAAGTGGTTAAGCACAAATTTCTGATAATTTTATGGAGAGGACTAATGCCCCGTACACACGGTCAGAGTAGTCTCCGGCCAAAAGCATATTGGAATTCCGACGGAATTCCATCAGAGAAAAATAGAACATGTTCTATATTTAAACTCCGATGGAATTACTCACACACACGGTAGTAAATTACGATGGAAAAAGTTTGTCGGACTTTTTCCATCGGAAATTCCTATCGTGTGTGCAAGGCATAAGAAGATATAACCACGCCAATGGTGCAGCAATAAACATATAGCACAGTAAGTAAAGTTTGTGGTCCAGGATGATAGGACAGTCAAAATTAGAGGCATTTGCCTCTCAGCCCAGTCCACCCCATAATACTGGCACTACACTAACAGTGTAGCGCAAGCTGGCAGGGACTCTTTCCGTGTTGCCCCCCTGCAAAGTGCTGCCCTAGGCCTGGGCCTTGTTGGCCTAGGCCAGGATACAGTACAGCGTTGTATAGAAATATATATATACTGTATATGTATAAACGTTCAGTCAGGGGCGGATCCAGAGTCTTTTCTCGGGGGGGGGGGCACTGCCAAAAAATATGTTTTAAATTCACCAGAGAAATTACCGTTTAACATTGGAGTCTATGGAAGGGGTGCCCGGCTTTAAAAAATCAGTGCTCCCCGGCCGTAGGTTTTCCAGACACCAAACTTTGCACACTTGTAGAAGAGACATTGGGCTACATGTGTGCCAAGATTGGGGTCCAGAAGACCTACGACCGGCCGGTACCGGGTCCGCAAATTCACCAGAGAAATTACAGTTTAACATTGGAGTCTATGGAAGGGGTGCCCGGCTTTAAAAAATCAGTGCTCCCCGGCCGTAGGTTTTCCAGACACCAAACTTTGTACACTTGTAGAAGAGACATTGGGCTACATGTGTGCCAAGATTGGGGTCCAGAAGACCTACGACCGGCCGGTACCGGGTCCGCAAATTCACCAGAGAAATTACAGTTTAACATTGGAGTCTATGGAAGGGGTGCCCGGCTTTAAAAAATCAGTGCTCCCCGGCCGTAGGTCCCCCAGACACCAAACTTTGCACACTTGTAGAAGAGACATTGGGCTACATGTGTGCCAAGATTGGGGCAGCAGCAGCTGCAGAACAAGTACTGTATATACTCGAGTATAAGCCGACCCGTGTATAAGCCGAGGCACCTAATTTTACCCCAAAAAACTGGGAAAACTTATTGACTTGATGTGACAGGAGGGTCACTTTGGACACAGGGTGAACCAGGAAAAAATGGACATTAAGAAATATCTCTTGGGCTACCTAAAATCGGTCTGTAATATTTATCCACCATATCCCCAAGGATATCTGTGAAGGACTATTTACTGTTTCTGAACTCAACAGGTTAATTGAGAGATGCTGATGTGTCACCTATCTGCTTGTGTAATGCTAATGAGCCTCACCTAGGCTACAGGTCCTTTCATTGTGATGATGTGGATTGGAGCTTAGTAGACCGTCTGGCTGCCTATTATTATGGGATGTTTAAGTGTCTTCTGTGAGGGGGGGGGGAAATCACCCCTCCTGCTAAGACTGGTTATCAAAGGAGAAGTTTGAACACACCTGACCTGTATCACCATTGTCATTGGATAGTTTAACCCGCCCTGTTCCCCCAAGGATGGGAGGGAAGGGTTTTGAAGAGAAATGTGTTACCATGTGTTTTGAAAATAAAGTTATTCCCTGTTTTGGAACTTGAAATACAGAGCGTTATCTCGTATCTCTGGAAGGATTAATCCTATGGGAAGTGGTCGCCTGGCTGTGGAGGGTCGATAGTGGTTGTGTGTTCAGAGAGGGAATATTCTAAATGGCGTATACCCCTTTCATATTGGGGGGTGCCGTTACATTGGTTGGCAGCAGCGGGATTTTCCCTCCAGTTCCTGGGACACTCCAAACCACCACAGTGAATGACCAGCTATGCAGCCGGCCGGAAAGCCACGCTGAAAGACTTACTTGAGAGCCGTGGAGGGTCCGGTGGGACAAAGAACAAGGCCATCTTGATCAGGGAGCTAACCGAGATGGATCAGAGGGTTGGTGATGCAGGACCCCGGTCAGTTGAAGACCTGTTTCAGCAACGTGTTCAACAGCGGTTGGCATTATATGGTGCTAACTCATCAGAGACCGCCATACAGGAAGCCATTAAAGGCATCCAGCTGCAGGATGCGCGACGAGAAAAAGAACGACAGCGACAAGAAAAAGAACAACAGCAACAAAAGAGAGAACTAGAGCGACAAGAGAGAGAACTAGAGCGGCAACATGAGTGGAGAATGGCGGAAATACGACAATCGGAGATCGCCTACAGACAGCTGCTAGAATCTGCTCAGCAGCAGGGTGGGGCTCCCTTTGCCTGGGACTATCAGGAAATACCAGTTGACAACTATGAAATCCTGGCTGAAGAATCAGCAGTGGAAAATCTGAAGATTGCCATCCCTAAAGCCGAAGTGAATGATACGGAGTTCCAGGGAGCTAGCCTGGCTGAAGAATCGGCAGTGGAAAATCTGAAGATTACCACCCTTAAAGCCGAAGTGGATGATATGGAGTTCCAGGGAGCTAGCCTGGCTGAAGAATCGGCAGTGGAAAAGCTGAAGATTGCCCTCCCTAAAGCCAAAATGGATGATATGGAGTTCCAGGGAGCTAGGGCAGTTGGCTCATCTCCCCAGCCACAGATTACAGAAGGTATGGATTTAAGGGACTATTCAGAGGATGTTAGGGATTATGCATCGCCTGCCCAAGTACTGGCAGCAGGACAGAGTACTGCAGACCCCTGCTCTACACCCGTGGCAGTTTTGGAGGCCCGAGGTGAGAAGGTGATGGTTCCTCTTTCCCAGGGGATTTCAGAGATGCAGGGGGGAGAAGCAGCCCTTTTCCCTCCCCAACAGTTAGCCAGAGCAGATGGTGTGGAGTCCCCAGCAGAAGTGCTGGCAACAGGGCAGAGTGATAGCAACCTCTGCCCAGCACCGGAAACAACTGTGGAGTTTCAGGGAGCCGGGGCAGTTGCCCCCCCTCTCCAGCAACAAGCTGAGGTGGTAAAGCTTTTACCCCCAGCTGAACCACTGGTAGCAGGGCAGAATGCTACTGGCCGCTGCACACAACTGCCACTTGAGCGGATATCGGTGGATGGGACTGCGGTCTCCACTCACAGCGACCCAGCACAAGAGCTGGCAACAGAGCAGAGTGCCGCGGGCCTCTGCTCTCAACTAACAGAAGAGGGAGTTCCTGTGGTACTGGATGGGACTTCGGTCCTCACTGACACAACCCCAGAAAATGGTGTGACACTGGGACAGGAGGATGTCAGCCTTGCTTTGCAAGCACTGGGGTATTTTCACCTACCACAAGGGGATGGGACTTCAGTCTCCACTTGTATACCCCAGGGATGCTGGGCAGTCCGCCCAGATCCCCAACAGCATGACGGATTGAGCCCAGTCACCCTGTCTTCTCCCAAGCGGCGGGTATGTTCTCTGAGAGAGGCAGAGGTTGGCTGGGTAAGAAATGCTCTGTTTGGAGCAATTTATTTGGGGTACTGTGTGGCTACCGGCATTAGAAGAATGGACCTATGGACTAACTTCGGAGTCAACCCGTCTGGGGTCACCTCCTTTGTTAGTCTTCTGCCGAAAGGGGAGATGTGTGACAGGAGGGTCACTTTGGACACAGGGTGAGCCAGAAAATAATGGACATTAAGAAATATCTCTTGGGCTACCTAAAATGGGTCTGTAATATTTATCCACCATATCCCCAAGGATATCTGTGAAGGACTATTTACTGTTTCTGAACTCAACAGGTTAGTTGAGAAATGCTGATGTGTCACCTATCTGCTTGTGTAATGCTAATGAGCCTCACCTAGGCTACAGGTCCTTTCATTGTGATGATGTGGATTGGAGCTTAGTAGACCGTCTGGCTGCCTATTATTATGGGATGTTTAAGTGTCTTTTGTGAGGAGGGGGGGGGGGGAAATCACCCCTCCTGCTAAGACTGGTTATCAAATGAGAAGTTTGAACACACCTGACCTGTATCACCATTGTCATTGGATAGTTTAACCCGCCCTGTTCCCCCAAGGATGGGAGGGAAAGGGTTTTGAAGAGAAATGTGTTACCATGTGTTTTGAAAATAAAGTTATTCCCTGTTTTGGAACTTGAAATACAGAGCGTTGTCTCGTATCTCTGGAAGGATTAATCCTATGGAAAGTGGTCGCCTGGCTGTGGAGGGTCGATAGTGGTTGTGTGTTCAGAGAGGGAATATTCTAAACGGCGTATACCCCTTTCATATTGGGGGGTGCCGTTACACTTGAGTATAAGCTTAGGGTTTCCATCTGCATGCCTCACTGTGCCTCACTTTGCCTCACTGTGCCCATGCCTCACTGTGCCCACGCTTCACTGTGCCCATGACTAGACTGATGTTTAACATAGGAGTCTATGGAAGGAGTGCCCGGCTTTGAAAAATCTGATCTTACCGGCCGTCGGTCCCCCGGAAACCAAACTTTGCACACTTATAGAGAAGACATGGGGCTACATGTGTGCCAAGTTTGGGGTCCAGGGGACCAACAACCATCCGGTACCCGGTCCGCAAATTCACCGGAGAAATTACCGTTTAACATTGGAGTCTATGGAAGGGGTGCCCGTCTTTAAAAAATCTGTGCTCCCCGGCTGTAGGTCCCCCAGACACCAAGCTTTGCACACTTGTAGAGGAGACATGGGGCTACATGTGTGCCAAGATTTGGGTCCAGGAGACCTACGACCGGCCGGTACCGTGTCCGCAAAGTCACCGGAGAAATTACAGTTTAACATTGGAGTCTATGGAAGGGGTGCCCGGCTTTAAAAAATCAGTGCTCCCCGGCCATAGGTCCCCCAGACACCAAACTTTGCACACTTGTAGAGGAGACATGGGGCTACATTTGATTTGTGCCAAGTTTGGAGTCCAGGGGACTTACGGCGGGCCGGTACCGGGTCCCCAAAGTCCGGGAGATCAGGCGCAAAAAAAAAAAACAGAGCAAGCAAGTGAGTGTGACAGATGGTCTCGGGGGGGGCAATTGCCCTGTTGCCCCCCCCTGGATCCGCCACTGCGTTCAGTCATGTTTGACTCTATCCAATTCTATGGGCCAGCTCTCGGGACACTGGTGGGTTTATTTACTAAAGGCAAATCCACTTTTCACTACAAGTGCACTGCAAGTGCACTTGGAAGTGCAGTTGTTGTAGGTCTGAAGGGGACATGCAAGGAAAATAAAAAACAGCATTTTTGCTTGTACATGACTGGATGATAAAATCAGCAGAGCTTCCCCTCATTTCAGATCTTCCCCTCAAATTTACAGCGACTGCGCTTCCACATGCACTTTCAGTGCACTTGCAGTGCAGAGTGGATTTGCCTTTAATAAATCAACCCCCATGTCTGCAAGCCTTAGAATTTTCTTGCCAATTACTTTACAAAGTAGGTCGCAAGGCTTCAACCTTCCCGAATTGCCCAGCTTGCAACTGGCTTACAGCCTCCATGATTGAAAGAACTGAAATCCAATAAATTAAATGAGTGCCTTGTCAGCAGCAAATTATCCTAGAGTGGGGCTTTAATTCAGTTTAACAGTGTGGCCTGGACTCCACCTTGTGGCCAGGAGTCCCCCATTGTTACAAGATGTATTATGAAAAAATAGAGGTCACTACATAAGTGTGCGCAGCCTATTGCATTAGGGTGTGCACCCCAAAGCTCAAACCCCCTCTCTTTTAAGACAAAAAAAGGGACAGTGATCCCCCAATCCCTTTTCTCTGCAGCCTCAGCTGCACTGGACAGTGAATGAATGGGAAGTGCTCTGCGTTGAGCGGCTTCCTGTTCATTCACAAACTGAAGCATATTAGACACAGTTTACTATGCTTCAGTTATGAATGAACACAGTGAGTGATTGGTGCCAATCACTCATTATGTTTATTTAGAAAAGGAAGGGGCTGGTGAATTACATATTCACTGGCCCCTTCCCGGTCTCCATCCTGAAACGATCCGCCACAGCATTCTGTGGGAGAGGAGGGGAGGGAAGCCAGCAGCGCTGCAGGGGGTGGGACACGGGCAGCAAGGGCAATCTGCACCACACAGGGTGATTAGGGTGTGCCCGGGCACACGCCTATGGGTCACTGGAACTTTGTACAAAAGCTCAGAACATAGATGCAAGGTTTGTATAATCCTCCGGAGAGTAATGATACACGCTCCCTGTATCTCAGGTGGCCAACTCCATTGCGTGTGAATAAAATGTTATTGAAAGTGATTTAAATCCTGAGCATGCATTGCAGTTGTATGATTTAAAACCATTGCCTAATTGTTGTGCTAAACCACACCGTCTGGCTTCTAAAAATAATCGTGAAATTATTAACCTGCTATTACAGGTATAGGCTGTAAATATGACTTGTGCTCATTGAGAAGATGTAGTGTGGTTTTTCATTGCTCCATTACACAGGAGGGAAAGTATGTGAAAAACAGTAAAATATTAATATGGGAGCCAGGAAAGTAAATAACCTGTTTCACATCACTAGAATAAAGTATAATTACAGCCTGTTTATTGTTGCAAGTTATTAGATGAAAGCATGTATCTGATGTCTGTGGAACCTTTATCATTCGTCTCACAAAGAATCCTTTATTCAGGAAGAATAAAATGAGATTTTGTGTGCTCTGCGGGCTGCCTTAAAAAATCTGCTCTGCGGGCTGTCTTTAAAATCCCCAGAATATGTATAAAGAAGATTGTCAATAAAAAAAAAAAAAGGAAATGTATTGCTTATGTATGTACAACCCGCAGATAGCAAGCAATTGTGCTGCAAGTTTGAAAATTAATTTCTAAGCTATTGATAGACTTGCCAGGCTTCACAAGTTTGTTGCACAATTGCAGCAAGTCCGCATTGCATGACTCCTGATCAACTTTCTTTGCAAACATACTGCAAGTCTGCTCCAAGTTCTGGTTCAGTTATGTTGTGTAATAATCCTCCCACCACAGGGGTCACTGTGGCTGAATTGTCATGCTTTAGACTTGCAGAGCTCTTGCTGTAGACTCACTATTACAACTTTGCTCTTGCTAGACACTTGCCACGCAAATTTGCTGCAAATTGGAAAAGTGTTAACTAGAACTTGTACTTCAAGTGCTCTGCAAGTGTATGATTTGCCAATGAGAATTTGCAGCAATTTAACAGACTTACAATTCTTTCTTTTTTTTTTTTTAAATACTTTATTTCTACCTCCAAGGGCGGGTCCAGATTCTCGTAACAATCATATATAAACAATAACATAACAGATATAATCACTAATTCATAATCGATCATCACAAAATAATAATCACATCCTTCATAGCACCCTCCATATACCCCTGAGGAGGATACCGTGCCGATATTACAGCGAGCAGGGGAACCATCCCCATTCGCTGTATCTGGAGTCGCCCTATCCATTTTCCTTTTTCTGGGTTATAAACAAAAACTAAAAGGAGGAAAGAAGAAAAAAAAAAGGAGGGGGGGAGAACACAAACAAATTTTTAAAAGGTAAGAGAAGGGAAGGGAAGACTGAGGGATGGGGGTACCCTGGATAAATAATGGATAATTCTATTTTGGTTGTAATACCTATATCTGACCATCATGAGTTAAGCAAGATCAGACCTTCTTCAGAATTAATAAACATGTTCTACTGTCTCCATATCTCTGAATACTTTTCTTGTTAATTTTGTGCTGAAAGTGTAAGATCTTCCATCTTATTTATCTCTTCTACTTTATGGAGCCAGCATCCGACTGTAGGAGGTAGCGTATTTTTCCACCTAAGTGGAATACATGCTTTGGCCGCATTTACTAAGTGTCGTAGGATAGATTCCTTGTATTTTTTGACGGGAATATTCATAACATGTAGTAAGAAAAAGGCTGGGTCTTCCGGTATCCTATAGTCCGTAAATTTTTGTATAATGTTCCGTACCTCTTTCCAGTAGGATGTTATTTTTGAACATGACCAAAAGATATGTAACATCGTACCTCCCTCCTCCATACATCTCCAGCACCGGTCTGGTGTTTCAGGATAAAATTTATGTAGCCTCTGTGGGGTATATTACCATCTTGTTAATATTTTATAGTTCATCTCCTGAATCTTACCGTATATACTCGAGTATAAGCCGACTTGAGTATAAGCCGAGGTACCTAATGTTGCCACAAAAAACTGGGAAAACGTACTGACTCGAGTATAAGCCGAGGGTCAACAATACCTCACTGTTCCCATCCTTACTGTTCCCATCCTTACTGTTCCTATCCTCACTGTTCCCATCCTTACTGTTCCCATCCTCACTGTTCCCATCTTTACTTTTCCTATCCTCACTGTTCCCTAGCTCACTGTTCCCTAGCTCACTGTTTCCTATCCTCACTGTTTCCTATAAATTTTACATTGTAAATAGTACCTGTAAAGAATTTGCGGCTGCGGCGTCCATCGTTCAAATTCCGCTGTCTCTTCCTGTTCCTTCCGTGATAGGCGATTCTCATCAGACACTCTCCGCCTATCACGAACATTCTCTCATCCTCAGTTTCCCAGCAGACACTGTGTTGGG
This sequence comes from Rana muscosa, assembly GCA_029206835.1. NCBI lineage: Eukaryota > Metazoa > Chordata > Amphibia > Anura > Ranidae > Rana > Rana muscosa. The sequence continues at coordinate 69,013,668 of CM055121.1, read as the reverse complement.
TGTTCCGCCAATCACAGACGTCTGCTGGGAAACTGAGGATGAGAGACCGTTCGTGATAGGCGGAGAGTGTCTGATGAGAATCGCCTATCACGGAAGGAACAGGAAGAGACCGCGGAATTTGAACGATGGACGCCGCAGCCGCAGCCGCAGCCGCAACTTCTTTACAGGTACTATTTCCAATGTAAAAAAATTTGCTGACTCGAGTATAAGTCGAGGGGGGACTTTCAGCCCAAAAAAAAGGGCTGAAAATCTCGGCTTATACTCGAGTATATACGGTAGTACAAATAGATGATTTCAGCGAGAGTTCAATCATATTTTGTCTTTGGCTGGTTGTAAACCTACGGTTCATCTCTCTCTCCCATTTCTCTATCCAGGATAGATTTGGTTGTTCCGGGAGGGAAATCAGTAAGGTATACATTTTTGAGAGTGTTTGTGCCAGAGTCCCCTCCTTTGAGCAATATTCTTCAAAAATGGTTAATTGTCGTCTAAACCTCTCTGGTGACTTAAATGTATGCAAAAAGTGGTGAAGCTGTATGGCATTCCAGAAGGGTAAACAGAAAGAGCAGTTATGGATGGCCAGCCGTTCGGTACTAAAAAGTGCGTTGCTCGGAAGCAATTAACTTGTCTCAAAGTTGTAAAGTGCTGATCTCTCAAGCCCGGCAAGAATTCTGGGTTTCCGAGGATAGGTATTAAAGGTGAGTCCACTGTCGAGAGGGGGGTTTTAATAATCCCTGCAAGAATTCTGGGTTTCCGAGGATAGGTATTAAAGGTGAGTCCACTGTCGAGAGGGGGGTTTTAACAATCACTTGTGTACAGATACGTATTGTAGGGTCTCTTTAGGTCGAGCAAAAGTTTATCATAACACCATGGTGACCCTTTCAATGAAACCTCAGTTTGTTCTTGTTCAATCCGAACCCAAAGCTTGTTTATTGAGTGACGATTCCAATCTATAAGTCTCCCCATGTGTACAGCCTGGTAATATTTGAGTACATCTGGGAATCCAATCCCTCCACTGAGTTTAGGTTGAGATAATTGGACTCTGGGGGTACGTGGTTTCCTATGTGCCCATATAAATTTAATGAACAGGGAATGGACCTGTTTAAAGTATTGAGATGGTATCTTTATCGGCAGAGTTTGGAGTAAATATAGATACTTAGGTAAGATACTCATCTTTAAGAGGTTGCATCTAGCAAACCACAAATGCAGTCCCCGGTTCCATGTCTCTAAAGAAATACGTGTTCTAGTCAATAGGGGAGGAAAGTTAAGTTCAAAAGACCCGTATTAGATTAGAGGGAATATACTACGTTCCCAGGTATTTCAGGGCTGTATCTGTCCACTTAAACCTAAAATTTGTCTGTAGGGTTTGTAGCCACTCCATAGGGACACCTACCCCCATTGCTTCTGATTTGTTGAAATTGATCCGTAGATTAGACAATCTACCATAGATCTAAAATTCGTGGATTAGGTTCGGCAGCAAAACCAGAGGGTTTGTAAGAGAGAAGAGCAAATCATCAGCAAAAGCTGAGATTTTATGTTTCTCCTCTCTCACTCCAACTCCAGTGATGTCTGGGTTCAGACGTATCCTACAAAGAAAAGGCTCCAGGGAGAGAACATAAAGTAAGGGGGACAGTGGACATCCCTGTTTCGTCCCATTTGAAATAGGAAAAGAGTCTGATAGAACTCCATTTACTTTAACCTGGGCCGTCGGATGTGAATAGATCTTAGAGATCCACTGCATCATATGTTCCCTCAGACCTATATAGCGTAGGACCGCCATCAGAAATTCCCAATTGACTCGATCGAATGCCTTTTCTGCATCTGTATTTATCATTACGCTTGGGGTACGCATTTCCCGTGCGATATGTATAAGATTTAACACTTTAATCGTATTGTCACACGCTTCTCTGTTTGGAATGAATCCCACTTGGTCCAGATGTATCACAGACTGTAAATGTTGCGCCATTCGAGTAGCAATGATCTTCGTAAATAATTTAAGGTCACAATTCAAAAGTGATATAGGCCTATAGCTACTGCAGCAAGTGGGATCCTTTCCCTCCTTGGGAATTACAGTCACGTGTGCTTTTAAAGTATCTCTAGGGAAGGATGTTCGCAAACTTACTTTATTGAGCAGTTCCACCATATGAGGGCCTAAGGTTGGAAGAAATTTCTTATAATACTGTATCGAGAACCCATCTGGGCCTGGGGCTTTACCTAATTTAGAGGTCCTGATTGCATTCTGGAGTTCGTCTAAAGTTATTGGTGCCTCTAGATTTTCTCTAACCTCTGGGGTCAATTGGGGGAGTTGAGAAGAAGCAATGTAATTTTCTATTTGTATCTGAGTAGGTGATTGATCCGGGAGATTGTATAATGAGAAAAAAAACTCTCTAAAACCCTGTGTAATTTGCTTGGGTAGTCCCACTTTTTGACCTTGAGGTGTAATAATTTGGGGGATGTATGAAGCTAATTTTTGTTCTTTAACTGAACGTGCTAGCATTCTCCCACATTTATCTCTCGACTCATATACTAATCTACAACATCGTTGTAGAGCAGCTTTGGCTTGATATCTTAGTAGATCTGTTACCTGCTTACGGAGAGAGAAAAGTTTTTGTTCGAGCATAGGGTTTGTTATATGTTTATGTTGCACTTCTACTTTATGGATATCCTGAAGGAGAGCTGTACGTTTTTCCGTCCTTTTGCATTTAAGCCGTGCTCCGTGTTTAATAAGAACGCCTCTTATAACTGTCTTATGTGCTTCCCATAGGATCCCTGTATCGCAATCGTCTTGTTTGTTGATTTGAAAGTACTGATCTATCTCACGTTGTACATCCTCCACTATCTCCAGCGTCTGCAGAAGGCTTTCATTTAATCTCCAGACTCTAGCCCTGGGGCTTGAGGACTCTGAAAGTCGATACGTCAGCTCAATCGGTGCATGGTCTGACCATGTAATAACGCAGATTGTTGTGCTTTGAACTGCCTGTAAGTGTGTATGTGGAATGAAGAAGACGTCTTTACGTGAATAGAGTTTATGGGAAGAGGAATAAAATGTATAGTCTCTCTTGTCTGGATGTTGTAAGCGCCAAACGTCAATCAGTCTTGTAGATAGTCTGTATCACTCGTTTGCGGGTGCTAGAGGTGACGGAGGATGAGCCCGATTAAGTATCTACGTTGGGAAGTAACAGGATTTTAAAGTCGCCCCCAAGAATCAACTGACCTTCAAGAAATTCTGTGAGGTGATTCATTGTTCGACTAAGGAAACGATCTTGATGGTCAGTTTGAGCATATATGGAAGCGAAAGTAATTTTTACTTCTCCTATAAGGCTTTTAATAAACAAAAAGCGCCCTTCCGGGTCTATCAGTGTCTTGATTCAGCCAAGGAAGTCGACTGGATAGTAATATAGACACACCCTTGGTTTTGGCTAAGTTATTCATAGAGTGGTACGCAACTGGATAGTATCTGTTCTTTAAAATAGGAGCTTTACTGCTTCTGAAGTGTGTCTCTTGAATAAACGCTACGTCTATATGTGAGCATCTCAGGTCGTTCAGAAGCATACGTCTCTTTTCTGGGGTGTTTAACCCTTTAGCGTTTAACAAAAGTATCTTAATAGTATCCATCTCAGGGTAGAGACCAAGGTTGGGAAAAGGGGGGAAAGGATAGCCAAAAAAAAAGAATAGGGGAAAAAAAAAAGACTTACAATTCAACACTGCCACAAATTTGTGGCAAGTTATGCTTGCTATCTGGGAATACATTGGTATCTAAAAAGAAGAGAAAGAGCTAGGAAAAATATAACTAAAGGAGGTCACCTACATTAACCAATAAAATTTCAGGTTACTGTATCAGTTTAGTAAAATATTATTTCTGATTGGTTTCTGCCGGTCATTACTCTTGACCCTTTTATACTGAATCTTATTACATAAGCTTGACATCCATGTTTTCCTTTTTTATTAATCTGAATCAATAAAATAATTCAGATACAGGTTATTTAAGCTTGATCGTTAAAAGGTGATTTCTGATTGGTTGCTAAAATCATGTTTAGCTCTCATTAACCACTTAAGGGCCAGAAGATTTTCCCCCTTAATGACCAGGCCATTTTTTGCGATACGGCACTGCGTTGCTTTAACTGACAATTGCGACGCTGTACCCAAACAAAATTTACATCCTTTTTTTCCCACATTTCGAGATTTTGTTTGGTGGTATTTGATCACCTCTGCAGTTTTTATTATTTTCGCTATAAACAAAAAAAGACTGACAATTTTGAAAAAAGATTTTTTACTTTTTGTTATAATAAATATACAAAAAAAATAATAAAAAATGTCTTCATCAGTTTAGGCCAATATTTATTTTTCTTCATATTTTTGGTAAAAATAATCTCAATAAGCGTATATTGATTGGTTTGCGCAAAAGTTATAGCATTTACAAAACAGGGAATAGTTTTATTATTATTTTTTTTTACTAGTAATGGCGGTGATCTGCGATTTTTAGCGGGACTGCGATATTGCGGCGGACAGATCGAACACTTTTGACACTTTTTTGGGACCATTGACATTTATACAGCGATCAGTGCTATAAAAATGCACTGATTACTGTATAAATGTCACTGGTAGGGGAGGGGTTAACACTAGGGGCGATCATGGGGTTAAATGTGTTCCCTGGGAGGTGTTTCTAACTGTGGGGGTAGTGTACTGACTGGAGGAGGAGAGAGATTGCTGTTCCTGATCGCTAGGAACAGACGATCACTCTACTCCCCTGACAGAACGGGGATCTGTTTGTTTACATTGACAGATCTCTGTTCTGCCTCTCTGTGGAGCAATCATGGGTGGCCGGCGGACATCGCGGCCACCGGCCACAGACATCAGATCCCCCTCAGTGCAGCAGGCTTCCGCCTGTTGTAGTTGTTTAAAGGGCCAACAGCGATTCGCAGGAACGAGCCGACCTGCCGCAGTATAATGATGGCGGTTGGTCAGCAAGGGGGTAATTGTGCCTGAAATATATGTTTATGTTAATCCAATTAGTTTACTTTATAAGCAGGTTACAAGTAGAGAGCGCTGGGTTCAGTGTGAACTTGGTCCAAACCCAGGTCAGCAGAACCCATTGGAAGCTGTCAAATGATCACATTCTTACCAGCCCAATCAGCTGTGTCCCTGCCCTGCAGCTGCACCTATGCAAAGAGGAGAGGATGATCATGATGTTATTGAATCAACATGAATTTATGGCAGCAGGCTCTCTTAATTTGTGTGATTGGCCCCTGGAACCTCTTCTAGAAGACACTCCAGGCTACAGTGGTACAATGATGTCATTAAGTACAATGCAGGGCTAATAGCTGTGCATGGTATGTGAGGACGGAGAGGGACTGCCCACAAGCCAGAGTGGAGGAGATCACTGTAGCCTGTCAGAACAAGGAGTATTTATCTTGTCCCTCAACACCTAGAGGTAACACATATTTAATCCTTGCAGTGCAGGAGAAGGAGGGAAGGGGGACACTGCAAGGATTTTCTCTTGTAATTCTTGGAGTTGGGCTTTACCAGTACCCAGAATAAAAAGTAGCAAGGTAGGTGGACGGGTATTTGCATACCAGTCACTCTGCCATGCATTGATAGACTGGTGCTCCAGACGTTTTGCTCCAAAAGGAGTGTATTCCAACCAGATATGAGTAATATTACCAATGGCATTATGACACATTCGACAGTAGTTTGGGAGAGATAAAAATGATGGATGACCTCTGAGCATTTATACGCCAAATGCAGATCTTATTTTATTTTTTCTGTGGCTTACTTTCTATTTACATGTCATGGGAGTGACTTAATGCCTTTCTCCGTCTTCAGGATCTATCATAATCCATATTTCCTTTAAATATTTGTTTAAAGTATATGTAAACGTTCACCTTGTAAAACACCCCATTCAGTTTAAAATAGAAATGAAAGGCAAAACAATTCTGTATACTGTAGATATATAAAAAAAAAACATAAATACCATTTTTCCCTTTTTTATGAGTGAAAACTTCCCTCCTGTTCTCAGTTGCAAAAGAGCTGGGGGAGGAGAAACAGCAGCACACTGATCTTTCCAGTGAATGGCTGTGCATGGGAGGGGGGCATGTCAGAACAAGTCTAATTATTGGAGGAGAGCAGGCTGAGTTCCCAGCATAGCTAGAGAACTGACCACGTTGTGTTCTTCTGCTTAGTGTGGTCAGTTTTTAATAGGAAAGCAGAGGGACTGGCAGGAACACCAGGGATTTTACACAAAGGAAGTACTACAAAGAGAACAGGATACTTTTTCATATAAGTACATGGTACAGCAGGCAGATATCAGGATTGTGAAATGTTGGGCTTACATATGTTGTAAGCTTGTATCTATTATTGCTTATCGTGTTTGGATCAAGAGAGTAACTACAATTCATGGGCCCCATAGCAAAATTTTTATGGAGCCCCCCAACGACCTCTCTGACATCTTGCAATGTCAACTGGGACAATAATGTAATTAATTTTACACAAATGCCTAATAGCATCCCTAGATCAGGGAAAGGATGAGCAGTTGTCAACATAGTCAGTACACTAGTAGGGATAAAGCCTCGTACACACGACCGGTTTTCTCGGCAAGAAAACTGCTGGGAGAGCTTTTTGCAGAGAAAACCGGTCGTGTGTATGGTTTCTCGACAGGAAAACTGCCGGGAATCTCGACGAGAAAACCAACGTTTTTTTCCGACGGGATTCCCGCCTGTGTGTTCAGGGCTTAAAGTGGTTGTAAACCCACTTATGCAACTTGCACCTACAGGAAAGCCTAGATTAAGGCTTACCTGTAGGTGCAAGAAATATCTCCTAAACCTACACGGTTTAGGGGATATTTGCAAAAAAAGACATGCACCGATGTCTACGGCGCATGCGCGCCGTAGACAACGGTGCATTCACAGGGTTAATCCCCATTCACATGCGCTGAGTGACGTCTTCGCCGCTCCAGCTAATCACAGTGCCAGAGCGGCGCTGTGATTGGCTGGAGCAGCGATACCCGGAAGAAACCTGGAGCGATGGTTGCGGCTGGAGGGGGAGACGAGGATGGGTTCGGGGGCCCCGATCTAAGGTAAGTGATGCATAATGAGCTAGTATGCTGGTCATACTAGCTCATTATGGCTTTGTCTTGCAGCTGTTTTTTTTTTTTTTCCGGGTTTCCAACCACTTTAAGAGCTGTGAAGTTACCAGAAATAAGCAGCAGTGCAGGGAATTAACTTAAAATGTAAAGACTAGCGCACCAACATTTTAGGGCTTTGGTATAAATTCTAAGCCCCAGCCAGCAAGGGCTGAACTTTGTGGTTTAGTAGTCAGTAAAATAAAGAAATTAAACTTTTTATTATTTTAATTGTATATTGTTAGATGATTATTAGTGTTCCTACGCACAATTACTTTACAACCTTAATGCAAATTTCTACATTCAGGCTTTTTTTTTTTGCAGATTTGAAAAACTTAAAGAGTGGGCGATCAATGTACATTGCAAGGATTTTAAAGAGGAACTTCAGTCTTTAGAAAAAATTAAAATAAAAAAAATAATTAAATTCAGCATCTGTAGCTGCTGAATTTTAACAAAAAGACACTTACGATACCAGCCCAGGGATCCAAGGCTTGTATACTTTCCCTCAAAATAAAGTATGTCCCATGCCATGTACTGACACAAATATATTTACTATGTTCCTTAAAATGTAGGACATCTGGCAAACACTTCCTGATCCCAAGTTTTTCATTATATAAAATAATTGTTAGCTGTATGTCCTGTTTTAACATGTTTCTCTTTGGTTGGACTCAAAAATTATTTATCTTTATGAAACCTAAAACTAATGTGGCAAAATTACTGTGTTTCCCCAAAAATAAACCCGGGTCTTATATTAAGTTTGGCAACAAAAGACACAGTAGGGCTTATTTTTGGGATAGGTCTTACCATGTAATGTGCTGTCTTTTCTCCCCCCTCTCTCTCCCTGCCTGACAGGAATCCTCAGTGTGAACTGAGTTAAAATGTTTGTAAAATCCTATAATCCACTATTACAGTAGTATATAATGTACAATGTGTGTGTTTCTGTAATATAATTGTGCCAAATACCTTGGTTATAGCACCGCTCTGCGCTTCTGTGACCTGCCGGAGCTCTCTTCTCCGCAATTATATTACAGAAACACACACACATTGTACATTATATACTACCAGTGGCGGCTGGTGCTCAAATTTTTTGGGGGGGGCGCAAACAAAGTGAAAAAAAAATCATCAATTGCCGCCACTGTGCCCATTAAACGCAGCCACTGTGCCCAAACGCCACTAGTTTGTCCCCCAATGCAGCCAGTTTCCCCCCATATACAGCCAGTTTCCCCCCAAAATACAGCCAGTTTGTCCCCCATATACAGCCAGTTTGTCCCCATATGCAGCCAGTTTCCCCACAAAATACAGCCAGTTTGTCCCCCATATACAGCCAGTTTGTCCCCAAAATACAGCCAGTTTGTCCCCAAAATACAGCCAGTTTGTCCCCAATATACAGCCAGTTTGTCCCCAAAATACAGCCAGTTTGTCCCCATATACAGCCAGTTTCCCCCATAATACAGCCAGTTTGTCCCCCATATACAGCCAGTTTGTCCCCCATATACAGCCAGTTTGTCCCCCAAAATACAGCCAGTTTGTCCCCAAAATACAGCCAGTTTGTCCCCCATATACAGCCAGCTTGTCCCCCATATACAGCCAGTTTGTCCCCCATATACAACCAGTTTGTCCCCCATATACAGCCAGTTTGTCCCCAAAATACAGCCAGTTTGTCCCCCATAAATACAGCCAGTTTGTCCCCCATAAATACAGCCAGTTTGTCCCCATATACAGCCAGTTTCCCCCAATAATACAGCCAGTTTGTCCCCCATAATACAGCCAGTTTGTCCCCCAATATACAGCCAGTTTGTCCCCCATATACAGCCAGTTTGTCCCCATATACAGCCAGTTTGCCCCCCATATACAGCCAGTTTGTCCCCCATATACAGCCAGTTTGTCCCCAAAATAAAGCCAGTTTGTCCCCCATAAATACAGCCAGTTTGTCCCCCAAATGCAGCCAGTTTGTCCCCATATACAGCCAGTTTGTCCCCATATACAGCCAGTTTGTCCCCCATATACAGCCAGTTTGTCCCCCAAAATACAGCCAGTTTGTCCCCAAAATACAGCCAGTTTGTCCCCCATATACAGCCAGTTTGTCCCCCATATACAGCCAGTTTGTCCCCCATATACAGCCAGTTTGTCCCCAAAATACAGCCAGTTTGTCCCCCATAAATACAGCCAGTTTGTCCCCCATAAATACAGCCAGTTTGTCCCCATATACAGCCAGTTTCCCCCAATAATACAGCCAGTTTGTCCCCCAATATACAGCCAGTTTGTCCCCCAATATACAGCCAGTTTGTCCCCATATACAGCCAGTTTGTCCCCCATATACAGCCAGTTTGTCCCCCATATACAGCCAGTTTGTCCCCAAAATAAAGCCAGTTTGTCCCCCATAAATACAGCCAGTTTGTCCCCCAAATGCAGCCAGTTTGTCCCCATATACAGCCAGTTTGTCCCCATATACAGCCAGTTTCCCCCCAATATACAGCCAGTTTGTCCCCAAAATACAGCCAGTTTGTCCCCTATAAATACAGCCAGTTTTTCCCCCATATACAGCCAGTTTCCCCCCAAAATACAGCCAGTTTGTCCCCCATATACAGCCAGTTTGTCCCCATATGCAGCCAGTTTCCCCACAAAATACAGCCAGTTTGTCCCCCATATACAGCCAGTTTGTCCCCAAAATACAGCCAGTTTGTCCCCAAAATACAGCCAGTTTGTCCCCAATATACAGCCAGTTTGTCCCCAAAATACAGCCAGTTTGTCCCCAAAATACAGCCAGTTTGTCCCCATATACAGCCAGTTTCCCCCATAATACAGCCAGTTTGTCCCCCATATACAGCCAGTTTGTCCCCCAAAATACAGCCAGTTTGTCCCCAAAATACAGCCAGTTTGTCCCCCATATACAGCCAGTTTGTCCCCCATATACAGCCAGTTTGTCCCCCATATACAGCCAGTTTGTCCCCAAAATACAGCCAGTTTGTCCCCCATAAATACAGCCAGTTTGTCCCCCATAAATACAGCCAGTTTGTCCCCATATACAGCCAGTTTCCCCCAATAATACAGCCAGTTTGTCCCCCATAATACAGCCAGTTTGTCCCCCAATATACAGCCAGTTTGTCCCCCATATACAGCCAGTATGTCCCCATATACAGCCAGTTTGTCCCCCATATACAGCCAGTTTGTCCCCCATATACAGCCAGTTTGTCCCCCATATACAGCCAGTTTGTCCCCCATATACAGCCAGTTTGTCCCCAAAATAAAGCCAGTTTGTCCCCCATAAATACAGCCAGTTTGTCCCCCAAATGCAGCCAGTTTGTCCCCATATACAGCCAGTTTGTCCCCATATACAGCCAGTTTCCCCCCAATATACAGCCAGTTTGTCCCCCAAATGCAGCCAGTTTGTCCCCCCCAGCCCTGCACTTACCTTCCTCGGGTCAGCGCCGTCCTTCTTCCGTCCTCGATGTCTTCTCCCGCCCTCGATGTCGCTTCAGCCAATCAGGTTACCGGTAACCAGACCCGGTGAACCTGATTGGCCAGGGAACGCACCCCCCCGTGCGTCCTCTCATTAGGTATTTAGAAGCCGATTACAGCCCTCAGGCTGTAGTCGGGAAGCCTATCAGAGCCGCTGGCTCTGATAGGCACTTCTAAAGGCCAACCAGACGCTGTTATTCAGATGGCCGGCGCTCAAGGGGCCGGCCATCTGAATAGTGGGCGGCAGCGGCGGCTACAATACATAGGTTCATGCAATGCATGAACCTATGTATTGTTGTGGTGAGTGAAGGCCAGGCGCAGAAGGACATTTAAAAAAAAATAAAAAAAATAAAACTCTTAAAGGGCCCGTTTTTTTTTTTTTTTTTTTGGTGACCACAGGAGGGGGGGGGGGGGGTGGCACCCGGGCGCCCCCTATGGACGGGCCGCCAATGTATACTACTGTAATAGAGTGGATTATAGGATGTTACAAGCATTTTAAACTAGGGCTTATTTTCGGGGTAGGGCTTATATTGCAGCCCTCCTAGAAAATAACGCTAGGTCTTATTTTCGGGGTAGGTCTTATTTTCGGGGAAACACGGTATTAGCCTGGTTTAGAGGTTCACTGCAACCCATTTTGATATTAGTATATAAGTGCATGTGAACCCTAACATTGAACTTCTCTTATATGCTCCCTAAGGGTCTTTTAAATGTACCATTAAAAGTGTTATGTTATACTGTATCTGTTCAATAAGTGCAAAAAATAATTGTTGATCTCACCAGAAATCCAGTTAGGCTATCAATTCCTATGCATTATGCAACATTATTTCAAACAATGTTTTCAGCCCTGTTCAGTTCATCTCTGTGAACTAAAAAACACATCTCCCTATGTTATGATGATGAAAAGAGGGTGAATTGTCTTATAGTCCTAACATACTTCCTATCTTAGGGTGACAACTTTGCTCATTCATAGATACTGTACAACAGAGGTGTAACTAAAACTTTCAGGGCCCGGTGCAAGAAACCATGAAGAAACCCCCCACCCTTACATCGCAGTCTGCAGGGCTCCCCTTTACTTCACAGTCCACAGAGTCTGTAGCATTCCCCTTTACATCAGAGTTCCCTTTTACATCAGAGCTCCCCTTTACTTCACAGTCCACTAAATTCCCCCTTACATTAGACTCCAGAGTTCCCCTTTACATCAGAGTCTGCAGGGTTCCCCCTTACAGTGTACCCTGATGAAAAGGGAGACTCTGATGTAAAGGGAAATGCAGCAGACCATGATTTAAAGTGGAATGCTGTATTCCAGGGGGGCTCTGGTGACCAGAGTCCACCTTACATCAGAGTTTCCCCCTTACCTCAAAATCCACAGAGTTCCCCATTACATCAGAGTCTGCAGGGCTCCCCCTTACATTGCAAGGGCGAACTCTGTGGACCCTGATGTAAAGGGAAACTCTGATTCAAGGGGGAATGCTGTGGACTCTGATGTAAAGGGAAACTTTGATTTAAGATGGGCTCTGGTCATCTGTGTATATGGGCAGACTTTAACAAAATGGAGCCAGCAATGGAGACATCGGCTTGGCAGGGGCCGAGCTCCTGATGATGGAGAACTGAGGGAGAGATATCCCGTCCAGGCAGGTGTCCAGAGTGCGGCTCCACAGAGTGGAGCCCACACCCCTGAGCCCGCTCACACCTGAGCACCATTCGGCCGTCTTGGGGCCCTCCATCGTGGCGGACAGCCAGGGCCTGTTCGCAAGTGCGACCTTTGCGACCCTGGTAGTTCTGCCACTACTGTACAGGACATGAGCATTGTCACCTCAAAACTGCTAGTATGATACTTGCAAGATTACTAAGAAAAAAAGGGAAAAAAAGACTGACAAAATGAATGCAGCCACAACATATAAAGACTGATAAGCTGCAATATATTCAATTTTTGTTTTTACATGCACTTTAAGAGAAGCATGGTTTACTGTAGTTTGACATTGGACTTTGATGAAAAGAATAAAACCAGCAGTCATTGTTTGAAATCCTGAATGTGTTGGTAATTTTTTATTTTATTTACAACAAATGGTTGTGAAATCATCCTGGATTATTTTATATTTTATTTTTAGTGCAGCAGACATCCTGTCTCCTAGAGCAGGGCTTTGAACAGTTTTAGGTGCACGTTTAACCTATCATTTTGCACGTAGGTTTTCTACACTTCAAACCCATTACAACAGGGGTTGGCTACATTTATCAGAATCAAATTATGACCAATTTGCTATATAGGGAAAATTAGGACCTTTGCTCAGAGAGCCATCATGTGCACAGTATACAGTGCATCTGGAAAGTATTTACAGTGCTTCACTTTTTCCACATTTTGTTGTGTTACAGCCTTATTCCAAAATTGATTAAATTCATTATTTTCCTCAAAATTCTACAAACAATACCCCATATTGACAACGTGAAATAAGTTTGTTTGAAATCTTTGCAAATATATTAAAAATAAAAAATGAAAAAAATTCCATGTACATAAGTATTCATAGCCTTTGCTCAATACTTTGCTGAAGCACCTTTGGCACCAGTTACAGCCTAAGGTCTTTTTGAGTATGATGCTACAAGCTTGGCACACCTGTTTTTGGGCATTTTCTCCCATTCTTCTGTGCAAGACCTCCATCAGGTTGGATGGAGAGCATCGGTGCATAGCCAGATCTCTCCAGAGATGTTCAATCAAGTTCAGGTCTGGGCTCTGGCTGGGCCACTTAAGGACATTAGCAGAGTTGTCCCATAGCCACTCCTGTGTTATATTGGCTATGTCCTGTTGGAAGATGAACCTTTGCCCCAGTCTGAAGGCCAGAGCTCACTGGAGCAAGTTTTCATCAAGGATGTCTCTGTACATTGCTGCATTCATCTTTACCTCAATCCTGACTAGTCTCGCAGTTCCTGACGCTGAAAAACATCCCCACAGCATGATGCTGCCACCACCATGCTTCACTGTGGTGATGGCATTGGCCAGGTGATGAATGGTGCCTGGTTTCCTCCAGACATGACGCTTGGCATTCAGGCCAAAGAGTTCAATGTTTGTTTTATCAGACCCGAGAATTGTGTTTCTCATAGTCTGAGAGCCCCTCAGGTGCCTTTTGGCAAACACCAGGCGAGCTGTCATGTGCCTTTTACTAAGGAGTGGCTTCCGTCTCGCCACTCTACCATACAGGTCTGATTGGTGGAGTGCTACAGAGATGGTTGTTCTTCTGGAAGGTTCTTCTCTCTCCACAGACACTATTGAGTTCTATGTCTCCCCCGAAGGGCGGCCCGTTCTAGGAAAAGTCCTGGTGGTTCCAAACTTCTTCCATTTACAGGTGATGAAGGCCACTGTGCTCATTGGGACCTTCAATGCTGCAGAAATGATTCTGTACCCTTTCCCAAATCTGTGCCTCAATACAATCCTGTCTCAGAGGTCTCCAGGCAATTCCTTGGACTTCGTGGCTTGGTTTATGCTCTTACATGCACTGTTAACTGTGGGACCTTACTGTATACAGATAGGTGTGTGCCTCTCCACATCATGTCCAATCAACTGAATTTACTACAGGTGGACTCCAATCAAGTTGAAACATTTCAAGGATGATCAGTGGAAACAGCATGTACCTCAGCTCAATTTTGAGTGTCATGGCAAAGGCTGTGAATACTTTTATTTTTTTATTTTTTTTATAAATTTGCACAGATTTCAAACAAACTTCTTTCACATTGTCCCTGTGGGGTATTGTTTGTAGAATTTTGAGGAAAATAATGAATTTAATTCATTTTGGAATAAGGCTGTACCATAACAAAATGTGGAAAAAGTGTGAATACTTTCCGGATGCACTGTACTGTATATAATATCAAAGTCGATTATTGTTTGTGCTGTAATGACATTCAAAGCACAGACCAATAAAAGCAATAGCAATTTGTGCCCCTGCACTTTGTTCATCTGGTGGGGGCGTATGGAAAGAAAGCAGTGATTAGGTTTTGAGTTGCTCTAGTCTTAATTTACACAAGGTTGAGAACTTTTCCCATGTCACAATACTGGACCACTCGCCAAGCACTAGCACCTTTACGTGAGAAAAGAGAGGAGTGAGTCACAGGCTCTTCCGTACCTGGAAGTACTGGGTAATTTCATGGCTCCCAGCAGCTGATATAAGTGGAAGGGTAACGAAGGAAAGGTGAGCCTGTTCTGCTGGGGGGGGTGGGGGGTATTAAAGAGAACCTGTTGCTTTGCCTTGGATAGGTTGTGGGGGATTAAGCGAGGCTCTTTTAAGTAGTGTTCAGAGAAGCAAAAAGGGTAGCCTGTTAGCACTATAAAACACTATATGCCCTTTATTTAAGCCCTTAAAGAAAATCAGAAAAGAATGAAGTCAACCTCAGCCATTGCCACCTGAAATTACTAATTTTCTGACTACCATATTGACAAACTTAATGCAATGGTCTGAGATTCTGACACAAACCAAGAATGTAAATAAAGGCATCTGACTTTTCTTTAAATTTCCTGATATGCATACTCATTTCAGGTTATTGAAGATATAGAGGCCTGAGGATCAGTACAACGGCCAGGGACTTGACAGCAACAGCAGCTCCTATATGTCTCTCTTGACTGTTTTGTCCAACAGTTGCAAAGTATCATTGGAGCCTCTTGCTAATAGGGAACAGTGAAATTCAGAATTCACATTTCCAAAAATATTGGGATTACAGCAACATTATGCCATTTTAACAGAATGCAATAGAATTGATGTAGAATGTGAAATGTAGGCGTTGGTTTATATGAGTGCATTGGGCTTTAAATTTTCTCTGAAGGTTACAGAAGCAGTCTTTAAAGTGATTGTAAACGATCACATTGTAAAACAACCCATTCACTTTAAAATAGAAATTAAAGGCAAAACATTTTTGTATAGATATAAAAAAAACATTATAAATACCTTTTTTCCCCCTTTTTTTATAAATGATCACATTCTCTCTGTTCTCAGCTGCAAAAGAGCTGGTACTTCTTTCTACAAGCACACCGAGCTTCCCAGTGAATGGCTGTGCAGTGGGGGCATGTGTCAGGACAAGTCTGATCATTGGAGGAGAGTTTGCAGCATAGCTAGAGACCTGACCACAGTGTGCACTCCTGCATAGTGTGGTCAGTTTTTAAAGCGGTACTAAATCCTGGGGGAACCCCCCCCAAAAAAAACTGCAAGATAATGGCATATTGTTCTAGTATGCACATTATGAAATTATTATCTTAGAACGAACGCTGAGGGGGCTGACATGTTCCCCCCGACGTTTCTTCTAGGTTCACGGGCTCGCAGGCTCCAGCGCTGTGAGTGGCCGAAACTGCAATAAAGTCACTCCGATGGGATGTGCATGTGCGCGGGGGCCCTCAATTCCGGCAAGAAGCTCTGAAGTTCCGGCACGATACGCCAGACCTTCAGAGCGCATGCACTGCTGATGTCAGCGGCTGCATGCATGATGAATATTTCCTAAATGGTGTACGTTTAGGAGATATTAATTTTACCTACAGGTAAGTCTTATTATAGGCCTACCTGCAGGTAAAAATCACAAAGCGGGGCATACAAGCGCTTTAATAGGAAAGCAAGGGGACTAGCAGGAACCCCAGGGATTTCACATAAAGGAAGCGATACAAAAAGACCAAGAGACTTTCTCATACAAGTACATGGTACAGCAGGCACATATCAGGAATATGGAGTGTTGGGGTAACAAACGCTTTAATGTTCTTAGGACTGTTTTTGTGCCAAAAAACAGACCCTCATTGGATTCATTATTTTACATTTTCCCACAGAAATGAAAAACAGCAAAAATATAAAAATTTTAAGCTACAGTACACAAATAATCAAATATGGGATAAAAAAAATATAATATATACCGTATTTATCGGCGTATAACACGCACAGGCGTATAAATCCCTGTACACACGGTCGGACTTCCATCTGACTTTTCCGTGGTTTTTTGTCCGAACGGAGTTGGTTGGGAACACCCATAGCATACACACGCTCTGACTTTTCTGCAAACTTTCTTAAAACTTCTTACAACATCACGTGTTTTTTATGCTCTTTTCTGATCTTTACTGCCACCCTTTGGTCAAATTCTGCTATTGTTGGTTGATTTTAACATTAGTTGTTTTGTCCATCGGACTAAAGTCGGATGGTTTTCTGTACACACGCTCGGACTTTGCTCCATCGGACTTTTGTTGGGCAAAGGTTTGTCCGTTTGCAGACCCAACTTTTGTCCGATGAAATCCAAAACCAAACGAAAAAAGTTTGTCCGATGGAGCGTACACACGGTCGGATTGTTGGTCCAACCTGCTCAAAACAAAGTTTGTTGGGCAAAAGTCCGACCGTGTGTACGGGGCTTTACACGCAATTTAACTTTAAGAGGGAAGTTTCAGGAAAAAAACTTTCCACAGCCCCCTGCGTATAACACGCAGGCACAGTTTACCCTCTATTTTCAGGTTAAAAAAGTGAGTGTTATAGGCGAATAAATACAGTAAATATACTACATGAAATAAACTAAAATACCCCAAAAAGTCCCCTTTCCACTGAACTGAAAGCCCCCCAAAAAATTAGGGAGTTTTACTCTATGGCATTGCAAAGTAGTTTCTAAATGTGATAATATTGCACGACTTAATTGTTATGGTAGTTTGAAGATTTATGATACTATATACTATAGTGGGTTTCTTTTCAGATTTGCAGCGTAGACACATCTCAGACTACATTACTGATATCACACACAGGTGTTCTTTTTTTGCTCAGGGTGTATAACTATGAATGTGCTGGGGAACCATGATGATTGTACTGTTAACAAAACCTCTAGTCTTCGACATTTCCAGTACCCAAAATTGTGTCTAAGATAAGAACCAGCTTAGAGGTGGTACTTTTTTCTACAGGTTATTTACCTGAGCTTTCTTTTGAGGTAACTTCTCCTCAGAGTTGTACTAATGCTACCATTTATGGACCCTCTTATACTTTCGGGCTCCTGTACAAAAGCACAGCATTCCATTTAGCTTTCATGGGGAACATCTTTTATAATTACTTTATATACCTTTGGATGTCCAAATCCATTTACAGTATTATCCTTATTTCTTTTTGAACTGGGCTTGGTCACAATCACACCACCCAGCCCATTAGTCTACACAGTTAACGCCTCTGCTATAAAATTTTGGGAACCTTATTAAAACCGAAAATAAATCACAAAATAAATACAGTATCTACAGCACTGTTCCGTCATAAATAAAAAGCACAGATATAATCTTTATCTGTTCTTGCCTTTTACATTGAAAATTTTTAATGCTTATACATTAGGTATGTTCAAACATCTTTGTGGCTGGTTAATTCCCATTTTTTCGAGCGCCGTTTAGCCTAAAGAACTTTAAAACAAACAGAAATACGTAGTTCAAGGTCTGATTTAAATACACCCAATGGAAGACTGTGGGACAGTTTCCGGAAGCACACGGTTGTATGTGAGACTAATCGGTAAAATTACATTCAGTGTAACATGAGTGTAGAATTGGTGGTCTTTGCTGAATTCTCCTTTTGTTTACACCAGCGGTTATGTCTTCATTCTGTCAACTGGCTTCAGGCTTAGCCATGTCCTAGGTAATCCCTAACTAATCAGCAGCAAATGTTTGATAAACCGTTCCTGAGCATAAATGTGTTAGACATGTTTACTAAGGGCTTTGCTACGAAAATAAAATTCTGCCTCATGAGTTTATCTTTTCCATGAAGTGCAGGACCAAGCTGTGTTGATTTCAGAGGTGTATTTGATTGCGTTAGTAGACCTAGGTAGACTGAAATATCAGGGTAGGAAGTTTGTTTCTATTATCTTGTAAGGTGTATAATTGCCTCTGGTTTCAGGCAAGTTTTCAGCTTGTTAGTCATGCTTGGAGTATCAACAACAAGCGTCTGGCTATTACAGAACTTTTGGGTTTATGCTACATTAAATTAAACAATGTAATTTAGGTTATACATCAACAGGTCTTTATAAGCAGTGAACGAACTATGCTTTGTAGTTCTAATAAAATAATGATGCGGACCCTACTAAATTCCAACTGCCATTCCTTCTAATCTCTTGCCTACAATTCCTTGAAAAGCAGCAATGTCAATGTTTCTCATTCAGAAAGGGTGCCATGAAATGAGGATCTTAGATGTACATACAGCATATTGAGAATAATTATCCGAGTGTTAGGCTGTCACAGGCAGCTTTGTATGTAGAAATATTGGGCTGCAGTCCCAGAACTGATGGTATAAGTGTTGAAGGATTTACCCCCCATAAATGAATAAACCAGTTAAGTCTTTAAAGTAATCTTCTAATGTTTAATTTATCAGGTGCAACTTAGGTACAGTATGTATGATTAGATTTCTATAAATGTATTTCTGAATATCATCTTTTAAAAAAAAAAGTTTGGAAAGTTTGTAATTTGTAATAATATTGTTTATTTATTGGTCAGTGGTTATAGAAGGCTACAGTAGATGCCCAAATCAAGCTTCACAGTTCCAATAATGTGATGAATAAATCGATTTTACATTGATTTTTAAGTTAGACTTCTTTTAGGAATTGTTTTAAAAAAATAAATTTGCCGTATTTTATTACAAGCTCCCAAAAATTTTCAAATTGTTATTTTATGCATAAAGCGTATTTATGGTCAAAATGTAAAGTCATATATTTATTTCCACATTTTGTATTTCAATGATTTCTATCCTACTTATATTAATCTGTGCCATCTTGAAGTTTGTGAATGTACGTTGTAAAGATCCCCACCCCACACTAGAATTCTGTGACTCGTATTCACTATGACCTGTGAGTAGGCACTGCTGTGTCACACATTTCACAGAGCCTGCTTACTGAGCTACAGAGGTGCTGAGAGGAAGAGTTTCAGGAGGTGGAGTCAGTACAGGAATCGCTGCTTTCAGGCAAGTTACCATGGGATATGTAGTCCTTAGAAACTGAAGCATACAACAAAGGGGAAGCTGTAACGCGTGCAGGGATTCCAGGGAGTTGTAGAAAGAGATGGGCAGCAGACAGGCAGAACTAATGAAAGGAGATTTTTTAAGTTAGCTTATATTGGATGTTCAAAAATAACTATTTTTTTGTATTGCTTTTAAAATGTTGAAGTTATAAAATTAAAGTGTATGCTGTGACCATAGATTTGCTTTAACAGTTTTCAAGAAAAAATTAAAAACTGTTGAAAATGTATGTATTATGTATTGCAGTGTGGCAGCTGGAACATGCCTGCTTCAACTGTCCCCGTGCCTCTCTCTGTGTGATCGTTAGTAGGGCCAGTGGTTGTCAGTGGTCAGAGATGGCCTGGCAATCACAAGCAATAATCTCAAATATAGATTAGTTGCAACAATCAGGTCTTTTATGCCATCACTTGGAAATGATTATGAGCACCTACTTCAGTTGAAGGTTATTACCAATGCATCAGAAATTTTTATCCACATATTGGAGAGTCTTCATACAAGCACAGCCTGATACTTTGTTCAACTATGTTTGTGCATTGTGATCTTAATAATGCAGAGCATTACAGAATTCTAGCAACTTTGTAAAGACTGGCAGATACACTATCTCCATGTTCAGTGTTATCTGGGAGAAATCTGGACTGCTAAAGGCAGCCTAAATCCCGGTACACATCAGCTGAGTACAATACTGACATTGTGTCTTGTGTACTATTACCAGCCATATATTTCATTTTACAAAGAGTATGTATGTATTGATTTCCAAAATATTATAGATTGGCCGTCTGACCTTCTTCTCTGCTATGCCCAATCCTTTTTATATGCTATACATTTCTGTTTTTTGAAAGCAAGGGACATTTTGTGCATTTGGCTTTTACTTTAATGTTAAATATTTTTCGATAACTGCACTTCTTTTTTTTTTTTTTAAATCCTTTCATCAATGATAGTAATTCTTTGATCTTTTTTGAATTGCCTGTCAGAATCCTCACTAATTAAAAAGTGCTGCATGGTTAGTGATAAAATAAATTATTACTCTGGCATGCTGAAAGAACTTTATCTCAAGGTTTCATCAATGGTTTACTTGGGATGCACAGATTGACTTTCTGAACAGACTTTTCCTCTTGGATGCATGAAGGTGAAAAACCTTTTGTGTTCTGCTCCCCCACAGCACCCCCTAATACTCACCTGAGACCCCTCTCGATCTAGCGATGTGCATGGGAGTCTCAGCTGTCCTGACTCTCTCTCCTCATTGGGTAAGACAGCAGCGGAAGCCATAAGCTCTCACCAGTGCCCCATAATAAGCGGCTTGTTATTGGGGGCACAGGTCAAGGGGTAGGATCCAGGAGCTCCAGCGGGGGACCCAGCGAAGAACAGGATCAGGTCTGCTCTGTGCAAAACCACTGAACAGTGCACGTATGACATGTATTTTTATTTTTAAATCAGAACCTTTAATATCACTTTAAGAGACGGGGGCGTGGCGACCGGACTCCAAGATGGACGCTTAGCTCTGGAGCTCCGCGTGTCAGCCTGAGATACTAACAGCCACCAGAGCCTGCCGGCGTTAGCAAGACCCCTGTGCACCACTGTCGGATCGCTGAACATCCGAGGACTGATCCGGTGATGACCAGAAATCGTAAGAAGCCGTTACAGCCCCAGAAGTTGGACAGCTTCTTCGGAGCAGCGGCGAGGGGGATGCAGCAAGATGGCGGCGGCGCGCGAGTCCTACAACACACATTGCAGCCAGGAGAGCACTACACAGACGGCGGCCCGCCATCCAACGCCATCTTCTCGGCTACTGCACACAGCGCATCTTCCTCTGGGACATCTAGCCCCACAACGCGAAGCCCGGCCAAATCGAGACCACGGAGGGACTCTCCAGCTAGGCCGCAGCCGGATCCCAGCATGGAGGTAAGCGGGCCGCATTCAGACCAGCGTAAACAGAGGGGGGACCCCATATCGGACTTCCCCACTGCAGACAGGCCCGTGTCTGACACCATGCTGAAAGACATGCTCCTCTCCCTGAGAACCTCCCTGCAGTCAGATATATACAGTGGAATCAATGCATGCCAGAAAGAAGTACAGGCCATGGGACAGAGGGTTCACCTAATAGAAGCAAAAGTGGAAGAACACACTTCTGCATACAACATGATGGTGGAGGCCCACAAAGCACAGGGGGAGGATATAGTTTGGCTCAAAGACAAGATGGCAGATCTCGAGGACAGATCCAGACGGAACAACCTTAAATTGAGGGGGTCCCTGAAAATGTTCCCCCTGCACAGCTCCTCCAGTATACACAGACTTTGTTTTCCACGCTGTTGCCAGAGGCAACAGCACAGGATCTCCTCATTGATAGAATCCACAGGATCCCCAAACCCTCGTTCCTCCCTGATGATGTTCCCAGGGATGTGCTGATGAGGGTACATTTTTACCATATCAAAGACCGTATACTACAGGCGACACGTGTCCCAGGGAAGGTTCCGCCACAATACGCTAACGTCAGGATGTTACCTGACCTGTCTAGACACACTCTGCAGCGCCGACGCAACCTGCTGACTATAACCAAAGCACTGAGGAATCATAACATACCGCACAAGTGGAAATACCCAGCCACTCTTGTCATCACCCACAATGGGGCTACTGTCTCAGTATCTAAGCTAGAAGAAGGGTTGAATGCTCTACGCCAATGGGGTATTCTCCCGGTCCAAGCTCCTCAACCTCATCATTCAGCGGGTCTGCAACCAATGCAGAATGAATGGCAGGTAGTGTCCCACAAGAAATCTGGTAAGAAAAAAGCCGGTGAAGCTCAATAATTGTCAAAGACCTAACTCATGGTTATCTCAGGTGCACAGGTACCACTGTGGGGTACCCCTTTTGCACCCTACCTTCTGCACTAGCAGCTACGGCTGCCCGAGGATCAGTTTTCAGATCCATTTCTTATGGAAGAACAGTTATATCTACGTTTTCTCTTTCTTATCTACGTTACTATTTTCTTTGTTTTCCCTGTTACCCTTTTTGATATACACAGATACACTATAAGTATACTGACAGCTGTAACTGGAGTCACCGAAACCCTACTGACACCCTATCGCCAGGCTGGAATACAGCGGTCTCCGCTACTCTGGACATGTAAGTGTATTTACGGTTTTGTCATACAGACTATCACCCATCTAATACAATGACAATTAAAATACTATCCATTAACGCCCGGGGCCTGAATCACCCAGCAAAACGCTTCTCCATGTGGAAAGAGGCACGCACGCAGGGAGCTGACATTCTCTGTGTGCAGGAAACTCATTTTCAACGAGACAAAGCTCCAAAATGCTCACACAAAGACTACCCTTTCATCTACGTAGCTTGCGTGCCTAACACCAAAAAAGGAGGAGTCCTAGTGGCCATCAAAAACTCTCTTTCATTTCAACCCAAGGATACTGTTCTTGATGAAGGAGGCAGATACATAATCCTTACGGGGGATATCAACTCTAAACCATACACAATTGTATCAGTGTACGCCCCTAATTCTCATCAACTCCGTTTTTTGAGGAAAATCCTTACCAAAGCACTAGACATGAAATATGGTAACCTCCTGGTTTGCGGAGACTTTAACATAACGTCAGACCCACTACTGGATACATCCTCTGGCAAACCCCGAAACCACCTGTCTCTACAACCCATGTTACACAAGATGGAACTATTTGACGCGTGGAGATGCCTCCACGCTAATGAACGTGACTATACCTTTTTCTCGAACAGGCACAACTCATATTCTCGCATAGACATGTTCCTGACAAACAAATGGTTGCTCCAAAACGTTGAAAAAACGAACATACATGATATTACATGGTCAGACCATGCTGCTATATCTATGTCTATTACAGAAAAGGGTGTCTCCCCTTCTACCCCCACCTGGCGATGTAACGCTAGAATTCTTCAAGAACCACATCTCCAAAAATCTATAGCTCAACACTTAACTAATTACTTTGCAGAAAATGTTGGCTCTGTTGCTGACCCGAATACTCTGTGGAATGCACACAAAGCCTTTATTAGAGGGATATTAATCCAAATTGGAGCTAGAGAGAAAAAAAAAGCAAACACACTTAATAAACACAACTATTGCTGATATACACAACCTAGAATCCCTGAATAAGAAGTCACCGTCAGTGCCCTTAACTAGCAAGTTGAACACCCTTAGAGAAAAACTTAGAGAACTCCTATCGCATCAATATGATAAACATCTCAGACGCCTGAAACTCTCACACTATGCCAACGCCGACAGAGCAGGCAAATATTTAGCTAATAAACTCAAAGCAATACGCTCCAAAACTAGAATACAATACTTGAGACACCCCTCCACTTCACAAAAAATTATTAACCCCCAGGATATAGCCAATCAATTTGCCGAATACTATAGTTCACTCTACAACCTCCATAGGGACACCAATACACCCCAACCGACAGTGGAAAAAATACAAACATTCCTAAATACACTAAAACTTCCATCCCTTTCCCAAACACAACTAGAGGACCTAAACAGTCCCATAACAGCCCTGGAAGTGGAAAAAATAACTAACTCTTTACCGAACGGGAAGTCTCCAGGCCCGGATGGCTTTTCCAATGAATACTTCAAAACATTTAAACACATACTCTCACCCCACATGGCCACAGTCTTCACCAAAGCCACTGAATCTGCGACGCTTCCACGAGAAATGCTACAAGCACACATAGTCACATTACCTAAACCAGGAAAAGAACCCAACACACCTGCCAACTTCAGACCCATTTCACTCCTGAACACTGACACCAAAATTTATGCAAAATTACTGGCTAAGAGACTTACACATATTATACCACTAATTATCAAACAAGACCAGATGGGCTTTGTGAAGGGGAGACAGACCTCTGACGCCACTAGGAGAATCATCAATGTGATACATCATGCTGAAAGAACTCGAACTCCTTCTCTGCTACTCTCTATTGACGCAGAGAAGGCGTTCGACAGGGTCCATTGGACCTACATGGAAATGGTTCTAGAAAAGTTTGGGTTTACAGGATCAATATTGAAAGCTATTTTATCCCTTTACTCTTGCCCGTCGGCCCAAGTTTACTCGGCAGGCCTCCTGTCTAGGCCTTTTGATATCTCAAATGGGACTAGACAGGGTTGTCCCCTGTCTCCAACTATTTTTAACTTGATGATAGAACCACTAGCTGAAGCAATCAGATCCCAACCCTTGATCTCGGGCTTCCAGTTTGGCTCTAATATGCACACCATTAATCTCTTTGCGGATGATGTAATCCTGCTCCTGACTAACCCACTAAAGTCCTTAAAAGAGGCACATAAACTTTTGACAGCATTTGGAAATGTCTCCTATTATAAGGTCAACTTCACAAAATCCCTTATCCTAGACCTAGGAGTACAGTCCCAAACGAAACGATCCCTACAAGAAAACTTACCGTATACCTGGAGCACAGGTAGTATTACCTATTTGGGCATTTCGCTCACTAGTAAGATATCCGCCCTCGCCAAGTCTAACATGACTCCGCTGGTGACCAGACTGGAAGCCCAGCTTAGGGATATTTCAAGAACTGAAATTTCGTGGATGGGTAGAATATCCGCATATAAAATGTTGATACTACCACAAATCTTATATGTGTTCCGCACCCTACCGATACATATTCCTATTCATTTCCTCAACAGCCTCGCGAGTATGAGCTGGAAGTACATATGGCAGGGGAAAAGAGCTAGGTGCTCAAGGAACAACTTGACTTCTCACAAAAAAGCAGGGGGGGGCAGGCCTAGCAGACATTTATGACTACCTATGGGCGGTGCGCCTAGACCAGATTAAATTCTGGACTCAAAAATCCGACTTACCCCTCTGGGTTGATATAGAAACTAACCTATCTCCAACGAAGGATCTCACCCAACTACTCATAGGAGACAGGTGGGTCCCCTGGAACATTACTACCCTTTCACCTCCAATACAGGCCTCATTGAGGGCCTGGAGACTCCTTTTAGATAAATACCATGGGGACGTACAATCTATGGACTTCAACCTTCCCTTGACTCTATTGGAGTCCAAGATTCCAATGCTAGACGTCACAGACATGACCAATAAGGGCATCCACCACATATCGGACCTATATGACGGCCCAAGACTCAAGACTATAGATCAAATCATGGTACAATATCGTATCTCCTCGCCCGGTTTTTTCAAATGCCTTAGAATTACGCACTTCTTGAAATATCATGCCCCTCCATTAGTGACGGTGCCGAATAAAATCTGGCAATTCTACTCCAAGGCAAAGCAGGATACGAAGGGCATCTCCTTTTTCTATAACCTAATGCAAGACAGAATGACATTCCATAAGACAGCAGCAATGCAAAACTGGGAGGTTGATATGGGCTACACTTACTCGGATGCACAATGGCACCGCGCCTTCATAGAAATTCACAAATCCTCCCACTGCGTAAAACATTGGGAACTAACGATCAAGATTGCAAACAGATGGCACTACACTCCCTTCCGACTTGCCACATACTTTCCAGGTACGTCACCAAACTGCTGGAGAGAGTGCGGGCACGTAGGTAACTTACTTCATATGTTCTGGCATTGCCCTAGTATAAGAAGTCTTTGGAACCAGGTTTTCCAAAAGATCTCATCCTTAACTGGAATACTATCACAGCCCGACCCAGCATTGGCGCTATTGCACCTAAAAATTGACAAATTTCCGCAATTTTATAGGCCAGTTGTAACGCACATATTACTAGAAACACGCCTGTTGATACTGCGTAATTGGAAATCCAATAAAGCTGTGAACATTTCTGAAGTCATGGCAGCTGTTCATAGAAATTATACCTTTGAACGTCTCTTATCAATCAATTCTCTAACATGCAAGAAGTTTGATGAATACTGGGCTATTTGGCCCAAGACCTTTTGATAAACTGTTTAAAAGCCCTAAATGTATGCTTATCACCAATGTGTATCAATTATAGTGTATATCTCTCCCTGTACTCTCCTTTTTCTTTTTTCCCTCTGTTATCTGTTACGTGCAAAAATTCTTTAATAAAAAACTATTGATGTAAAAAATATCACTTTAAGAGACGAGATCAGCTCTTATGTTTAAAAGTGGTAAAAGTAAATAATAGTTGGTTTCTTGTTTTATGTGTGTTCAACCATTTTTAGAGAAGAATTAAAACTCCTGCCAGGTTATTTTTTTATTGCTTTTTTTGTACCATTGGAAAAAAAAATCTTCACCCCTGCCCAGAGTCAATCAGAAAGTTAGAACTAAGATCTCATAGAGTGAGGAGAATTGTCCTCTTATGCCTTGTACACACGCTCGGAATTTCTGACAGGAAAAAGTCAGTCGGGAATCCCGACGGGAAAAAAGAGAGCCAGTTCCCTTTTTTTTGCCGGCGGTTTTTGCAGTTTTCCCATCGGAAAAACACTCTCATCGCAGTTTGCCCGTCGGAAAACCCGGCCTTGTGTACGAGGCATTAAACGGTTGACTCAAGAACAGATGTCGCCATTGGGAGGTTTCCCTGTACCTCTTGAGCAACTTTAAAAATCTGGATTTCTCCTCATTTTATTTTAGGTTATGTAGCGGGTATTTGAATTTAGGGGAAGCATCTGGGTGGTAGTGTAACCCAGATGCACTGATTGCTAGGGAATCTGAGACCCTTTTATGGTTCTTGGAGGACTCTGGTGATGTGAGGTTCCCTGCGGCCTACAGGTGGCGTTGTTGCCCTGGACCGGGGTTGAACTCACATCGCAAGACTGTGCCTTTTTGTCCTCCCCTGGAGCTGGTACAGCGGGGCAGGGAACCCGCTGTGGCGCGAAGGGAGAGGGGATAAAAGGGGCGGACGCCCTGACCATGGGGTTCAGAGTTGAAGTCGGAGGACGTGGCCGCACCCAGGCACCTTCAGCTTGGGTGCTGGCATTCCGGTGCTCTGGGCCCAGGTGCCCTTGACCTGGCCGGACCGGAGATGGAGTCCATCTCAGGCACCTTTAGCCTGGGGTAAGGTACTATGGCGGATGCCTGGGGCTCAGTACCTTCGACTGAGTTCCGCAAGGGTGGAGGAATCCGAGGGGGCCCTAACTCCTTGGGTGCCCGTGTCTGAGTTCGTGAGGTCTGGTGTGCAGAACTTCTCTGGAGAGTCCAGCGCAGCATCGCTGGTGACAGAGAGGCCTCCGGTATCTCCCTTGGACAGATATACTTCCCCTGACAGGGGCCTCGCTAGCGAAGGTAATTCACATTCTACTTCACATAGTCAGTGGCAGTGACTATTCGCCACTGGTGATACCACAGTGGTTGACAAGAGAAGGGATAGGATTGTGCCTCGACCTATTCCCATTAAGACTAAGTTGTTGCAAAAGAATCCAACTTAACCGTGCTGTGTGTTTATTCACTGAGAAGAATAAAACTGTGTTGGACCTATTCACTGTGTGGAACTCTGGTTACTAGGAGCAAAGGAGTCAGGGACGAAGTACAGGACTTGACTCTAGGACACCTACACAAAGCCCGATCTTTCTGGTCTTCACCTCGTCACTATGGAGGACATGGGCCGTAGTGTATCTCATCCCTCTCCCCAGCACTAACACCCCTAGACAAATAAAGACAAGCCGAGAATTAGAAGGGGTGTGAAGGGTGAGGCCGCTACAGTTACAATGGAAACTAGTTTAAATAGAGGGGCGTGGACAAGAAAACTGTGAAAACATAACAGAGGGTCTAACCTCTGCCAACTATTATTTCGAACAAAAAGCATACAGTTGTGCTTTAAATTAGAACTTTTTCCTCTTTACTAAGATAGTGTCATGAAATAGTGGTTCTTATATACATGCACACAGTTAATGATTCCGGTAATCATCATAAATCTTAATTTCTTGCCATCAACAAGAACAACAAGAAGTTAAACCTATGATATTTATATACACGGTATATACTCAACAAAAATTGATTCTTTACTTTTTACTTTGGATAGAGTGCAGAAGTGTTTGTCAGGTGTTTTTGTTACTTTAGCCCCATTGAAGGTATTTACCCACACTTTTTGTCAGTCCTCAGAATGGTCGGTCCTCCAATACATTTAAAACAGCATGACTCATGTCTCATCAGGGTATTGGTTCAAATATATGTGGAACAGCCTTTGTCTACCAGAGTTCTATGGAACCCAATGCTTCCCTCGGATAATGCTAGGGTGTGCTGTGAACAGAGGTGGATTCATTTCACACATGATGGTGGCTGTAGAATTCTGGCACCAACATCAATCAACAGAGCATTCTTCTCACTGACCATAGGCATTGTTTCCACTTTCCTCCCACAGACTGTCAATCTAAAAGGACAGCCAATGTAAGTAGAAACTACACCTACACCCATTGTAAGGGGCATTATTTGCATGTTCCTCTCATAGACTATCAATCCAAAGGCCAAGAGATTCCCAATGCATAGGGACACTTCCATTTTTACCGTCTGTTATCTTTTTATCTTTATATTATTATTTTATTTCTTGATTATTACTGAAAATTATTTTGTAGTACAAAGAGGAAGGGGTGTAAAAAATGATCCTTGTCAAATATGCTTAATATAATTGAGAGATATGCAAAAAATATGAGAAAAGCTGGCCTACAATATGTACACTATTACCTAAATAGACTGCCAGATGGAATTCAATGGCATTTACTCAAAATACCAGTACACTTATTTACATCACGTGTGTAGGAAGTAACCAACAACATGGCAGTAGGAAAGGGTTAGAGTGATACTTGCTGATTGGAAGGATTAAAGCAAACCTGATCTTTATTTATTTATTTATTTATTTAAGGTACTTATATAGCCCAGTCAATTTACGCAGTGCTTTACATATACATTGTACATTCACATCAGTCCCTACCCTCTAAGGTCTCCAACTCACATTCATACACACACATACTAGGGACAATTTAGACAGGATCCAATTAACCTACCAGCATGTCTTTGGAGTGTGGGAGGAAACCGGAGTACCCAGAGGAAACCCACGCAAGCACAGGGAGAACCTGCAAACTCCAGGCAGGTAGTGTCGTGGTTGGGATCTGAACCAGCTTTTACTGCTAGTAAAAAGTGCTAACCACTACACCACTGTGCTGACCCTATGATCTTTGCCCTTAAAACTTTTAAATGATTTCCACTGCAAAACGGTATTAAAGAAACCAACCCGATTACCTCCTAAAAAAAATATTACACATACTTATACAGCGCCATCAATTCACAAATTCCTTTACATACTGTATATATTGCATATTCACATCAGTCCCTGACTTCAAGGAGCTTACAATCTTAAGTCCCTAATTCTCATTCATATACTAGGGCCAATTTACCTACCAGTATGCCTTTGGATTGTTGGATGAATCCAGAGTACCAGCAAGAAACCCACACAGGTAAAGGGAGAACATGCAAACTCGTGTCGTGTCGTGTTGAGGATTCAAACCAGCTACCCTAGTGCTGCTAGGTGGAAGTACTAACCACTTAGCCACTGTGCTGTCCATAAAAAAATCATCAAAGAAATTGACACATGCAAATGAAGAAACAAAGATATGAAAACGAGCAGATTTTTCAAAGTATCTGAATATATTTTTAAGATCAGCTCTTTTTAGGTGACCTTTGCAAAGGACAGTCAGATGTTGCACTGAGTACTGTAGTCAGGGCTGACGACTTTCTGATTTGCTACTACAGGCAGCCTGCAATACAACACAATAAGTTAAATTTGTTAACAATAGCTTACAAAACTCATTAGTCATGTTGATATTCTGCAGCAAGGTGCTCTAAATCAAAGCACTCGATTTTCTCTTGTGAAATGAGTTTTATGCCGAACCATCAGGTTCAGGTGCTTATTTTACATTTATTATGTTTATAATTATTTCTAGATGATGTCGATGTTGAGCCACTGTGGTGCATTTAAAATTGTGTTAATACCTTCCTACTTTTTTTTTACATTAGCACCGCCATTTTCTTTGGTATACATAGAGATAAAAAAAAAGCTGACCTGGTGCACACCAGTGTAGTGTGGTGTTGTGAAATGAACAAAAAGAACATAAGGCAAATTGGCTTGTCCATGTATGGGGACTGTGTTGGGCAAGGCTGCCCAGTGCAGCCCAACTCATGTGCTGTGAACAGGCTCTTGAAGAATGACTTAAGTACTTTTTGCTGTGAAGTTTGAGGATCACTTTCTCGGCAGTGGATGAAGTTACAGAGTTAGTGAGGGCTTTTTGTAAAGCTTATTTAGTTCTTGTTAGGAGAAAGCAAATACTTGAAAGTCCATAGCTTGGCTACAAATACTTGTGAATAGTTTTTAAATGGAGCTGCTTGATGTCATCACATAACCTCTGATCATTCAGCTCTCAGTCTGCTTAGAGTGGAGACCTGTGACTGTCAGTCACTGCTCTCCGCTCTGCTCCCCCACAACGCTCAATGAAGCATCAGGCTGGGGAGGAGGCAGACATAACTGGCCCCCAGCTCTCAGCTGCACACTGAAAGACAGAACCAGCTGTCAATCAGGAGGCCAAGTATATTGTCTGCATCCCTCTCAAACCTGGCACAGCTCTGTCCTATCAGCTGATAGCAGGCAATTGCCCGCTATCAGCTGTCCCTGTGACCCCTATGAGAAGTATAGCCAAAAAAGCTTTGGCCATATTTCTCTTTTAATAGTTCTTGTCCAGAGAGCTGAGCTGTGGGAGGAACCCCAAAGGGCCACCCACTACAAGCTGCCTGTAGATAACTACAGGAGGGGGTGGATACAAGACCAGTCATCCTGTACAAAAAGAAAGAGCAGCAGTGACTAGTCTTTATTACAGGAAGCTCCTGCACAGAGGCAATCTTTCATGCTGGATTACTGCACAGATCTGAATGAAATACACGAAGCACACCAAGATTCAAGAGAGAATTCACATGGCTCTTATATTTAGACAATATTAGCGTATCCTGGAGTTCAGCTTTAAAGCAAATTTTCCCATTTCTATTGGTCTGGAGTTTTTTTTTTGTTTTTTTTTGTGAATTGCCCCTGAAATGTGTAATTTCCTGACCTCCTAAACACATCAGCAGAGATCATACTCACCTTCTTTTGAGACAGCTTAGAGATGTGATGCATTTGTTTTTCATCTGTTAAGATAAAAAAAAAAAAAAAATGTTGATGTGTCTTTGCACATGCATAATGGCACAATCAATGTAACCCAGATGTGGTTAGGAAATTCTAAATAAAGTCGTTTATCTTGGATAACCATTCGTTGTAAACTTCAAAGCATCTTAGAAAATGTTTCAACACTGTTTCCATTGTTGAAGTTGACAAGCAGAGTCAAACGTTTTCACGAAAAAGTGAGTTTTTTTTTTTCCTGTTGGGAATATTGTTGTTTGTATTTGTAATTTTAAGGGGACAGTTTAGTGTGAAAGGTTGAAAGTGTGAACTGGCTTCATGCGTACTATTTTTGTGCCAAACCTAAGAGGTCGCCTTAAAAACATTGATGATTTCACATAAATGAGTTTAAGGTTCTAAGCAAAACATTGTGGAGTTTGGATCGTTGATGGAATTCTATTATTCCTGGCATAGGAACAAGCAAGAGAAACAACGTTCTAAGCCTTCGCAGTAACTTGTATGGGTTTCAGCAATGCTCTTAGCCAGTTGAATGGTTGCTGCATTTGATATTACAGGAAATCAGTTGCAGCTGATTGGGCAGTGTTTCCACTTAAACTTTAAACACTGAATATCTAAGCAGCTCATTTGTCATAAGTATATATACAGTGTACCCTGCTATATATCTAAAGCAGTAACAAATGTTGCTGAGTTTTGTTCCCTGCATTTATGTCCTAAAGTGAAAAAATAATATTAATGATGGTGCTGCGCTGTTGAATAATAATGATGCATAAAAAAATCTTCCACTTAAAGTGCAAGTGCATAAAACATCAACAAATCCAAATATATGAATAATCCCACAAAGAACTTGTGCAAGCAAAGTATAACTATGATTCAAGGTAAATTGGTGACAAACATGTTGAATATATGAAAGAAAGAAAAGCAAATAGGTGAATGAATAAAGTGCAAAAAACAAGAGTGAAGGTCCCTTGTGCTACTCAAGGCACAAATAAGTAATCAAACAAATAAATGATGCTTAAGTCAATCAAACGATGATGGGTAAGTGATAAGTTCCTTCATCAGGGCAGTGAAGAAAAGTTCCAGATAGTGTAGTAACGTTTGGTAAAACTTTTTTGAATTTATTGAATCCCTGATGAAGTCACGTGGGCTACGCATTGGGATTGGGGGATAGGCAAAACCGGAAGTGACGCAGGAGTACGAGCTCGCTGCTCGTAGATTGTTTGTTTGTCAATTACTTTTACAAGTGAGTGTACCAGGTACGTTTTTATTTTTAAAACATTCCAATACATTTTTACCAAACGTTACTACACTATCTGAAACCTTTCTTCCACATTTACCACTGACACTGAGGATACCATAGGCACCATTCACCATTAGGAATCATCAGCCAGACCCACCAGAGGAGGACCCCTAGAGGACCCCCTGGAGACTGTCTGAAGTATTCGGCTTAGAGTTTTCATGCTGTTACCTTACAGCAGTAAGGTGAGAGGCTAGTGCCACATAGAGGTGTCATCACACTGGAGTGGCCAGGCATCAGCCATTTATTCACTGCCCTGGTGAAGAAACGTATCACTTACCCATCATCGTTTGATTGGCTTATGCATCATTTATCTGTTTGATTGCTTATTTGTGCCTTGAGTAGCACACGGGACCTTTGCCCTTGTTCTTTGCACTTTATTCATTCACCTATTTGTTTTTTTTCTTGCACATATTCAACATGTTTGTCACCAATTTAACTTGAATCATATTTATACTTTGCTTGCACAAGTTCTTGATGGGATTATTCATATATTTGGATTTATTGATGTTTTATGCACTTGCACTTCAAGTGTAAAGCCTCGTACACATGGCCAGTTTTCTCGGCAAGAAAACTGCTGGGAGAGCTTTTTATAGAGAAAACCGGCCGTGTGTATGGTTTCTCGTCGGAAAAACTGCCGGGAATCTCAACGAGAAAAATAGAGAACTCAGGCCTCGTACACACGGCCGAGATTCTCGTTGAAAAAAACATGTGTTTTTTTTCGACGAGATTCTTGGACAAGAAACTTGTCCCGGCCGAGTGTACACACGCTCATTTCAAAGAACCCGCGGTTCTTTGAATGGAGCGTACGCGGTGACGTCATCGACTACGACGAGCATGCGCTCGTCACATTCGATGCCGTCGCCGCCATCTTGGTATACCCTACGTATGCCTAGGAAGCTACCGCGCATGCGTCGAATTCATTTCGAACATGCGCGGGCTTCCGGGAGGACAGGTAAGTGTACACACACTCACTTTTCTCGTCGAGAAACATGCCGAGGAGAATCTCGACGAGAAAATAGAGAGCAGGTTCTCTATTTTCTCGTCGAGGTTTCTTGACGGTTTTCTCGACGAGAAACCCGATAGCAGCGTACACACGACCGATTTACTCGGCAAGACCTCTCTGCCAGCAAGTTTCTTGCTGGTTCTTGCCGAGAAAATCGGTCGTGTGTACGAGGCCTTACTCTCTATTTTTTCGTCGGCATTCTCGTCGGCCTGTTTCCCGACAAGAAAACAGCGCAGCACCACCATTATTATTATTTTTTTCATTTTATCTGCCATGGATTAGCCGAATAGTGTTTGCAGCAGTTGGTTGTTTTATATTGTACCTAGACTCAATTGACAGCAAGAGAGTATCACCAATTAATTTATGTCTTAAGTTACACTAAAAAAATAAGTTTCAGCTTAATTTTTTTTTTTTTAAGTGGAACTTCACCCTCCTTAAGGGTGCCCAACCCCCCCTCTACTTTTGGCTGGGGGGGGGGGGGAGTACCTGGTTTTGACATGTACCTGCTCCCACTTCTGCCTGGATCGTCTAGACCAGTGGTGGCGAATCTTGGCACCCCAGATGTTTTGGAACTACATTTCCCACGATACTCAACTACACTGTAGAGTGCATGAGCATCATGGGAAATGTAGTTCCAAATTATCTGGGGTGCCAATCTTCGCCATCACTGGTCTAGATCCAAGTGGACGTTCACCCCCCCTTTCTCCTTTGCCCACTGCCTCTTGAGACATGTGACAGGTCCCAGGAGGCTGCAGGATCCTTCACATGCACAGTGGGAATATGGCTGTGAAGCCATAAGGAGTCACAGCCAGCTTCCCACAGTTAGCATGGCACCCCTTTAACCACTTAACGACCGCCCTATAGCAGATTTACTGCAGATTTACTGCAGATTTACTGCCATTCTGTGTAGAATCATGTGTATATATATATATATATATATATATTTATATTGTGACAGCGGTGTCTACAGATGCCTGCAAGTCATTATCACTTAGGAATTTAACCTGCTAAAAGATAGGTAATTCCATATAGAAAGCTGCGATGAAAAGCATGTCAGCACTTTATTGCAGCACACTGCACCACACCTCGGGGGTGCATTGCAGTGTGAGTAGGACTTATAGACTACAATTGTTTTCTGTGTGTCCTAGCAGCGACCTGCATTCATCAAGTGCGGAAAACTCTGCTCTGTTCATCACACTATATGTGAACAGAGCCTAAAGGATATCCGACAAGTAAATGTCAAGGTCAGGGCACTCACAAGTATTTTCAAGAACATACATAAGGCTTTATTCACCAATGTTTTGGCATATATTATATATGAATTGCATTTGATCCACGTGCCCATTTGTGTATTTAGTCATCAATGACCTTCATATATATATCCACAACTAACACATCATCTTATAAAATTCTGCCCACTAATGAAGACAATGCTTGCTGAATCATCATAAATATGTCAAGCTATTTCCAGTCCTGAACGGCATCGCAGTATTATGTTGAAGCACTAATCTTGTTAAATTGCTTCATCTGTAAGAAAGGGCGCAGGTGAGAAAAGAAGAAATGTGCCATCAGCTATTTTGTTTTGCTGGCTACAAAACTTGACTTTATAAATGACTATTCGTGCAATTTAGACTCTGTATCTTCCAAACTCATCTCTATAAAGTGTTTAATACTATGGCTGAAAACAAACCTCGGTTTGGGCTAAGTAACACTTTAAGTCAAAGGAATTTGCAAGTTGTAGCAAGATCATTTAAAAGGTGGCGATTACACTGGATCAGCCTAATATGCTGACACTTCTGTTTTTTTTTTTTATCTTTGACTTGACTTGACATGTCAACAGAAAATCACGTTATTTGCATAGGAGTTACAGAAGCAGATCATATGGATTGCAGTAAACATTGTAGAAAAAAAGTCTTGCACATGCTAAAAAATGGATTGCTTTGCAGTGCACAAATACACAAAGGGGCTGACTTTTGAAAACTGGAACAATATTAGAGCTTTTTCCCTCTGGGTCAGTGGTTCTCAACCTTTCTAGTGCCGTGACCCCTTTCCTAAGTTGTGGGGATCCCTAACAGTAAAACTACTTTCATAGCGTGGGTTGTCCACACCTAAGGCAAGACAAGTAATTTGCATCCCTAACCCACATATATTTAGCGCTCCCTGAGTCCCTTCAACTCGTACAATATTAAACCCCTTATGGTACATTTCAGGATGTACCACTCTCTCTTTTTTCTCTCTATCCTAATTTCTTGTTTCCCCACCCCCCCCCCCATCCCTCTCTCTAGCCATCTTTCTTGTTCTTTCGCTTATTCTTTCTCTCCCTTTTTCTTTGTTCCTCCCCCTCTTTTCCTCTCCCTTCCATGTATTCTCTATTTTTATTCCTTCTCTTACTCCTGGGAATGGGATGACTGGCAGTGGTGTCGGGGAGTTGGGAGGAGTGGTAGTGCTGATGCTGGGGGGTGGGATCAGTGGAAATGCTGGGGGAAGTTCTGATCAGCGAACTTAGGTGCTCTTGATCAAGGTCATCTGCTGATCTGAGAACTGTAGTGGGTACTTTTAATGGCAACTATAATCACAGGTAGTGTTACTCACTGTGTCTCCAGCTCTGTGGTGTCTCACAGCAGAGACACCTATGCTGAAATCAGGAGCTAGGGTCTCCTCCAGCCCCTCCCACTTAACATTCCTCACCAGTCAGCTGACCTCTAGTCTCTGCTCCCCACCCATGCCGTGAACTGAAGGGGTGGCTGCAAAGAGGCTGAGTGGGCTCCAGGAACAGCCCAGCTAGGCGGCAACAGGCTCCAGGGACAGCCCTGCTGGGTGGCCATGAAAAGGCTGGGAGAGAAGTGCGGGCTTCAGGAACAGCCCAGGATTTGGTGACCCCTGGCAAATCGTCATTCGACCCCCGAGGGGGTCCCGACTTCCAGGTTGAGAACCACTGCTCTAGGTGTTATCAATTAGACCATGGATCCCTGTACATTGTCCACATTTAGGGCCTCATGAACACTAGACGTTTTAAAGCGATGCTGTTAAAGGGGGCTGGCGTTTTCTTTTTTCTGCCTCTAAACGCCCCTGCATCTTTGCCTGCATGTCCATGCACACATAGGCCTTTTTTGAGGCAGAAAAAAAAACACCCAAAGACTCAGCACGTTCAGGAACAGCAACGTTTTGGCACAAAAACTGACTGCCTAAACGTGTTATCACTATGTGCATCAAGCAATTAAGTGTGAATTAACACCCAAGCACTTGACACGCCTAAATACGCTTAGATGCATTTACACGCATTTACAAGTCTCAAGTTTTTTTTCTGACAAATCTCTGCTCCTAGAATGAAAGACATTTAGGAGAAATGGGAAAACACCCTATGTGCATGGGGCCTTACAACCAAAAGAAATGCTCACACTTGTCTAGAGTCACGGACCTTATTTTTTTGTTCAGAAATATACTCTATTTTTATATAAAATATATAAAAAACGAAATACTTAATAAGGGTACATTCCACCCTGTACTGCGACACAGCGCATAAATACACTATGTTACAATACAGTTCCAATCATACAATAAATACATTCACCCTGCGGTATGATGCCTACTGTATTGTGTGGAGCAAAGTTCCCAGAAACACTACATCATGCAAGATGCCGTTTACCCCAAAAGCATTACCGAGACATATTACCAAACTAGCGGCGCAATTTCTGGCGTGTAGGGCCTGAGTTAGACCCCTGTCCCGCACATCCTACATGGTACCCCAACTGAAAACAAAGCATGCAATGTTTCAAACATATTCAATGCAATTCAAGATGCAACGGGTGTAATTGGGGGTAGGGAGGAGGGATGGGGGGGAGTTCACAGGCCCAAGGCTTTATTGAAAGGACAAAAACACACAAAGGAGAATGGGGGAAGGAGAAGTCTTCAGATGTCCTCTTCCTCCTTGAAGTCCATCAGGTCATAGTCTCTAAGCAGATTGTGAACTAGTCTGCGACAGTCCTCAAAATCCAAAACTTCTTTTTCATGTTGGATAGAGAAAGGGAGGGTAATAACCCTTACCTTTTTTTTTTTTGCCACAACAGAAAGTGAAAGGAAACATTTCCAAAGGAGGGAAATCTCTGGTTGTCACCAGAACTAGTGTTCCCATTGGAACATTTCCCCTCAGTTCTGGTGACAACTGAAAATTTGGGATTTTCTTTCACTTTCTTTTTACTGTCTGTGATGATGGTCAACAGGGAATATGGAGAACAAGAATCTGCATAAGGGTGAGGGTGGAGCGCAGGCAGCAATAAAGACTTGACAGGTACTCTAGTGCTTCATCACTCTATCCAAAACCAAAAAATATGTTTTACCTGCAGTTATACAGTACTTTAACCACTTAACGACCGCCCACCGCCGATTTACGTCGGCAGAATGGCACGGACAGGCAGAATCACGTAGATCTACGTGATCGCCTTTGTGCAGTTGGGGGGTCCATCCGGACCCCCCTTCACTGCAGTGAGCGGCCGTTAAGTGTTCGGGAGCGATCAGGCATGAGGGGGCGGCCGCTCGATTCCGCCCCCCCCCTCGCGATCGCTCCCGGCCAATGAAATTGCTTCCTCCGCCATGTGATGTAAACACAGGCTGGAGGAAGTGATGTCATCTCCCTCGCCGCGGTCTTTTCGTTCCCGGCGCCGAGGAGTGAAGACAGAGGTTAGTGCTCCAACAGTCCACTGACACGTAGGTACACATAGGCACACAAATCACCCCCCAGTCACCCCCAGATCACCCCCCAGGTCACCCCAAAGCCCCCAATCACAGTGTCACTGATTGCAGTGATCATTTATTTTACTGATCACTGCATTTAGTGTCATCTGTGATTGTAAAAAGTTGCAAGGCAGTTAGGATTAGGCCCCTTTAGGTCCAGGGTAGCCCCCTAACCCCCCCTAATAAAGGTTTAACCCCTTGATCACCCCCCAGGTAACCCTTTCACCCCCTAACTTCAGCGTCACTAAGTAATTGTTTTTCCGATCGCTGTATTCGTGTCGCTGGTGTTTTAGATAGGCAGTTATTTTTTTTTTAGGTTCGCCGCAGGTTTTTATTGGTGTCAGGTACCCCCATATTTAACCTAATAAAGGTTTTAACACCCTGATTGCCCCTAGTTAACCCTTTCACCAGTGATCACCATATAAAGGTTACGGGTGACGCTGGTTGATTAGTTTGCTTTTTATAGCATCAGGGCACCCGCCGTATATAACCCAATAAAGGTTTAACCCCCCTGATCGCCCGGCGGGTGAGATCAATTAGGTTTTAGCGCCAGAGAGGGTCTGCGTCGCCCCAGGCAGTGTTAGGTTAGTGCCAGTAACGCTAACACCCACGCGCAAAGCATACACCCCCTTAGTGGTATAGTATCTGATCAGATCTATACTAGCATCCCCAGCGGTTTAGGGTTCCCAAAAATGCAGTGTTAGCGGGATCAGCCCAGATACCTGCTAGTACCTGCGTTTAGCCCCTCCGCCCAGCCCAGCCCAGCCCACCCAAGTGCAGTATCGATCGATCACTGTCACTTACCAAACACAACACACATAACTGCAGCGTTCGCAGAGACAGGCCTGATCCCTGCGATCGCTAACAGTTTTTTTGTAGCGTTTGATATATTTGCTGACGACAGTCAGGTGCTTTTTTTCCTGTGAATCTTACTAGTGTACCCCTAAATTTAGAGCCCAAAATGGCAAGTCGAAGGTACACTAGTAAAGAGGCCTACGAGATTCTGAGCATGACAGATAGTGAAGAGGAGGTCACGTATCTGTCAGATTCAGGCTCAGAATATCTTCCCGTAGAAGACAGTGACGTCAGCGGCCCCACGTCAGATAGCTCTGACGACGAAGTTGAGGTCCCTGCTAAGGTCAGGCGTACCCGATCCCGATCTTCTGAGGTTGTTGAGGAGCAAGAACCGCAGGTCTCTCGTATCATGGAGCAGAGTAGTACTAGCGCCGCTATTCCTTCTGGTGAACTGGCAAGCACCAGCGGCCTAGTACAGCCTGGACGTACATCCAGCACTGCAGTAACACTTGGTGACGTGGCGAGTCCCATAAGTGCAGTTCAAGCTGGCGAGGTGGCAAGCACAAGTAGTGTCCCGCTGCCACCAAGAAGACAAAGGCAGGCCCGTCGTGCCCATACTGCCCTTCCTGCAGAATTCGCCTATCCTGATTGGGTCCCCACCACTTCTGCAGAACCCGTACTTCCCCCATTCACTGCCCAACCCGGTATTCAGGTGGAAACAGCTGATTTTATGCCAATCGATTTTTATTCGCTGTTTTTCACGGAAGATCTCTATAGATCTATTGTGGACCAGAGTAATTTATATGCTGGTCAATTTATCGCCGCTAACCCCCAGTTGCCTAAAATTGCCAGAAATTGGAAACCAATTACGGTTTCCGAATTTAAGACCTTTCTGGGCCTTTCCCTCAACATGGGCACACATAAATTTCCGTCATTGCGTGCTTATTGGTCCACGCACCCAATTGACCACATGCCCGTGTTCTCTGCCTCCATGTCCAGGGCACGATACGAGCAGATTTTGCGGTTCATGCACTTCAACGACAATGAACTTTGTCGTCCACGTGGGGACCCTGAATACGACCGGCTCTATAAAATTCGGCCCCTCATAAACCACTTCAACGAACGTTTTGCAGCCTTGTTTACTCCCGATCAAGTTGTCTGCGTTGATGAGTCCCTGATTAAATTTTCTGGCCGCTTGTCTTTCAAGCAGTACCTTCCCAGCAAGCGTGCCAGATACGGGGTCAAGCTCTACAAGTTCTGTGACAGGGCAACAGGCTATGTAGTGAACTTTACGGTTTATGAGGGAAAAGACAGTCAGATTGAGTCGGTCAACTGCCCGGATTACATAGGGAGCGCTGGCAAGATAGTGTGGAACTTGGTGTCACCCTTATTCGGAAAGGGGTACCACTTGTATGTGGACAATTATTACACGAGCGTGCCACTGTTTAGTCACTTGTTTGATCATAAGATTGGAGCATGTGGCACCGAGCGACCTAATCGCCGGGGCTTTCCCCAGCGGCTTGTAGATGCCCGTCTTAGGCTGGGGGAGAGAGCCTGCTTGAAGTGTAATAACTTGCTCGCTATGAAGTGGAGGGACAATAAGAATGTTTTCCTTCTTACCTCCCTTCATGCAGACACGACAGTCCAAATTCCTACGGCGACTGGTGTTGTGGAGAAACCCCTCTGTGTCCACGAATATAACCAAAATATGGGAGGGGTGGACCTCAACGACCAGTTGATGGCGCCGTATCTAATTGACCGTAAGGCGAGATGCTGGTACAAAAAAGTGTCTCTATCATTATTCCAATTGGCTTTGCTGAACGCTCATGTGCTATACAGAGCTTCAGGCGGGACGTTATCTCTTCTAAAATTCCAGAATGAGATAGTCACAGAACTCCTGTATCCAGGCGGTTCTGCACCTCACCATCCCCAACCAAATGCAGTAAGCCGGCTGCATGAGAGGCATTATTCGTATGTCCTCCCGAGTACCCCTACCCAAAGCCACCCCCAAAAAAGATGTCGTGTCTGTAGCAAGCGCGGATTTAGGCGTGACACCCGTAGTTTTTGTCCACGCTGTCCTGACAAGCCTGGTCTTTGCCAAGGTGAATGTTTTGAACGCTACCACTCAAAAGTGAAGTTTTAGCGTAGGGTACAGCATTTCACAGACTAGGACACACTTACACAGGGTCTCCCAAGATGCCATTACATTTTGAGAGACCCGAACCATTACAGTTGTAAAGTTACAAAAAAAAGTGTAAAAAAGAAAAAAAAAACGTAAAAAACAAAACACAAAAAAAATATAAAATAAAAAAACCAAAAATAGTTGTCGTTTTATTGTTCACTCTCTCTCTATTTTCTCTCTATTGTTCTGCTCTTTTTTACTGTATTCTATTCTGCAATGTTTTATCATGCTTGCTTTTCAGGTATGTAATTTTTTGTTTTCAGGTGCGCCATTCAACTGCAGCGCGGAATTATTTATCTTGACAGCAACAGCGTTTGCTCCCACGATACATAAAGCCGTGACTCCAGTGCTGTAGGAGGTGATTTCACCACCACAGTTAAAAAAAAGAGCATATATGCCGAAGCATGGGGGCAGCAGGGGCGGAGGAGCGATTTTGCTCCTAATGCCGCGTACATACGGTCGAAATTCCGACCGTGTGTACGCGGCATAACTTTTTTGCGGGAGGATGCCCCCATGCTTCGGCATATATATATTTTAGGCACAGGTTGCGTTAAAACATTTTTTTATTTTTTACTAGGTTTTGTTTTGGTATTTGCTTTGCAGGTATGGCATGGTAAGGTCTTACTGTTGTACTGTAATGTTACTTTGTTTTAATGTTAACCACCATTTGCTTAGCAGGTACGCCATTCAGTTGCAGCGCGGATCTATTTATCTTGACAGCAACAGCGTTTGCTCCCACGATACATAAAGCCGTGACTCCAACGCTGTAGGAGGTGATTTCACCACCACAGTTAAAAAAAAGAGCATATATGCCGAAGAATGGGGGCAGCAGGGGCGGAGGAGCGATTTTGCTCCTAATGCCGCGTACATACGGTCGAAATTCCGACCGTGTGTACGCGGCATAACTTTTTTGCGGGAGGATGCCCCCATGCTTCGGCATATATATATTTTAGGCACAGGTTGCGTTAAAACATTTTTTTATTTTTTACTAGGTTTTGTTTTGGTATTTGCTTTGCAGGTATGGCATGGTAAGGTCTTACTGTTGTACTGTAATGTTACTTTGTTTTAATGTTAACCACCATTTGCTTAGCAGGTACGCCATTCAGTTGCAGCACGGATCTATTTATCTTGACAGCAACAGCGTTTGCTCCCACGATACATAAAGCCGTGACTCCAACGCTGTAGGAGGTGATTTCACCACCACAGTTAAAAAAAAGAGCATATATGCCGAAGCATGGGGGCAGCAGGGGCGGAGGAGCGATTTTGCTCCTAATGCCGCGTATATACGGTCGAAATTCCAACGGAGGCTTATCCGTGGAAAAGTCCGACCGTGTGTACGCGGCATAACCTTTTATGCCGCGTACATACGGTCGAAATTCCGACGAAGGCTTGACCGTGTGTACGCGGCATAACTTTTTTGCGGGAGGATGCCCCCATGCTTCGGCATATATGCCCATCATTAGAAGTGGGTGGATGAAGGGAGGTATTCTAATGGTGGGCATACCCACCAATCAATCTCTTTTTTTCGTTCAGCCAATAGGCTGTATGAAAAAAAAGATTACAATACATGTCCAACAAGGACCAGCAACGTACTGGTATGTTGCTGGACTTTGAATGTTTATACCAGAATGATGCCTGCGGGTTTAGGTATCATCTTGGTATCATTCTTTTCAGCCAGCAGCCGGCTTTCATGTAAAAGCAATTCTAGCAGATAATTAGCCTCTAGACTGCTTTTACAAGCAGTGGGAGGGAATGTCCCCCCCCCCGGATATAAAAAGCGCCATTGGGAAATTGGGAAAGCATTTTATCACACCGATCTTGGTGTGGTCAGATGCTTTGAGGGCAGAGGAAAGATCTAGGGTCTAACCCACCAATTTTTTTCAAAAAAAGAGTACCTGTCACTACCTATTGCTATCATAGGGGATATTTACATTCCCTGAGATAACGATAAAAATGGTAAAAAAATAAAATATGGAAGGCACAGTTTAAAAATAAAATAAAAAAGCCAAATAAATAATAAAAAAAAAAAAAAAAAAAAAAGCACCGCTGTCCCCCCCTGCTATTGCGCAAAGGCGAACGCAAGCGTTGGTCTAGCGTCATATGTAAACAGCAATTGCATCATGCATGTGAGGTATCACCGCGAAGGTCAGATCGAGGGCAGTCATTTTAGCAGTAGACCTCCTCTGTAAATCTAACGTGGTAACCTGTAAAGGCTTTTAAATGCTTTTAAAAATGAATGTAGTTTTGTCGCCGCTGCGCGTTTGTGCGCAATTTTAAAGCATGTCGTGTTTGGTATCCATGTACTCGGCCTATGATCATCTTTTTTATTTCATCAAACATTTGGGCAATATAGTGTTTTTTAGTGCATTAAAAATAAAAAAAGTGTGTTTTTCCCCCAAAAAATGCGTTTGAAAAATCGCTGCGCAAATACTGTGTGGAAAAAAAAAATGCAACACCCACTATTTTAATCTGTAGGGCCTTTGCTTTAAAAAATATATAATGTTTGGGGGTTCAACATAATTTTCTTGCAAAAAAAATTTTCTTTCATGTAAACAAAAAGTGTCAGAAAGGGCTTTGTCTTCAAGTGGTTAGAAGAGTGGATGATGTGTGACATAAGCTTCCTAATGTTGTGCATAAAATGCCAGGACAGTTCAAAACCCCCCCAAATGAC
Source organism: Rana muscosa (assembly GCA_029206835.1). Lineage (NCBI taxonomy): Eukaryota > Metazoa > Chordata > Amphibia > Anura > Ranidae > Rana > Rana muscosa. The sequence goes on along the minus strand of CM055121.1, from coordinate 68,969,344 downwards.
CCCATTTTGTAAAGTAGACACCTCAAGCTATTTGCTGAGAGGCATGTTGAGCCCATTGAATATTTTTTTTTTTGTCCCAAGTGATTGAATAATGACCAAAAAAAAAAATTGTACAAAAAGTTGTCACTAAATTATATATTGCTCAAACATGCCATGGGCATATGTGGAATTACACCCCAAAATACATTCTGTTGCTTCTCCTGAGTACGGGGATACCACATGTGTGGGACTTTTTGGGAGCCTAGTCGCGTACGGGACCCCAAAAACCAAGCACCGCCTTCAGGATTTCTATGGGTGTAAATTTTTGATTTCACTCCTCACTGCCTATCACAGTTTCGGAGGCCATGGAATGCCCAGATGGCACAAAACCCCCCCAAATGACCCCATTTTGGAAAGTAGACACCCCAAGCTATTTGCTGAGAGGTATGTTGAGTATTTTGCAGATCTCGCTTTTTGTCACAAAGTTTTGAAAATGTAAAAAAAGAAAAAAAAAAAGAAAAAAAAATGTCTTTCTTAATTTTCAAAAACAAATGACAGCTGTAAAATACTCACCATGCCTCTCAGCAAATAGCTTGGGGTGTCTACTTTCCAAAATGGGGTCATTTGTGGGGGTTTTGGGCTATTTTGACATTTTATGGCCTTCAAAACTGTGATAGGTAGTGAGGAGTGAAATCAAAAATTTATGCCCTTAGAAACCTTGAAGGCGGTGCTTGGTTTTTGGGGTCCCGTACGCGGCTAGGCTCCCAAAAAGTCCCACACATGTGGTATCCCCGTACTCAGGAGAAGCAGCAGAATGTATTTTGGGGTGTAATTTCACATATAACCATGGCATGTGTGAGCAATATATCATTTAGTGACAACTTTTTGTACATTTTTTTGTTTTTTTTCTTTTTGTCATTATTCAATCATTTGGGACAAAAAAAAAAATATTCAATGGGCTCAACATGCCTCTCAGCAAATAGCTTGGGGTGTCTACTTTCCAAAATGGGGTCATTTGGGGGGGTTTTGTGTCATCTTGGCATTTTATGGCCTTCAAAACTGTGATAGGTAGTGAGGAGCGAAATCAAAAATTTATGCCCTTAGAAACCTTGAAGGCGGTGCTTGGTTTTTGGGGTCCCGTACGCGGCTAGGCTCCCAAAAAGTCCCACACATGTGGTATCCCCGTACTCAGGAGAAGCAGCAGAATGTATTTTGGGGTGTAATTTCACATATGCCCATGGCATGTGTGAGCAATATATCATTTAGTGACAACTTTGTGCAAAAAAAAAACAGTTTGTCATATTCCCGCAACCTGTGGCAAAATATAAAATATTCCATGGACTCAACATGCCTCTCAGCAAATAGCTTGGGGTGTCTACTTTCCAAAATGGGGTAATTTGGGGGGGTTTTGTGCTATTTTGGCATTTTATGGCCTTCAAAACTGTGATAGGTAGTGAGGAGTGAAATCAAAAATTTACGCCCTTAGAAATCCTGAAGGCGGTGCTTGGTTTTTGGGGCCCTGTACGCGGCTAGGCTCCCAAAAAGTCCCACACATGTGGTATCCCCGTACTCAGGAAAAGCAGCAGAATGTATTTTGGGGTGCAATTCCACATATAACCATGGCATGTGTGAGCAATATATCATTTAGTGACAACTTTTTGTACATTTTTTTTTTTCTTTTTGTCATTATTCAATCATTTGGGACAAAAAAAAAAAATATTCAATGGGGTCAACATGCCTCTCAGCAAATAGCTTGGGGTGTCTACTTTCCAAAATGGGGTCATTTGGGGGGGTTTTGTGCCATCTTGGCATTTTATGGCCTTCAAAACTGTGATAGGTAGTGAGGAGTGAAATCAAAAATTTATGCCCTTAGAAACCTTGAAGGCGGTGCTTGGTTTTTGGGGTCCCGTACGCGGCTAGGCTCCCAAAAAGTCCCACACATGTGGTATCCCCGTACTCAGGAGAAGCAGCAGAATGTATTTTGGGGTGTAATTTCACATATGCCCATGGCATGTGTGAGCAATATATCATTTAGTGACAACTTTGTGCAAAAAAAAAAAAGTTTGTCATATTCCCGCAACTTGTGGCAAAATATAAAATATTCCATGGACTGAACATGCCTCTCAGTAAATAGCTTGGGGTGTCTACTTTCCAAAATGGGGTCATTTGGGGGGGTTTTGTGCTATTTTGGCATTTTATGGCCTTCGAAACTGTGATAGGTAGTGAGGAGTGAAATCAAAAATTTGCGCCCTTAGAAATCCTGAAGGCGGTGCTTGGTTTCCGGGGTCCCGTACGTGGCTAGGCTCCTAAAAAGTCCCACACATGTGGTATCCCCGTACTCAGGAGAAGCAGCAGAATGTATTTTGGGGTGCAATTCCACATATAACCATGGCATGTGTGAGCAATATATCATTTAGTGACAACTTTTTGTAATTTTTATTTTTATTTTATTTTTTTGTCATTATTCAATCACTTGGGACGAAAAAAATAAATATTCAATGGGCTCAACATGCCTCTCAGCAATTTCCTTGGGGTGTCTACTTTCCAAAATGGGGTAATTTGGGGGGGGGTTTGTACTGCCCTGCCATTTTAGCACCTCAAGAAATGAGATAGGCAGTCATAAATTTAAAGCTGTGTAAATTTCAGAAAATGTACCCTAGTTTGTAAACGCTATAACTTTTGCGCAAACCAATAAATATACGCTTATTGACATTTTTTTTACTAAAGACATGTGGCTGAATACATTTTGGCCTAAATGTATGACTAAAATTGAGTTTATTCGATTTTTCTTATAACAAAAAGTAGAAAATATCATTTTTTTTCAAAATTTTCGGTCTTTTTCTGTTTATATCGCAAAAAATAAAAATCGCAGAGGCAATCAAATACCATTAAAAGAAAGCTCTATTTGTGGGAAGAAAAGGACGCAAATTTCATTTGGGTACAACATTGCATGTCCGCACAATTTACAGTTAAAGCAGCGCAGTGCCGAATCCCAAAAACAGGCTTGGTCCTAATGGCCCGAAATGGTCCGGGGCTTAAGTGGTTAAGTGACGTTGTTAAATGACAGAGGTTAGGGTAAAGGCGGAGCCCATGTTTTGCCTCTGCAACCTGGGTAGGTGCACAGGGTACCATCTTGATTATTTACAGGAGGCATCAACCAACCTTTACCTCCCTCCCAGACTCTTCTCAGAATCTGGAAGGTAGTTGTTGATTCCCGACTTTCTCTTGTTGTTCAATGTCCCATGGTGATTTGACTTTTCACAAGGCATAGGGTTGCAAGTAAAGTCAGAGATGAATGACTTCCTTTCATACTTAGTCAGGCAACACAGTGTCAGGAGGTTATTGTGCTACAAGTAAGTGGAGGGAGTAAACTCATTTACAGCCCAGAGCATACCTAGAACCCACAGTACATAACCATAGCAGGCACAGAACATTCAGGCCACATGCACACTTCTTACAGAAGAAAAGCAGCAGAAAAAACATGGTAAAAGCCAAGTTTTTGCATGCGCATATATGTGCGTTCACACGTTCAGTGTTAACGCATTCTATTGGGCAGAATATTAATTTATTCTGGCCATTACATTGTATTGGCATGAGAACACGCATAATGTGCGTTTATGCGCATTTGCAATTTTTTTCAGCCCAAACGGTCCTCTTCAGAACGCTCAAGTGATTTCTGCATTTTTTTCTGCTTTAAACACCACTTCCTCTAAACTCCGCTACGCGCCTATGTGGGAATGGACACATAGGTCAATGAGGAGGAGCTTTTAGAGGAAGAAAAAAAAATGTAAAACAGGTGTTTTGGAGCTCAAGTGTGCATGAGGTCTGACAGTGCATGAAGCATATGAAGCATACCCAATGCACACAGCACAGAGCAGGCATATTTTACACAACATGTACAACATAAAACTTTATACAAAGTCCAGAAAACTTTATTCAAAGCCCACAGGTAGCACAAACAGTGTGCAAATTACAAAAACAATATGCATAGCACAAAACACATATAGTATATGCAGTACATAGTGCACACAGCTTACACTCTTACCTCCCAACTTGCTGAAATTATAATGGAGGACACCTTTTAGCACACAGTATGCAGGCAAAGGACATATCCCTGTCACAGCCCCAGTTACAGGGACCACAAAAATCGAATGTGCAGAAAGTGATTGGCTAAACCACACAGGTGCTTTTTGACCTAAATTTTTCCTTTATTTTGGCTTCTTTTTGTATAGTGATATACACATCAGACCAAAAAGAGGGACAACCGAGGAAGCACAGAGGGCAGAGTTGTTTGGTCTTAAAAGAGGCATTCCCTCCAAAATGACAGTTGAGAGCTATGGAATATACACAGTTTACGGTGCAAAGAGAAAATACAGCAATTTTCGAGTTGATTACCTGTTTATGTAAAATATCTAATCTTCAGTTATGTACAGTGGGTACGGAAAGTATTCAGACCCCCTTAAATTTTTCACTCTTTGTTATATTGCAGCCATTTGCTAAAATCATTTAAGTTAATTTTTTTCCTCATTAATGTACACACAGCACCCCATATTGACAGAAAAACACAGAATTGTTGACATTTTTGCAGATTTATTAAAAAAGAAAAACTGAAATATCACATGGTCCTAAGTATTCAGACCCTTTGCTGTGACATATATTGAGATATATTTGAGATATATTTAACTCAGGTGCTGTCCATTTCTTCTGATCATCCTTGAGGCCGGGTTCACACTTTTGCGACACGACAGCCCTCCTACTTTGGATCCGACTTTGAACTGCGACATGAAGCCGACATATGTCCGACTTTCAATGAACGGGGATCCGCCAATACCAGGCACTGTTTGGTATGAATCCTGAGCGGGAACTCCATGCCAAATTTTAAATAAAAAACCGGCATGGGTTCCCCCTCCAAGAGCATACCAGGCCCTTGGGTCTGGTATGGATTTTAAGGGTAACCTCTAAGCCGAAAAACGGTGTGGGGGGTCCCCCCAAAATCCAAACCAGACCCTTATCCGAGCACGCAACCTGGCAGGCTGCAGGGGAAGAGGGGGGACGAGAGAGCGGCCCCCCTCCCTCCTGAACCGTACCAGACCGCATGCCCTCAACATGGTTTGGTGCTTTGGGGCAGGGGGGCGACCTGCGGCCCCCCCCACCCCAAAGCACCCTGCCCCCATGTTGATGAGGACAGGGCCTCTTCCCGACAACCCTGGCCGTTGGTTGTCGGGGTCTGCGGGCGGGGGGCTTATCGGAATCCGGGAGCCCCCCTTTAATAAGGGGGCCCCCAGATCTCGGCCCCCACCCTATGTGAATGAGTATGGGGTACATCGTACCCCTACCCATTCACCTGGTGGAAAAAAATGTCAATAAAAAAACACACACAGCTTTTTAAAGTAATTTATTGCACAGCTCCGGGGGTCTTCTTCCGACTTCGGGGGTCTCCAGTGTCGTCTCCGCGATCTCCGGTTCTTTCTTCCTTCTGCTGGCCCTCCGCTATCTTCTTCCAGCACTTTTGCTAGCTGGGCCCGGTCTTCTCCGTCGCCTTCTTCCCTCTTCTCCTCCTCGATGTTGACACGTCGCTTCCTCCCGCTGTAATGCTGGCTGTGCGGTGCGCTCCGATTTATATAGGCCTCTCATGACGTCACATGCTCCGGGTGGCCTGTGACTGTGACGTCATGGGAGCATGTGGCCACCCGGAGCATGTGACTGTGACGTCATAAGAGGTCTATATAAATCGGAGCCCACCACACAGCCAGCATTACAGCGGAAGGAAGCGACATGTCAACATCGAAGAGGAGAAGAGGGAAGAAGGCGACGGAGAAGACCGGGCCCCGCTAGCAAAAGAGCTGGAAGATGATAGCGGAGGCCCGGCAGAAGGAAGAAAGAACCGGAGAGCGCGGAGAAGAACTGGAGAGCGAGAGAAGAAGAAGGCGACGGAGAAGACCGGGCCCACTAGCAAAAGAGCTGGAAGAAGATAGCGGAGGCCCGGCAGAAGGAAGAAAGAACCGTAGAGCGCGGAGACGACACCGGAGACCCCCAAAGTCGGAAGAAGACCCCCGGAGCTGTGCAATAAATTACTTTAAAAAGCTGTGTGTGATTTTTTAATTTAATTTTTTTTCCACCAGGTTAATGGGTAGGGGTACGATGTACCCCATACTCATTCACATAGGGTGGGGGGCCGGAATCTGGGGGCCCCCTTATTAAAGGGGGGCTCCCGGATTCCGATAAGCCCCCTGCCCGCAGACCCCGACAACCAACGGCCAGGGTTGTCGGGAAGAGGCCCTGTCCTCATCAACATGGGGGCAGGGTGCTTTGGGGTGGGGGGGCCGCAGGTCGCCCCCCTGCCCCAAAGCACCAAACCCCCCATGTTGAGGGCATGTGGCCTGGTACGGTTCAGGAGGGAGGGGGGCCGCTCTCTCATCCCCCCTCTTTTCCTGCGGCCTGCCAGGTTGCGTGCTCGGATAAGGGTCTGGTTTGGATTTTGGGGGACCCCCCACGCCGTTTTTCGGCTTAGGGGGTTCCCCTTAAAATCCATACCAGACCCAAGGGCCTGGTATGCTCTTGGAGGGGGAACCCATGCCGTTTTTTTATTTAAAATTTGGCGTGGAGTTCCCCCTCAAGATCAGCAGAGCACAAGTCGCATGCCAAAGTCGGATCATGCAAGACTGCGGTCCGACTTTGATCCGACTTCAATGATAGTCAATGGGCTGAAGTAGGATCAAAGTCGGACCAAAGTAGTACAGGGAGCATTTTCAAAGTCAGACCGACATGTGTCGGACCAGTTAAGACGGCTCCCATAGGGAAACATTGATTTTCACATGTCATGCGACATGAGCTCCCAATGTCGGAGCGTTTGTCGCCCCAGTGTGAACCCGGCCTGAGATTGTTCTACACCTTTATTTGAGTCCAGCTGTGTTTGATTATACTGATTGGACTTGATTAGGAAAGCCACACACCTGTCTATATAAGACCTTACAGCTCACAGTGCATGTCAGAGCAAATAAGAATTATGAGGTCAAAAGGAACTGCCTGAAGATCTCAGAGACAGAATTGTGGCAAGTCACAGATCTGGCCAAGGTTACAAAAAAAATCTGCTGCACTTAAGGTTCCTAAGAGCACAGTGGCCTCCATAATCCTTAAATGGAAGACGTTTGGGGCGACCAGAACCCTTCCTAGAGCTGGCCGTCCGGCCAAACTGAGATATCGGGGGAGAAGAGCCTTGGTGAGAGAGGTAAAGAAGAACCCAAAGATCACTATGGCTGAGCTCCAGAGATGCAGTCGGGAGATGGGAGAAAGTTGTAGAGAGTCAACCATCACTGCAGCCCTCCACCAGTCAGGGCTTTATGGCAGAGTGGCCCGACAGAAGCCTCTCCTCAGTGCAAGACACATGAAAGCCGTCATGGAGTTTGCTAAAAAAACACCTGAAGGACTCTTTTTGTACCAATGTCACTGGGACTGAACATGATGAAAAATCAAAAATTGTGAGTCGTCATCGGGATTATCAGGATGAGGAGGAAAGAGGGACAAAGGGACATTGCTCCAAATCAGGGACAGTCCCTTAAAATCAGGGACAGTTGGGAGCTATGTATTGTAGTGAACACCTACATGGAGAGAACAAGAATATTTTGTAGATATCCACCTACAATGTTCCTTTGGTGGATGCTTGTGACTGAAGTAAGACATAGCACATCTGCGTCCATTTACTTGTAGAATGTCGTAATAACACACTCTACCAAGGCATTTCTAATGAATCCACCTGAGCAAAAAATAAATAGCTGAACTCTAGCCATTGTTGTGCAGAAGGGCCAGAATGATTTACAATGTGTATTGGGCATTTTACAAGTGTTTTTTAAACTTCTTTTTTTAAGCCACCTCTCTGGGGCATTATGATCATAATTGGTCAGCTTTAGACAATATGGGTGCTGTTTGGACTAAGTTTCCATGATGTCATCTACATCTGTGTTGTTTAGGAAATGCTCCTAAATATACCGCTTCTTACTATTAACTAACGGAAAAAAAAAAGTTAGGGATTGTTTCATTTCTGCACAGGATGCTGTGAACAAAACAACAGCTGGACCATAATCAAAGTTGCCCACTCATTTCCCTTATGTTAAAAAAGGAGGTCACCCAACCAGACTTTTTATCTTGTGCTCAAAAGAGGAAGTGTATATTTCATGAGCACTTGGTTGTAACAATGGAAATATCATTGGGGAAAGTTATGTTTGTATCCTTGTAGGAGTACAGAAGTACTAAGAAGGAAAAAATACTTTGCAGGTGGCCTGGTACATGTAAGAAATATCTTTTTAATATCCAGTAGCCTTTCTTTTTTTCTCTCTCGAAAGCTACCTTTGTCCGATTTTGATAGAAGGCAGGATACATCTAACCCTTCCACTGCTAAGGGAATGTTCAGGACATTTTATTAAAAAAAAAAACTATAGGCCCTCTAGCTATGCAGAGAACACCATATAAATAGCTGTATTGTCTTCCATCTGCTTGGGTGAAATGGGTCCTGCTTACCAGGTGTGCTTAAGATTACTCATGCATTGCTGACCCTATCCTGTACTGCTAGTTATTAAGCTGTTGAGACTGTCAACACCACAGACATTTTCTTTAGGCTATTCCACTATGATTCTTGGCTCTGTTTCGTGTCTGGGTAGGGCTTTTTTTGCAGATATATTTTATGCCTGATTTCAGATTGTATATCTTAAGTTTACCAACAGTAAATTTTCTTTATATTTTTCTTTTTTCGGTTCTAGCATATTTAACAGTGCTTTTAAAAGTCCATCTGAGGTGTTCTTCTGTTGGCAATCCAAGTTCAGAATGGCTCTCAGGTTTTTATTTTTGTTTCCCCATTGTGGAAAAGTATCCCTTACTTTCTGTGACAGTGTGACACAAGGTCAAAGGGAAAGGAAGTTAATTTCTCCAATGAGGGACAGTGGCAACCTTTTGATATATTTAAAGTGATTGTAAAGTGTGTTCTTTTATTTTATTAAAATAACAAACATGTTATTCTTACCTGCTCTGTGCAGTGCATTTTCTCAGAGCAGCCCAGATCCTCCTCGTCTCGGGTCCCTGGCTGGAGCTCCTGGCCCTTCCCTCCTGTTGAGTGCCCCCACAGCAAGCAGCTTGCTATGGGGGCACCCGAGCCAAGCTGCAGCTCTGTGTGTCCATTCAGACTCTCAACTGCTGTTCGACCCAGCCCCCTTTCTTTCCTGATTGGCTAACTGAGTTTGATTGACAGCAGCGGGTGCCAATGGCGCCGCTGCTGTGTTTCTGCCAATTAGGAGAGAGAGTCCCAGACGGTCAAGGCATTTGTGGACATCACTGGATAGAGAGGGGGTTCAGGAAAGTATTAGGGGGGCTGAGGGGCTTCCAGACTGAAGTTTCGAGGAGATTGAGTGGCGGAAAAGTCACACTTGTGCAGATATGCTGCAGGGCTCTTTCTATATTCAAAACCCTGGGGCACATCTACACATGCTGAATCCATGAGAAATGCAGCAAAAAAATCTATTTAAAAAAAATGAATATAAAAACTTAAGAAAATGAGAAGGGTAGAGGCAGGACAACATTAAAATTAGTTTAGGGTAAAGGGCCGCTCTATCAACTGTTTACAAACTTACACCCAGTTCAAGCCTCACTGACCAACCAACGTGAGTGTCCAGCTCTAGCATTCTCTATGATCATGTTATTAATTAAAGGGGTTGTAAAGGTTCATGTTTTTTCACCTTAATGCATCCTATGCATTAAGGTGAAAAAAACATCTGACAGTTACGGCCCCCCCAGCCCCCCCCGTTTTACTTACCTGAGCCCGTTCACCTGCTGCGCTCGCCCCCGACATCCTCTTCTCTGCTAAGTCTGGCCGTTGATTGGCTAGAGTGGATGGATTGATAGCAGCGCAGCCATTGGCTCGCGCTGCTGTCAATCACATCCAATGACGCAGCGCGCCGGGGGGCGGGCCGAGTGATATAGCCGGCGGCTATAGACGCTCACTGTATCACCGGAGCGCGCCCGCAAGAACTAACCCCTATGGGAGAGTTCCCATGAAGGGGGTTAGTTCTTGTGGGGAGGAGCCGAGACAGCCGCCGAGGGACCCCAGAAGACCAGGTTCAAAGCCACTCTGTGCAAAACGAGCTGCACAGTGGAGGTAAGTATAACATATTTGCTATTTTAAAAAAAAAATTATCCTTTACAACCCATTTAAATAAACAAGGATAGCTATTATTTTACTTTAGTAGATGAAGGCAAAATAAGAGTGCTGAAGTATTATTTCAATTCCTATTGCTTTATTTTCCTAGAGCTCTAAAACCTTATTCTAGAGTCTTGGACACGAATCATACTTTTTCAGCAGAATATAGATAAAGGTTTTAATACCGCGTACACACGATCGGAAATTCCGACAACAAAACCGTGGATTTTTTTCCGATGGAATGTTGGCTCAAACTTGTGTTGCATACACACGGTCACACAAATGTTGTGCGGCTCTTCTGCTTGATTCCGAGCATGCGTGGATTTTTGTGCGTCGGAATTGCATACACACAATCGGAATTTCTGACAAGAACTTTTCTTGTCGGAAAAATTGAGAACCAGCTCTCAAATTTTTGTTGTCGGAAATTCAGACAGAAAAAGTCAGATGGAGCCTACACACGGTCGGAATTTCCAACCAAAAGCTCACATCGAACGAGGGTGTTATAGCTTCAGAAGCAGTTGCCATAGTTTAGCTGCATCTGGCTGTGGATTGTATGAAATATGTGCATTGCAACAGTCAGGGTGTAAGTTGGGTATACATGCTGTGTGGCAAAACAGTTTATGGATGCTCATTGAGACATTATAATGATCATATATTCAAAAAAATATATATTTTATCATTGATCTGAAATTATGTAGGGTATGTGTATTTATCTTTTTGTTGGGACTCACTTCCTCTCTATGTTCAATAGTAATTGCAACCCCAGGTCCCATAGCAAATGGCAGCCTAAATTTTAAAACAGTTTCACCTCCTGTAAGCAGGGTGAGACTTCCTTGTCCCAGGCCTTCAGATCACTTACAACAACTGCTATGACATTCACTGCCCCATGAAACTACTGTGGATGATTGGCAAATTAACGATAGTAACTCTGAAATGAAAATGAATAAGGTTGGAAAAGTGAGCTGCCTAGAGCGATGCAGCAATGGTCATCCATTCTGTTGCATAACTTGCTTGTTACGTACTGACCTATGTACAGTAGATAAAACAATGTAGATTATGTCATCATACCAACAAATGCCTTATATTTGCTAGGGAAACCACCCTTTGTTTTATATGCATGTTAAAGCAATATTGACTTCATTAAAAAAAAGTCCATCTACACAGAAGAAACAATTCTGGGCCCCCAAAAAAAACACAAGACGTTTCCCATCACTTGTCCATACTCTGACAGTTTGTGTTTCTTAAAGAGGAAGTAAACCCTGATGGGTTTACTTCCTCTTTGTTTCCCTGCAAAAGTAAAGCATAATGGGCTACTATGCATCGCATAGTAGCCCATTATGTGTCACTTACCTGCAGTAGTAGCCCGCGATGTCCCCGATTTCCTCGCTAGTAGCGAGCGTCCATCTTCACCCCTCTTCTTCTGGGGTCCGCGAACCGCTTTTCACAGCACAACCCCATTCATAAAACTGCACGCTCAGTTCGCATGCGCCGTAGACATCGGTTCATACTTTTTTGCAAGTAGCTCCGAGACCGTGTCCACTGTCGGCTTACATCACAGAGCCGGTCCAGGCTTGAGAAAGATCGCGACCATATGGTCGGGATCCACCCAGGAACATGGACTGGCACCCAGCTCAGCCTCTCAGCGAGCTGCTGAGAGGTTGAGCTGGCTATTCCCACCCCCTCAACAGCCCAGCGCTCCAGTGAGCATAAGGGGGGGAGAGGACAGACAAAAGAGCCCGTGACTGACAGTCACCAACTCTCTGCTCAGTGTTAGAGCCGGCAGGGGACAGATGCAGCACTGAACCAATGCTGCATCCACCTAGGTAATTATGATTCCAAAATAAAAATGAATCCCATACTTCTCTTCTAGTACATGTCTCACATGGCAGGGCCCAGCGTCCCATGCCTTATTTTACAGTTGTTTACCTATCAGTCCTAAAAATTACTGTTTTCGCCTCCCATAGACTTCAATGGGGTGCTTTGCTCATTTCAAATAAGATTCACCGAACCCTCGGCAGACTGAAACCCACGCAGTCACTTATACCTAATCCTAATTGTACAATAAGATACAAGATTATTGCAATTACATTTTTCAGTATTTACAGTGTTAGCCTTTCAAAGAAGCCTAGAGCAATAAATTCCTAAAACTCTGAAAATATCTTAGCATAGGAATGACGTTTTGGCTCATATTTTGAGCATTTCATACATAGCCTGAGGGACATTTTTATTTTGTGAGCCTCATAACAGTGCAGGAACATTTCTAACTAATATGTATATCTCTTACCACATTTAGATGCAGGACAGAAAGTCAGCCTCCAGGTGTAGAACATTTGATAAGCCAAATGCAATGTTGTACAGCAAAGCTTGAAACTTGAACACACAATGCTGGAGGAGATGTTAATTTTGAAAGTATGTAAGGTAAAGTAATGTCCAAACAAATCCTACAGTAATACACTGGTGGGACAAAAATAACCAGGTTTATTTCTGTATTAGGTGGGTATTAGGTGGGCACGGTGCAATTGCCTTCCCTTATTCAATTTCTCTCATTTTTTATTTTATCCATTGTATATCAATAGATTTTCCAAGACCTTTAGACACCCTGATGTTACACCAAAAGTAGGACTGTGCTGTGCCTGATTAATAAGATATTATTGCACATGATTTGTGTCTGAAGATACAACTTGAACACTGCATTTTTATATACTATACTTATATACTATGTTTCTTTAAGTTTTCTAGACGCATTGTTTGCCATTTCAAAAGAACATTAGGATATACTGTGTTAGATAACTTGTTTTCATGGCCCGATGAAGGGTGCTTATTGCCTACAACTGTTATTCAATGTTGACTTGAAGATTTGGAAATAGAACTTCACTGATGCCACAATTCTGCTTTGTAGTTTTGTGATATCTGAACCATTAGGCTGGTGAAAATTGATGTGCACCAACTAGAGTTTTGTACAACCTACCTATCTTTCAAATATATACATATGTAGCGCTACCCCCGTGGGGGTCGCTAGTTGAAGTATTTTCCTGGGTAGTGCTTTATCCTTGCAAGCCTCTTAACCCCCCTAACACTCTAGATTCAGGTATTGTATTGGTAATTAGAATGTCTCCACAGGTAAAAAAAAAAGAAGAAAGACACAAGTTAGGTTGTCAAATGCTCTGCTCTATTCAAAGAATTGTTGGATTGTAAAGCAAAACAATTCTACACACCCGTTTACCTCTAACATTATTATTAATATTATTATTATTATACAGGATTTATATAGCGCCACCAGTTTACGCAGCGCTTTACAATATAAAAAGGGACACAATACAGTTACAATACAATAAAATACAAGAGGATTAAGAGGGCCCTGCTCAGAAGAGCTTACAATCTAATAGGGTGGGGCAGGTGGTACAGAAGGTTATAACTGTGGGGAATGAGTTGATGGAAGTGGTAAAAGATTAGTTGGAGACGTGATAGGCTTCCCTGAAGAGGTGAGTTTTCAGGGATCGCCTGAAGGTAGCAAGAGTAGGGGATAGCCGGACAGGTTGAGGTAGTAAGTTCCAGAGGATGGGAGAGGCTCTGGAGAAATCCTGGAGACGAGCATGGGAGGAGGAGACGAGAGAGCTTGACAGTAGGAGGTCTTGAGAAGAGCGGAGAGGACGGTTTGGGATATCTTTGGAGACAAGATTGGTGATGTAGCTCGGGGCAGAGTTGTTACTTAGGAATCAAACCAATCAGGTACTAATATCACCATAACACAACCTTAAATACAACTGCTTAGCAACAGTGCTAAAATGACTTTAACAAGCTTAGATATAAATGTAAGTGGGAGTAATAAAGTCTATAAGCAGAATGACTTAGTGTTGACATGGGTATAAGGCAGGGACGTGTGGTAAGGGTTAGTGGCTGGTGAGGCACTGGCTAGTATCAGAGCCAGATACACACAGGTTACATACGCCGCAAATTTTAGAGCGAGAACAATAATTCTTGTGCTAGACCTCCTCTGTAACTCTAAACATGTAACCTGTAAAAAAATATTAAAGCTTCGCCTATGGAGATTTTTAAGTACTGAGGTTTGGTGCCATTCCACAAGTGTGCACAATTTTAAAGCATGACATGTTAGGTATTTATTTACTCGGCGTAACATAGTATACAAAAAAAGTGTGCTAACTTTAGTGGGGGGGGGGGGGGTTTATTCATGAAACAGTTTCTTTCCAAAAAAAAAAACTGTTTTCCCTAGGGTGCCTGCTAAAACAATATATAATGTTTGGGGGTTCTAAATAATTTTCTATCCCAAAAAAATATGATTTTTACATGTAGGAGAGAAGTGTCAGAATTGGCCTGGGTGGCAAGGGGTTAATTACCATAATTATAATATATTGTTTTTAAGGTAATTTACTATATTTTCAAAAACTGTACTCAAGCAGGTGGCTTAATGGACAAATTACTGAAGTTTGAAGTCATAACTTCAAACCAGTAATTTCACAGTAAATAGATAAATAATAAATTATTATGTTATAACATATAGCATAATCATATATGATTTAGCTTGATTAAAACAGTACCTTTTCAGTAGCAGAAGATTCTCATTCTCCCTCTTAACTGTGTGAGAAACCCATAAACGCATATTTTTTCCTTGTGGTTAAGAGGGTTGGGCTGGAAGGGAGCATTTATCTTTTAGACACATGCCCCCTTCTATGACACTGTAGTGAGAGGACAGCCTCCACTGCAGCATTTTTATTGGACAGCTGGGGCCAATGGTACTTTACCATTGGTCCAAGGCTTCAAGCTGTCCATTGAGCTCAGTGCCTCTGACAAGAAGGGAGAGGCACTGTGAGCTCAGTCTGCTGCAAACAGAGTGTGCCATCTTGTTTTTAAACTGGCCGCTCTGTATGTAGCTTCTGACAGGCTGCTCAAGGAGCCCCGCATCTTCGGAACCATAGGTCCTAGGAGCCCCAAATTTTGACCAGTGGTGGGGTAGGACTTTGGCTACTACGCCGAGCTATGACCCTTGAAGCTCTTTGTTTTTTTGTTTTTTATGTTCATGGCAGGAGAGGCTCTGCCTCACCTGCCTCCCCTGACTGCATGTCCCTGGTATAAGAGGGAGAGACCTGAAATGCGTCAACTCCCTCCAATGGAATACCGAGGAACATTCCTAAGGTAAACTTGCACTTATATTCAACACTATTAAACAGATGTGTCAGCTATACGTTTGAGAGATACTCAGTTCAACCTACAAAGATGTATAAGACTAGAGTGATGTCTTCGGTAGCTCGGTGGGGCCCAAATTAATGGTGACTAGTCACAACTTCAGCAGTGTTCAGATGACTACAGTAAGTAGTAATAGCATTCCTTTCAAGTTTCGATATATCCAGTGGTTAATGGCTGAAATCTATGTAGCAGTAGTACAAATTATCAGAGATAATATAATATTGCAGTAAAGAGAGCTCATGTGAATCTCACTGACCTGTGGGAGAGTGACCAATCCAAGAGTGGATTCTGCAGGGAGTATGAAAAAGGGAAGTCTTATACCCATATATGAGAAATGTATCTATATAAGAGAAGAAAGTCTGCTTGAAATACTATAGAAAATGGATTAGTTGTGCCTCAATCAGCAATTAAGTTTAAACACATATTCAAATTGCAAAAAATTACCTGAGGGCTAAAAAATGTCACATGGGCATCAGATATTATAGCATATCACTTCCAATGGCCAATGGGCAGTAGGTTGATGAGAGGGAGCTGCTACATGCTGCCAATACATAATATATTATTATGTATGTATATTTTTTTTATTATTTTTTTTGCTAAATGGTTGTGTTTTAAAGTATAAGTTCATGTTTTCATTGAAAAAGAAAAGTTGAATGAACTACAAACATCCTGGACACCCCCTGGACCCCGCTGCTCATAGTGCCTCATGCTCACGGTATAGCAGTCTGTATACTACCACTGAGCTGTAAACAAGCACTAAGTATCCATTATTATGCTCGCAATGGAAAGTGCTCATTGGTCAGCGTGACAATGTAACCACACTGACCAATAAGAAGTGCTTCTTTCTTCTGAGACATCCTACCTGAAAAAGAAGCCTCAGGTGTGCTTCCCGTTGGTTAGGGCGGTCACTTATGCCGTGTACACACAATCGGTTTTACCGATGAAAACAGTCCGATGGACTTTTCTCATCAGACAAACCGATCGTGTGTGGGCCCCTTCTGTCTTTTTTCCATCGGTGAGAAAAAATAGAACATGTTTTAAATTTATCCGATGGGAAAAAAAAACGATAGCAAATTCCAATCGTCTGTGTGGAACTCCATCGGACAAAAAACCCACGCATGCTCAGAATCAAGTCGACGCATGCTCAGAAGCATTGAACTTCATTTTTCTCGGCTTGTCGGAGTGTTTTACGTCACAGCATTTGGAACGGTCGGATTTTTGACTGATGGTGTGTAGGCAAGACTGATGGAAGTCAGCTTCATTGGATTTCCGATGGAAAAATCCATCGGATTAGAATCCATAGGAAATCCGATCGTGTGTACAGGGCTTAAGTTGTGCTGACCAATGAGTACTTGTTATTGCAAGCATTGTGATGGATACTAATGCTGGGTCTGTTTGCGGTGTATGTTGTATGAATCGCTAAACCGCCATCACAGCCACTATATGCAGCAGGGTTCAAAAGGGTTGCCAGGATAGTTGGCGTTAGTTCATCTTGTAATTTTTCATGAAAAGATTAACTTACCCTTTAAGAACACACTTTCAAAGCACCCTCTAAACTACATGTGAAAAAAATAGAACTTACCTTTTCTTTAGTAAAACCATAATTGCCTGCAGAGTTTTATACGTTTGCTTTGCACACATATGCTTGTGGCTTCATGAAACATATTTTTAATCTGTCATAACATTAGCGCCTTAGAGATTAAACTACCACTAATAGGTAGAAAGGAATGCAGGTAAATAGATGTGCTCACTGAGGATGATTGTAAATTGAACCAGCCACACACCTCTGTTATTTCAAATCCAATAAGATGATCATTGGCAAAGGATATAATTAAGTGTTCCCATTATCCTTGTTGAAAACTTGGCAGCTATTACCAGAACAGCTATGGTGTGGCTTGCCAGCTGCAAATTAGGGAGCCTTTTCAGTGGATTTGGTATAGGAACTCTTACCTGGGCCTACAGAAGTTGAAGCATCTTAAGCATAACCCACTCAATAAAAAGGTGGGTTTAAGATGATTGTTCTCTTACAATGGCTTAAGGTGGAACAATGAGCAAAATAAAAAAATGAAATACATGATGTTTTATGTCATTAGGACTAAAACAGCAGGTTTTGTTTTTTTGAGTCCTCCTGTAACAATGTTTTTATTAGCTTTTGATGTTGTCATTAGATATTGTGTTTTTTTTGTTAACTTTCTTTAACGGGAGGATAGCGGTGTTTGTTCTACAGTGAATTGTTCTCAGCAACATTGTCATCTTAAAGAAAAACTAAACCCTCCTATCCTTCCTTTTCAACCAAGGAGGCTGCCATCTTAGCCTCTGTTTGATCTGAAGCTGCCATGGAGCTGCACATGTGATCAGTTTTGACTCCAGGCATTTGATAGTTAAACAGTTTGGTTGAAAGCACGAGCAAATGTGACAGTTAGCTTTCTCGGCATGTCAGTAATGTACCGTATATACTTGAGTATAAGCCGACTCGAATATAAGCCGAGGCACCTAATTTTACCACAAAAAAACTGGGAAAACGTATTGACTCGAGTATAAAGCCTCGTACATACGGCCGAGAATCTCGTCAGGAAAAAACACGTCGTTTTTCCTGACGAGATTCTTGACAAGAATCTTGTCCCGGCCAAGTGTACACACGCTCGATTCAAAAGAACCGCGTTCTTTTGAATGGAACGAACGCGGTGACGTCATCGACTACGACGAGCGTGCGCTCGTCACATTCGATGCCGCCGCCACCATCTTGCTACACCCTACCTATGCCTGGGAAGCTACCGTGCATGCGTCAAAGTCATTTTGAGCATGCGCGGGTTTCCACGGCGACATGTAAGCGTACACACTCTCGGGTTTCTCGTCGGGAAACAGGCCGACGAGAATCTTGAAGAGAAAATAGAGAGCAGGTTCTCTATTTTTCTCGTTGAGATTCTGGACAGTTTTCTTGACGAGAAACCTGAAAGCCTCGTACACACGGCCGGTTTTCTCGGCAAGAAAGCTCTCCCGGCAGTTTTCTTGTCGTTTCTTGACGAGAAAACCAGCCGTGTGTACGAGGCTTAAGCCTAAGGTGTCCATCTGCATGCCTCACTGTGCCTCACTTTGCCTCACTGTGTTTATGTCCATGCCTCACTGTGTCCATGCCTCACTGTGTCCATGCCTCACTGTGCCCATGCCTCACTGTGCCCATGCCTCACTGTGCTCATGCCTTACTGTGTCCATGACTAGACTGACGTTTAACATGGGAGTCTATGGAAGGGGTGCTCAGATTTGAAAAATCAGTGCTCCCCGGTCGTAGGTCCCCCAGACAAAAAACGTATAGAGGAGAAATGGGGCTACATGTGTGCCAAGTTTCCCTTCCAGGGGACCTACTACCGGCTGGTACCGGGTCCCCAAAGTCACTAGAGAAATTACCATTTAACATGGGAGTCTATGGAAGGGGTGCCGGCTTTGAAAAATCGGTGCTCCCCGGCCGTAGGTCCCCCGGACAACAAACTTTGCACACTTGTAGAGGAATAGTGCGGCTACATGGGTGGCCAGTACCAGGTCCCCAAAATCTGGGAGATCAGGCGCAAAAAGGTGATTCTAGTATAAGCCGAGGGGGGCATTTTCAGCACAAAAAAATGTGCTGAAAAACTCGACTTATACTCGAGTATATATGGTAACTGTTTTTTAAACTGTTAAATTGATGGGTTTAGTTCCGCTTTAAGAACATGGTAATTATAGAACATGTCATTTTAAATTTAAGTGATTTTAAGTGAAAAAATAAAAAAATGTATGTGTATCTAAACCCAAAAGCAATAATGTTATATATTTCAGCTTACCAGTCCTTTGATCGGATGGCTCCATTCGTTTTTTTTTTTTTAGGCTTTGTTTCCTTTATTTTCCCCTGGTGATCTGGCCAGTAACATACCTTCAGTCTTATGGTGGCTGCATAGGTGTGCGCAGCCTATTGCATTAGGGTGTGCACCCCAAAGCTCAACACATACTACCGATCACTCACGATGAAACGGAAGGGGTCGGTAAGTTACATATTTACCAGCCCCTTCCCCCACTCATCCTAAAACATCCCTGCAGGAACAGCCGGAGGGAGAGGAGAGTAGGGAAGCCGGCAACGCTGCAAGGGGAGGGGAGGAGGGAGCCTAGGCAGTAGGGGGAATCTGTGATTCCCATGGTGATTAGGGTGTGCCTTGGCACACCCTGTGAGCACGCCTATGGGTGGCCGCTTCAACTCCTCCACTGTATTTATGGAGGAGCAGAGTAGCCTCCCTTGAGCAGCAAGCAAGTAGAGGATATAAACACTGACCGGAAAGGGTAGGTTGAAGCACAACGCAATGAAGGATCCATATCGTAAGAGGGACCAGCTATATTTGCTTTAGTCAGTAGGCTCTAGAAAATTTGTTACAAACTTTTGAAAATTGCCACAATGTTAAACAGTGAGATATACTTTTTAGTAGATATGCAAGGCTGTGTCACTTGGGCGATCTTGATCCTGCTAAAGGGGTTGTAAAGGTTTGTTTTTTATTTTCTAAATAGGTTCCTTTAAGCTAGTGCATTGTTGGTTCACTTACCTTTTCCTTCGATTTCCCTTCTAAATGTTTTTCTTCTTTGTCTGAATTTCTCACTTCCTGTTTCTCCTCAGTAAACTTCACACCATCATCCAAGCGGTGTTTAGTCAGCCAGAACAGCTTACTGAACAGCTTACTGAGAAGGAACAGGAAGTGAGAAATTCAGACAAAGAAAAAAAATATTTAGAAGGGAAATGGAAGGAAAAGGTAAGTGAACCAACAATGCACTGGCTTAAAGGAACCTATTTAGAAAATAAAAAACTAACCTTTACAACCCCTTTAACTACCAGGTTTTCTGACAGACTGCCTGCCAGCCCCTATAGAATTATTCTCTTACTAGAGGTGCCACCGAGATGTCACTTTCTCCTTGTCTGGTCATTAGCAAGCAAGATTTAGCAGCATTTAGGGCTAGCAAAGGAGCCCTAAGTGAAAGGCCCTCCCGTGTGACACTTCCTCTGGTCCTACGTTGCTAGCAGCAAGAGTTCCTCTTGTAACATCAGCCTAGTCATGCAGTTTGTTGATAATGCAAGTGAAGTAAGGACGGCAATGTGGAGTTTGAGTGATATCATGGGATGTACCTTCTCTATCTAAGTTGCAGGTTGCTTAAATATGAAATTCTCACCATCACCTTTGTTCAGACACTGCATATTAAAAAGTATTAAATGCACCACTTTTTATAAAGACATTCCCACTAACCAGGGAAATATTCACCTGTACATTTGAAACTTACATATTTTAGCAGTCCTTGGCACTAGACGCAGATCTTTTAGCACAGCTTCCCTAAGTTTCCTGTCGAGTAACGCGCTCACTGTGTAACACGTGATTAGGGACAGCATACACTCCTGCAGCTGTCCATCAAGCAGCTTTGTGGAGCTGTGGGTTTATGTTGACGTATGACATTTGCCTCCAATCTTGGTCAGGAGTGTGCATACAAAGGTGGCTCCAAAGAACCCTGCAAAGTAAAGGAGCCACCCTGTAACTAGAAAGTGGCGCAATGCTGAGGGTACCAGCAACAGCAGAATGGAAAGATGAAACATTATTCATCAAGAGATACCATAAGTTGTAAGTCTTCATTTAAGCAGGTAAAATTAATTACAAAAATGTTAAAAATAAGGCTTTATTATCACTTAAAGTAAAAAAAAAAGCAAAATAATCTAAAATATTTGTATCCACTATGTACTTGAGTATGTATTATTTTGTAGCATTGTGATTACTTGTTTTAATAAAGAGTTATTAATAGTATGCTTGAATAAAGGCATTTATGTATTTCGCCTTTCTTGTAACAGCTGGCAAAAATGGAGAAACAAATTGCTAGCTCCCATAAATGCTGCCCCATTAATATATTTTATTCTTTGTTCAAAATAGTTTGGAAAAGCTTTGGCAGCAATCCATGAATAACTGATTGCAACTGATATGTTGGTTAATGTTTTTTCTTTGCCCTCCGGATGCCATGTAGTGAAAACTTTCATTCACGTTCAGGAAATCATCATTTTGGTAACACATAGTTACTTTCCATATGGTCTGCCAGTGAATGAGGCCTGTGTTCCAGCCAAATCGAGTCAGTCGGAAGAATTTACATTTTTCACATCCTAATAGCAGATGATTTTTTTTTCTATCTAATGGAAGCGAGACATAAATTGTGTCTGCATTTCTTTCTAGAATTATAAGCATTAATTACCATCATGAACTTGTGGATGTGAAATTATTTATCTTTCATACTGAAACATGGAATATACTACTGTACTTATTTAATAAAATAGTAAAATAAAAGTGTATTGCCAAAATCCATTACAACCAATCAGATATTTTTTTTCAATCTGCCTTCTGTAATGTTGCTGATTTTTTGCTTTTACTTAATATACTGTCCAATGCTTTTTACGCTGCATGTGCTTGCCAAAATCAGGTCCAAGCAGGTATTTTTACATTTCTGTAGGTACTTTAACAAATATATTCAATTATTCCAAGCAGTGGTCTGCTTATACTAGATAGATAAATCAACTCATGGCATATTTTTGGGTTACTTAAAGTGAACTTATGCCCAGATCTTGCACACATATTTACATTATCTGAACAAGCCATAAAAGCATTTAAAAAAAAACAAAAAACGCTCTCATTAAATCTCTGCATTTATAAGCATTTTTTAAGAAATTCAAGTGGAAGGACAGGCTAAATTTTAAAATGTAGCCTCCTCATTACTCCCTATTAAACACATTAAATACATTTTAGATTAATTGTACTCCAAATAAAAAATTTTACCTCAAATTTTTCTGTGCGCTTAAGTGACTGCAAAGCTCTACTGTAGCTTCTCTGTGTAGAGAGAGGGAACTCCCATCTCCTACTCCAACAAAGCCTAGAACAATGGGTGCCAACGGATGACGTCCCTGCTCTATGGGATTCATCCCCATTATTGGCTCTCTGCATTACACAGAGGTTCCAGAGCTCTGTGGTCATCTGACCGCATGGGAAAACTTGAAAAGAATGATATTTACAGTGCGATTAATCCTAAAATGTATACTGTGTAATGAGGAGCAATGGAGAGGCAACAATTGAAAGTACATTTATTGTTTAGCCTTTCCTTCTATATTCATTTTAAAAGTTTGTAACATAGGCATTAAAATCTTAACTCTCTTCCTATCACTTTCTGTGGCACCAGAATCTCAGCAACCTGCCAGCTCCCTAATGTACTAAACAGTGTTACTAATCTGTCAGAAACTGAGACATTATAATAGCAAAGGAAACTGGGGCCTGTGGTGTGTGTCAGCTTAACAGAGCAGATAAGCCTGTTTCAGGTCTATATGTGCCACCTGGGCCAGTATCTGTTTCAGCCCTGGTTCACACTGACAGCGGTAATGAAATCGATTTAATTCCCGCATGTCAGTCCCGACTTTTGGGGCGATTTCTGAGACATCTGTGCGGGTTACTGCACAGATGTCAATAGAAATCGCACCCTGAAGTCACCAAAAGTAGTACAGAAACTACTTTTGGGAATCGGTGCGGCACCGCAAATGCAGCGTGCCATTACCGGCAATTGCTGCCGCTTTGGCATGCAATTTGACATGTCAAATCGCATGCCAAATTGCTCCAATGTGATCCAGGGCTTAGAGGGAGATGGAAACTAGGAGGGTTTCTGTACATAATTAACCGGGATCATACCCTCTTTGCTAATTAGGCACAGGATCTGCTCTGTTTATTTACCCCCTCATGGGCAGATCATACAAACTTGCAGCTAGTACAATCATTTTTATTACAATATATTTGCACATATCTGCAGCATGGTCAAACAAAAAGCATATTGCACTTCTGGCGAAATACAGATTATTTATTTAAAGGTGCACCTTAACCATGAGGTTTGGCCGTCCTATAGCTTAAGATGAAATTGGGGCATACACCCAGTGCACATGGCTGTCCTTCTTGCTAAATTGTTATAGTTGTTTGCTTATGTTCTGCATGACCCTGTATCTGAACCTGCAAAAATACAGACCACTGCATCCCAAGGTTCTAGCATTTATCTTTATCTAAGCTCACTGTAACCTACCCACCCACAGCTTTGTATAAGTGTAAAAGTTTTGCAGACCAAATTGTGACAGGAGGTTCCAATTCTAAACTGGAAATGTCTAAAAAAAATGTCTGTTAGGTAGGTTACAGACTACAGTAACTGAACAATCATCCTAATGTCAACAAAGGTGTAATGATCCATGGATGCCATTAGAAGTTCATGTAAAGTGACAAAGGAAATTTGAGTTAAAGTTACTTTCATTTAAAAAAAGGAGCTGCTGGCAGGTATTAAGTGCAGGCAACCAAAGATCTCAATCCCCTTTTGCTACAACCAAAATGCTGGATTTTTAGAATAGGCAAAGTGCGCACACTTACTGGTAGTGACAAAGGTTGCCATTCCACCTCACATTCATTCCTATTGGCCAAGGAGGCAACCCATCAAAGTTATAGGCCAGTAGTGAAGTGGAGGTGGGAGAAAGCAATTAAACTGTGACACTACCAGAAGTGGCAGAGCTTTACCCATTCAGAATGGCCAGTAGTTAGCTATAGCTGAAGATCAAGTGCAGGTACCTGCTACCGTGTTTCCCCGAAAATAAGCCCAGGTCTTATATTATTTTTGGCAACCAAAAACACACTAGGGCTTATTTTCGGGGTAGGGTTTATTTATTTAGGGTATGTACAATGATCTTAAAGTGGTTGTAAAAAAATCCTTTTACTTTAAAGCATGATAGATTGCATAGTGCTTCTGCTGTGTCATTTATCCATCTCCTGTGTCCCCTGTCTTCTCCCCCTCCTCCTCGCCGTCATGTCAGGAGTCAGTATTTTGACATAAAAAGCATCTTAAATTCCATCCTTATACAGTAGAATTATGTAATGGGGTGCAGTGTGTCTCCCTTTGTGATTGTTTTGTGGAAAATACCAATACCTTTGTTGCAGCTCCCCTGGGTGTCGCATGGTCTGCCTGGGCTCTTCTTCTCTGCTCCGGGATCCCCGCTGCTGTCGGCCCGCTCCGTGCACTGGGGAAAGGGGGGGCCGCGGGCGTTGGTCGGGAGGAGAGCAGAGGAGCCGGTGTCCTTCTGGTGTCAGCCCGCTCCGTGCACTAGGAAGGGGGTCCGCGGGCATTGGGCGGGAGGAGAGCGGAGGAGCCAGTGTCTCGCTGGCGTCGGCCTGCTCCATACACTAGGGAGGGGGGGGGCGCAGGCTTCAGCCAGGAGGAGAGGAGAAGACCTCCGGCGAGTCTGTAAACAGGGTGCAGTTACAAAGGGAGACACACACACACCTTATGGCGGTGTAATCATTCTGCAAGGTGGAATAAAAAAAAATACCAATTTTACTAGGTCTTATTTTCGGGGTAGGGCTTATATTGCAGCCCTCCCCGAGAATCATGCTAGGTCTTATTATCGGGGTAGGTCTTATTTTCGGGGAAACACGGTAGCATCTCCCCAGTATAGTCTTAAAGTGGCTGTAAACCTCCGAAATGAAATTTGAACAAAGCAAATCCCTCTATAGGAGTGGTTCTCAACTCAACAGGCCAGATTTGCAAGATAACTGAAATACATCACAGGTGATATAATTTGCTGCTCAGTGATTGCAATATTCTAGTCTGCAGTTCGTGTGTCCTGAGGACAGGAGTTGTGATTGTGAACCACTGCTCTATAGTGTGTACTTGTGCCTATTAAGGGCACTAAGTGTCATTTCTGTCTGATGCTTCGTTCCTTTGCTATCTGCATGAGTCACTTCTGACAAGTTTTTCTGACATTAAGAGAAAAAGGGTGACAGGGGAGGGACCTCCAGTTGATTGACAGCCTCAGCTCTGTTCCAGTGTCTGTGTGAAGGAGGGTATGTCTCTTTCATCCAATCAGCTCTCAGAGCTCTCCTTACTAAGCCCTGCTCAGTGTAACTTCAGCTCTCTGCCCCTTTTTTATGACAGCTCAGACAAACTGTATAAATTCTGAACATTGAATGGATGTAGAGAAGGGAAGACCGCAGATAAATAGGTACAACTTATGTAGGAGGATTTGTTTCATCGCTGTATATCTCCTAAGGCTAGTCACTTAACTTGGTATATATAAGGGTTTAGAACCACTTTAACTAAAGTTCTGAACCTAATCAGTACATTAATTAAAGCTCAAAATACTGCTGGTAAAAAACGAAAAACATAATTTTATCAACAGTTTCATTTTAGAAACTGTAGTTAAATTACAGTCAACCCCCAAACATACTAGGGGCATCTATAAATTTGAAAACTATGCATTTTCAATATTTTCTATTTTCAATATTTTTTTCAAATAGAGTGCATTTTTTAATAAAGTATTTGCATAGCTCTAATATAACGCAAGGTAGTTCCGTAGCAAAATGGAAATTTCTTGAATTTTGGTCCATACAACAATTTCTGGACATGTGCTAAAGAGACTTGTGCAGTCTTTTAATGTGTCTCTCAATAGTCACACGTCCATTGTAATTATCAATGTCCTTTTTCTGAGTAACAGCATAGTTTAAGAGCCTCCAAATGGAGTCCTATAGTAAGTCCTGCAACTTTTATTGCAGCCCTGTTGATGGGGAATTACTTGACCCCGAAACACATTGGCTGCCTTTTATCTTCCTGTTTAGATAGGGTCACCATCAACAAATGATTAAGTACTCTTAACACAACCCTCTGACACTCTCATTGTTGGTTACTTTGGTTTATTCAGTTTGTGATAAAGCCACCAAGGTTGAGTCACCACGCCAAACCAACACCTCCTGAGTGACGGATATAAGATCAGAGTCCAGCGCCTGACGTCTACATCTTGACCAATAAAAACAAAGAAGTTCTGTAATTATCCTTTCCAGATTATCCAGAACAAAAAAAGGTTTTGCCTGGAGATGGGCAATAAATGAATTTGGAAAACCCCTGATGAATACAATTAGCTAATTTCATGAAACTGGATTTTAGAAAGCAGTACCTAATTCAGGGATTTATAGTTTAACATTTCTGTATGTAGCAGTTAATTTTAGGAGCACTACCATAGTTATTCATATTTATATTCACCCTTTAGTTATTATAGGTATGAAAGAACAGCAATAATCCACCATGATAGAGAGCACCATTATTCCTTTCCGAAATTACTTGCACTTTTCTTTCATGTTGACTCTATTTCCATGCTTAATTGTGCCTCTTTTATTTAAACACCCAAACAGTCCATAGCCATTAGCTTTGTTTTCTTTATCAATAGCCAGGCAGCATTTGAAGCCAAGGAAATGAAGCTTACTATCTGTCATCTGCACAAGAGAGAGGGGAACCGGGCCAGAATTATCAATGCACTTCAAATGGGATTGTCATTAATACCTTTTGTAAGGCAGCTACGCTATTCAGAGGCAGCCAACCCTGTCTGTGGATAAAAACAGGCACCTGATTAAACTGGAACGAAGGTTAATTATATTAAGGGAGCAATGCTGTTGGTATGTTGGTGTAGCTGGCCAATATCAGGTAGCATTTAAATCAACATATTTAATTTGAAATAATCTTGCTCTCACGTCTAACAGTTATCTTGCCGCAGTTTTGTAGTTATCGTGGCTTATACAGATTATGCAGCTCTGGTTTCAGTTTTGAGTTTAGCTACAGCTGGGTCTTGTTGTATATGAGATAAGGCTAACTATTCAACCTAGTGTGTCTGGCGTTCACATACAGGATTGCTAGGAAATAATGGCATTTACCCAATTATTTGCATATACTGTATATCAATGTAAAGTATTTGCAGGGATGGTGCTGGTGAGGGGAAGGGTGACTTGGCAACTGCCCAGAATCTTTATACTTAACAGGAGCACAGTCATATTAGTACAAAATATTAGTATGTGGCAGGTAATGCTCTGTATTCTATCACCTAGCACTGCGTGCACTAATAGAGCTCCACAGGCTCAGGGGAAAATGGAAGTAGAGGAAGTGGGTGGGGCTTCATGTTAGGGGGAATTCTGGAAAATATAAGGGCTTGTTCTGCATATTCTGAGTTTATTCAGGTAAATTATGTGGTGTGTTGAGTGTATTGGGATGAAAGGTGGGGTGTCGAAAGTTTACTGAGGTGAATGATGGAGGTGAGCTGGGGTTTACTAAGTGTACTGGGGTGAATGGTAGGGTGTACTGACATGCCTATAAAGTCTCCTAATATGTTCAGGTATAAACCAGTTTATCCTCCTGCCTTGTGGTCACCCTCAGTGTTCACGCCATAAGCTTCTTCGCATTGCAGAGCTGAACGTGGAGCATCTTCTGTTACTGTTTGATAGCCAGCCAGTTGCTAGCCTGAAACTAAAGAAACTTTCTTATTGGTTTCCTGTGTCTCAGGAGAGGTATTAAGTAGGGATGAGCTATCTGTTCGAATCGAACATGAGTTTGACTCTAACATCGGCTGTTCGATCGTTCAACGAAGATCGAACATTATGGGCCGTTCAAGTCAAATTCGAGCTGCGCGTCACGGCCCATAATGCACTGCGTCATCGCAGTGCATTGCTGGCTGATGATTGGCCAAGCATGCACTATGACCCGCATGCTTTGGCCAATCACAGCGTCATCAGCAAAGAGAGCCATAATTGCCCAAAGGCAGGGTGCCTTTTGCCAATTATGGCTCAGTGGGTTAAGTCCATGCCCCACACTATATAAGGCCGCCTGCACGTCGTGTAGTGTGTTGGTGGTGTTGTTGAGAGAGAGAGAGAGATAGTGTCATTTTATTTGGTTTGAGCAGACAGGCGATACAGTTAGCTGTGGTGTATTGTAGTATATATATATATATATATATATATATATATATATATATATATATATATATACATCCAGGCTTTGTATATATATATATATATATATATATATATATACACTGTATACAGTTTAGCTTGATCTCACTGCAGACCGTTCCTGGTGTACTGTTTCTAATATACTTCAGGCAGGCAGGCGATACAGTTAGCTGCAGTGTATTTAGTATATATATACATCCCGGCTTTGTATATATATATATATATATATATATAATTATATATACACACACTGTATCCAGTTTAGCTTGATCTCACTGCAGACAGTTCCTGGTGTACTGTTTCTAATATACTTCAGGCAGGCAGTTGATTCAGCTAGCTGCAGTGCATTTAATATATATATATACAGGCTTGTATATATATAGTCTAACCAAACCTATACCTGACTGTAGGCCATTCCTGGAGTACGTGTTCAAAGACACTTTCAGGCAGGCGACTCAGTGAGCTGCAGTGTATAAAATATATATCCACTGCATTCTATTCCAGCCAAGCCAATACCTGACTGTAGGCCATTCCTGGATTACATGTTCAAAGACACTTTCAGGCAGGCGACTCTGAGCTCCAGTGCATAAAATATCCACTGCATTGTAGTCCAGCCAAGCCTATACCTGACTGTAGGCCATTCCTGGTGTACTTGTTCAAAGACACTTTCAGGCAGGCGACTCAGTGAGCTGCAGTGCATAAAATATATATCCACTGCATTGTAGTCCAGCCAAGCCAAGTAATTAACATTTTTGCTGTAATATTTTGCAGCAGGGCTTGTTCCTGCACTCAACTAGAGTATCTGTGAGGGGTTGTAGTGTTGTGGCACCACCACCGCCGCGTAAGGCCCAATTTTTCTGCCCCTGTTTAACAGGGGCACGTAATTACAATTTTTGATCTAATATTTCACAGCAGGGCTCGTTCCTGCGCTCAACAACAGAATCTGTGAGGGGTTACAGTATTGTGGCACCACCACCACTGCCTAAGACCCAATTTGTCTGCCCCTGTTTAACAGGGGCATGTAATTACAATTTTTGATCTAATATTTCACAGCAGGGTCTTAAAGTGTTGTGGCTCCACCACCAAAGGCCCAATTTTTCTGCCCCTGTTCAACAGGGGCATGTAATTACAATTCTTGATATAATATTTCACAGCAGGGCATGTTCCAGCGTCCACCAAGAGTAACTTTGAGGGCTTACAGTGTTCTGGTACCACCAACACCTAAGGCCCAATTTTCTGCAGAGTATATAGGGCAGGCCATATACTATATATATATATACAGGCAGTCCCCTACTTTCAAACATCCGACTTACAAACGACTCCTACTTACAAACGGAGGGAGACAATAGGAAGTGAGAGGAAATCTACCCCTGGGTAGGGAAATTCTCTCCTGTAAGAGATAATATGGGAAAAAGGTGTCTCCACTGATTGTTTATCACCAATCCTTGTTTCCCTAAAAAAACCAAATTTTTTAAATCCAATTGTCATTGGGACAGAAAGTGAGGTGAAATCTTCTGAACAGGGGCACAGACAGCAAAACAAATGTTACAGGGGTGATGATAACCCTTCCCTATGTTATCCAAAAAGCTTTAAAATTGATTTTTTAGCTGGAGCTACACTTACAAAATGTACCTGTTCCAAATTACAAACAGATTCGACTTAAGAACAAACCTAAAGTCTCTGTCTTTCTTGGGACCGCCTGTATACTGCTATTCAGAGTATATAGGGCCTTGGTAATTTGGTTGCGGGGTTCCCCTTAATATCCATTCAAGACCCAAAGGGCCTGGTAATGGGGAGGGGGGGTACCCATGCCATTTTTCTCAATAATTTTCATCTATATTGCCGGGACCCAACATTACATTAAAGCCGCAAGCAGTTTTAATGACTTTTATTCCTTTAGAAATGTCATTTTGTGCAGGGACTGTTCTAAACACGGAAAACACGTGCCACTTCACAGGCATACTATAGACACCCCTCAGGTATGATATTTAAAGGAATATTTCACTTTTATTGTTTCACTTTAAGCATCATTAAAATCACTGCTCACGAAAAAACGGATGATTTTAAAACTTTTTTTTGCATTGATACATGTCCCCTGGGGCAGGATCCGGGTCCCCAAACCCTTTTTAGGACAATAACTTGCATATTAGCATTTAAAATTTGCACTTTTGATTTCTCACGTCCGAGTCCCATAAACTTTAACAGTGTTCGAATGTTCGCGAGAACTTTCGGTCCGTTCGCATGTTCTGGATGCAAACCGAACAGGGGGGTGTTCGGCTCATCCCTAGTATTAAGGTTGCACAACTGCACAGCAAACAAATTGGAATGTGTCCCTGCCATCAGTTCCAAGAGGCAACAGAGACAGAAAACATTCCCTGATCAGCTGTGTGTAGGCAATGGTGGAGTATGACTAGGTTGTTATGGTCTACCACAAAAATAAAAAATATGCCCAATCACATACTGTAATCAATTAAATATTGGTCTAGAAGGTCCTTTTACTTTACCAATAGTATTTTCTGTCTAGTAATAATAATAAACCTGATGCTGATGCAGTCACCCATTTAGATGCTGTACCAGCATTATGCTCTTCAGAGTCGTACACTAGAGAGAAGGTACCATCACACTGCCCAATTTATTATAGTACTTGGTGGTAGTGGTGGTGGTCGGGAATAATTTTAACTAGCTGGCAAAGGGGCAGGGTGAGACTGAGAGGTTGCAGCGAAGTGTAGCAAGGTGTAGGGAAGTGCCTCAGAGAGATGTAAAGGGGTGCAGGAAAGGGGGTATATTAGGCAGCTTTAGGACAACTGCACTGATTTAAAAATTGCGGAGGATTACCAAGAAAAAAAATATAATGGCCAAGGAAAACCATAAAATGGACAAGAAAATGAATATGGAAATTCCTAATTTAGAAAAAATTCCAGTTCTCTTCAGTTCATATGACACAAGTTCTGCATCCCCCATATCAGCAGCACATACTAGTATACTAGTGGCGGGAAGCCTGCTGCCTGGTTTGTTATACCAGTTTTTTTTGATGAAAGAACCGGATGGTTCTGAAATTTCTTGTACTAAATAAGCAATATGACCCATGAAACCCATGTTTGCAGGAAAGAAAATCACGCCATCTATGGCCTGCCTTACTTGCAGTGCTATCAGAGTGAAGTAGACATTCTTAACCACTTAAGGACCGCCTCACGCCGATATACGTCGGCAGAATGGCACGACTGGGCACAAGCATGTACAGGTACGTCCTCTTTAAGAAGCCCAGCCATGGGTCGCGCGCGCGCCGCCGGCAGCACGCTCGCGACCCGGTCCTGAGCTCCGTGACCACACCTGGGGACCCGCGGACCCGATCGCGGCCGGTGTCCCGCGATCGGGTCACAGAGCTGAAGAACGGGGAGAGGTAAGGGTAAACAAACCTCTCCCCGTGCTTCCTAGTGTAAGTGTCACTGATCGTCTGTTCCCTGTCATAGGGAGCGACGATCAGTGACGTCACACGCCAAGCCACACCCCCACACAGTAGTAATCACTCCCTCGGAAACACTTAACCCTTCAGCACCCCCTACAGGTTTACCCCTTCACTGCCAGTGTCATTTTCACAGTAATCAGTGCATTTTTATAGCACTGATCGCTGTAAAAGTGACAATGGTCCCAAAATGGTGTCAAAAGTGTTCGATGTGTCCGCCACAATGTCGCAGTCACGATAAAAATCGCTGATCGCTGCCATTACTAGTAAAAAAAAAAAAAATTTATAAAAATCCATAAAACTATCCCCTATTTTGTAGACGCTATAACTTTTGCGCAAACTAATCAATAAACACTTATTGCGATTTTTTTACCAAAAATATGTAGAAGAATACGTATCGGCCTAAACTGAGGGAAAAAATTTTTTTTATATATTTTTGGGGGATATTTATTATAGCAAAAAGTAAAAAATATTGCATTTTTTTCAAAATTGTTGCTCTATTTTTGTTTATAGCGCAAAAAAATAAAAACCGCAGAGGTGATCAAATACCACCAAAAGAAATCTCTATTTGTGGGAAAAAAAGGACGTCAATTTTGTTTGGGAGCCATGTAGCATGACCGCGCAATTGTCAGTTAAAGCAACGCAGTGCCGAATCGCAAAAAGGGGCCTTGTCCTTTAGCAACAAAATGGTCTGGGGCTTAAGTGGTTAAAGATAAACATTTTAAAAGATTATTGTTCATTGGTTAGACAGGAATTCTTAATTCTGTTGTAATTTTTTTTTTTTTAATGCATTCCATATATGGGTGTCGTGACTGTGTAAAACTATAATATTCTTTTAAAAATAATTTCTGTCTAAAAAAAATTTTGCTGAAAAAATGTAATAATCTCTGTATAATAAGCAGAAGAAAGTTTTTAATACAATCTTCATTTCCAATATAACAAAAGTCTCACCAGAGGGTTATAAACAATTGACTGCTTTGGCCTCTTGGAAGCCCTCTGAAAATTTGCTCCACGGTTTGCATGACATCCCAGCTTTCGGTTGTTGCCTATATTTATATATAAATATATATATATATATATATATATATATATATATATATATATATATATACTGTATACAGTCATAACCGAAATTGTTGGCACCCCAGAAATTTTTCCAGAAAATCGAGTATTTCCCACAGAAAAGTATTGCAGTAAAATGTTTGTGTATTTTCTGCCGGCCATGTTGGCCGAATGTTTGACTTGGTGTTGTGCCTAGTCGTTTATGTGTTGTGTGTCTTGTCTAAAAAACGTTTTCAATAAAAATAATTTTATAAAAAAAAAGTATTGCAGTAACACATATTTTGCTATACACATGTTTATTCCCTTTGTGTGTATTGAAACAAAACAAAAAAAGGGAGGAAAAAAGCAAATTGTACATAATGTCACACAAAACTCCAAAAATGGGCTGGTCAAAATTCTTGGCACCCTTTCAAAATTGTGGATAAATAAGATTGTTTCAAGCATGCTCCTTTAAACTCACCTGGGGCAAGTAACAGGTGTGGGCAATATAAAAATCACACCTGAAAGCAGATAAAAAGGAGAGAAGTTCACTTATGCCGTGTACACACGATCGGTTTTACCAATGAAAACAGTCCGATGGACTTTTCTCATCGGACAAACCGATCGTGTATGGGCCCCATCGGTCTTTTTTCCATCGGTGAAAAAAACCGATAGCAAATTCCGATCGTCTGTGTGGAACTCCATCGGACAAAAAACCCACGCATGCTCAGAATCAAGTCGACGCATGCTCAGAAGCATTGAACTTAATTTTTCTCGGCTTGTCGGAGTGTTTTACGTCACGGCGTTTGGGATGGTCGGATTTTTGACTGATGGTGTGTAGGCAAGACTGATGGAAGTCAGCTTTATTGGATTTCCGATGGAAAAATCCATCGGATTAGAATCCATAGGAAATCCGATCCTGTGTACAGGGCTTTAGTCTTTGCATTGTGTGTCTGTGTGTGCCACACTAAGCATGGACAACAGAAAGAGGAGAAGAGAACTGTCTGAGGACTTAAGAACCAAAATTGTGGAAAAATATCAATAATCTCAAGGTTACAAGTCCATCTCCAGAGATCTAGATTTTCCTTTGTCCACAGTGCGCAACATTATCAAGAAGTTTGCAACCCATGGCACTGTAGCTAATCTCTCTGGGCGTGGACGGAAGAGAAAAATTGATGAAAGGTTGCAACGAAGGATAGTCCGGATGGTGGATAAGCAGCTCCAAACAAGTTCCAAAGAAATTCAAGCTGTCCTGCATGCTCAGGGAACATCAGTGTCAGCGCAAACTATCCGTCGACATTTAAATGAAATGAAAGGCTATGGCAGGATACCCAGGAGGACCCCACTGCTGACACAGAGACATAAAAAAGCAAGACTACAGTTTGCCAAAATGTACTTGAGTAAGCCTAAATCCTTCTGGGAAAACGTCTTGTGGACAGATGAGACCAAGATGGAGCTTGTTGATAAAGCACATCATTCTACTGTTTACCGAAAACAGAATGAGGCCTACAAAGAAAAGAACACAGTACCTACAGTGAAATATGGTGGAAATTCAATGATGTTTTGGGGTTGTTTTGCTGACTCTGGCACTGGGTGCCTTGAATGTGTGCAAGGCATCATGAAATCTGAGGATTTCCAAAGGATTTTGGGTCACACTGTAGAGCCCAGTGTCAGAAAGCTGGGTTTGTGTCCGAGATCTTGGGTCTTCCAGCAGGACAATGACCCCAAACATACGTCAAAAAGCACCCAGAAATGGATGGCAAAAAAGCGCTGGAGAGTTCTAAAGTGGCCAGCAATGAGTCCAGATCTAAATCCCATTGAACACCTGTGGAGAGATCTTAAAATTGCTGTTGGGAAAAGGCGCCCTTCCAATAAGAGAGACCTGGAGCAGTTTGCAAAGGAAGAGTGGTCCAAAATTCCGGGTGAGAGGTGTAAGAAACTTATTGATGGTTATAAGAAGCGACTGATTTCAGTTATTTTTTCCAAAGGGTGTGCAACCAAATATTAAGTTAAGGGTGCCAAGAATTTTGACCAGCCCATTTTTGGAGTTTTGTGTGACATTATGTCCAATTTGCTTTTTTTCCTCCCTTTTTTTGTTTTGTTCCAATACACACAAAGAGAAAAAATAAACGTGTGTATAGCAAAACATGTGTTACTGCAATTATTTTCTGTGGGAAATACTTGATTTTCTGGAAAAATTTCTGGAGTACCAACAATTTTGGCCATGACTGTGTATATATATATATATATATATATATATATATATATATATTATATATATATATATATAGTTAAACTTCCTGGTAATTTAGTCTGAACACACCTGTTAAAGTCAGGCTTTCACACTGAAAGATCTTTCTCAGACTGTGTTTGAAGAGCAAGCAACATAAATGTTTACCTTTCTGAAATTATCCTTTGTTAGTTTTCTTTTTGGACAAAACATAACATAGGCTGTATTGTTACATAAAGCTAGCACAAAGCCAACTACATAAATACCGCTTGCGTAGAAATGTTTTCTTTAGTGGAAGAACATGGCATTGCTTAGTTCAACAAAGTAACACATTTGGGGCAAGACTTTAGGGTGGCATTTAGGTAGCCTTATTTATACGATTTACATTTTTTGTGATTATATAAGCGGATAGCAGATTTGGTGCTAATTGTTTTAATTCTCCTAATGGGTACATGACAGTATTGTGCCAATCATATCCCAGATCTGAAATTAATCTGTAGTGTTGTGTGCTGTCTAATGCCGTGTACACACGATCAGTTTTACAGATGAAAACAGTCCGATGGACTTTTCTCATTGGACAAACCGATCGTGTGTGGGCCCCATCGGTCTTTTTTCCATCGGTGAGAAAAAATAGAACATGTTTTAAATTTATCCGATGGGAAAAAAAACGATAGCAAATTCCGATCGTCTGTGTGGAACTCCATCGGACAAAAAACCCACGCATGCTCAGAATCAAGTCGACGCATGCTCAGAAGCATTGAACTTCATTTTTCTCGGCTTGTCGGAGTGTTTTACGTCACAGCGTTTGGGACAGTCGGATTTTTGACTGATGGTGTGTAGGCAAGACTGATGGAAGTCAGCTTCATCGGATTTCCGATGGAAAAATCCATCGGATTAGAATCCATAGGAAATCCGATCGTGTGTACAGGGCTTTAGTTAAGGCTTCCTGAACATCTAGAAGCTTGTGAAGAAACTCTGCGGCAATCAGCTAGACAATGAAAGCTCCTAGTAAGACTTTCTACGTTTTACAATATATTTCCACCAATGGTTTAGAAGATGATTTGGCAAAAATCAACCATGATACCCACCGATAACCCAGTTAAAGTTGCATCCAAAGTGCTGTCAAGAAACAATTATCCTGCTGACATTTGCTCGTCTTTTGAATCTCTGCAATGAAAAAGAAGTGTGCCTTCATAACAATTTCTCATTTAATACATCCAGACATATCAGGAAAGTTTGCAGATATATTGTATCCTTAATCCATACTGTAATCATCAAGGGTTTTGCTTGATCACACTTCCTTCCTATTTTGTCTGCACACAAAGGGCTCTCTGTACACAATTACTGTATATGAAAGAAGACATCCATTTGGATCAGTATACTTCATAATCTACACACCATGACTAACTCTTAAGGGCGAGAGATTTCCTGTGTGTTTTCCCTCCCCTTTACATGAATTTCCTTTAATATATGCTTTCAGACATTTCATTGGAAGCATATGTTAACTGGAAATGATTAATGATGCCGATAAAGTCAAAATCCATGGGTGCAAGGAGCAATGCAATTTGTTTTGTGCATAATGTTTGAAGACATGTATAGTGTAGAAATATGGCACCAGGCATTAATCCATTAACAGCACCCATGGTTAAATTGTTTCTAAAGCCAAAACATTTTAATGGTGTAGGGATGGATTAGAACCTCTTTCAGATTTTGTCTGTGTTCCAGCTTCTTGATCATCTAAAAAGTGATGGAAAATCCAAGATGTTATCATTGTCACATAACTGTAGTAGAGGGGAGAGGGGATTATCACTAACTTTGGAAACACATCTTTACTTGTTTTTCTTGTTTGCTGTTGAGATGTTTTGTATCATACTGACTGTGCAGATGCTGAATAAATTTGTCAAAAAGGATATCAGGGAACTGGATAAAGTGCAGAGAAGGGCAACCAAACTGATAAGAGGCATGGAGGAGCTCAGCTATGAGGAGAGATTAGAAGAACTGAATTTATTTACTCTTGAGAAGAGGAGATTAAGGGGGGATATGATCAACATGTACAAATATATAAGGGGCCCATATAGGGAACTTGATGTTGAGTTATTCACTTTACGGTCAACACAAAGGACAAGGGGGCACTCTTTACGTCTAGAGGAAAAGAGATTTAATCTCCAAGTACGGAAAAGTTTCTTTACAGTAAGAGCTGTGAAAATGTGCAATAGACTCCCTGCAGAAGTGGTTCTGGCCAGCTCAGTGGATTGCTTTAAGAAAGGCCTGGATTCTTTCGTAAATGTACATAATATAACGGGGTACTAACATTTATAGGTAAAGTTGATCCGGGGAAAATCCGATTGCCTCTCGGGGGATCAGGAAGGAATTTTTTCCCATGCTGTAGCAAATTGGATCATGCTCTGCTGGGGTTTTTCGCCTTCCTCTGGATCAACTGTGGGTATAGAATTGGGTATATGGGATTGTATATATATATATATATATATATATATATTTTTTTTTTTTTTTTTTTTATGGTTGAACTCGATGGACTTGTGTCTTTTTTCAACCTGACTAACTATGTAACTATGTAAAATTGCTACTGAAAATATATATAACATATCAGGTCCTTTATGTTTTGTTTTTGTTTTTTTTTACAAATTATTAAAACATCTCCTCTTGTACTTGTAAGCAAACCAACCATCTGTAAAAAAAAATATTTACCCAGACTCCACCTATAGGGCACCATGTAAAAGCAGAAAAACTCACCTTGCCTGAAAGTTGTATTGGACATATCTACAATAATCTTTCTATAACGCTCCCTGCATTAATGTCCAGGTATATTATGATATCATGTAATGTATAAGTACTTTTTCTTTGTATGTACAGTTATCTACTTTTAATAATAATTGCAGAAAAGTTCGGACTTAGGGCATGTACTGCATAAATTGGAGAAAGCTATTTGCGTAAAAAAGGACAAGACAGCTGGTGTTCCCACTGAGGAGAAAATGATCTGCTGAGGGGGTAGAACATTCAATTCAACAGTGTTTCTAGTGTGTAGCGTCCTTGTAAAGTAGCAAAAATTACTCTGAAAAGGTCATTCCGTAATATAAAACTTGACAAATTATTGGCTACAACACATAAAGCAAATACAGCTTGTTTTAGTATTATTTAGCTCACATTTAAATCACATTTAAAGAAAAATAACAGTGTAACCTCTATTTTAATTGAGAACATTTGTAGAATAGAAGTAAACAGAGAAAGATACCCAAGTGCTTTAGAAGACTGTTAACCACTCCAGCTAATTTCGGCCTCAGCGAGTAACGGTTATTAGACTCACAGGCATTGCCAAATAAGAGCAGGGATCCTTGGCCAAATGTTCTAAGTGTGAAAAGTAGAGATAGAGCTTTCTTTTGGTGGTATTTGATCACCTCTATTTTTATTTTTATTTTTTTGCACTATAAACAAATAAAGACCGACAATTTAGTAAAAAAAAAAAAAATGTTTTTATATTTTTTTACTTTTTGATATGAAAGCCTATCCAATAAAAAAAATGTAAAAAAATATCTAATTTCTTCATAAATTTTGTCCCATATGTATTCTGCTACATATTTTTGATAAACAAATCCCAACAAGCGTATATTGATTGGTTTGCGCAAACGTTATAGCGTCTACAAACTATGGAATATTTTTACTTATTTATTTTTACTAGTAATGGCTGCTATCAGCGACTTATATTGCGATATTGCGGCGGACATTCAGACACTAACTGATACTTTTGACACTTTTTGAGGACCAGTGACACCAATACAGTGATCAGTGCTAAAAAATACACACAGTCACTGTACTAATGATACTGGCTGGAAATGGGGTTAATATAAGGGGCGATCAAAGGGGTTAACTGTGTGCCTAACCAGTGTTTTACTACACTGTGGGAAGTGCTTTTACTAAGGGAAGACATGGATCCTATTCACTGCTTTGCAGAGACACAGGATTCATGACTTCCCTCCTGGCAGAACGGCAATCTTAACCTTAAGTGGTAAAACAATTATCACTGGATCATTTGTTCCTACTGGATGATTAACCCTCACCTCTTGCTCTGGTGATAACTCTAAAATTCTCTTTATTGTCTCAGTGTTAACGGTTACCTGGAAAAAAGCTGGGTGAATCTCACTGGGATACAGACAGCATTAAAAACTTGACAAAGGGGGCTAACCCTTCCCCTCTCTATTATAAAAAAATAACAAGTTGCCTTTACACTTAATAGAATCAGAATTTGGCTTTTTTTAAATTAATTTAGCAAATCAAATAAAACAAACAAATCATTGGGGGCGATTTACTAAAACTGGTGCACACTGAACCTGGTGCAGCTGTGCATAGTAACCAATTAGCTTCTAGGTTCTAGGCCCCTTTCACACTGAGGCGATGCGCTGGCGGGAGGAAAAAAAATCTTCTGCAAGCCGCATCTTTGGAGCGGTGAATAGAGCGTGTATACCGCTCCTTTACCGCTCCTTCCCATTGAAATCAATGGGACACCGCGGTAATACCGCCCACAAACTGCGGCTGTAGCCACGGTTTGCGGGCGGTATTAAGCTTTTTTCAGCCGCTAGCGGGGGTTAAAACCGCACCACTAGCGGCCGAATATCGCGGTAAATACAATGGTATAGCGGCGCTGAAAATCGCGCCGCTATATCGCCACCGCACCAGCCCGTTCCAGTGTGAAAGGGGCCTTATTGTCAAAATTGAATTGAACAAGCTGAAGTTAGCAGCTGATTGGTTACTATGCACAGCTGCACCAGATTCTGTGTGCACCAGTTTTAGTAAATCTCTCCTATTGTGCTCATATTTTTAGTAAAGACATCACATTGAATAATTTATGCAGTCTGATTTTTGAAAGATCCTAAACATCACTCCTAATAAGTACCTATCAGACATTGGAAAACTATACTGTATATCCAACAAAGAAAAAGACAAAAGTGTATGTGTTGGTGCACTGCAGCCTTCTCCACCATCACTTATTTCTAGGCATAATAATAGACTATGAAACTAAATAGTGAAAGCCATCACCAAGCTAATTCTGCCCCCAACCAGATGCTTAATATTACCCTCAGAAGGCTAATTAGGGCTACCTTAAGTGACAAATTCATATGTCTAAAGGGATAAAAAGAAAATAAATAGAACTTCATACGTGTATATTCTCTCAAAGAAATCAAATATGAGTATTCTAAGTTATACTGTGGATGGGCTAGCAGGAGGAGCTATAAGGAGTTGTATCCAGCGCTAATCTTTTATATGTGGGGTTTTTTAACTTTATGTTGGTTGTGTATTAAAGGAAAGGAGAAGTATAGCCAAAGCTATTTTGGCTATACTTTTCCTGGAGATCACAGGAGTCAGTTCGTTCGGCGCTCCTGTGACCCCTTTTCAGTCGGTCAAGGCTTCAGATCAATCCCAGCTTTACAGTCGGGATCCACCCAGATACTTGGAACGGCAGCTGGCTCAGCCTCTCTGGGAGCTGCTGGGAGACTGAGCCAGCCATTCTTGCCTCCTGCACAGCTTAGCGATCTAGTGAGCGCTGGAGGGGCAGAGCAGCGTGCAGATGACTGACAGACTGCTCACTGAAGACTGAGAACTGAGAGTTCCGTGCTCTTTATAAACATAAATGTTTATTTTTTAAATATTCCTTAATTATTTTTTAATAAAATATATTATTTTATTTGGATTGTATTATACGTGTATAAAGTCCCATTTATTTATTTATTTTCGTTCCATTGGACATATGATTTTTTCTTGCTATATGGGGATGTGGTGTTGTATTTATCAGTCAATACCCATTGCATGCCCTTACTAGCTATGCTACAAGGTGTGATTTACAGTATGCTGTGGATTTTTCTTTTTTATCACATATATACTTTACAATGATTCTACACAAACACACACTAAAGATTTTGTCCATGGGCATCAATAATACTTTTTATTTCAGGCTTACTCTTGCAGGGGCTCAAAGCTTTCAGGAATACCTTCAGGCTAACATATGGAAACTACAGCAACACTCATGCTTGAACTTCAGCATATTTAACTAACAATCAATTAATGAGCAAGGCAAACTGACATATCTGTACACGCGTTCATCTCAGTACTATTTATTGCTTGGTTTGCGCACAGCAGCAAATCTCTTACAACAGTAGTTAGGGTAGCAGCCTGCAAACACAATGTACTCTAAAGCCCTGTACACACGATCGGATTTCCTATGGATTCAAATCCGATGGATTTTTCCATAGGAATTCTGATGAAGCTGACTTCCATCAGTCTTGCCTACACACCATCAGTCAAAAATCCGACTGTCCCAAACGCCGTGACGTAAAACACTCCGATGAGCCGAGAAAAATTAAGTTCAATACTTCTGA
Source organism: Rana muscosa (assembly GCA_029206835.1). NCBI lineage: Eukaryota > Metazoa > Chordata > Amphibia > Anura > Ranidae > Rana > Rana muscosa. The sequence goes on along the minus strand of CM055121.1, from coordinate 68,928,042 downwards.
GCATGCGTCGACTTGATTCTGAGCATGCGTGGGTTTTTTCTCCGATGGAGTTCCACACAGACGATTGGAATTTGCTATCGTTTTTTTTTCCATCGGAAAAATTTAAAACATGTTCTATTTTTTCTCACCGATGGCAAATAGACCGATGGGGCCCATACACGATCGGTTTGTCTGATGAAAAAAGTCCATCGGACTGTTTTCATCGGTAAAACCGATCGTGTGTACAGGGCATAAGGCTCCTTATGAGCTCATAAGGGCTTTCTTGGTAAGGGTAAGGTTGTCTATTGCGGGGAGGGGGGGGGGACAGGGAATAGGCACCTTTGCTCCTACACTCTGAACTACCTGACATCTAGGAGTAGCCTGGTACTCCCTATGCTCCTAGAGATAGCCAACAATCAGTGATGGTTTTTATGGCCTACCTGTGTCTTTGTTAGGTTATAGACAGTCAGACAGCTAATGTGCTCAAAAAGGGGTCAACCACGACAACCCTTGTATCGCTATCATGGCACACTTTGAAATACTATCTAAAATTACACATATACATCAGCCCTTTTAAAATCAAGACATAAAACAGTGCAGTGCATTTTATTGATTGATGTATGTCCTTCAGTGATTATAGATAATGCACAAACACGCATATACAAGCCATACAGTTGATACTGCAGAATGAGTAAGCCCTCAAAATACCCTGAGGCAGTAGTTTATGCCTTTGAACATTAATCATTTGCATCTAACATACGGGCTTTGTTGTGCATGATGTCATTGGCTATTTGAAAGAAAACTTTATTCTCAAACACAATCCAAAATTTGTTGAATGTGGTATTTCGAATTAGAAATAAGTGATCAACCACCATTTTGATATCATATGTTGACCTGCAAGTGCCACTCTTAACTAGCACCGTAAAGGACTTGCAGAGCTCACTAGAGCTTCTTTTGACTTAGGTAAAGTAAATTTCCAGGAAGCACATCTTTTGAGTTATTGTATCAGTGTATACCTAAAAGAGAACTTTTGCTTTGCCTACATAGCAGAGCACAGATTCATTTTTGTAATGCCACCACCCCCCTCTTCCCTCTTCCCCACAACTGCTCATACTTACCTTTCCTTCACTCCCCTGCTGCTCTACCTACCTGCAGGTGTCAGAGTAAAAACCCTCAAAATCACTCTGGTTGCTACACAGGCCTAGGGACCCTTTTCCCACCCCTGTGACAGTGTTGGTACCTGCTGATTGGTCACACAGGCACCCTGTGGGGCATTTTGGGTAAAGTATTTGTTAAATTGTAAGTTTTTTTTTAAGTAACTTTCAAAATTTAAAAAAAGTCAAAGTGAAGAAAACTTACCACTCCAGGTGAAATTAATAAGCCCAATGACACATGAGTGCCAGCCCCAGCTCACCTCCGTCCGTGATACAGCATCCAAGTAAGCACAACTTTATTGTGTGAAACGTGTCTACCTAGACTACTGGTGTCCTTTGGTGTCATTTTAGATATCTCAATAAACGTAAATATAGAAAAATAGCACTCACATTGCCAACATCCGTAAATAATGTAGTAAAGAAAAGAAGAAAAAAATAGGGATATGGGCCCTACTCGGACTTTCAGCGGCACAGTAAACAATAGAGATGTATAAAAAATATATAAATGTTTAATAGATAAATGAAATTGAATACAAGGACAATATAAGAATTTAAAATCATACAATGAATCCTGGACTTGACATTTTCTCTTCCACTAGTTCTTATGTTTGAAGGCGTATCTTTTTAGTTCTTTTTCAATAAAAATACAATATTTATAACGTAAAAACAAAAAATTATGTAAAAGTGAGTGTTTTAAATTTTGAATCCAAGTATGAAATGGATTCAATAGTTGTAGAAGCAAGAAAGGGATCTCACTCTTATAACTATGATTCTTGGTTAGCGTGTAGCCAACATGGTAACATCCAATAGAGGAACGAAACGAGCCACGCAAAGAATGTGCAATTCTGGTGAAGCAAAAATGGGGAAACCAGCTGTAGGTTCAAAGAATCGTAGTTATAAGTGTGAGATCCCTTTCTTGCTTCTACAACTATTGTTTTCCTGAATTTGCGTCCTGAAGAAGCCCCAAGGCGAAACGCGTTGATGCATTTGGGTTCTCATCATTTATATGTACTCATATGTATGATTTTTAATTCTTATATTGTCCTTGTATTCAATTTCATTTATGTGGTTCTCTTTTTCTATTAAACATTTATATATTTTTTATACATCTCTATTGTTTACTGTGCTGCTGAAAGTCAGAGTAGGGCCCATATCCCTATCTTTTTTTTTCCTTTTCTTTACTACATATCCCAATAAACATTATTTGGAACTCACGTGAAGTGCAGCCATTTCATACTTGGATTCAAAATTTAAAACACTCACTTTTACATAATTTTTTGTTTTTACGTTATAAATATTGTATTTTTATTGAAAAAGAACTAAAAAGATACGCCTTTAAACATAAAAACTAGTGGAAGAAAAAATGTCAAGTCCAGGATTCATTGGTTCACTTTTTCTCACGCTGACACCCTTGATGAGGCACCATTCTTACACTGACACCAACAGTGGGGCACTAGTCTTTCCACTGATACCACTGATGAGGCACCATTCCTCCCACTGACACCAACAATGGGGAACCATTCTTCCCACTGACAGCAACGATGGGGCACTATTCCTTCTACTGATACCGACAATAGGGCACTATTCCTCCCACTGATATAAACAATTGGGCACCGATCTTCCTACTGACACCAACATTGGATCCCTATTCCTCCCTCCAATACTAATGATAGGGCACTATTTCTCTACCTACTAGGCAGAGTCACCATGTAATTTTTTAATCACACTGACCACCAAATCTGAGACATTGTCTATACCCACTGACTCCAGGGCATTTTCTACTCCCACTGTCCGGCCCCCTTATAGTCTGAAGTACAGTAAACTGGCCCTTTGTTTAGAGAGTTTGGAGCCCCCTGATTTACGTAACCCATGAATGCCCATGTGACATTAACCTAAGTGACCTGTAAGAAACAAACTGTGTGGAAGGAGAGTTGGGAAAAGGAGAGAGCCAGAGTATAGGGCAAGAGGAATAGAGTAAACAAGGGTCACACTGGGCATTGGACGGAGGAGAGATGATCAAGTTGGGGATTACTGCCAACTTGAGTTATTGGGGCCAGAATATAGATAGGATTTGAAATGATCTAAGTTCATACATAGAATCCATGGGCTTCAGGTCTAAAAGTGAGTCTTTGCGCCTACATAATTATTTTTTGCAATTCAAAGTCATATCCAATTCACAAGCATCATCATATAGATTAGGATCCATAACATAAATTTGATTATAAATACATTATTTATTTTATTCTATTTGAAATTGTCATTCTCCAGCATACTATTTTTAATTTTGCCAAAAAGAGTCATTGCCACAAAAGTAAATTTTCAGTTCTTCCGGCTTTTCTGAAATACTTATTTAGTTATAATTTTATGGGTATAAAGAAATGCTGAGAAATCGCAGGGTGACAGCTGCAGTATGTGTGAAGGATTCACTTAATTTCAAGCGTGCCATATTTTTCTTTTTTAAATAATAAAAATAAGGGCCAGCCTTTCAAATCTCACACCAATTTATAATTCAGTACAAGCTAAATATACATAATACTATAGTTACGACAGAGACAACCATATATGTTTAGAGGGAGATTTGTGTTAGCTCTTCTGCCACTGAAATTAACAAAATTCGTTTTATGTTAAGAAAAATATATAAAATATATGCAGGGACTTTGCAGTTAAGCAGCAATATCCCCACAAAATGCATTATTTTTCTTTTTTTTTCTTTTTGGTGTGGCATGTTACAAAACTCAAATACTTTCAGATTTTCGCTACTGTTTTTAACCCCAGCTAGGGGATCCCAACTCCCTCCCCTGTCATGACTGGCTAAGCTTGGCACTACAGTTTTAAAGAGACCCTGTCACCAGACCTGAGATAATATATATATTTTTTAAATATAATAGTACTTTTTGTATGTACTTGTTACATGCTGTGCTTCCATCCTCAGGCCCCTGCTCCACTACAGGACACAGCAATGCTGATTTAGACTATATCTAAACCTAAAAACCACAAATGTAAAATAACTAGTCCTTGTTGTTGTGGGTGCATTCATTTTCTTTTTTTCAATTCACTTGATAATCCTGAAAATAACACATTTCATGTCCCTGAGTGGACACTCTTAAGCCTCGTACACACGATTGTCGGATATCCATTGGACAAATCCGTGGATTTTTGTCCGAAGGGTGTTGGCCGTGAACTTTTTTCAGCCAACATTCACGAAACTACATAATTTTTCTGCTCTTTAGCGCCACCCTTTGGGCAACTTCTTCTAATGTTGTCTGATGGTTAGCATTGGTTCGGAGCATGCGTGTTTGTACTTCGCATTTTTTTCCCATCGGACAATTATTTCGTAAAATCCGATCGTGTGTATTGACCTTCAGGCTGGGTTCACACTTGTGCGGTGTGAATTTCAGCTCTGTTATCTCTGCAAAGAGATAAGAGAGCTGTTCAGCGGATCACCTGCGTTTAAGCTGCGAGGGGGGGAGGGGGAAGTGTAGTGAGCTGGGAGAGAAATCCTGATGAGAACTGAACACATCTGCGAATCAGATGCGTGCCCATAGAAGATAATGGGCCTGAATTCGCACCTGAGCCGCACCGCATTGCCTAGAAAACGCATGCGTTTTTTGGGCAATGCGCAGTGCGAATGCATTTCACATATGTGAACCAGCCTCATTACAATCAATGTATTTTATAATGTTATGTGAATTGGATGCAGTGTAAGCCGCAACCAATTTGCATAGGTGTGAACGGGGCCTTACACTGATCTATAGAGGGCAACATGGTTGTCAGACTAGGCTGTTCTCGTGATATGGACTACAAACATGTCCTCATCTCTTTATTTCCATTACATGGGGGGCAGGGCAATAGGTAATTTAAAGAAGATAGCAAGGAAGAAAGACATTCTTAGGTGCAGCGCACAGGAAGTGACAAGGAGACTGCATTTCAGGCTAGATCAAAAGGTATTTTCTGTATTTGCTGAAAATGTTCTTAGCTTGAAAAAAAGAAAACAAATGCAGCCAGCAGATCTAAGGACTGTAAGCTGCAGCATATTGAATTTTTGTTCTTGGATTTAGTTATTCTTTTATTACAGGCATGGAGAAACATAGAATAACCTGGAACTTTTGGGTGTGTCCATTCTTTTCATTCTGACTGCCTTCTGCTTCTTTATTCCCAGTCCTTTCATCGCATGTAATTGACAGTGTTGAGGTTGTGTGCAGAGCTGCTCCTGAACACAGTGGTTGATTTACTAAAACTGGGAAGTGCTAAATCTGATGCAGCTCTGCATAGAAACCAATTAGTTTCCAGGTTTTTTGTAAAAGCTTAAAGCGGAGCTCCAGTCACCATAAACAGTTTTTTCCTAAAAGCACCCCCATGATTGGCTCAGATTGCACATTACTATTTGGATACTGTTGCAAATGTATTATGTGTTTTTTTTTTTTAATCTGTAAAAAAATACCTGATCTCGGAAGCAGGCAGGGGCCATCACAGTTCTGGGCATCTGAAGCCTGCTCTATTTCCGGGATTAGCACCTCCTGAAATTGCACCTGCGCAGTAATGACGCTGCGCGGCACAGTTTGTTGATTGCAGTTTGCCATAGCAACGGCGGCGGAAGCGGAAGTTCTCACCCCGTTGTTATGACAACCTATCAATCAAAAGAGAATCAATTGATTTCCTTGGGCTCCTGGGATAGATGATGCCGATATCCCAGGAGTCCAAGGGAACAGCGTGATGACGAAAAGGCCTAGGGGGCCAGAACCGGAACTGCCACCAACACATTTAAAATACAGGTAATCAGACATAATGAAAAAAAAATGAATATCCATTTAGGACTGCACTACGGGTGGGCATGTGCATGAAAGCAACTTGCAAAAATGGGTGGAACTTCACTTTAATTTAACAAGTTGCAGTTAGAAGCTGATTGGCTACCAGGCACAGCTGCACCAGATTACAGCCTCAGCATATACATAAACAAACTGTGATTGGGAGCCACTTTCCAGCACACAGCCTCAGGGCATACCTCCTAAAGCAGGATATACAAAAATTCATCAGGAACCGGACAAATTTTGATGTGTGTGTTCCCATCTCTGTGCAACAGAAGCTGGTCTGGTCTGTTCAACAGGAGCTGGTCTGTCGAACGGTCCTGCTGTAAAATCAGCATTTGATCAGCTGCTGCAACCAATGTGTCAAGTACCTTGGTTAGAAACAAAAGCGACAAGAGGGCTTCTCCTTGTGGCTCTGGTCCGAGTATCCTCAGAGTGTAGACAGGGGTACAGGGCACAAAGTAGCAAGGGTGCTGATAATCAGGTAGCAGTAGTCTCCGGACTGTAGCCAGTAACAATTGAGGCACACGAGAAGTGGACTGGGGATGGCGGTACGCAGGATGGCACCCAGAAACTGGGCCTTGGAAGCTCAATACGGAGACTGCGACAGCAGGTGAAGGTACCCGTCAAGATCAAGGACATGGTCAGATGGCAAGCCGGGGTCAGCATGGATGGATAGCAAGGAGCAGAGTAAATGTAGTCAAGCAGCAGGCCAAGGTCAATACTGGGAAGACAGCAGAGCATAGTCAGAGGCAAGCTGGGGTCAGCAATGGGAGGTCAGACAACAAGAGCAGAAGCGCAGGAACAAAGGTCATAGGAAACTGAAAAACATCCAGTGATTAGCACACATCAGGGTCTCCTTTAAAAAGGCTGATTGGTGCCATTCCCGGAATTGAGTGTGCACAGGTGTGCACACCGATTACTTGCCGTATGTGAGCTGGCACATGCACTAGAGCATTAGCGGTATAAAAATGTGCATGGTCAGATGGCAAGCCAGGGTGAGCATGGATGGATAGCAAGGACATAGTCAGTAGCCAAGTCAGAATACGAGGAGCAGAGTAAATGTAGTCAAGCAGCAGGCCGAGGTCAATACTGGGAAGACAGCAGAGCGTAGTCAGAGGCAAACCAGGGTTAGCAATGGGAGGTCAGACAATAAGAGCAGGAACAAAGGTCATAGGAAACAAAAGAACAACCAGCGATTAGCACACATGAGGGTCTCCTTTAACTAAGCCGCTTGCCCTTGGTGCCATTTTCAGGATTAAATGTGCGCAGGTGTGCAAGCCGGTTAATTGCCGTATGTGAGCTGGCACATGCGCTAGAGCATTAGCTGTATAAGAATGTGCACAAGCATTAGTTGTACAAATATTAGTTTCCTGACACAATGGCTGTGGCAATTGTCTGTGTATTTTGATGAGTGGTATTCTTGTTGTCAGATTACAATAGCGCAGTGGTGGAGAACCCTGCATCCACATCTCTTGTATGGATGCGGGGATCTGCGAGTATTTTTTATTTATTTTTGCATTTAAAAAAACTCTACTTTATGTGTATACCAAGCCTTACTTTCCAAAATGAAAGTGGGACATCTTTTAGCTCATGGTATGGTAAAGGACATGTCCCTGACACTGCCCAGGTTACCTGTACCACAAAGATCTAATATACAGAAAATGATTTGCTAAACAGATGCCTTTTTACTTCTATTTTATCCTTTATTTTGGCTTCTCAGAATAACAAATGCAGTAATGACACTTTTGATAATAAAGTAAGTACATTCTGTATAAGAGTTATACATCAGATCAAATGAGGGACAACTGATCCTGCACAAGGAACAAGATAACAAGATGTTATTAGGCCTCAAAAGATGGACAGCCCATCCAAATAAAGGACATTTGTCAGTTTTCCTAAATGTTTATTGTAATGCAGCTAGATTTAATACAGTAAAGACGCTTAGGCTACGTGTCCACTATTGCAACCCCAAAGTCGAGGGATTTAGAGTGCTACTTTGATGTGACTTTGAGTGCAGCTTTGATCCAACTTTACAGTCTCTGGATCAAAGTTGCATCAAAAGTCGCATTAAAGTACTGCAGGAACCTTTTCAAAGTCGCTGCAACTTTAAAGGGGTTGTAAGCCCTCAAGGTTTTTCACCTTAATGTATTCTATGCATTAAGGTGAAAAAACTACTGTGATGCAGCAGCCCCCCAGTGCCCCCCTTTTACTTACCTGAAATCTTTCCAGTGACGGGGATGAGCACACCAGCTCCAGCCAGTGTCTCGGGTCCTGATTGGATAGATTGATAGCAGTGCAGCCATTGGCTCCCGCTGCTGTCAATCAAATCCAATGACGCGGGGGCCGAGTCCTGCTGTCTGTGTCAATAGACGCAGCAGCAGGACACGGAGCGTGCCTGCACGAGTGCCCCGAGGGAGAGCGGCTCTCCAACGAGGCACTCGAGAAGAGGGGGAGCCAGGAGCTGAGGGACCCCAGAAGAGGAGGATTGGGGCCACTCCTTACAAAACCAACTGCACAGAGGAGGTAAGTATAACATGTTTTTTTTTTTAAAACAAACCTTTACATATCCTTTAAGTCACATAGATTGGAACGGGTGCCATTGAAATCAATGGGCTGTGACTTGTCAAGCAACTTTATGTGTTCAAAGTCACATGACAAGTCGCGCTAGTGGAAATGGAGCCTAAAGGTGATCATGGGCAAGCCAAAAGTATTGCCTTATAGTAACACTGAGATACCTTGTTCAAACAATATGCACATAAAAAAAATCATAGATTAGTTTGTTCTAGTCTAAGTTTCATTTTATAATTAATGAAGAAAAAATCTGACCAAAAAAAAGTCAAAGCAAAAATGAACTCCAATTGTCATTTCACTTTTCACAGAGCTTGTCTTTTTCATGCATGTGTGATCTGTGGGCAATTTAATTCAATTGCTGTAGAGCTATCTGTTTTATTTTTCCTGTCAGCTATACCTATACACATCTTAAATGACTGGGACAGCTCTTTCAGTATCCAAAAGGACCAAAACAAAAAAAAGGGAAAATTAATGGAAATCTATCCTGAAACATTAGCCTTAGCTCTGTGTAAAGGTGTCCTTTAACTGGAATGTCTTGGCTGCGTATGAGAATCCTTTCCATTCTTTTTGTCCTGCAGGTATTGCCAACCAGGTCTCAGCAGAGATGCCAGATAAAACACCAGAGGGTACAGAAACCACATCGCAGAATGAAGGTGAGTATTATGTTGCCAATGGAAAGAAGTCTTTCTGTTTCCTAGTTGCACTGCAGTACAATAGAACATTGCATAGTTTCTGGGAGGCATTTTAAACTTTAGTCTAGAGCTTCAGTTTGTTTCATTGTGTTTTTAAAGGCATTTTCAACAGGACAATTTTACTTTTCATTTCTGCTAGATATGTCTTTTCTATTTGATTGTTAACTAGGAAATCAAAAGGTCTTTACAACCAAAACATATAATTTTTTTCAATAAAATATACTTAAAGCAGAGCTTCATGACCCCCCTCCAAAAATTAAAAGTTAGCAGCTACAAATACTGTAGCTGCTGACTTTTAATATATGGATACTTACCTGTCCAGGGAGCCCGCCATTTAGACACCCCAAGCCGATCCATCCATCGGCTCTCGGGTGCTGCCGCCGCCATTCCTTGTAAGAGAACCTGGCAGTGGAGCCTTTCGGCTTCACAGCTGGTTCCCTACTGTGCATGCGCTGTACTTTCTGAATGGCCTGGCGGAGGAGGAAGGACGAGGGGGGCAGAACTTTCTGTGGCGAGGTTTCCCGGAAGTAGGAACGGGTACCTGTCAAAAACAGGTACCTGCTCCCCCCCTCAAAAGGTGCCAAATGTGGCACCAGAGGGGGGGGGGGCGGCAGATAAGCATAGCTTCCACTTTTAAGTGGAACTCGGCTTTAAAGTGGTTGTAAACCTCAGTCATGTTATCAGCATGAGTCACTTCTGAGAAGTTTTGCAGACACATGAGATAAAATGTGTGTTGGGGAGGAGAGCTCAACACACAGCTTGTCTATTCGGAATACAGTACAGTGGAGGGGGTGTGTTCCTTTCCTCCAATCATCTCACACAGTGTCTCTCAAAACTCTAAAAGCAGCTCTCCACCCCCTCCCCTGAGATACTGAAAAATACAGAAGGATTTTATCTAAAATCTGCACTTTTGAAGGGATGTACAAATGTAGCGGCTGCTCCTCACACTCCCCTCTTTGTCTCATCTTTCTCTTGTCTAGTAGACATGTGCACACTGAAATATTTCGTTTCGGAATTTCGTTTTCGGCCGAAAAATAAATTTATTTAGTTACTCCCGAAATTCGTTTTTATTTATTTCGTTTTTCGTTAGAAATTGCATTCGTCCGAAAATCTGAATTAATTAAGGGCGAATCTGTCATTGAAGGCTTATGGTGTCTGTCGAATGTTCAAAGAAGATTCGACGGAGCAGTGAAACTGTACGATGCTGCAATCATACATTTCCGGTCTAATGTTCCGCCCACAAGCTATAGAAGAATTCTAATGTTGTATGACTAGTAATAATTATATTTATTCATTACTATTACTAGTCAACCAACATTAGAATTCTTCTATAGCCTATGGGCGGATGCATTTGACCGGAAATGTACGATTGCAGCGTCGTACAGTTTTGCTGCACCGTCGAATCTTCTAACTTTCGATGCTTTGTCGAATCTTCGTCATTCTAGCTATTTTACTGCTCCTCCTCTTTGGTTACAATCAGCCAATAACATTCATCATCAACTTTATTTTTATTTTACTTCCCCCACCCAATTCCAGCAGTGATCTTTTCTCTCTATGTCGAATCTTTTCTCTCTATAATAACAAATCCTTTTTCTCCTATGTCGAATCTTTTCTCTCCTATGTCGAATATTTTCTCTCTATAATGTCGAATCTTTTCTCTCCTATGTCGAATCTTTTCTCTCCTATGTCGAATCTTTTCTCTCCTTTGTCGAATCTTTTCTCTCCTATGTCGAATCTTTTCTCTCCTATGTTGAATCTTTTCTCTCCTATGTCGAATCTTTCTCTCCTATGTCGAATCTTTTCTCTCTATAATGTCGAATCTTTTCTCTCCTATGTAGAATAATTTTGGACTAATAGAGTTAAGGTTAGGCACATTCGACCACAGGTTCGATAGACACAGATTGTTATTGTCAGCGTCACGTCGAATCTCCTATCTATATCGAACTGTTGTAGCAACGAAAACGAAAATAAAGCATTTGTTTATGTCGGATCTTTCGGTTTTCGGATTCTGTGCTTTCGTTTTCGTTTGTTAAAACGATAACGAAAATAGCTGAAATTCGGACGAAAATGCATTCGGACGAAAAAGAATGCACATGTCTATTGTCTAGGGGTATCTTAGAGGGGAGGGAGCGGGGACACCACGCCTGGCTTCCACCACAGGTGTTAGTGTGGTATAAGCAACAGTTCTGTATTACCTTTGGGTCAGTGTTGTGCACCTGGATCCTCCCTCCAAGAGTCACTGCAAACTTTGTCTGTCAGGCCTCGTACACACGGCCGAGATTCTCGTTGAGAAAAACATGTCGTTTTTTTCGACGAGATTCTTGGACAAGAAACTTGTCCCGGCCGAGTGTACACACGCTCGTTTCAAAGAACCCGCGGTTCTTTGAAAGGAGTGTACGCGGTGACGTCATCGACTACGTCGAGCATGCGCTCGTCACATTCGATGCCGTCGCCGCCATCTTGGTATACCCTACGTATGCCTAGGAAGCTACCGCGCATGCGTCAAATTCATTTCGAACATGCGCGGGCTTCCGGGCGGACAGGTAAGTGTACACACACTCACTTTTCTCGTCGAGAAACACGCCGAGGAGAATCTCGACGAGAAAATAGAGAGCAGGTTCTCTATTTTCTCGTCGAGGTTTCTTGTCGGTTTTCTCGACGAGAAACACGCTAGCAGCGTACACACGACCGATTTACTCGGCAAGACCTCTCTGCCAGCAAGTTTCTTGCTGGTTCTTGCCGAGAAAATCGGTCGTGTGTACGAGGCCTCAGAAACTGAGCTCCACACCATTAAAGTTCAACACTCCTTTATTCTCCTTGTCTGAACACAAACAGTTGAACTCCCTTGATAGAACAGAACAGAAAAGGAGGTGTGAATGCGAACAGGCCCAGACACAATGTAGCTGCCACTTCCCTTCCTAGAAGTGTGTCCTGGTCTCCGCACGAGGGTAGATTTCCTTCCAGGCCGTCTCCGACGAGAGACTCACTTGTCACCGGCAATATGCTGCACCGGGTCTTCAAATGAGAAGCTCCCCCCGGTCCATTGCGCCTTCCGGATTTGGGTACCCAATCCCTGGGTACCCTAGGATCTCCTTCCCTCGCGGAACTCAGTGTTGGGCACTGAGCTCCGGACCTCCATCCAAGTACCTTACCCCAGGCTAAAGGTGCCTGGGATGGAACTCGACCTCCGCTGTCCTCTAGGCCTAAGCCACCCAGAGGAGCGACACGACCCACCGTCCGCAAGCTGAAGGTGCCTGGGACGTCCACCCCGTGACAAAGATGGCCGGCCCCCTTTATACCCTCTCCCAGCAAGCACGGCGGGTTCCCCGCCCCACCATACCGCTGCCGAGGGAAGACAAAAAGGAGGCACAGCACACAGCAATGATTCAACCCCAGCCCAGGGCAACAGCGCCACCCACTGGGCTGCAGGGAATTACACATCACTGATGTCTCTGCCAATTCAAAATTACACCCGGGAAAGTACATACCCGCTACACAAAAAAGAAGACTTCAGATAAACAAGTAAAACTTATGTAGTAGGATTTGTGGTGATGTCAATGGCAGTTAGTCAGTTCCCACTCAGTGTCAGTTAGTGTCAGATTGTCACTATCACAGTCCCATTATAAGTCACTGATCACTGCCATTAGTAGTATAAAAAAAATCCAGCATATATACCATAGTTTGTAGATGATATAATTTTCACACAAACAAATCAATATGCTCTTACAGGAATTTTTTTTTTAACCAAAGACATGCAGTAGAATACATTTTGCCCAAAATTTATGAAGAAATATAATTGTTTTACATTTTATATTCAATATGGTTTATAGCATTTAGTAACAATTTTTTTCAAAATGTTTGGTCTGTTTTCATTTATATAATAATACAAAAAATGATGATCAAATACTACCAAAAGAAGGCTGTTATTGTGTGGAAAAAAATATATAATTTTTGTTTGGGTACAGTGTTGCACGACCACGCAATTACCAGTTAATTAAAGTAGCACAGTGCCTGGTCATGAAGGGGCTGGGGGTAAAACCTTCCGAGGCTGAAGTGGATATTTTTGGCAAAAAAAGTGGACTATGCCTTTAACACTGGATTCCGCAGGGGAGCCTACAGAGAGCCAGTCTGGTACTGGTGATAAATACAGCCCTGAACTGGAGATTTGGAAACTGATTTTAATCTTTACACCAGTGCTTTAGAGATTTTAAGATGGTCAACATGAGTATACATGTGTAAAAATTACATCTTTCCGACAGCTTCGTTTGCAACTGCTGTTACTTTAACGACTGTGTTTGTTTTGTTTCTTGATGAACCATAGCAACAGACACATACATCATTCTGACATTGAGAAAGAATTGAGAATAGCAGAGAGAACTAATTTCTGTTGTAAAGTACGTGACTGTTCCAGGTTTACAAGGGTATAAGCATAACTCCAGACCACCCAATGAAATAAACATTTATAGCATAAGACCCCTTTCACACTGGGGCGGTTTGCAGGCGCTACTGCGCTAAAAATAGCGCCTGCAAACCGACCTGAAACAGCGGCTGCTGCTGTGAAACCGCTCCAAAAGTCCTGCTAGCCGCATCTTTGGAGCGGTGAAGGAGCGGTGTGTATACCGCTCCTTCACCGCTTCTGCCCATTGAAATCAATGGGACACCGCGGCTATGCCGCCCGCAAACCGCTGCTGCAGCAGCGCATTGCGGGCGGTATTAACCCTTTTTCAGCCGGTAGCGGGGGGTAAAACCGCACCACTAGCGGCCGAATGCTGCCGCAATTCCGACGGTATAGCGCCACTAAAAATAGCGGCTCTATGCCGCCAGCGCACCTCCCGCCCCAGTGTGAAAGGGGCCTTAAGGGTCAGTCATAAATTTGGCCCATTAAGACCCTTTTCACACTGGGGCGGTTTGCAGGTAAAAATAGCGCCTGCAAACCGACCTGAAACAGCGGCTGCTGTTTCTCCAGTGTGAAAGCCCGAGGGCTTTCACACTGGAGCTGTGCGCTAGCAGGACCCTTCCAAAAGTCCTGCTAGCCGCATCTTTGGAGCGGTGAAGGAGCGGTGTGTATACCGCTCGTTCACCGCTTCTTCCCATTGAAATGGGACACCGCGGCTATACCGCCCGCAAACCGCTGCTGCAGCAGCGCATTGCGGGCGGTATTAACCCTTTTTCGGCCGCTAGCGGGGGGTAATTCCGACGGTATAGCGCCGCTAAAAATAGCGGCGCTATACCGCTAGCGCACCTCCCGCTCCATTGTGAAAGGGGCCTTAGTCATAAAGTAGAGTACAGGTTTGTCTAAAAATGTCTTTGTTTTCTAATGTTTGTCAATAGAGATTGCTACTTAGTATGTGCTTGATTTTGCGCACATGTATTTGGAATGGAATGTCCAACAAGTTCATATACTTTAAGGCTCCATGTACACAGAAGCTCAAAAACTGTCGTTTTTAAAGCAGCAGAAAAAGCTAGCTTTTATCAGCGTTTTTTTATTAGCTTTTATTAGCGTTTTTCAGTGTAGCGTCTTTTAGCTTCAATGGACCAAAAAACGCAAAAAAAACGCTTGCGGCCAGCGTTTATGAGCGTTTATGAGCGTTTTTCAGCGTTTTTTTGCGCTTTTTTCTGCCGAAAAACTGCACTTTGAACGCGAATTTCTTGCGTTCAGAAAAAAGCCCATTGACTCCACTGCTCATTAAAGCTAAAAAACGTTATGTGTACATGAACACATAGGCTAACATAGAGTGCAGTTAATGGGCTTTTTAAAAAAACGCCAAAATGCCAATAAACTGCAGTTTATCAGCTTCTGTGTTAGAAGTGCCTTAGTGTTCAGATCAAGTGTCCACAAATTTTTGGCCATATAGTGTAAATATATCTTGCATGATGTTATAAAATCTACAAAAGATAGACTCATGGTAGTATACCTCTTGGTGCTTGGGTTATGTGTTGTCAAAAGCATATAGGCGATTTTTACTTTGCAAAGTTTTTTAACCGCTTAAGGACCGGAAGGATTTAACCCCTTAACCACTTGCCTACAGGGCACTTTCACCCCCTTCCTGCCCAAGCCATTTTTCAGCTTTCAGCGCTTTCACATTTTGAATGACAATTGCGCAGTCATGCAACACTGTACCCAAATGAAATTTGTATCATTTACCCACAAATAGAGCTTTCTTTTGGTGGTATTTGATCACCTCTGCGGTTTTTATTTCTTGCGCTATAAACAAGAAGAAGGACTAGTTTGAAAAAAACACAATATTTTTTACTTTTTGCTATAATAAATATTAATTTTCTTTTTCTAACCACTTAAGGACCGCCTCACGCCGATATACGTCAGCAGAATGGCACGGCTGGGCACAAGCACGTACAGGTACGTCCTCTTTAAGAAGCCCAGCCATAGGTCGCGCACGCGACCCGGTCCTGAGCTCCGTGACCGCACCTGCGGGACCCGCGGACCCGATCGCCATCGGTGTCCCGCGATCGGGTCACAGAGCTGAAGAACGGGGAGAGGTAAGTGTAAACAAACCTCTCCATGTTCTTCCTAGTGTGAGTGTCACTAATCGTCGTTCCCTATGACACACGCCAAGCCACGCCCCCACACTCTCTGTGGAGCGATCGCGGGTGGCAGGCGGACGCCTGCTATAGCTGTTAAAGGGACCAATGTACAGCTATGGCGAATTCACAGGAACGAGCCGACCTGCCTCAGTATAATGTCGGCGGCTGGTCAGCTAGCGGTTAAAATAGTCTGTCTGGTTATGCTTGTTTTAATCAATTTGTTTATAAAATTATAGAAAAACATTTTTTTTATTAAGTCCAGTACCAATCCTTTCACTACTATATTCAAAAGACATACTCAGTCATATACAATATATGTGGAATAATGAGGATATAAAATAAACGCACCAAACCCCTCCTAGAGCTATATGGAAAAAATATACAATGAATAATGAATAGTACAGCTGCCACTATAATGATAAATCAAAAATACTAAATATACTGAAAAGAATTCCAGCATTAGCGGCGCTAGAAATCCAATAGAGAAAAGTCTTTAACAATGAGCATCCAAATGTTCATATAGTCCAATCTTATGTGAAGTTACAATTAATCAATATGTTCCCACACGATCTGTGTCCTGTGTTCCAGCCGTCACCACACCTCGTCCCTTAACACCCCCATGGTCATACACTCACCAAATAAAAGGTGGATATAGGCTCGTAGGATGATCCTTTCTTGGAATGGCAGGTACAGGTTACTCCATCTGTGTGTCACTCATGACTCTGCTCTTTCTCTCCCTGGACTAATCACAGACTGGCCAGAGCTGCAGTGCTGTGATGAGTCCAGGGAGAGGACACTGGCAATAACACTGGCAAGGAAGGGGTTATCAGCAGGGGTGATCAAAGTGTTAAATGTGTTCCCTGGGAGTGCTTCCTTACTGTGTACTGTGTGGGGGAAGCTTTAACAGTAAAGCCCTGTACACACGATCGGATTTACCGATGAAAACAGTCCGATGGACTTTTTTCATCGGACAAACCGATCATATATGGGCCCCATCTGTCTTTTTTGGATGGAAAAAAAAAACGATAGCAAATTACTATCGTCTGTGGGGAACTCCATCGGATAAAAAAACCCATGCATGCTCAGAATCAAGTCGACGCATGCTCAGAAGCATAGAACTTCACTTTTCTTGGCTCGTCGGAGTGTTTTATGTCACGGCGTTTGGGACGATCGGTTTTTTGACTGATGGTGTGTAGACAAGACTGATGGAAGTCAGCTTCATCGTATTTCCGATGGAAAAATCCATCGGTTTAAAATCCATAGGAAATCCGATCGTGTGTACAGGGCTTTAGAAGACAGAGATCCGTGTTCCTGCTTGGCTTACTAGCAGAACGGCGATCTGCCTTGTTTACATATCCAGACTGCCGTTCAGCCTCTCTACAAGCGATCGCTGGGCTCTCGCTGTGTCTAATCACAGCGGGAGCAGGTCTCCGGCGGCACGCGCGCCTCAGACACGGGGGAGAAGGAATCATGTACAGGTTTGTGATTTTACACTTAAGGGCCCCCCTGCCGCAGTAAATGTATGTGGGGCAGTTCTTAAGCGGTTAACTGAAATTCCATTTTAACGTTTAATATACAGTATGTCGACATGTGTTATTATCACTCTGGATACAAAAATGTCTCTTTCTTGCAATGAGTACAACAATTCTGCAGCTGAGCTCGCTCATCTGATCTAAGGCCTAGGATGAAGGTAATTTTCAGGCTTCCAAAAGCATTGTGGCTGTTTCATGTAATTAGAGATGGCAGAGAGTCCTGTTTGTCTGGTAGTCTTGTGCTGGGATACAGTTTTTATAGGATTACCAAAATTGGCTGCTCCCACAAACAGATAAAATTACAAACCATACATTTAGCTGATTATTTTACTATTAAAAGAGAAGTTTGTGATACATAAAGAAAAAAAAATATATACTCACCTTGGTCCGATGCTGCATCTAAGCGATCTGACACCGCCGATCGCTCAGCTCTCTGTCTTAAGGGAGCAGAGAGCCGGTGACTGTACTCTCATCTCTGCCCCTCCAGTGCCCACCGGAGTGCTGGACTGTGGAATGGCTGGGAGCGATTGGCTCAGGCTCTCAGCGGTTCACTGAGAGGCTGAGCCAGCTGCCGGTCCAGGCATGTGGGTGGATCCTGACCATATGGTTTAGGATCTTTTCAGAGCCTGGACCAGCTCTGTGATATTAGCGAGTTTTAGCCCATTGTCAGCTGAAAAACAGTCACAGGAATGACCCGCACACCGGTGAGCCGTAGGAGAAATACAGCCAAAAAAGCTTGGGCTATACTTTTTCTTTAATATTTAAAACATTAAAAAGACATCAGTTCACTAAATTAATTTTAGCAGAGGCATGCCAAGTCATTAAACAAAATAAATATATATACTGTATATATACTGTATAAATTAATACATTGGATGAGTGTGCTCGAAAATAGAAAAAAAAACATTTTTAGAAGTATTCATATGTAGGTTGGTGCATTGGATGCATTTTTTTTTAAATTAGAATAAATAATAATAATAATAGGTAATTGTTGTGTGATTTCTATTAGGAAATTGTGAAATATAAATAATATTAAAGTGGTTGTAAACCCAACCAGACAACTATATTAAGGCTTGCCTGTAGGTGCAAGAATTATCTCCTAAACCTACACGGTTAAGGAGATATTTGCAGAAAACACTGCACCGATTTCTACGGCGCATGCGCGCCGTAGACAAGGACGCAGACGCACTGAGCGTGCCGGTTTTATCAATGGATAATGCCGGTCCCGCGCACATTCGCGGGAGTGACGTCATCGCTGCTCCAGCCAGTCACAGCGCTACAAGGAAGACGCTCCAAGGAGACATGGCGGCGGCGGAGGGGAACGAGGAGCGCTTCGGGGACTTCGATCTCAGGTAAGTGCCACATAATGAGCTAGTATGCTATGCATTCTAGCTCATTATGCCTTTTTCTTGCAGGTTTTTTTTTTTTTTTTACAGGAATTTTTTTTTGGGTTTACTTCCTCTTTAATGCATTGCATATACTGCATGAAGAAAAGTATAATTTTTTTCAGTACCTGTCCCTGACTATATGCAGGCTTTGCCTGAGTAGTGCGTTCACTGCAAAGACAGCAAAAGGCATGTAAACTGTCTGTCTGGTCACCAGCGGACAGTCCACATCATAATTATAATAGAAATATGTATCTATGAGTTAACTGTGTGTTTATAGAATATTCCATCAAAACTATTTTTCTGTAGTTTTTACAGTTTAATATTAGACACTTTTATAAACATCGCCAAAGCGTGCACCATTATGCGAATAAGAATTGAAATATTGGTCCCCATATGCATATTTTATTTCCTGCGGTCTCCGCTATTGTTATTATATCCTTGCAAAAAAAGAAAGAATGGTGCCATCGCAATCATTGTAACAGCACAGTCTTGTAAGCTTTTAAAGCCTTTGTACAAGTAAGGTTTCCTGTGGCATCCTCCCACATTGGCAGCCGTGGACAATAGAAGTCAGCGTTGGGTCCTTTCCAGCCGTTAGGCCAAAAGCAGCTGCATACCATATTAATTAATGGTATTAGTGTAGAAAATTTTGCATTTATAGAAAGGCTAATAGCAGTAAATGTTAGCTCTTTTTCTTTTCTAAGATTGTTTCTATATATTTAGACAAAGTGTAGCAGTCCAATTTTCTCTTATTCTTACAAATTTGGAAAAGGGAAATATAATTTTAAAGAAAAGACAGAGAATTAGGTGATTTGTTTTCAGCCCAACTTTCTTATCTGCATGCGTGTTGCTGGCCCACCGATTTAGGAAGGATCAAAACCACAGCCTGCCAGCCAGCTAGTGTTTTTTTAAGGGGGTCTTAAAGAAGAACTCCAGCTTTTCCTCCCCAAAACAACAGATAGATTGTGCATGTAAATGAATCACAGCCCCGCTACACCTCCTGTGTAAAGCAGATTTCGGTGTCTGTGATGTCACGCCTAATCCTGGCTGAATTTCAAAGTTTTCTGACTTCCTGTTTCCTTCTCTTTCCAGTCCTGGTACTACACGTCCCATGATTCTTTGAGCCTCTGTCGTTTCAGGACAGGCTATGGGAGTCACTTGTAGCAGTTCTGGGAGTTGATGTGGGTGGGTCCTAGGGTTACTGTGGGTGTTTCTGGGCCTTCATGTGGATGGCAAAAGGTGTAAATGTGTCACGCCTCATCCTGTGTCATTCCTGTTTTGCAGCATGCCAAACAATAATGGCTTACTGCAAGACTACAAAGGAAGGGCTATGGCAGGTTATTTTTAAGGCGTTTCCTTCATAAGTAAATTAATAACTTTGAAGAGAGCAGGGCTCTGGGAGGGTGGGATCGGAGGGGGTGGACTCCCCCTTTTCACACTGGTCGGTATATTTAATTGGGCAGCACAGCTAGCTTTCAGAACAGGCTGTGTATGAAGGGGTTTTCCTTCTTGAATAATGCTGTGATCTGGGAGGCGGGACTTGGGAGGTTTGGACTCTTCCT
Source organism: Rana muscosa (assembly GCA_029206835.1). Taxonomy (NCBI): domain Eukaryota; kingdom Metazoa; phylum Chordata; class Amphibia; order Anura; family Ranidae; genus Rana; species Rana muscosa. The sequence goes on along the minus strand of CM055121.1, from coordinate 68,907,816 downwards.
GTAGGTGTGACTGAGTGGGATTGAATGCTAATTAAGATGTATTTAATCCCACCCACTATTTGCAGAGTCTGAAAGATTACAAAAGGGGAGTGTTACAGACTCTAGCTGCTGCAGGAAGTGGCTGTGGAAGGGACAGAGTCTATCAGCAGGATATACAGAGTGTCACATGATACAAAGCCACAACTAAACCCAGAATATCAGGGGATCTGCAGACAACAGAGCAAAATGGTACAGAGACATGATCTATGCTTGGATTGATCATTCCATTCAATTCTAGTGAAAATAAAGTTGTAATTCAGTTTTAAGGAAGTCAGCAATGGTTGCCTACATATTTTTCCTAGTGCAGCTTTCCTTTAAAAAAATCCCACTGATCAGCAGGTCCTGAGGTATGATTAAGCCCAATTGGAATTTTAGTTTAAATTAGATTTGTACATTCTAGGTGCATCAAAACAAAAAGTGTGCACAGACTCAAACTTTGCTATCAACAAAACTCCTGCTTCCTGTTAATTGGTGAGCTCTAGCTCTGACTTAGCCAGGGGTGTGTGAGACCTCTGCAGAGAGAACACAGGTTCCACATATAAAGTGAGGATCCTTCTCTACAGCATGCTGGCAGAGGTGTGGCTTTTCTACTTGGGCTGTAGCTTCTTGCTAAATAAAACAATCTGTAAGACCTTGAACACCTTTTATTTTGATGCATCTAGATCATATTCAGCTAGGCTATAACTTTCTGATGTACTAAAACAAGTTTAACAAATTATTATAAAAAAAATGACAAAATGCTCCAACAATAATTTTACAATACAACATTTTATCAGAAACTAGTAAAGGTACCCTGTAAACTCAAACCACACTGGTCATAAGCACAAGATTGCTAAGTATTAGCTTTTCTCTTGTAACTTCAAGAGCTTTTCGGGCAAACTTTCCCACAAGGTTCTAAGCTCCCAGCACAAGTATTTAAATATACATATGTAAAGGTAAGGGTTTAGACATGTTAAATAGTTTGACATTTCTTGCAAAGAAAAGAAACAATATACATTTCTGAAGTCAAGTGGCGGAATTTCACCTAAAAGAACATTGTAGTGGGAATCTTGGAATGGCGGATGGTGTAAGGAAGTCTTATCCACTTAATCTGGATTGAGCTCAAAGGGCTTTTATGGTTTGTGGGAAAGTTCTCTTGATGCCTAAGTACTGGGCATGTTTACTTTTACTTTCATTTAAATTTCTAACTGGCAGCAATCAGGCGTGCAATATTACTTTAGAATTAGAAACACAGAAGCAAAAATGGACATGGCATTCCTTTTGACAGCAGTGTTAGAAAAATAACATATTTGATTCAGTTTTTATTACTAAATTTCACAAGGGAATAGCCAAATATCACGAGTAATGTTAAGGGTACCAAAATTTGCATGGTATTTGCAGAAATCCTTTTAGAGCTTTGTTGCTACTCTGTAGGCCAACATCAATTTTTATTGGCAAAAATAATACAGTAGCTAAGGTATTGAATGGCAGCAATAAAGATAAGGGCATCATCAGTATGTTTGTATGGTTGTTTCATGTAATGAGCCTTAGGTACCCAATATGAGCTTCCAAACTTAATGTTCAATCTAACAAACAGGTGGGGCAAATATATCCCCTATTTTTACAAAGAATGTGATACGCTTCACCTTCCCTGGGTTCCCTGCCCACTAGACTAAACTTCATGTTAATTATTATTTAGAAATTTTGCCCAACTTACTATGCCACTGTTCTATATAAACTCCAGCCTCACCTGTTTCTGCCCATCTGCAGAAGCAGCACACTTGCTGTCTGTAAACTCCCAGTCCCCCAGAAGACCAACTAACTGTTCTAGACCTGGGCTTCAGGAGGTGTTGGTCACTGCTTCTGTGTTCCATGTGGTGTACACAACTTCCATAGACCCAGCTTTATCTGAATTAAAAAGTGCTCTGACGAAGACGTGATGACGAAATGCGTTAGGGCGTGACTACGCGGCTCTTCTATACTGACGACAGCTTGTGTCTTATCCCGGGTATCACAGCGGTCAGACATCCGTGAAGCGGTGAGAGTGCACAGGCTGGATGTACAGCATTATTATTGATTCAATGCAAGTTTGTTACTGCATTTATGTAAGCACATTTTATTATGGGGGGAGTTTTGAATAAAATTTTACAGGATTACGCTATGTAGTTTGTTCCCCATTTTTTTCATGTCACACGGTAATGTGCTTTGATGAGGATCCATCACTTTGAGTGAATACTTGTCGTCAAAGGCGATTGGAGATTCAAGGCTTATTTTCTCTTCATTGTGGTTAGTTTATTACCATAGGGGAGAGGAGCTCACGTGGTGTGGTGGTGACGGACCTCAAAGATCCTGTCTGTCTCATTATCACATCTGAATAGATGCATGTCACATATTTCAGCTCTATGAACTTTGAAAGTGTATGATGTACCAAACTATTTTGGCACATGGTGTGCGGAACACTGGGAGAGCGCTGGTAATGCTGAAATTATTTATGTCCTTTTATTCATATTTTACATGTTTAAAAAGTGCTACTGTAGAGCTTGCCCCCTCTGCACATTAATGTGATATTAAATCCCCCCCCCCCCCAAAAAACATTTAACATATTGCAGATTACCTATTCTTAGATGAGGTGACTGCAGTCGTTTTTTAGGCTTGTTTTTGCTTTATTTTCACCTGATGATCTGGCAAGTAAGTCTGACATTTTTCAATTTTCTTTCACAGACCAAGATATCCAGCAAAAGTAGTAACTACAGATTTGAGACAAACCATTTAACACTAACAAGGGTGCTTACAATGGTCAGCATTTATTCATTTATGTAGAACCTTTACCCCAAAAGTACATGTGGCATTGACCTCCGAAGCAGCCACTGGAAATAAACTGGGTCCCCCTTACCTGTTCAGAAGCTGCCTGGCCTGTTTCTGGTCCCAAAAGCACACCGACAAACTCAGGCTTCAGTCAGATTTATTACAGGACTTGAATAAAAATGCAGGCAGGAGGTTTGAGGGTGCAGGATACCCAAGGCACTCACAAATCTTGGGGGACAGCTTCCTGACTATCTTGTCCCAAAAGTATTAGGCCCTGTAGTAGCAGCCTTAAAAAAAAATGCTGATAGAAGAGGGGACAGCCAGTCACAACTGTAACTTCTGGCATCTAACCCTCAAAGAGTAGGTCCATACCTGGAGCTGTAAGCTAAAGGTCCCACCTCTTCAGCCCAGCTTTCACAGGTAAGTTTCCACCAGGCCCACAGCCCATAACACCGCCTGAGGCCTAGTACCAGTAGCTTCTCTGCGACACGCATGCTTCCCCCAGGGGGCAAACACAAGGAAAGAGAACAACTGATCAGATCATCCCAAATATTTATCTTCTCCCCAATCACACCTTCTGGGTCACCCTCCCAGGGATTGGCTAGGGTCCAAAAACACTGGATTTATCTTCCCACTCTATTTGCTGGAATGTTCTTATAGCAACAGACAGGAGCAATCAACTACCAGGTTTAGAAAAACCTGAGCAGACCTAAAAGATAAAATACAGCTTAAAGCAATATTACTAAATTTAGCCAGCCCAGGGCATGGGTGCTACAAACAAAATAAATGTTGCTGTAACTCCTTAAAAAGTGTTAGTAGGAATTCAGCTTTAAGTAAAGTCCATCTAAATCTGCTAGTGCATCTAACACAACCCTCCCTCTAGATTGACAATGCTGCTGTCCAACGGTGTCTCCATTGCTCCTTCAGTCTAGTGGAGACACCCTAATACATGAAGCATGTTTTACCCAGTGAAAATAAAGGGGAAAAAAAAGCCTAAAAAAGGAAACGAATGCAGCCACTACATTTAAGGATTTGTAAGCTGCAATACAATATATTACATTTTTGTTTTTGGATTCAATAAAGTTTAAATCCTAGGACTCAGAACTGCAGCTAAAAATGTAAATAGGTTGCGTTGCCCTCTACGTGTGAATGTGGTGTGTTTCTCAGTGAGTAGAACTGACTAGCTTTGTTCCTTATTGTATTAAGTAATATTGTGCGCTGTATTATCCAATTATACAGAAGCGGTTAGAAATATGGAAGCGGAGCTCAGATTAGTGTGGAATTACACGCATGCAACTCACTGTATCTGATTTACTATCTTCTACTGTTCATATTTAACCACTTCTCCACCGGGCCTATTCTGGCACTTCTCTCCGTCATGTAAAAATCATAATTTTTTTTGCTAGAAAATTAATCAGAACCCCCAAACATTATATATTTCTTTTTAGCAGACACCCTAGGGAATAAAATGGCGGTCATTGCAACTTTTTATCTTGCACGGTATTTGCGCAATCATTTTTCAAACGCCTTTTTTGGGGAAAAAAACGGTTTCACAAATTAATTTTTTTTTGTATCATATGAAAGATGTTGTTATGCTGAGTAAATAGATACCTAACATGTCACACTTTAAAATTGCGCACACTCATGGAATGGTGCCAAACTTCGGTACTTAAAAATCTCCATAGGCGACGCTTTAATTTTTTTTACAGGTTACTATTTTCGAGTTACAGAGGAGGTCTAGTGCTAGAATTGTTGCTTGCACTCTACCGCACGCGGCGATACCTCACATGTGGGGTTTGAACGGCGTTTACATATGTGGGCGGGACTTACCTGCGTGTTCGCTTCTGAGCGCGAGCTACCGGGGACAGGGGCGTTTTCCTTTTCTTTTTTTTTTTCATTTTCTTTTTTTATTTTACTGATTTTTTTTTTTTTTGACACTTTTTTTTACATTTTTTTCTTTTTGATCACTTTTATTCCTATTACAAGGAATGTAAACATCCCTTGTAATAGGAATCTATTGTGACAGGTCCTCTTTATGGAGAGATGCGGGGTCAATAAGACCCCACATCTCTCCTCCAGGCTGGAAAGCATGAGATCGGTGAAATAAAATTCACCGATCTCGTGCTGACAGCCGCAATTGCGGCTTTGTTTACTTCCGGGTACCGGGCGTGACGTCACAGCGTCGCGCCCGGGACTCCGACGGCCATAGAGATGACTGGTGACTATCTGGTCACCGGAAATCTCTATGATCCTCATGCGACGCCGGCCGATTCGTTCTCCGGGCCCCCGATGGCATGGGAGAGCCCGGAGAAGCACCGGATGGAGGCGGGAGGGGGGATGTCCCCTCCCGCCGCCTATAAGAACAATCAAGCGGTGGAACTGCCGCTATGATCATTCTCATGGTGCGTAGAATCGCCGGCATGACAGAATGATATCTGAATGATGCCTGTAGCTGCAGGCATCATTCAGATATCCCCTCTCAAAGTCAAGGACGTCATATGACGTCCTTGGTGGAGAAGTGGTTAATAAAAGCTGTACGTGTTAGTTAAAAAATGGTTATAAAGTTAAAATGTTCTTTTACTATAATGCATTCCCTGCATTAAAGTGATATTAAACCTAAAAGCAAATATTTATTACTGTATATTGCAGCTCACCAATTCTTAGATGTGATGGTTGCATTTTTTTTCTATTTTAGGTTTTCTCTCTTCTATTTTCATGTGGTGATCTGGCCAGTAAGTCTGTTTTTCAAAAGAACCAGCTCTCCAGCAGAATTTATTAGTTGCATAAACTAGATAGACCATTTAACACTGACAGGGGTGCTTAAAATGATCAGTGTTTATTTATTTATATAAAAACTTTATCCCAAAAGGGAAAGAAACTGCTGTAAAGCCCTGTACACACAATCGGATTTCCTATGGATTCTAATCCAATGGATTTTTCCATCGGAAATCCGATGAAGCTGACTTCCATCAGTCTTGCCTACACACCATCAGTCAAAAAACCGACCGTTCCAAACGCGGTGACGTAAAACACTCCGACAAGCTGAGAAAAATGAAGTTCAATGCTTCTGAGCATGCGTCGACTTGATTCTGAGCATGCGTGGATTTTTTGTCCGATGGAGTTCCACACAGACGATCGGAATTTGCTATCTTTTTTTCCCATCGGATAAATTTAAAACATGTTCTATTTTTTCTCACCGATGGAAAAAAGACCGATGGGGCCCATACACCATCAGTTTGTCCGATGAGAAAAGTCCATTGGACTGTTTTCATCGGTAAAACCGATCGCGTGTACGCGGCATAACTGCTTTTAAAGTGTTAACTGGAGTTTGGCTTCAATTTATAAGTGTATCTAAATGTGCTAATACACTTAGCACTACCTTCCCCCCAGAATGACAATGCTGCTGTCTACTGTGCCTCTTGTGCTCCCTCAACCAGAGTTGTAGAGAATTGTAATCATGTATTCTTAATTTCTGCTGTCTATCCCTCAGAAGCAGATATTAAAATATGATGAAAAGCAACCTTCCATTTCATCCTCTATCAGTGTCTACATTTCAAATGTTCTAGTGCTCTCACATCATGTTGCTGCCATTACGCGTTTCGTCTACACATAATTGCCACCATCTTTTGGAAAATCTATATATCACATATGGGTCATGATCCCTTCATCTCTGTCTGATACTGGTGCAATCCAGTGTTTGTTTGCAAGTATTGTAGCGTTATGGTAGTTATTCAAATATGATTTTCAATGATTTGCATTTTTTTTATATTTATTTTATTCACAGGCTCAGTGTATTGGCAGCAGTGGCTAGTTGTGCTGCAGATTTGGGATTATGTCTCCCTGATTTGTATGGGCTGGAGGCAGAGAAGGCATCAGAGGTCCAATTGACCCCGGATGTCTCCATGTACAGTACGTGTGAATGCATTTTTGCAATGGCATTGGAGTTTTTATAGCCCTCTCGTGATATTGATAAAGTTAATATAAAAATGATTAAAAATATTAGTCAATGCATAGAAGATAACAAAAAATTTAAAAGACACATTTAAGCAGGCCATACACGGTCGAATTTCGAACGAATTTTCTTTTTAAAATCAGAAAGTTTTTTTTTTTTTTGTGATCCGATGATGCCACCATTGATTTTCGAAATTCGGCCGACCAAACCTTCATGTTGCCGGGAATATTCTTTTCTCTCTGGGAATATTCTTTTCTCTCCGGGAATATCCTTTTCTTGCACATGCGCATTTTTTTTCTATTACATTTCTCGCACGATTCTCCCATAATTGATCAGAAAATCATTTGTTTTTCAAAAAATTTCCAACATGTCGGATCCCTCAAATTTGATTGGCACGAAAATCGGCTGTTGCTGCAGCCCACTAACGGTGCGAAATTCGTACGAAAATTCTTTGATACGATTCTCGAAAGAAAATTATTTCGAAATTCGAACCGTGTATGGCCGCCTTTACACACGGTTACACATGTAAGTATGTGAATGCCTATTGCAGGAAACATTTTAGGTATAACCCACAAGCTAAAGATTAATAATTTTAGGGCAGTCATTTTTGGCTTTTAAATGGCATGCAATTTTGAAAGTAGATATATTTGGTATTAATGTTTTGGCATAGTCTCATCTTTTAAATATAATGACAAATTTGGACAATACATTGTGCTTGTGCGCAAAAAGAAATTATGTATTTTTTGCATATATATGAATATTTTAAGGGATATCCTAACTAAATGACCATATAAGCCCTCGTTCACACCGGTACAGCTTTGGCACAATTTTAAAGCTGCACATCAGTGCAAAATGCACTGCCTATTGCAATGCGGCTTGCAACTTCACTTAACAGAAGTCAATGCAAATCGCAATGAAATCGGTAAAAAGTCGTGCAGGAACCTTTTTCATAATCGCTGCAACATGAGTCGCGGCGATATGCACAGTTCCATTGCCGGCAATGGGGCCCGACTTGTCATGTAATTTGGAACTGTCAAATCTCATGACAAGTCGCACTGGGGCTTATTCAACAAGTAGAATATATAAACACCACAAAAATAACTTAAAGATTTTTTATAGCAAAATCTCAAAAGCAGGAACACTTAGCCCTGTGGCATGCTGGACTGGTACATCTCTATCTATCCAGGCCACTCCAAGTGGTTCCCGTGTGCAGAGTGATGGGGTCTCAGAACAATGCAGCTATGCGAAATCACACGAGTGTTAAGCCCACCATCATGGCAGCAGTTAATTACCTATTGATAATGTGGAAATGTTTGCAAGTGGATTCCAAGCTAAGTTTCAGCCAACAACACTGGATGATTTACAGCTAGACTTGAGGACTTTTAAATACATGTATGTTTGTATGTGGGAGGCATATTTATGATCTTTGAACTTTGAACTGGGGACTTCTGCGTACATACATCTAACACTTGAATTTGACAGCGCAGGACATCTACAAAGCCCATGTGTAATTGATGTATTCTTGTCCAGTCATCATCTATGGACTTAGTATACAATTTGATGGATACATGCTTGGATGTGCAATCATTATCCCTGAATCCCTGATAGACAGCAATGGAACATAAATACATAGATATGTGCAGACTGTTAAGCCTCGTACACACGATCCGATTGTTGGCAGGGGATTGTCTGTTGACAGACTGTTGTCCTAAAATCTTACCGTTATGCCTCGTACACGCGTTCCGATTATCGTACAACGTATTGTTTGCATTTTGTTGTATGAAACTAATATCGAATACAACAGTGCAAAATGTGCTCTACAAAAAGTAAGATTTTAGTCGTAGGATTCTGAAAAAACCTTCTGGTGTGCGTAGCTACGTATCTGAAATGATGTCAAGTACGTGTGACCCCCTGTGTCCTTCTGGTTTATTTTCGTGTTTACGATCATGCGTGGTGTTTGTCTATCGATTTTTAGCAGACGCATACTGTACTGATTAAACGATTGTCGTACGATGGGCTGTCATATGATGGGCTGTCGTCCGAGCAAAGTTTTGTGTTTGTCCCTTCGGATTTTGTTGGACGGAGTGTCGTGATCGGCTGTCGAAAGCTGTGTACTAACGATCAGATTATCGAAGATCTATCCAAAAGCGATTTTTATCATCCGATAATCGGAACGTGTGTACGAGTCATTAGTACGCTCCCTTTGACAATTGTTGTCCAACTTTCGGCCAACAAATGTTGGATGACATGCTAGTAAATTTTTGGCGGACAACGGTCTGACGGCAGATTTTTGTATCGTCAGTACACAAGTCTGTCACACAAAAGTCGAAAGTACAAATACGCATGCTTGGAATCAATGCTCACCAAACTCAGAAGGGGCCCAAAGGGTGGCGCTCAAGAGTTGAAATTCCTCGTAGTACGTCACTACGTTTGTGTTTGTGGCACGACAATTGTGTATCATTAGTATGCAAGACAAGATCCTGGCACACGCCCTTTTGACAAAAATCAGAGGCTCGGTTGGCCAACAATCATACCGGCTTTAGTCTACCTTCCATTAGAGAATTTAGATACCCCCTTAGATAGGTTTCTATATTTACTTTGATTCAATGCTACGATCCTCACTGAGCATTTAACTGCTATCATCCTGCAAGGAGCTATCTAGCTGCATATAAAGTTGGTCCTGCCAACTCATAGACTGAGACTATAGCAGGAAATTACCAACTTTAATATATATGCTTTGCAACAGTTCTAGGCCAGATGAACATTTATTGTCAGCCTCTACATATACCCTTACAAATCACTGGATGCACTTAGAGGAACTGCAGTCTGCTCACATAATTTGTAATATAAACATCTTTGCCATTCTAAAGCTTCCCTCCAAATACTTTGCATATTATTTTATATATACTGTTATTCTGCACTTGCCAAATATGTTGCCAAAATCTCCGTCCACTAAGTCTGGCTGCATCCATTTTAACTGTGGGCAGCTGAAGCTGCTGCCTGTTCACTTCCTGGATTTACACCTCCATCCCTGCAGCTCTCATTGGCCACTCATCCCCCCTCCCTTCCTGGCAAACTCTCACTAGAGAGAGAGAGAGAGCTGTGCATGATGTCATAAGCCTAGACTAATGACCAGACAAGAAAAAGGAAGTGGGCTGTATAAGGTATTTACTGGCAGAAAAAAAAATGTTTTACTATCCAATGTTAAAACAACAAGGGCAGAAGATTTAAAAGATGGAAAGATGAAAAAATGACTGAAGGCTCGGTAGACCCTGTATTTTTCTTATGGATATATTGCCATTATATAAACAATTGCACATGCTCTATTAGATCCAAAATATATTTTGATGGAGGAACTACCTCAATGCTTCTGATATTACTTATCTGATCCACAATTGTCAGTAACTAGTGTGGTTGCCTTGGAGATACATTTGTGCTTGGAAGGAATCTTTCAAGTTTAAAGAACTTTGAGCTGCACTTTTATATAGATTTGCATAACAATGTGTACGATACACCAGATGCAATCACAGGGGATGGTTGTTTTAAGAAAAAAAAATTAGCTTTACCCTTAGCTTCCTTTTTTTCTTTTGGTATTATTTTTTTTATTATTTTATTTATTTATTTTCTGCTTTTGAGATTATTGTTATTATACAGGATTTATATAGTGCCAACAGTTTGCGCTGAGCTTTACAACATGAGGGCAGATAGTACAGTTACAATAAAATTCAATGCAGGAGGAATTAGAGGGCCCTGTTCATAAGAGCTTACAATCTAGAAGGGAGGGTCAAGTGATACAAAAGGTAATAAATGTGGGGGATGATCAGATGGAGAAAATAAAAGTACAGTTGTAAGATAGGGGTAGAATAGGCTTCTCTGAAGAGAAGGGTTTTTAGGGATTGTCTAAAAGCAAACAAAGTAGGAGATAATCAGACAGATTGGGGTAGGGAGTTCCATAGGATGGGTAAGGCTCAGGAAAAGTCCTGGAGGTGAGCATGGGAGGAGGTGACATGGGGGCTAGAGAGCAGGAGGTCTTGGGAGGAGCGAAGAGAAATATTAGGTTAGTATAGATACTGGGCTAGTGATGTAGCTGGGGAAGAGTGGTGGATAGCTTTGTAAGTTGTTAGTATTTTGAATTTAATTAGTTGGGTGATCGGAAGCCAATGGAGGGATTGACAGAAAGGAGTAGAAGACACTGAGTGGTTGGTAAGGTGGATGAGTCTTGCAGCAGCATTCATAATGGACTGAAGAGGGGTTAGCCTATGTAAAGGTAATCCAATGAGAAGGGAGTTGCAGTAGGTGAGGCGAGAGATGACCAGGGAGTGAGTTAGGAGCTTAGTGGTGTCATTGGTTAGTAAGGGGCATATTTTAGAGTTGTTGTGGAGATGGAGGCGGCAAGTTTGGGCAGTCATTGGATGTGGGGCTGAAACGATAGTTCAGAGTCCAGGATTACACTTACCACTCTGGCATGCGGGGATGGGCTGATTGATGTGCTATTGATCTTGACAGAGAGTTATTTTTGTTGTGTTCTTTTCCTTATATAAAAAGGTCATCCAGTTAGGATATCCTTGTTTGGGATTATAATAAAGTTTGGCATTCTTTTTTTGCGGGAGCGGACTAGTCCTATGGGTGACAATATATTTACATTTTTTCCCTAATATTAACCATTGCACAACCCCTAGCCCCATTTATTTGTATTTTAGTACAAGTATAGAAGCTGACATTTTTCTATACACTTAAAAGAGCAAGCTCAGGGCCTATCATTCTTAAAGCGGAGTTCAACCCAAAAATTTAACTTTCACTTACCCGGTTTCTCCCCCTCTCCGATGTCACATTTGGCACCATTCAGGGGGAGGGGGGAGCAGATACCTGTCTTATACAGGTATTTGCTCCCACTTCCGGCAATAGATCGCCGCAGGATCCACGGTGATCTACGCCATGTCCGGCCTTTCCTCCGTCCCCTCCCCCCGATGTCTTCTGGGAGATACACAGGTCCCAGAAGACAGCAGGGACCAGTGAGGATGCGCAGCGTGACTCGCACATGCACAGTAGGGAACCAGGCTGTGAAGCTGCAAGGCTTCACTTCCTGACTCCCGTACTAAAGATGCTGATGCCTTCACTCGGGAGCCGAGGGATGGGTCGGCTTCGGGTGCCAACATTGCTGGTAGCTCTGGACAGGTAAGTGTCCGTATTTTAAAAGTCAGCAGCTACAGTACTCATAGGTGCTGACTCTTAATCTTTTTTTTTTGGGCGGAACTCCGCTTTAAGGCTCATATACACTATAAGTAAATCGTGCGATTTTCGTATAGTGTGTATTCAACTTTCGACAACCGATTCTGAAATTTTGTACGGAAATTCCCGAAGGGACAAACTCCAAAAATGTTCTCGTACGGCTTTCAATGGAGTCCCTAGGGGTGGCCAGAGGGGACCCTGACCCCCCAAACATTATGCTGTGCCCCACCATGTGCCCCCCCAAAAAAAAAAATAAGTCTATCAGTCTATGACACTCTTTCACAGCCCAGCGAGTCCAGCCACCCCCCCTCACTCTCCTCACATACGAGCAGGGAGGAATTCAGCTCCTCCTCCTCCTTCCAGTCCCGCCCACACTATCCTGGCGTTCTGTATCTGAAGAGAGGGGATGTGTGGGCGGGAAATATGAAAAACAGCAGCATTCCTGGCTGTGTGTGAATGATGCCTGAGATTCTAGCCTGGACCGTGGGTAAGTGTGTGCACTGCAGACTGCAGTACACTGTAATCACTGAACTGCATTATCTCCATCCCTACTCTCCCCCATCTTTCTCCCTCCCCCTCTCCTGTTCTTTCAAGACATTCACAATTTACTTTCACGTTCAGTTAGGCAGGTAATATACGGTGCAAATTTATTTCCTGCATCCACAGATTGCAGGAAAGAAACTTGCATAATTCCCCCATCAACACAGACAGTGCTGACAGGGGAATATCCCTCCTGCCCAGCAATTGTATTCTCCAGACAAACAGTGATTATCACTAGTGGCTATATCTTCAATCTTATTATTGGGAAGGAAGGTTGAGGTTAAAGAGGAAAAGAGAATTCACATTGAAGTAATGAAGCATCAAGGAGATAGTAAAATACAAGATTGTAATATTTTTTTTTTTGGTTGATGCACTTAGTAGGTACAAAATGTGATAACCTGTAATGTGAAACTTGTGAAAAATAAAGAATTTATAAAAAAGAAACAAAAAACAGCCTTTGTCGTACGAGTATTTTTGTGAGAATTTTCGGTCATCGGTTCCAATTTGCTGTGATACATCGAAAAAAATCAGATGAACTTTCGCCTGATTTTCTTATAGTGTGTACCCCACTTAAATCTTACTTTGTGAGTCACTGTCCTGGAACAAGTATGCAGGTCATGAGTCTTGATTTTACTGGCTGCATGCTCATTTTGAGTCATCGACATACAAGGTAAGAAATTATGAGAATGAAAGCACTGGAACCTACACCTTCTAACAGTGACAATCTCCAATTCAAGTGGTTGTAAAAGTTAAAGGGGTTGTAAAGGTACAATTTTTTTTCCTAAATAGCTTCCTTTACCTTAGTGCAGTCCTCCTTCACTTACCTCATCCTTCGATTTTGCTTTTAAATGTCCTTATTTCTTCTGAGAAATCCTCACTTCCTGTTCTTCTGTTTGTAACTTCACACAGTAATGCGAGGCTTTCTTCCTGGTGTGGAGTGTCGTGCTCGCCCCCTCCCTTGGACTACAGGAGAGTCAGGACGCTCTCTACATTGCAGATAGAGAAAGGAGCTGTGTGTTAGTGGGCGTCCTGACTCTCCTGTAGTCCAAGGGAGGGGGCGAGCACGACACTCCACACCAGGAAGAAAGCCTTGCATTACTGTGTGGAGTTACAGACAGAAGAACAGGAAGTGAGGATTTCTCAGAAGAAATAAGGACATTTAAAAGCAAAATCGAAGGATGAGGTAAGTGAAGGAGGACTGCACTAAGGTAAAGGAAGCTATTTAGGAAAAAAAAATTGTACCTTTACAACCTCTTTAATGTGTTTTCTGCATGAGGGTAAAAAACCTTTTAGATGCAGTTCCCCTCTACCTCCTAAATACTTACCTGAGCCTGATCTTGATCCAGGTCTGTGCTCAAGAGCATTGGGGCTGCAGTCTCTCTCCCTACTCACTGGACTCCAGTGAGGAGGGAGTGGGGGGCTGGTCACAAAGTGAGGCTCAGGTTCGAGCCCACTCGAGTGCGCACCTAGCAAACGGCTTGCTAGGGGCTTAATCAGCAGAAGGGAGGAGCCAGGAAGTCCGGCGGGGGACCCCAGAAGAGGAGGATCAGGATTGATCTCTTCAAAACCATTGCACAAAGCAGGTGAGTATAACATAACATGATTGTTATTTTTTTTTTTTTTAAAGATCCTTTACCATCACTTTAAAGGTGAACTTTCAACTTTTTTTTATATTTATATTTAGAAAGTATTTTTTTATTCTGGAGTTCAGCTTTAAGGATGATAATTATTCTTGGCTATTTTACTTTTCCTCCTGTGCAGGTGCAGCCCATACTGTAGCCAAACCTCTGACTGATAACAAAGAGTTATCTTCCTGGTGAGCTAATATGCTTCACATAAGTCAACAAACAATTCCAGGACGGTCTGACATCATTTGTGCTGCAGGAGACTGTAATTTGAGTATTTTATGGCAGGTGGTTAGAAATATTATTTATGGGCTCTGCAGAGCATGTACAAGCAAATGCAGAGAAACATAAAATGAACATCTTCCTTTTGTAAGACTAAGGATAGAGCTACACCGGTGATTGGAATTCTTGCTACATTGCTAGAAATTTGAAGTGTATTTCTGGATCAAAGAAAAAAAACAAAAAGCTTTTTAGAACTTTTATCTAATGCATACACTTTTCTCAATATCTATTTTGCTTCATGGACCAGAGCAATTTTTACATTTCAGCAAAACACTTGGTTATTACTTAAAGTGTTACTAAACCCTCAACAGTAAAATCAGTCTGTATATGCAGCATAGGATGCTTGTTACACTCACTCTGGAACCTAAGGGGTTAATCCTCTGCACTGTGTAAGGAGATTGCAACTTTCAGTCCAGGGGCCCCTCCATAGAGAGATTGCAACCTCTAGTCCAGGGGGCCCACCATAGGGAGACTGTCACATTCAGCTCAGGGGCCCCTCCATAGAAAGATTGCCACGTTTACCTCTAGCAACCAATAAGTAAGTGGTAATGATGAACAGTAGAGTTGAGCGGACACCTGGATGTTCAGGTTCGACAGGTTCGGCCGAACGTCGGAAAAAAGTTCGGGTTCGGGACCGAACTTTACCCGGAACCTGAACCCGAACCCCATTGAAGTCAATGGGGACCAGAACTTCTGAGGACTATTAGCGCTGTTTCCCGTGCTTAGAACTGTCCCTGCACAAAGTGTCATTTCTGAAGGAAAAAAAGTCATTTAAAACTCACTCGCGGCTATTAATGAATTGTCGGCTCCCGCAATACATAGAAAAGTCATTGATAAAAAAAAAAAGCGTGGGGGTTTCCCCAAATTCAATTACCAGGCCCTTCAGGTCTGGAATGGATATTACGGGGGAACTCTGCCGCAAATAAAAAAAAATGCGTGCGGCTCCCCCAAATATCCATACCAGGCCCTTTATCCGAGCACACAACCTGGCAGGCCGCAGGAAAAGGGGGGGGGGACAAGAGAGCGCCCCCCCTCCTGAACCGTACCAGGCCACATGCCCTCAACATGGGGACATTTTTGACACTTTCTTTGTGAAATGATAGGGGTACAATGTACCCCATTACCATTTCACATAGGGGGGGTGGGATCTGGGGGTCCCCTTTGTTAAAGGGGTCTTCCAGATTCCGATAAGCCCCCTGCCCGCAGACCCCCACAACCACCGGGCAAGGGTTGTGGGGATGAGGCCCTTGTCCCCATCAACATGGGGACATCCTCCCCATGTTGAGGGCATGTGGCCTGGTACGGTTCAGGAGGGGGGAGCGCTCTCTCGTCCCCCTCTCTTTTCCTGCGGCCTGCCAGGTTGCGTGCTCGGATAAAGGGTCTTGTCTGGATTTTTGGGGGTACTCCACGCCATTTTTTTTTTAATTTGGGGTGGAGTTCCCCTTAAAATCCATACCAGATCTGAAGGGCCTGGTATAGATATTTGTGGGAACCGCACGCATTTTTTTTTTCATTTGCTGCAGAGTTCCCCTTAATATCCATTTCAGACCTGAAGGGCCTGGTAATTGAATTTGGGGGGACCCCACGCTTTTTTTTTTTTTATCAATGACTTTTCTATGTATTGCCGGGAGCCGACAATTCATTAATAGCCACGAGTGAGTTTTAAATTACTTTTTTTCCTTCAGAAATGACACTTTGTGCAGGGACTGTTCTAAGCACGGGAAACAAGCGCGAATTTACATGCATATTGCCGAACACCGAACCCGAACATACAGTGAATTGTTCGGGTTCGGGTCGGGGACCCCAAAACCCAAAAGTTCGGTACGGACCCGAACTTTACAGTTCGGGTCCGCTCAACCCTAATGAACAGTAACCAATAGCAACTAATCAGTGAGCAGTAATGATGTTCAGTAACCTCTAGCAACCATTCGATGAGTGATAATGATGTGCAGTGACATTTAGCAGCCAATCAGTGAGTGGTAATTATGTGCTGTAACCTCTATCAACGAATCAGTGAGCAATAATGATATTCTGTAACCTCTAGCAACCAATTAGTGAGTGGTAATGATGTGGTGTAACCTCTAGCAACTAATCAGTAACCGGTAATGATGTGCTGTAATCTCTAGCAACCAGTCAGTGAGCAGTAATGATGTGCTGTAACCTCTGGCAACCAGTCGCAATCTTTGCCTGATCTGCTGCAGTAAACTTATTTTGAGTCTAGCTGCTATTTATTGTATTTCTCAGAGCAGGTGGAGAGTAAAATTGCATGGAGGAGGGGTATTGTGAGGTATTTGCAGCGATACCTCACATGCGTGGTGTGATCACCGTTTTACATATACGTTTGGGCAGAGGCGTATCTACTGTAAGGCACACAAGGCGTTTGTCTCGGGTGGCATTTTTCAGGGGGACACACTATGAGGAGGGCCGATACAAGCCATAGGCAGCCTAAGCAGCTGCCTGACGGCGCAAGGAGGGCGGTAAAATTAGCGGTTCTACTGTGAAATCCTGCCCAATGCCCACCATGTCAAAACAAAGTGTTCGCACAGGCCCCGCATTGGAGGAGGAGAATGTAACCTCCTCCTCTTGTCCCAACTTTCTCCGCCTCCCCTTCGCCAGCCCAGTAGAGAGACATGCTGCCCAGACTCTGGAGGACACTGATCATGTAAGGGAAGAGAGGGGAAGGGCTCAGTGTAAGGCATCCAGGGAGTAAGCAAGCTGCCACTGTGGTCTCCTTGTGCTGTGTGTGGGGCGTCTGAGGAACTAATGGCAGCTCATGCTATGCTGGCACTTGTAGTTCCCTAGACTGTTGGGGCTGAGGAATCCTTGGTCTCCCATAGAGGGCACTAAAAGTCCCAGCATAGGGGCCTGTCATTCTTCAGTCCCCTACACAGGGCTCTACAAGACCCAGCAAAGCAGGCTGCTATTCCTCAGTCCCCTACAGAGGGCACTACAAGTCCCAGCATAGTGGGCTGCCTCAGTAGGGAATGGCAGCCTGCTATGCTGGGACTTGCAGTGCCCTCTGTGGGGGATTAAGGTATGGCAGCCTGCTGTACTGGGACTTGTAGTGCCCTACACTGAAGGGGACTTAGGAAAGGCAGTGTAAGAGAGAAATCTGGGAACCCTGATGTACAGTAAAGGGTATCTTACAGATGAAGGGGTACATTTTAAACAGGAAGGGGTGGGACAAATTTAGATGGGGGGGGTGCCTGATTTTAATCGTGACTAGGGCAGCACAAAACCAAAATACACCACTGGATGCGGGACAGACGTATGCGTGAGCCTTCTGTGCTTCAGCACTGGGGATGGGGGTGTTATTGCTATCACAAGGGTTGGACAGCATTTCTTGTGGTAGCATGGGCTGTGGCAGGTCTTCTTTATGGAGAGATCTGGAGTCTATTAGACTTATAAGAACTAAATCTAACTTTTAGGAAACAGCTAATATTTCCAATTCCTGCAATTTAAAGTACCTGCTAGCAGCTACCAAAGTGTTATAGCAGCACAAGATAATATTAGTACTTTATAGATCATTTGTCTTCGCCTCGTTAAAGTGTATAAAAAGACAACATTTCTGAATTGAGTAGGGAAGCATTAAAACTAGGGTTGCCACTTTTTCCTCAAGCCAAACCCAAACACTTTAGCAGCACACCGCAAAAACATTTTTTTTAATATATACTATAGGATTGTAACAGACCTGTGACACCTTTGGGTGCTCCAAAGAGAATAATAATGAGGTGCACATAGTGCCCTCCCACTCTCCTATCAGGCGCTGTTCTGAGCCACATTCCTGTCTGAATATTGTGCTAGGGTTTCAGACAGAATGAAATCTGGACACATGATTCAAAACCCGCACTGTCCCGGTGAATCCTGGACAGGTGGCAACCCTAATTAAAACCCTGTCTGTTTATGTCTGCTAAAAAAAACATCTACATGTGTGCACATTCATGTTTCTTTAGTCCTGGGAGTTTTTATGCATTCGGGAATATTTCCAAGTTTTTGAATTAGTGGAATTATCAGTTTGTAATTATAACTTCAATGGAGAGTTGTAGTGTCAAGCAGTTTCCAAATGTGAACGTGGCTAAACCACGTGTTGCTTTCATAGCAATATAGTGTCATAAGAACTTTTCTTCTGCCTCCCAGTCAAACATGTGTCTGCTGTACATCACCTAGAGGAATGCAACTTGGTATTTATAAGACATTTTTGCACTTTAACTGGAACAAGGTGAACAGAAGTGAAGAAAGAGAAGAAGCAGTTTGATTTAAAACTCATCATCTATACATCATAAAATATATTTTTAGAATCTAAGCAGTGTAAGCACCTGAATATGACCTTGTATCAGCCTTTAGCAATTAGTGTACAGTTGGTATTTGGTGTGAGAGAAAGAAGCAGCACAAAGAGCCAATCAGTTGGTCGGGAGTATGCTGATAGGATAAGAAGCTGATAGAAAGAGAAAGCAGAATTATGCCGCGTACACATGATCGTTTTTTCCGACGAAATTCCGTTCAAGCTTGTCTTGCATACACACGGTCACACAAAAGTTCCCTGAACTTTCGACAGTCAAGAACGCGGTGACATACAACACTACGATGAGCCAAGAAAAAGAAGTTCAATGCTTCCGAACATGCGCCGAATTGTTTCCGAGCATGCATGTTTTTTTACCCGTCGGAAAAGCATACAGACGATCGGTTTTCCCGATAGGAATTTTTTCCGTCGGAAAAATTGTGAACCTGCTCTCAAACTTTTGCTGGCGGGAATTCCGATTGTGTGTATGCGGCATAACAGAAAGATGAACTCATCAGTGTGTTGCCTCTATTCTCACTGTCCTGTCACAGGCTGGGGTGGATCCAGAATGACCTAGGCTCAGATGAAGTGGTTTGAATGATGCTGGCCATCAGTTTGAGGACATCCAGTGGCAGGAAAAAATACTGCATGAAAAATCTCTAGACTGAAGCTAAATTTTGCAGCAAAATATTATTTATTTTATTATTTAATGAGCTGTTAATGTTTTTCATGCAAGAAAATGTTCTTTAGGTGCAAACTTCATTCTTTCTATCCCCTTCTCCTCCGTGGTTCCCAGGCTCTCCCGCTCCTACTTCTGGGTCCAGTGCTGTCAAAATCCCAGTTGAAAAGCCAGGTAAACCAAGGATCAAGCACAATTGGTGCTTGATTGACTGGATCAAGGGGCAGGGGAGACATTAAGGACCTAATAGACCCCCGATGTCTCAATAAAGAGTACCTGTAACCTGCCTAAAGCTATCACATAAAAGGGAGAAATAAAGTAAAATGAAAATGTGTTAACAATATATTTTTATACAACAAATAATAACAAAATGTTTTAAAATCATCTGTCACACCGCATGCGCACAAACGCAAAAACATGTAAGGTACACACGTGTGTGTGTAAACAGGGATTGTGCCGGGGTTGTAGTTTAAATAGGATGTTTAATGTTTATAGTTGTGCCCTGCTGCGACCTGTTCCCGCAGCGGGAGATTGGCCCCTGCGTGAGCAAATGTTCGGCCCCTGTGTGGGTTAATTTTGTGTTTCGAAAATTTAAATAAAAAAAAGATAAAAAAAAAAAAAAAACACACAGGGATTGTGCCACACATATTGGATTATGAAAAAAACAAAGAGATTTCCAAACTCAACTTACTGACCAGCCTGCGACCAACCGAATCGACCTGTCCAACCATTTGTGTTAAAAACAGGGGTTTAGTTGCACACATTTGCAAATACATGAGTAAGCCACAGAGCCCCGGCAATGCACCCCATTTTCTGTGGACCTAGACTCAAATTTCTGTGAGTCTCCAACAATGGACGCTCATGCTGTTGGACAGGTCAATTCGGTTGGTCGCAGGCTGGTGGTAAGTAGAGCTTGGAAATCTCTTTGTTTTTTTCATATTCGTTGCCTTTCCAATGCTACTTGCTGCAGTGACCAGTTACAGGTGGGGGAAGTAACCACTTGTTTGTACATATTGAGTAATGCAAGGTTTTGAGGTCTGACATACTGTATTTATTGGCGTATAACACTCACTTTTTTACCTTGAAAATAGAGGGTAAACTGTGCCTGAGTGTTATACGCAGGGGGGTGTGGAAAGTTTTTCCTGAAACTACCCTCTTAAAGTTAGGGTGCGTGTTATACGCCTGTGCGTGCTATACCCCTGTGCGTGTTATACGCCGATAAATACGGTATTTGGTATGTTCTATTGTTGATATCCGTGGGAGAAATAGTGCCCTGTCCTTTGCTGTCAATGGGAGGAACTGTGCCCAATCGTTGATATCTGTGGGAGGAATTACTTAAACATTATTGTGTGTTAGTTGGAGGAATGGTACCCAATTGTTGATATCAGTGGGAGGAATATTATTCTATTGTTTGTATCAGTGAGAGTGGAAGGAATGGTGTCAAATCTTTGATTTCAGTAGGCAGAATATTGCCTTGTAGCAGTGGGAGAAATAATGCCCCAAGGGCTGGATATATGCAAGAAATGGGCTGCGGATTGAAGATCTCTTAGCTCATAGGCAGGAAGGACCAACAGAGAAGGGAGAGGGCAGAAGAGAGTTTTATTAGGTGGAATGAATGCTGAGACTTGTAGAACACAGGAGGGTACTTCCTTCATACTCGTTCCTCTACAGGAGCCTGGCCAGTCAGTTATTGATAATGTAACATTTTTGTTGATTTTAGCAACATAATTAAGCTAAGCAGACCATAGAAAATCTTTGTTTATATGGATAACTGCTGATTTAATATACTGCATGTGTTATGCTTATTAGAATAATTTTAAAACAAAGGTTCAATTGTCCTTTAAGTG
This sequence comes from Rana muscosa, assembly GCA_029206835.1. Lineage (NCBI taxonomy): Eukaryota > Metazoa > Chordata > Amphibia > Anura > Ranidae > Rana > Rana muscosa. The sequence goes on along the minus strand of CM055121.1, from coordinate 68,886,560 downwards.
TATTATAAGCGCAGGTAATGGCTTGTCTCCAGGAACATAATAACAATACCTACCCAAAATTTGTCTCAATTAGTGCCTCAACTGCCTCTTTTTACCTCTGTTATTTGCTCCACTCTGGCACCACTGACCCCAGTTCCAAGCCACCCAGGGCCCCACATGTTCAGCAAAGAAAGGAAGGGCCTACCAGTCCTGACCAAATGGCATCTGATATGGTACCCCTCTATATGGTCCTTCCTTTTATTTAGTACCTCATGCAGCAACATAATTTGTGTTGGCAGTGCTTCTGCCTTGCTAACTAGCAAAACAAATTTGAGAGGTGGAGTGGGTAGTTGGGCTGCAGCGATTTACTATTTTCCGTACAACCATAAATCTGAATAACGCAATATTACAAAAGCAAGTGAAACTCTCGTTATTAAGTAAAACTAGTCTTAAATACCGTTATGCTTAATTTGTATTGTCTGATAAATGTGAATAGTCTGAAGTACAATGGTCGCTATGGTATTTCCTTGGCTAAAAGCCAGCTAGTGTTAAATATTCCAGTCAGCTACACCTCTTCAAACATATTTGGAAACAAGAGCCAGACTAAGTACTTGTTACAGGAGATGAGAAACCTGAGTAAATGTAATAAATTTACTGGCATACCGGCCTTTCCACAGAATCCAAGCATTTTACATTATTTAGGAATGTATTAATTAGGGTAGCAGTTTCTCAGAAACTCAGATAAGCCCTGGTCATTAAATGTGTCTTAAAATAGATTAATATACAGGAGTTTATTCTTACAAGTATTGCATATTGTTAAGGATGCTTGTTGTATTTATTCACTGAATTATAGGAGTACTGTACTTCAAATTCGTGACCGGAAGGTATTGAGTGCAGGCTGATATTTTAATATCCAATTGCCTTCTAGGGTATCAGGAAGGAATTTATCCTTTGCCCATTGGACCATGATTTATAGTGTTTTTTGCCTTTCTCTGGATTAGCTATGGGTATAATTCTGTATATGAAGGTTTCCTATTTATTTATTTATTCTAGTTAAAGGTTCACGCTGTTTAAATATGAGCATCTCAACTCAACGCAAAATTAAAACTGTTTGAACAAATACCATATATACTCGAGTATAAGCCGACCCGAATATAAGCCGAGGCACCTAATTTTACCACAAAAAACTGGGAAAACATATTGACTCGAGTATAAGCCTAGGGTGTCCATCTGCATGCCTCACTGTGCCTCACTTTGCCTCACTGTGTCCATGTGCATGCCTCACTGTGCCCATGCCTAGACTGACGTTTAACATGGGAGTCTATGGAAGGGGTGCCCGGCTTTGAAAAATCGGTGCTCCCCGGCCATAGGTCTTTCAGACAAAAACTTTGCACACTTATAGAGGAGAAATGGGGCCACATGTGTGCCAAGTTTCGGATCCAGAGAACCTACGAACGGCCGGTACCGGGTCCCCAAAGTCACCAGAGAAATTACCATTTAACGTGGGAGTCTATGGAAGGGGTGCCCGGGTTTGAAAAATCGGTGCTCCCCGGCCGTAGGTCGCCCAGACAACAAACTTTGCACACTTGTAGAGGAAGAGTGAGGCTACATGTGTGCCAGTACCGGGTCCCCAAAGTCCGGGAGATCAGGCACAAAAAGGTGACTCGAGTATAAGCCGAGGGGGGCATTTTAAGCACACAAAAAAAATGTGTTGAAAATACTCGGCTTATACTCGAGTATATACGGTACATTCTGCTTTTCTAATATAAACTATGTTAAAATAATATATTTTTTTCTCTATTTGCAAGTTTTTATCTGGTGATACTGCCAGTATAAGATATCTGTACTTCCAGTGGAGGGCCATCAACTGTAAAGCTGCTCTGTTGAATTTGTGGCCCCGTTGATTGCCCTTCAATCCACGTTTTCTTTCTGCGGAGATGGGTGCCTCATATTGGCATCTGCCACCTTAAGACAGGGGTAGTGCTGACTCTGTCTCGGGAGTTAATGCACTTAGTCCCCATCCACTGCCCAGAGAGGAAGAAAGCCAATACAGATATTGGCTTTTGTGTGATCACAGCTAAATATCCATAAATTTAAGCTAAAATTTACAACAAGTTTCGATTTCAATCTGCAGCCAGATATAAGTTTCTAAAACTGCCAGAAAATGTAGATATCTCTTTCTTGAAACCATGGCTTTGGGGTATTTTTTACTCTGTTTGTGTATGGGTGAATTTGAGTGAAGATGCTCAACTCCTTTAGAAAGTCAGTCTGCAGCTTTTGTCATTAAAACACTGTTTTAAGGAAGTTTTGGGGGGGCTGGGTCAACAGTGAGCCGCCTTTCTCTTAGGCCGGACATGGACATCTTTTCAAAAGAACGCTACTAAGGATTTATGGGTTGAGAAACTGAAAGCATACTCTGTTCTTGCATGTTTTTAAAGAGGAAGTAAATCCTCCGAACAAAAACGGAAAAAAGACAAAGGCATAATCAGCCAGTATGCATCGCTGGCTGATTATGTATTACTTACCTTAGATCGAGGCCCCCACAGCGGTCCACGTCTCCCCCTCCAGCGCCGACATGTTTTCCCGGAGTGACTTCCTGTTATCGCCGCTCTGGCGCTGTGATTGGCCGGAGCGGCGATGAAGTCACACGCATGCGCACTCGGGCCGGCAAGAACCCATTAAGAAAACCGGCAATGATGCCGGCCCGCTACTGCGCATGCGTGTGACGTCATCGGTGCTGTGTTTTACAGCAAATATCTCCTTAACCGTGTAGGTTAAGGAGATATTTCTTGCACCTACAGGTAAGCCTTATTCTAGGCTTACCTGTAGGTGCAAGTTGTGTAGTTGGGTTTACAACCACTTTAAGTATAACATATCGGAATGTTAATGATACCATCATAATATATGTAAGTGAACCTTTATGAACTCTATTTGATTCTGTGTATATTTATAGACACTGGTACAGTGTTATGTAGTCACTTTGTTCAATACTTTATTTTAGAACATAAATTCTTCTTGCTAATATATGATCCTGAAGAAGGAGACACCAGTACTCTGAAACGCGTCGGGTACAAGAATTATAGACTGTACTACATTTAAATAATGGTGACAATGTTGTAGATATGTTAAGCATTTCTTGTTTTTACATGTTTTTTACATATTATCTTTAATAAATACTTCAAAACTTTAAAAACATCTCCAAATATATTGTGCCTTTTCTCGTTTTAAGGAAGTTAGGTCCTCGCTTAGATTGAAAACACTGTTTGCTTACATCAGTATCTTGAGGACATGGGGACCTGCAATAAAATTTGATACAATCCATACAGTAATATAGTTCACCTGGAGGTACTGTTTGACTCTGGCAAGTTCTTATGAGAACTAATGTTCCAAATCACAGTTATTAAAGTCTGCAATATCATCAGGCACCACTAGCTGTCTGGACACACACAGGCATATGCAAATGTTGCATACAATATGGTGTACTTGAGGATTGTGTAGCAGCTAAGAGATTCCCACACACTTCTGAGAATCCTCAAGCTATGGTGTGAGCTAGAATCTTTGCATAATTGCTTTTCCCATTGTCCACAAATTATGTACAAATACACAACAAACACGTGGTTCACAGAGTGGAATGCCAACTACCTGGTGTCTCTGCGCTGACTGGTCTGCTAGGTAACCATACACACGTACACACTCTCAGATCCCTGTTGCTGACAATAAGACATTTCCCAACCTATGGGAGAAAAGATAACTTCCATATACTGACACTAATCTGCATGCAATCAGATTGGCCGTCTTGTATCAGCCAACCACGTCAATTATAGAGAACACAAGAGTGCAACCTCATGATGCAACAATCACAGAGATTAGCAGAACATTTACAACAGAACATACAATATGACAGTGCCTCAGAGAGTTGTCTTTTCTTAGTACTCTGAAGGTCACCTACTAATTTTATATTTAATATCCCCTAGGCAGGGCAGTGCATAGAAATATGTACAAAAACAATAATTACAAAAGACAAGAAAGAAAATTATATACACGAATATTGGCTATTTGCTAAACAAAAAAAAGGGAGAAAAACAGAAACAAACTTTAAACTTTACCATTTGGGCAGTATCACTTTATTCTGTTGGAGGGACCACGCTAGAAATTTAGTAACTGCCTTGTTTTCAAATAAATTCCATTCACATGACATTGCTTAATTTTTTTCATGCTACTTAATTTTTAGAGGTGAAGATGTGGGATGGATTATTTTCCCTTGGGAATGTACCCAAGGAGGTGATACAATATCTAGTGTGAAGAAATTTACTGTCAGAGATTCATTAGCAGCAAGGTGTTGACGCCACAGATCAGTGTTTCTCAACCAGGGTACCATCAGGTTTCCACCAGGGTGCCATGAGAACAGGACCCAGTGTGCCCTGGATCAGCATTCTGAATTGCCATGGTGTGGGTGGGCTGGCCACCAGCACCATAACAACCAACGGCTCTGTTATGAGAGGAACTGTGTGAGTTGAGGGCTCTGTGAAAAGGGGTGGGGGCTGTGCAACTGGGGGCTCTGTGATGGGGGATTCGTGATTGGGGGGCTCTGTGATGGGGGGACTATGATGAGATGGGGGACTTATGTATAGGTGGCCTCTGATGTTTAAGGGTGAGTTTCATGTGATGAGAGGTTCTCATATACAGGCTGTCATGGGGTACCTCTGGCATGAAGGGTTGACTCTAATGTGATAGGGGGAAACTAACATAACAGGGGTCTGATTTGAAGGGGACTTTTGATGTTAAGTTAATTTCATTGATGCGTTTGTGTGCATTGTTCTGGGCTAAGTTTTCTCATTGATGAGTAATATTTAATTTTACATTTTAGACTGGGGTGCCTTGGTGCCCTGTTTGCGTATGCATATACGGATTTGTGGACAAAACTCCTTGGATGCCTCCATACCAAATATAGCATACCTTTTCTCTTTGAACTGTCCATTCACAAGCCCTCAGCTATGCTAATTTGACAATTACAAGTTCTGAGCTTCAGCCATCTAAAAAAATATATCAGCAGCCTACTGTATATCTTATTATACAAATAAATTTTAATTATATATGCTTCCAAACAGCCCAATTCTCAAAATGCATTCCATTTTGCAAATATATTCGTCAACAAAGCTTTCTGAAATACACTATATTGTCAAAAGTATTGCGACGTCTGCCTTTACGCACACATGAACTTTAATGGCATTCCAGTCTTTGTCCGTAGGGTTCAATATAGAGTTGGCCCACCCTTTGCAGCTATAACAACTTCAACTCTTCTGGGAAGGCTGTCCACAAGGTTTAGGAGTGCCTATGGGAATGTTTGACCATTCTTTGCGCATTTGTGAGGTCAGGCACTGATGTTGGACAAGAAGGTCTGGCTCACATTCTCCGCTCTAATTCATCCCAAAGATGTTCTATCGGGTTGAGGTCAGGACTCAGGACAGGCCAGTCAAGTTCCGCCACCCCAAACTCGCTCATCCATGTCTTTATAGACCTTGCTTTGTGCACTGGTCCAAATCATTTGGTAGAGGGGGGATTATGGTGTGGGGTTGTTTTTCAAGGGTTGGGCTTAGCCCCTTAGTTCCAGTAAAGGGAACTCTTAAGGCATCAGCACACCAAGATAATTTTATGCTCCCAACTTTGTGAGAACAGTTTGGGGATGCCCCTTTCCTGTTCCAACCAGTGCACAAAGCAAGGTCCCTAAAGACACAAATGTGCTTCTGGAAGATTGATCAAACATTCCCATAGACACACTCCTAAACCTTGTGGACAGCCTTCCCAGAAGAGTTGAAGCTGTTATAGCTGCAAAGGGTGGGCCAACTCAATATTGAACCCTCCGGACTAAGACTGGGATGCCATTAAAGTTCATGTGCATGTAAAGGCAGGTGTCCCCATACTTTTGATAATATAGTGTATGTCAAATTTATATATGCATGAACCCATAGCAGAATTAATTTTGTACTAGTCTGACTTAAAAAAAAAAATGGATTCTACATGTTTTTTTTCTTAGGGCCTATTCACACCTTTGTGCTGCAATAACGCCTGGTGAATGCAACCCACTGCAGGATGCTGCCCTAGCAAAAATGCAGCAGGTGAAATTTTTGGTCTGTTGTGATGTTTTAGGTAGCCCACTTAAATGAATAGGCTGCCTTAATGCTCTTTAACGAGCGGCATAACACGCATTAATGCACATGTGTTGAATGCATCCTAATGGACCACCCCAGTGTTAAAGGGCCCTTCAGAATCAGCACTAAGGAATTAAGAAAGCTTTATTGAAGAAGAGCATATGAGGGTTTATACAAAAACATCTTATTAATCTAGCTGCAGAGCATCAAGGGAAAATGATATAAAAGTTGAATTCAGGCAATTAAGATAAAATAGGCATGTGAAGTTCTAGTCCTGTCTCTCACGCTGGCTGCCCTAAGGGCAAACATACATAGCAGACATTTACAAGTAATGCATCCAACTCAAACATCACTTGAGCCATTTGAGTTAACAAAGGAATGGTAATAAGTACTTGACTATATTTGTCACTGCACCCATAGATGTTCCTGGAGATTGGCAAATATTTCTGAATGTTTTGAAACTCTAAACATTATTCTGTGTATCTTTACAAAAAGCCTCCCCCACCCAAAGCCACTAATACCCTCGCCAGCGCTCCACAGTTTTTCCTTCCTGCATGGCAGTCGGTAACAATACCTGGCACTTACAGGTACGGGGAGCATATGTTCTTCTCCCATGTGATGATTGATAACACTAGCTGACACTACAAATTTTAGTGCCAACTGACACTAGGAAAGATCTGCATGCACTTTTGCTCAAAATAGGCAAAATCAAATTGTCTCTTTTGAAAGTCCCTTTCACATGGTGACATGTAGCTGCTGTGCATCCTACCCAGTGTTTTAGTGCTCCAAGTCTATGACAGTCTATGAGTGGACAGGGCTGAATGGTATACCGAGTAGGTACATGCTTTAAAGGCCCTATATCTTTCTTTAACTCTGAAGCTCCTGTACACACGGTCAGTTTTTCCGATGAAAAAAGTCCGATGGACTTTTTTCATCGGAAAAAAACGATCATATGTGGGCCCCATCAGACTTTTTTCCATCTGTGTTAAAAAACAGAACATGTTTTAAATTTTTCCGATGGAAAAAAATCCGATAGGAAATTCTGATCGTCTGTGTGGAAAAACCCACGCATGCTCAGAATCAAGTCGACGAATGTTTAAAAGCATTGAACTTAATTTTTCTCGGCTCGTCGGAGTGTTTTACGTCACAGCGTTTTGGACGGTCGGAATTCATCGTAATTCCGACAGAAAATTCCATCTGATTTTATTCCATCGGAAATCCGATTGTGTGTACAGGGCATTAGGGCCCTAAACGCAAATAACATTTGGCACAGCATTCAGACCTGTCCAGCCACAACCTGCCATAGACTTTGACAGGCTGCAGGCAGAGGAGCTGGATGCTAAAATGCCAGGAGGTATGCACAGCAATCAAACACCCCTGTGTGCAAAGGGCCTAAACCTTCTGCTTGTTAGATTATGAACATAATACAATAGTATAATGGTATCAAATAGATGTAATTTCCCCGTAAAGTTCAGATACAATGCACTATTTATTTCTGTTTGAGTAATCATTAACTCACAATTATATACATTAGCCATAAAGGTGTTCATTATGTTGCAATTGATTATGTCTGGACTTTGAATTACTAGAAACATAGCTTTTGTGTTTCATTAAAGCTGGACTTTGGAATGACAAGAAACATAGCTAATAATCAAGGTATATTTATAGACAGATATTGATTAGCCATATATCAACGTCTGTTCTTTTTAAAGTACAGCATTAAAAAAAAATTATATTGCTTAGTAGAAAACTGGATGTTGTCCAGGAAAAGTGTTGGCATTAAAGAACGCTGACACGGCCTTTAGGAAATTAAAGATATAAGCACAAACTTGTCTGCCACAGGCCTAGTTACAGTGATGTCATCTCACACCCTTGGTATTGCCATACATTAATGTTGTGCATGGGTAAAGGATTTAAAGGGAAATTGTACAGGTTCTTTCTAGGTCCTTCACTCAGATTTGAAAATCAGAATGAAATTTCCTGAGTGTCAGATGGCTGTGTCCCCCACCTAAATTACTGCTGATTAATGTAGTAACTTAACTTCATTAACTTCATTTTCTCGGCTCGTCGTAGTGTTGTACGTCACTGCGTTCTTGATGGTCGAAAGTTCAGAGAACTTTTGTGTGACCATGTGTATGCAAGCCAAGCTTGAGCAGAATTCCGTCGGAAAAAGCATCCAAGGTTTTTCCGACGGAAAATCCGATCGTGTGTACGCGGCATAAGAGAAACCATCCAAAAAGATTTCCATTTAGTCTGACAAGGTAGCTTTACCTCTTCCTGCCCAGCCCCAGTGTCCTTTTAAGTGGGTCTTTACACATTGGGGGGGGGGGGGGGCAACACAACTGTCCATGGACGCATTTGTGCCGCATAAGGGTGTCAAAGTCCACCCTCTTTGCTGCCCCACATATGCGTTTTGTGGGCAGCAAAGGGGTTAATGTGTTCCTTCTTTCAAACTTCAATACTCAGAATATTGGTGAATATTCCATCATAAAACTCTCCATCCTACAAACTTTCCCCATTCGGTTCCTTCCACCATAAACATCACCGGTTGTTAGAAAGCTGTCGGCTATGAAGCCAACAGCATCCTTAATAACCAGTGACAGTTGGCGAGGGGAAGAGGTAGTGGCAGCAAATATGCCTTCTGCTAAACATAGTACAGAGAAATGCACTCTACCTGCCTTTGTTGGTCTTACTTACCTCCATTTTCGTTATCTACTAACTAGAGGTAGTTATTTTTGAATTTGGTGCCGTAATAGCACCACTTTGTAAAGTGGCTTTATTGACCTCCCTGATGGTATGATTATGTCAGATTTTTGATGCTGAAAGCGGTACATTGTTTCGCATGGAAATTTGGCGTTTTATATTGTAGGCCTGTAATTCTTAGGAAAAACTCTCTTAAAGGGGTTGTATGGGTTTGTTTAAAAAAAAAAAATAACAAACATATCATACTTACCCCCACTGTGCAGTTTGTTTTGCACAGAGTGGCCCTGATCCTCCTGTTCTGGGGTCACTCTGTGGCTGTCTCGGCTCCTCCACCGCAATAGCTAACCCCCCTCTGGGAAGCCCCCTCCCAAGAGGGTTAAGCTTGCGGGCGCGCTCCCTGTCATACACGCTGCGTCTATAGATGTGATTGACAGCAGCGCGAGCCAATGGCTGCGCTGCTATCAATCTATCCAATCTATCCAATCAACGGCCAGACTCCGTGGAGAAGAGGACGCCGGGGGACACGCACAGCAGATGAACGGGCTCAGGTAATTAAACGGGGGGGCCGTCATTGCCAGGTGTTTTTTCACCTTAATGCATAGGATGCATTAAGGTAAAAAAACACGAACCTTCACAACCCCTTTAAATCTGTCCAAACAAGAGTCTAGTAGACATCCCGGGTATAAGGTTTAAAACACAAAATCATAAATTATAATATAATAATTTACTATAAATAATTATAACAAATAATAATATAATAATAAAATGTATTCAATATTGTAATCAAATCAAAAACACTGAAATTTGCTCAGTTGCAGAATTGTCGCTGTCATTACTTTCTGTGTTTGACGAATTTCCCCCACAAATCACTATCGCTCAATTCTGCAAGTGATTCTAATTCACTATCGCTATTTTCTAGCTGGTCTAAAACTGCTTTTGACGTAAAGGGACACTTTTTGGTTGTCATGGACGTTCTCAAGTTTCCAGGCAGAAAGAACAGTATATATAATATAAAAGTGCATGCAGGGCACTGGACGAACTACTAGGGACAAAAGGGATGTGAAATGATTTGATACAGTAATGTAAGATTACAGTGTACTGTATGTGTTTTCTTTTTTTGCACTTTTATCATTTTCCGTCGGGCTCTGTCCCCGTGCGTCGTCACGACGCTTGCAGGGAACAGAGCCCGGCGCAGTAATACATCGGGCGACACACAGCGGGGAGACATCACAGGATCAAGGGGACAAGGTAAGTAACTTTTCCAGGATACTGCGATGCAATCCCGAGTGTGACTCGGGGTTACAGCTTTTGTTGGTAGTGAAAATTCACCCCGAGCCCCACTTGATTACTGCCAGGGAGGTTAAGAACTTCCTGAATCTGCCGCTGGTGTCAGTAAAGCTACCAAAACGTGCAACAGGGATTTTTAAATCTGGCACAGGTCACTTTACAGGGCCATACAGTCAGAATAGTGTTGCTAGGACAATATTGATTTTCCCTGACTGTGTTTTCTAAAACGTGAAGCTAAAGGCAAAATTTCCGGAAATTTTGAAGCTCGTTTTTTTTGGGGGTAAAAATTGAAATTTTCGGAAAAATTTTAAAAAATGCTACATTAGCACTTTTTTGTCTTTTTAAGATTGAAAGTCATTCTGTTACGAGAACATTGAGAAAAACCATGTGCATTGTCATCATTGTTGTCCTCTTCACTTCGATCCATGAAGGATTTTTTAATATCTACAGGACACTTGTTACATACAAGAATGTGTTTTGTCATCCTGGTAGCATTTGGAAATGCATATTTCATCTGACAATAATTGCAAATCACATTTTTCTTTTCAGAAGAACTTGTAATGTGAAAATGCCTCCATATGCTAGATGTTGGTCTCACCATTTTTCTGAGGGGAGTAGGAAATAAAAACAAGAAAAAATGACTACTTTTGCAAGAAGACACTAATCTATGGTTGTGTGTGGAGGTGGGGGAAGAACCAGATTACTGGTAAATAAATTATTATTTACACAAAAGTTTATAAAGATAAACTAATGTAGCTAAATGATTCAGTTTTCTGGATTCAGAATCAGATAAATGTAAACTCTTACCTTTTTTAATTAAATATATACTTTCAGGTCCTTTTTTTTGCTCTGTATTTTCTTCCAATGCTTTAGACCAGCCTTTCTCAACCTTTTCAACACAGAGGAACCCTTGAAATAGTTCTCTGGTCTCGGGGAACCCCTGCTAAAAATTACAGATCTACAATTCATGATACCTTTTGTGTGATGGTCAGTGGGAAGGATGGTCCTTACACTTGTGGTCATTGGGAAGAATTACCTCCTTACAGATAGATAAAAAGATCAATGGTGTCAGTAGGAAATTATCTGAGAGGCAGAAATTGCCCAATGCTGAAGGAACCCCTAGCAACCTCTGGAGGAACCCTGGTTGAGAATCACTGCTTTAGAGGCCTAGTGAAGAGGACAGAACAAACCCACTAACATGCAAAAGCAAAACTGAAACCTTTTTCTTGTTACAATAGCAGCACAGCACCTCCTAAAGGAAGAAATGCATACTGTTCTTGCATTGGAGGGTTCAGTTTGTTACCTAGGACTTGCTTGTCCTCACAGAAATTAGAATAATCTGATATCATACTTTTTTTTTTTTGAAATTATTTTGAAAATATTTGAACACCCTGTCTTAAAATATTTTATTCATCATGTTAAAATAAAATATTCCACCAATTTTTTTTTCTTTTTTCAACTTTTCCAATTTTTGGGAAAAAAACAAAAAAGCCTTCAGGAAAAAAAACGACCCCCTAACCCCCCTGCGTGGCGCGGCACTAACACCCCCGGCTCTCTTCTGGTAAGTCCTTACCCTGGATGCGGATGGTTAGAGCAGCGGTCGGGTCTTTATTGAGTGTGGAGCTGATATGCCCATCTTCCAGCGCGGTCGCCCATGTCCTTAAGCATGGCGGGCTCGGGGGAAAGCTGTTCCGGTGTCCTCTTCTGGAGCAGCTTCCGGTTTGCGTCTCTGCTCTGCTCCTCCCGGTGCTAGGCGTCCAATAGGATCGCCTGACATTTTGGCCAATCGGGAAACGTGTTTCATACCTGCTTCGCGATTGGCCAGGGGGAGGATCAGTGTTGCAACAGCGAATATTCATTGGCTGTTGCAACACACCTGGGTGGGTTCAGGGCACATCCTCTGCGACCCGAGCCCACCCTATTTTAAAGCCTGTTAGAGCCTCTGGCTCTAATCAGGTGTTTAAAAGCCCGGTGCTCTGACGCATGAATAGGGGGTGGTCGTGGCGACTGTGGATAGAATTATGCTATGCATGAATCTATCCATTGCATATGGGGGGGTGGCGTGGAGAGAGGGGCGGCGCCCGGACAGCCCCTAATGGGCGGGCCACCACTGGACCCTGCAGATAAAAAAAAAAAACAGTGCAGCTGTGAATAAAGATGAATAATGCCCTTGCTATTGGTGTAGGCCATTTACATCTTCCCAAAGACTGGCTGAAAAACTCCTAGAGTATGTATTCCCTTGTCCTGTCTTGTTGTTAAGACATTCCCAGTGATTACTACTCATCCTCACCATCACAGGAGTGAGCTTTTACTCAGATTCAACCCCCATGTACTCTCTCTCCCTTGTCGCAGTAGATCTTAGCTCAGCAATGCTGTAATGGAGGAGAAGGTTAACTGGGCATGTGCAGGGGTCTGAGAGCTTGCTCCTGTGATGGTGGAGGTGAGCAGTAACAGCTGGGCATCCAAGCAACAAAGTAGGACTACACAGTAAAGAGGGATATGCTTTGCTTATATTTCATGTCTGAGGTTTACAACAACTTTAGGTAAAACCTGACAAGCATAAGTATAAAGACAAATGATCATTTGTCCATATTGCCTTCTAAACTAATGCCACAATGATGACTCCTGTGTAGGGATGAGCTCCGGTGTGTTCACATTGAACACGTGTAGAGCCTGCCAGGATGTCGGCACCGCACTGCGCTAATCACAGCCAGGGAGACATTTCCCGATCTCTGCAGCCGAGCATTGGGAAATGTCTCCCTGACTGTCATTAGCGCAGCGCGGTGCCGACATCCTGGCGGGCTCTGCACGTGTTCAATGCGAACATGCCGGAGCTCATCCCTACTCCTGTGTACATACACGGGAGTAACATCATCATGGTCTGGCCATTCAAATGGCCAGAGAGTGTGAACCTGGAAGGAAAACCTGGGATCGGTGACAGCTCAATCCGGGAGGGCTCCATTTGAAAGGCAAGTCTGTCATAAGGTGCTAGTATGTGGTACATACTAGCACATTATGACATAAACCTGCATAGACCCATTGCAAAAGAAATGTTTGATCGCGTATACAGATGACGTTGCAAATGCACCCTGAAGGTGGCAGCGTTCATCTGCTGGCTGGAGGCCTTCATTTTTCCCAATGAAGCCTCCAACCTGCTTGTGATCACCATGTCAAAGCTGAAATAATGAATAATGAACTCTGGTTCCTGATCGTTAGTGGGGATCCTGGCTTTCAGTGACAGCTGGAACTGAGAGTAAGCAGACGGCAAAGTCTTGGTTACTTGTTCTCAAAGGGGAAGATGTTTATTAACATGTCCTTGTCACAGGGCATTGTAATGGGGAACATTAATAAACAGACTGCGGGTGAGAAAGTGAGAGCCCATTCACACAGGGGCAACACGACTTCCAGCGCGATTTTATGAGGCAACTCAGACACGACCTGAGAATGAATCACAGCACGATCTGGAGCTACTTACAAGGCAACTCCAAGTTGCCTGCAGGACAAGAGACATTCCAGTGGCCAATCAAACAAGAATCAGCTCTGTGGGAGGGAGGGGGGGGAGAGAGAGTTTTGCAGGAGAAATGTATGTTATCTTCCTGGAGAGTCGCTCCTATTAAGACAGGGAGAGGCGACTCCCATTGAAATGAATGGTTACAGGTCGCCTAGGAGTCGGATTGAAGTAGTACAGGGACCTTTTTTGAAGTCGGAGCGACTGCAGTAGTGTGCATAAGGACGGCTCCCTTAACTTACATTGATTTCTTCAGCCAGCGCGACCTGAGGCGACTAGGGGCGACCTGGGGCGATTTGGAGTCGGATCCAAAGACGCCCCTGTGTGAATGGGCTCTTAATGTATTGCAAAGGCCTACCACATTTAGTATCAAAACATCTGAGATTTGAAATATAATCCCATTTCTGATACCAGGAATTCTTGAAGATTACCCGACTTTGAGATGAAATTTCTTGACCATTAGTTTTATTAGTTCAAGATAAGAAAGATTCCTAAAGTCTCACGTAAAATCTAGTCTAATACAATGATTTGTTTTATCGTGTTTACCTTTGGTGATCACTTGAAGCTCCTGGCGTTGAATTGTTATAATGACTTCCTTGTTATCGTTCCAGCTAGGGAAGCCAACTTGAACACACATTTTGAAATGTTAGCTCAAAGAAACATTACACCAATATATAATAACCTAAGCAGAACAGAAACTGTGAGACATTTTGTTTAGGCTTCATGCCCACGGACGTTTTTACATCCGCGTTTTTTACAGCTTAAAAACGCCTGTCCATGTTATTGTATACATTTTTTGACCGTATTTAAAAAAAACAAAAAAAAAAAACATTGTTTTTGTGCGGTTTTCAACGCTTCGCGTTTTTTTATGCCTAACGCCGACGCCGAGGAACGCACTGGTCCTGGGTTTTTTTTACAGCTTAAAAACGCCTATGCTATTTGCAGCTCAAAAACGCCTAGGTGGGCATGAAGCTATAGACTAACATGGACGGGCGTTTTTAAGCTGTAAAAAACACTCAAAAACGCGGCTGTAAAAACGTCCGTGGGCATGAGGCCTTAAAGTTACTCATATATTTATTTCCACATTGTATTTCAATTATTTCTAGCCTACTCCTACTACTTTGAACAATATTGATGTGACACATATTCACTATGCCCTGCTGTGAATAGGCATTGCTGTGTCACGCAATTCACAGAGCCTGTGTTTCATCAGATATGGCGACCCGTCAGAATTTGTAACGGAAGTGACGTTTCATCGCCGCCATCTTGCTACACCCTGCACTCCTCCATAGTAAAGATACACTGAGAAGGGGGCAAGCAAACATCTTGTTACACCCACCGGAGTCTTGCATTTTACACTTTTTTTTAACAGTAAACTGAGTTTATATGGTGAAATGCAGTATTTAGAACTTTAAAATTCAAGATGTAAACAGTCAGTACTGTTTAACCTCAGTTTAATGTTAAAGAAAAAGTGTAAAATGCAAGACTCTGGCAGGTGTAACAAGATGTCAGGTTGCCCCATCTCAGTGTATCTTTACCGTGGACGAATGCGGGGTGTAGCAAGATGGCGGCGACAAAACGTCACTTCCGTTACACATTCTGACAGGTCGTCTAATAGGACTAAACACCTGCCTTCTGAACTAAAGAGGTGCTGAGGGTAGGGGGGGGAGTTTTGGTAGTCGGGTCAGTACAGGAATCTCTGCAGGCAGCAAGGTACCATGGGACATGTAGTGTTCAGAAATTGAAAGTAAACAGCAGAGGAGAAGCTGCAAAGCATGCAGGGAATCCAGGATGTTATGGAAAGAGATGGCCAGCAGACAGGCAGCACTTACAACAACAAAAAAGGAGATTTTTTCAAGTAAGCTTATATTGGATTGTCCAGTATAACTTGTTTGTATTGCCATTGCTATGCTGATGTTTTAAAGTGAAAAAGAGTATACTGTGATCATAGATTTCCTTTAATGCACAGTTAGCATTTTTAAAGGTAAGCTGTCCACCAGTCAGTGACCAAAGGCTAAAACTGATACATTTTCAATACATCTAACCAAAATATGTTAAAAAATTACCTATCAATAATCCTAACAGAATATATGTAAAAGGCAGACCATTAGACGTGTTCTTTTCTGGGGCTGTTGGACAGACATGGCCTGTTAAAAGTGAAACTATGTGTAGCGCTCACCCCCTGAAAGGGTCGCTGATTTTCCCAGGGTTCTTTCTCTAGTTCAAGGCAGCAGCAGTCAGGCACATGGCAACAGTCACACTTAGCCCCCGTTCATATGCAACGTCCCAGACCAGGAAAACTTTAGCCTATATACACAAGGATTTGCAGCAGGAGACAGGATCCTGCCTATAAGTCTGTACTCAGTGTCCCTGGATACTTGGGTGCCACCTTTCAATATCCAAAGACTTTCCTTAATACACCTCCAGACCAGTTTCTCAGAAGAACAAGTCTCAGCAAGCAGGCCCCCCAACTCAGCAGAAGCTAGGGCCTCGTGAACACAGGCAGATTTTCAGCAGCCTTTCAGGCTGGGAGCCTCTCCTCCTGGACAAGAATAAGGCTGCCTCAAGCCCCAGAATATTTATGCTTTCTGCAACCACCTACTGGGCACCCTGGCTGGAACCAAATAAATATTCAGACTGCAGGTTTGCATCCTCCCAACCCACTATATTCTGGAATCTTCCAGAAGACATGGGGAAGCAATTGAGCCTGCGGCCTGCAGATCCCAGAAAAGCCCAAAGCAATCACAAACTGCTCTACTGATTACAGTGGAGCCAAATAGAACAAAATTTACCAAACTTTCCTAGCAGCCTATCTGGGGGGGGGGGGGGGGTTGCTACATATGGCCAGAATAAAAACTGAAATGCAGTATATGTTGGAGTTTCTCCTTAGAATAACGCAGTGAGGTTTTTTTTTCTGAGTCCCCTCTATAACATAGTATTGTTACCTGTTGATCCTGCCACTAGAGCAATTATTGTTCCACTCCCTAACACCCATAAAAATTAATTTTGGCAAATTAGGTACAGAGACCTTTTATGTAAAATAGATTACCGTATATACTCGAGTATAAGCCGACCTGAACATAAGCCGAGGCACCTAAATTGACCACAAAAAACTGGGAAAACGTATTGACTCGAGTATAAGCCTAGGGTGTCCATCTGCATGCCTCACTGTGTCTCACTGTGTCCATGACTCACTGTGCACATGCCTCACTGTGTCCATGCCTCACTGTGTCCATGCCTCACTGTGTCCATGTGCATGCCTCACTGTGCCCATGCCTCACTGTGCACATGCCTCACTGTTTCCATGCCTCACTGTGTCCATGCCTCACTGTGTCCATGCTCACTGTGTCCATGACTAGACTGACGTTTAACATGGGAGTCTATGGAAGGGGTGCCTGGCTTTGAAAAATCGGTGCTCCCGAGCCGTAGGTCCTCCAGACAAAAAACTTTGCACACTTATAGAGGAGAAATGGGGCTACATGTGTGCCAAGTGTTGGGTCCAGGGGACCTACAACCGGCCTGTACCGGGTCCCCAAAATCACTGGAGAAATTGGCGTTTAACATGGGAAACTATTGAAGGGGTGCCCAGGTTTGAAAAATCGGTGTTCCCCAGCTGTAGGTCCCACGGACAACAAACTTTGCACACTTATAGATGAAGTTTGGGGTCCAGGGGACCTACTGCCGGCCGGAACCGGGTCCCAAAAATCCGGGAGACCAGGCGCAAAAAGGTGACTCGAGTATAAGCTGAGGGGGGCATTTTCAGCACAAAAAAATGTGCTGAAAAACTCGGCTTATACTTGAGTATATACGGTATATGTAGGTTTGCAGCACAATTATACAAAGTATACAAATAATCAAATGTCCTTTAAGTTCATCCAAAAAGTATCTGAGACATAGAGGTTGTTTTTAGGCATTCGGGAGTTTTTTGTTCTGTTTTTTACTAATCAAAATGCATCCCATTGTTTTTAATAGGCATGTACAAACAGGTGCATAAACTGTGTATAAATAGATAAGTGAAAAAAATGACAAAAATCTGCATTGCTGGACAGTATTTTACACATATATGTGTGTATGCATGCAAATACCTGCATATATGGGCGTACACCACACCCCAAAAAAAGTTCGAATAATTTTCCCATATGTGTACGCATATGTGCGAATATGCGCATTTACTATACAGCCTATCCTTGCATTTATATGCTGGAACTTCCTGGCAGGAATATGATGTTCATACATCACTACTGTGTGCAAGAATTCTTACTAAAGTAAAATAGGATGTTAACTTTGCAAGGGAAGATTCACTCCAGAGGTTAGTGAAAGTGGTAAAGATTCACTTTGCAAAGAGTACCCAATAACGTGCAAGAAGAAGAAAAAAAAAACAGCATTTTATGCTTACACGTGATTGGATGATGGAAGTCAGAAGAACTTAACCTCATTCACTAAACATTGGGGCAAATTCCCTTGCAAACTTCAACTTCCCTTGCAAAGCGCACAGTCTATTTTCCTTTGGAAAATCAACCTCATGGAACAGTCACATACATAAATGACTTAGTTTAGTTAAACAGTAAGTCTGTAAAAGGGTGACCTCATCTATTGTCAATATTGCCATTGTACTGTTTACTTCTTACAGCAGGTCGATTTAAACCAGAATCTTGGACTGAGCATAGTAACCAGTGTGCTGAAACGGGCCACTCCTTAGGCTAGCTACTTGGATTTCTGCTGAATTGGATGAAATCCAAGCCATGAGTAGCCCTACTGTCACCACCCAACTTAAACTGATTACAAATATCAGATATCAGAGGGTGCCAGCTGGAAAATTGTTATAAAAATCAGATATAATCATTTTTTTAGGTAAGACTATAACAGACAGTAGTGTCTATTCCTCCATCTACGCTGTTTGTCATGAATTTGGGATTTAAAGTGTTACTAAACCCAGGACCCTGCATTCACTATATCTGGTCTCCTACAGTACACAGAACATGTAATGCAATTATTTTAGTAAATATAAACTGCTAAATACCTTTTTTCATCAGCAGTACAGTAAAACCTTGGTTTCAGAGCGTTTTGCAAGACAAGCAAAAATTTTTAATAATTTTTTACTTGATATACAAGCGATGTCTTGATATAAAAGTAGCGTCCTGTCACAACTGAGTATATAAGAGAAGAGAGGCGCCTCTAAGTGTAGCAATATGGTTACATTTAATGAAGGTACAACATTTAAGCAAGTCACATAATGTAGACGTGCCTGTTTTAATCAACCAAGTAAGCAGGCATCCGGGGTAAAGCTGTTCACATAGACCATTCCCCGCACTGCCATCGACGACATCTCTTTCATGAGAGCTTTGAGACTCGCTTTCAAACCGCTCTACTACTGCAGGGTAGTCTTCCTGGTCGCGATTGCAGACTGGCAGCAGTGAGAGCCCGTGGTGCGGAGGATTGTCTATGTTGACAGCTTTAGGGCTCATGCACACAGGACATTTTTACAGCTGCTGTTAGGGGCAGTTGAGGTTTTTTTTTTAACTGCCTTTAAAAGCCCCTCCATGTTAGTCTATGTGCCCATGCACACATTAAGGCTACTTTCACACTGAGGTGCTTTACAGGCGCTACAGCGCTAAAAATAGCGCCTGTAAAGCGCCTCTCCTGACATTCCAGTGTGAAAGCCCAAGGACTTTCAGACTGGAGTGGTGAGCTAGCAGGACACTAAAAAAAGTCCTGCAAGCAGCATCTTTGAGGCGCTTTAGGAGTGGTGTATACACTGCTCCTAAAGCGCCCCTGACCATTGAAATCAATGGGCAGCGCCGCCGAAGTGCCAGTAAAGCAGGAGTTAAAAGCGCCCCGCTAGCAGCCGAAAAGCGCCGCTAAAACAACACTAAAAATGCTGGATTTTGCTTCTAATCCCCTTGTGGAGGCTGCCATTTGTAGATGGACATTTTATAGTTACACAACCTACCACATTGCTATAATCTTTTTATATGTACTATAAACTGAAGGATTTATGAATAAATGGTTGTGGAACGAATCATCTGAGTATCAATTATTTCTTATGGGGAAATTCGTTTTGATATACAAGTGCTTTGGATTACAAGCATTTTTCCAGAATGAATTATGCCTGCAATCCAAGGTTTTACTTTATATAGCAGTCTTGTGACTTCTATCGATGTCTGGTTAAAGCTTGTAGGAGGAGTTTACATTTCCCTCTGACTGTCCTATGAGGCTGCATGACCTTCTGTCTAGACAGTGCCGATTGGCCATATGCTAATCACATGCACCCTCTCTAGCAATACACACCAAACTGAGCATGTTCAGAGTGTTCGGTACTATCAGCAGATGGATTGGGAACTGTAAAAGAAAGGGAGGATCAGATAAGACAGCCTTTTTACACAATGCGGATGATTAACTCCTTAGGTTCCACAGTTATAAGCATGTTTTACTGCATATACAGACTGATTTTACTGTTGTGGGTTTAGTAACACTAAGTAATTTCTCTTGCTCGGCCTGCGAGGCTGAACAAGAGAAATCTATAAGTGGTTTGTAATTGTATACTTATTGTAGTGATTTTTCATAAAAAAAAAAAAGAAAGTTAAAATTTTATTTAAACAATTTAAATAATGTAAAATGTTAAATTCCTGGTATCATAAGCAAGTAATCAGCAGTGAAAAATATTCAGGCTTTTAAGCCTTGTATTTAAATCTCCGTAAAAGACAAACCTGCATGGAAATTAAGATCCACACTTTATAATTACACAGTAAAATGAATCTGGGGGAGGAAGTTTTTTTTTTTTTGTTTTGTTTTTTTATAAAAAAAAAAAAAGACTGTGCCGATAAAAGACTAGTCAAGCATTGGACTAGACCAAATTTGCATATAGCTGTATATCAGTCTGAACCAGGCTGGATCTTCAACCTGGCAGATTGAATTGCTATGTACCCTTGAAGATGTAATTTTGCACAGGAGTACAGCTTTCCCCTGGAAAATAAAATGTAATTATTATTAAATGTGTTATAGTAATTATTTCACTACAGCAGAGCTAAAGCAGATGATTTAATATAATCTATTTCTTAACCATTTCCCATCTAGAGCACATTTTTACATTTTTTGTGCACATATTAAAATCAGCATTTTTGGCTACAAAATTACTTAACCCTGGCAAAAAAAAAATATATACATTTCCTGAAAGCAAAAACCCTGCACAAATAATGGATGGTAATTTCATTTATTTTTTTTTTCATGATCTTTGTGGAACGGTTTATCAAATCTATATTTTCAGTATAGAATACAGTAAATGAATTTTAGTTCACACAAACACAATATAATGCCCATTTTTTTTTTTGCACAAAATAAGAGATAGGGTAGTGTTGAGTACATAGATATCAGATATGTCAAGCTTTAAAATTGCACGTGTTGCAAAATTATGAAATTATGAAAAATTAGACAGTACCCAAAACCAACATTTTAAATGTTTTACAGTTCATTCGTTTGGGTCTAACCATAACTGAAGGACCTAGAATTATTATTCTCACTCTGAGGTACATGAAGACTTGTGTGGCGCAATCGTTTACATACAAATGTGCATGCTACCTGTGCTTTTGTTTGGATGTCTGTGTCTGTTTTTGTTTATTTTATCGTATTTTCATTTTGTAACAATGTTTTCACTTATCTTTATTATTGTCACGAGTGAGGGGGGCAACAAGGCCTCCTTTGTGATAGCATTGGCCAGGTGGCAGCCAGGTTCTCATTATGGAGATATTAGGGGCTATTACACCCCAGATGTCTTCCCTGCCCACTGCTCCAGTCAATTTAACACAAACCTGTGCTCAATCAGCTGTTTACCCAGCTTTCTAGCAGGGACACTGACAGCTGTGAACCAAAAGTGCTCAGAGCGGAGTGCTTCCGGTTCACACTTTTGCTCAGAGAACAAAGGTCACTGTGCAAGTACTGTAAATTCAATCAGCTGCCCAATTACTTTTACACAAAATCTAGGAGCCAACTAAAAAACAAGAGACACAAGCTGCTGTTGTGGCCATGAGCTTGTATTCCTGACACCAACATGGCAGCATACATATAATATAGCTTCCTGTTCAAATCTATAAAAGTCTGACTGAGAGCAACCTCCCCCATTCTTCTTTTTTGTCCTCAAGGTATGCACCTGCAAGGCCGTGATGTTGTGATAAGTACCGACCTGCTGACTGTGTCGGTGTCCGTCTGGGTTCAGCCTCTCCCAGGCGCAATCCCCCATTTTAGGTTGCTAAATGCACCAACAAGGTGGGGAGCCCCTTCTGGTGGTCTTTTGGGGCTGAGGAGTTCTCTAACTAGAGACGTCAGAACCTCATGTGGTGCACCCAAGTTGGTGTTTGGTTGCTGGAGTCCATGATGCATGTGACTCTCTGCACACCTGAGATGGCTGCACACCTGAGATGGTATTTGGTTGCTGGAGTCCATGATGCATGTGTTTCTCTGCACACCTGAGATGGTGTTTGGTTGCTGAGGTCCATGATGCATGTGTCTCTCTGCACACCTGATATGGTGTGTGGTTGCTGAGGTCCATTATGCATGTGTCTCTCTGCACACCTGAGATGGTGTTTGGTTTGCTGGAGTCCATGATGCATGTGTCTCTCTGCACACCTGAGATGGCTGCACACCTGGGATGGTGTTTGGTTGCTGGAGTACATGATGCATGTCTCTCTCTCTGCACACCTGAGATGGCTGCACACCTGAGATAATTTGGGTTTTTTCTTTTGTCTGCAGTTTTCTCCTTTCATCAGTTTTCCTGCGACCAGCGTGCATGCATGAACCGGTCAAGGTTTTGTGGCTATTTCTGGTCTTAGGGTCGGCTTTGGCATCCATGCATAGCATACATGCACTGTGCAGAGGGCCTCGTGTGGCAGCCATCTTTGCTATGGCATGTCCATGCTCACACAAATGCGTGAGGTTGTTTTTGCACTGGAAACATCTTCTGTTTTCCCTTGCTTTTGTTGCAGGTAAATGGAGGAAGGGAGGGAGGTGATTCAGGCACATGTCTATGATCTGTTTGCTTTTTTCTCTGAGTCTTCTTTTTCCTTTCTGTGTAGTGCTGACATCCTTGCTTCAAAAGGAATTTTGTGCCACATAGCCAAGACCTCCATGTGCTCAGGTAGGGACCATCAGTCTGGTAAGTAGGATCATTACTTGGATGGTATTGTATGGTTGGCTCAGAGTCCAGGTGACCTACTAGTTCAAAAGGGGATTCTTCTGGCCAGCCTAAGAAGTTTTGGCTGGATAGGAGGTGTCAAGACAGTTGGAGCAGACCTGACTAGTCATTGATAGAGAGCCCCAGTTCAATGCTCATTCAAGGAATTTTCTCCTCCTTCTTTAATGGGCCAAGCAGTTGTCAGCAGTTGTCAACTTCCCAATTCAGGGGCCTCCTGGAAACGATGATGTCTTGCATCCCTTTGCATCCCTATGCTACCCTGGGCACACTGGATTCTCTGGACATTCCAAACAATTTCCTTTTTGCAGTGCAGAAGGCAGCACTTAAACAATTCAAAGTGCTTCTTCCTAGATGCGCAGGAGCCTCTGGTGATGGGTATGCCAGGGGACCCTCAAGTAATCCCATCCGGTAGGTTCCTTATCGGGACTATTTTCACCACTGATGTAAGTACTTGGTTCTGCCCATATCACTCAAATATAGGGCCACCCTCAGCTGAGTCTGTTTGCATCAGCATCCATTCACAAGGTGTCTCGCGTTCCTACCCTCACCTGTTGGTGGAGGAAGTGGATGCCCTCACTCACCCAAGAAATAGTCACCCAACAGATGCCTTTCCTCTACTGCCTTTGGTCATGAAGTTTCAGGGGAGACTTTTGTCTGAGGGTCTCACGGTGATAGCAAGCATGCCGATTGGCCATGGAACCTAGTCAGGACCAATCACTTCATCTACGAGAGTGTCAAGTCAAGTCAAGTAAAGCTTTATTGTCACTATATTACACATGAGGACATACAGTTTCCACAACATCTGTCCTATGATGGACTGTAAATTGAGAGGGAAATATTGGAGGACTTGGCCTGTCTTCTGGAAATGGTTCAATCCTGACAAGGTTCCAGAAAGGACATCAACAAATGCTATTTACTCCAAAGTCTGGAACAGGTTCACAGCCTGAGCAGAATATTGATCCTCAGAACCCAGAGGTTGCCATGTTGCTATTATTTCCTCACATGGATCTGGATTTGGGGCTCAGCCTAGTTCTGTAAGGGCTCAGATTTCAGCCATTTTAGCTTTCACCAGGGAAAATGGGCATGTGAGCTGCCAAGGGAATGCTTCACGAGGTCAGTCCTGAGACTTTGCCCTGGAGGAGGAATAACGTTCCCCAGTTGGTGTTTTGCTGATCTTGAATTTCCTTGTCAGGACTCTGTTTGCATCATCAGAAAGCAATCCTCAGAGGGACATCATTTGAGAGGCAGTGTCCTTCGATAACTTCAAGTGATAACTTGGGCAGAGGGGCAGAGTATCGGCTCTGCAAGCACTTGGAGCTACAGAGTCCTACATCTTATTCCTTCCAAACAAGTTGGGGCCTATGCTCCCTCGAGCACCTTTGTTCCCAAGGTGGCTTCTGTTTTCATCTTACAAAGTAGTGTTTCCATCCTTTCTGGCAGAGACAGTACCGAAGCTACACTGGATGTACCAAATGTCTAAAATGCCTACCTTCATGCAGCCTCCTAGTTAAATCCTCCGGAAGGCTGTTTGTGCTTTCATCAGGCAAATTCAGGGAAGGAACCTACAGCAAAACCTTGTCATCTTGGAGAGTTAAGATCATCCAGAAATCTTGTGGCCAGGCAAAGAGCCTCCAGAAATTATACAGGCTCATTCAGCTAGGTCCATTTTCACATCTCAAAATTCAGGTATTTGCCTATGGAGACATCTCCAAAGCAGCAGGCATGCAGTGCACCTGCCTCAGGCACTACAGGGAAGATCAAGGGGCTTGTACATCAATGGACTTCAACAGAATGATGGTCCAGGCTTCCATGTCCATTGTAATAAAGTTTGATTATACATTTTAGCCCTCCCTGTTTAGCTAGCTATTTATCATATGTATGCTGCCATGTTGGCATCAGGAAAACGTAAAATTGTATCAAATACTTATTGTAATTTTCCTTTCCTGACGCCAATCCATGGCAGCTTATGAACCCTCCCTTTTTTGATTTTGATATTTTTATGGGGAGGTTGCTCTCAATCAGATTTTTATAGATTTGGACAGGTCCTGTGGGTGGATATAGGAGCGATATGTATGCTCACATGGATTGGCATCAGGAAAGGAAAATTATGGTAAGTATTTGATACAATTTTTCATTTTACCACTTGGGATCCTGTATGTCCAAAGACCTCAAATTGTTAAAGAAGAATTATCACAATTATTTTACATTATTTAGTTCCTGATGAGACAAAGTATATTCAGGCTGAAACATGTCACCTTCCTCTGCATTGCCTCAGCCAGTGCTTGAAGCTGGATACAGGTGCTACAAAGCAAAGCAGTCATTTCCTTTCTAGTTGTGGTGGGCAGCCATGCACAGGGCTAAGGGTCACTTTTTCTGATGTCACGGCTAGTGTTTTAGTGCACATAGGAAAATGGGACAAAGTACTTTATCAAAAAGGGAACTGCTGTAATGTAATGTAAAAAAAAAAAAAAAGGTGATAATTCTTCTTTAAGCACCTTCCAGGGAGAAACAAATTAAAGGAGAAGTATGGGCATTTTTTTATTTTTTTGAATCATACTTACCTTGAGGGATGAAGCATAAGTCTCATGCTGCATCTGTCCCCCGCTGGCTCTAAGACTGAGAACCAAGTGATCAAACACCGCTGATCCCTCGGTTCTCAGAGCTCTCTAAGCAGAGAGCTGGTGGCTGTCTGCTCTGTCTCCCCCCCCCGCTCACTGGGCCGTGGAGGGGTCGGGAGCAGACTGCTCAGGCTCTCGGTGGCTCGCTCAGCTGGGTGGCAGTCCAGGCATGTGGGCGTATCTTTCCTGAACCTAGACCAGCTCTGTGACGTCAGCCGACAGTGGGCTTTAGCTTTGGCTGTACTTCTCCTATAACTGTATCAGACCTTTCATGCAGATCATGTATATATGGGAATCTACTATATGGCTCTCTTTCCCAATTACAGGTCTTGCGTAAAGTGTATCCATAGCCAAAACTATTTTGTTTTGGATAGTGAGGTAAGGAGTTATTGCTCTCTGGGTCTTCACTAGGAAGAGTCTCTCTGTTTGGCCTGATGATGACTGGTATTGGGAAAAGAGGACAAATCACAAAATTTTGAAATATCATCAGAACAGGAATACAGGGGAAATCTTTCAATGGAGACATCGCCTACACTTTCCAAAATGATAACCAAAAGTGTTAGCTATCAATATACTGTATATAACAATTAATATATAAGAAGCAATACTCATCTGTCATACTGTCCCTACCACCAAATGTTTTGCATTGAACAGATACTCTTACTGAAAGATCTTTTCACACTTTTCACATTTATGGGAGTGCCATAGCCATTGCCTCTTACCCCTTGAACTGCTTGACACTTGTTATGGACTAATTGCTACATCCCAACCTATGTGTGTTATCATGTATTTGCGCTGACAGTTACTCTTACCTATATGGGAGTGTTGGATGCTGGCCTCCTCTGCTGCCCTTTGTGGTTCCATCTGCTGGCCCCTACACCACTACAGGACACAGTAGTGAGGGGCTCAAACATGTGTTGGGTTCCGAAGATCTTCAATGAAAATAATTTTTTGCCAACAAAGATCAGCAGTATGGGCAGCAGGACAGGTGGCCATTATTTCCTTTGCAGGGATTGCTTGTTCTCACCTATTAAAAACAGTGACAAAGTCGGTAAAAGAGTTTTATTTTTATTGCACAAGTTGTCCCCATGTACAATAGTGATTTTAACTCTAGCAAAATTGACATGTATCAGTTCAATCTCTTCCATTATAAAGAGCTTTTCATTCTCTTTAGATAAGCATAGCCTATGGTTGTGTTTCCCATCAATATAAATGACTGTGCCCAGGGCTAATTGACATAAAGCAGACATGGGAAATGATACTAGTGGTATTTTGAATGTGTACACTTAACATTCACATTTTTTGATGTGTAATTGTAAGACAAGTAATTACACAATATAAATATTTCCTATTGCACTTAGTAGATAATGCAGTGCTGTAAAGTGAACAGTTCAAAGATCAAACAACCAGTGTATTCCCACTAGGTGGGTGCAAAGATAAACTGTGATAGAATAAGTGAATGCATTTTACTTTAAAAGAGGTTTTCCAACACTGTGGGATCAGATGGAATTTGTTTTAACCCTAGGATGTAAAAAAGCCACAGTTGACCAGGAAAGAGATTGGTTTGGCTTCACTTAGACCAACAACCACTTGGTTGTTGGATTTGTATATTTTTTTAGCCGAGTTGACTTTCCAAGTTCTCAACTAGCTCTGAAGGTTGCAACAAGGTGCGCATCTCCTTAATACAGTACTGCAATAGGCACTTGTTCTTAGCTTGGTAAGAGCAACAGCAAGTAAGCTTCTGGGTTAGACAAATAAAAGGTGGTGTTGCTGTCACAGGTATAGATCAGAGTCCTTTAGGTCAGAAGTCAAGGATAACAGTGACCCACCCCTTTACTATCCGATAATATGGAGATAAAGTGGTATTAAACCCAAAACCATTTCCGCCTCCTGTAAAAGCAATCCAGTGGCTAATTAGCTACTAGGATTGCTTTTTACAAAAAAAGTCCATCTCTGGCTGAAAAAAAAAAGAAGAAGGGATAATGCCTGTAGCTGCAGGCATCATCCCGGTATAACCACTTCAACCCCCTAAGTGTACTGGTACATCACTGGGGCTAAAATGGTTAAGCAAAAGCACTCCTGTACGCATAAAATATGCTTAGATTGCTGTGCCACAAGTAGGAGTCTCACAGACATGTACAGTATAAACCTCAGCACAATATTTTTTTTAGAAATAAAACTTTTCTATTACATACGATTTTGTGTAAGGCTACATTCACACCAGCTATTTAGGCTGGTGCGAATTGTAACGGCAAGAATTTTCTGATTCCTGGTGCTGCTCTGAGTGGCTAGGTGCGGCCACCTGCCCCATTCACTATAATGACAGGTTGCTGGTGGCCGCAGGTATTAGCAGCTCTCTGCACAATCAGTGATTACCTGTGGTGATCCTTGCTGGATGCACACAAACTGCATCCAGCAGTAATCACTGCAGGTAATCGCTGGCTGTGCAGAGAGCTGCTAATACCTGCACCCACTGGCGAACTGTCATTATAGTGAACAGGGCTGGCAGCTGTACCTAGCCACTTAGAGCTGCACCAGGAACCTATGATTCCTGTTGCTACCATTTGCACTGACCCTAATGGCTAGTTTGAATGTAACCTTACTGTGGAAAGAGTGATTCCCTGGGCTGATGACACCAAAGGACCAGCCCTGTGATAGAAAAATCAGGCAGCCCTTTCTGTACACAGCCCAAACACATGACATTATACAAGTGCTGCTTCCAGGCACAGTCAGCCTGATGACCCTCCTCATCCCCTGACCAGTCTGTGAGTATTATTATTATTATAATTATACAGGATTTATATAGCGCCAACAGTTTGGGCAGCGCTTTACAACATCAGGGAAGTCAGTACAGTTACAATACAATTCAATACAGGAGGGATCAGAGGGCTCTGCTCATTAGAGCTTACAATTTAGAAGGGAGGGTCAAGTGGAACAAAGGGTAGTAGCTGTGGGGGATGATCAGATGGACAAAATGGAAATACAGCTGTTAGGTGTGGGTAGGATAGGCTTCTCTGAAGAGGAGGGTTTTCAGGGATCGTCTAAAAGCTAATAGAGTAGGAGATAGACGGACAGATTGGGGTAAGGAGTTCCATAGGCTTGGAGAGGCTCTAGAAAAGTCCTGGAGACAAGCATGGGAGGAGGTGATGAGAGAGCTATGCCCCGAGACCCCGACTAAAATTAGCGGGGTTAGCCGCCTTCCACAAGTGCCTCCTTCCCGTGTGACCCCCCCTCCTGCCATAGCTGAGGTTTGCCACTCCTCGGGCCCCAGGTGTGAGCCCCGGACGGTGTCAGTCAGTGACCAGCCAGCTCCTCTCACTCACCTTGTGGGTGCTCTGCCTCCCGGTGAGTGTGAGTGGTGCTCTCGCAAACTCTCTGCAATCTCGTTTATGCGCAATGATGCTGCGGCGGGCATGGGAAGAGCAGGGCTGGGCATAGACTAGGAGTCAAGCCCTGGGATAGACGGGGAACAAACGTCTGACACACAGCTAGGACTGAGGGGAAGGAGAGGAGGCTGAGAAAAATACTACTGTTTGGGAGCATCTGGATCTCTGAGCACCCTCTTATAATGTGTAAAGGTTTCAGGTGAACTGAAACCCAGTGTCATGGATATGCATTAATGTCTGTCTGCCATCTTACCTTCCTCCTCATGTGTTCTTCTTAGAGACCAGACCTCCTTCACCTGGCTTCCTTTATAATCTCCTCCCAGCCTGACTCCACCCCAGGCCCTATCACAGAACACTATATTAACCTGTGCACTGCAAGCCTGCTTTGCTGATCAACGTGTTTGTTAGGCATTGTGTGTTTGGGTTCCTGCCTGCCGTGTGCTACGTCTGTCTCTCTGTTACGTTATTGGCTTGTCCCCGACTATCCCTGTCTGCTCGTGACCCTTGACCTTCGGCTCGTTCTTTCGTTATCCTTGTCTGCTTGTGGCCCCTGACCTTCAGCTTGTTATTCGGTTCTCTCTTATCTTGTGCTGCTGCTTCCCCTCTTTTCCCCTTATCCTACGGGGCGTGAGCTAGGAAACTCCAGGGGCCGCGACCTGGTCCCAGCCTGCAGCATAACATCCTCACCACTAGAGGCCCTGGAGAAGACCAGCTGGGTCTTAGACTCCGCGCCCTGGGGAATCTTGGCTCTAGCTTCCGTTAGGATCCCGGTTGTGCTCCTCTGGTCCCGCTTTCCACAACCACCCAGTTTCCTATCCGCATAAGCCAGCCATAGGGTTCACTACCTCGCGGTGCACTCCTGTCCCCCTACGGTGTGCATCTGTCACCTGGCCACAGGTGACCTTGACAGTTTGATCAGCCATGAACCCGGCTGACATCCCGCTCCCCGCGGATGATCCATTGCAGGGCATAGTTCGCAGACTTGAAACCCAGGAATCAAATCAGACTCAGGTGATGCGATTCCTCCAGGATCTGGCTTCTCGATTCGAGCAGCTTCAGGTCTCCTTGGGAACCCCGAATCCGCAACCCCAAGTACAACCAGCGGCTGTACCTATCGCACCAGTCGCAGCCTCACACTCACTAAGATTGCCAGCTCCGTTCCGTTTCTCTGGGGACTCCAAGGCCTGCAGGGGGTTTCTCAGCCAATGCACAATTCATTTTGAGCTTCAGCCTCAAAGCTTCCTGTCTGACCGGGCTACGGTAGCCTATATCATTTCCCTCCTCTCCGGTGAAGCTTTGGCCTGGGCTGCCCCCCTGTGGGAGAGGAACGATCCGGTGGTTTCCAGCCTGTCCGATTTCTTGAAGCTCTTTCATAATATCTTCGAAGAGCCGGCTCGGGCTTCTTCAGCGGCTAGTGCTGTCTTACGTCTTCGCCAAGAATCTAGTTCAGTGGGGCAATATGCTCTTCAGTTCCGTATCCACACAGCTGAATTGAGCTGGAATAATGAGGCCCTGGTCTCTACCTTTTTACATGGCCTCTCTGACCGAGTGAAAGACGAATTAGCGGGAAGAGCCATTCCCGTCGGTCTGGATGATGTAATTTCATTATGCAACCAGATCGACATTCGTTTTCAAGAGAGGTCCTTAGAAAAAAGACGCCAGCACTCTCTGGGTCCTAGCCAGTCTGAGCTCCCCTCCCTTCATTCCGTGGAGCATCCTCTACCTGCTGAAGAACCTATGCAGCTGGGCCGGACCAGACTAACCCCCGAAGAACGTGCTAGGCGCAGAACTCTGGGCTTGTGCCTCTATTGTGGGGGCAAGGGTCATTTTCGTGACTCCTGCTCGCTTCGTCCGGGAAACGCTCGGGTCTAATACATTTGGAAGGTGGAGTATTGGACCCAGAAACATCACCTTCTCGCCTGCTCTTGCCGGTGTTCCTTCATGTAGGCACTTTGTCAGTGTACGTACCTTGCCGGGCGCGTCGGTGGTCGCTTCGGTGTGCGTTCGCGTGCGCCGATGCGCCGTACGGGTGACCTCTCTCTGCTCCAACGGACTCGCTGATCAGGTGCGTATCCCCTGACAGTATCAGACAGCCATGTCCGAGTCCGAGCAGGGGAGGGATCCCATGGAGGAATTATGCCGACACCTGAACGGGCTGACGCAAGCCGTGAAAGACCTCCAAGCCGGCTATACCAGGTTGGAGGAAAGAGTTCAAGTCCTGTCCTCGCCTGCCAGCCCGCAAGGCACCACATCCACGGGATACCCGGCTACACCCTCCGTCGTCATGCTTCCTCCGGAACCCAGGGTCCCTACACCCGAGAAGTTTGCGGGCAATCGCAGCAAATACCGAGCGTTCCGCAACGCTTGCGAGCTTTTCTTCGCCCTACAACCCCGCACCTTTTCCCTGGAAGCAACCAAAGTGGGCTTCGTCATCTCCCTACTGACCGACGAGCCGCAGGCCTGGGCTCACCGCCTTCTAGAGCAGAAAGATGCCTCCTTGGAGACCCTTGCCACGTTCTTTGCCGCGATGTCTCAACTCTATGAGGATCCGCAACAAGCGGCTACTGCAGAGTCTGTTCTCCACTCCCTCCTACAAGGTCGCAGAGCGGCCGAGGATTACGCGGCAGAATTCAAACGTTGGAGCTCTGACACAGAGTGGAATGACGCTGCTTTGCGCTACCAATTCCGGATGGGCCTGTCGGATCAGCTCAAGGACGAGCTAGCACGTGTCGGAGTTCCTCAAACCCTGGACAAGTTAATAGATCTGGCAATTCAGATAGACCGACGCCTGAGAGAGCGTCGCTCCGAGAGGACCTCCAGTCAGCCCCAACCCACCTGGTTGCTCCCCAAGGTCTCAAACCCGGCCCGTCTTGCACCTCCGGCGCCCCCGTTTCCGGCGTTAGATGACCCAGAACCCATGCAACTGGGCTTACTGCGCCCATCGCTCTCTCCCGAAGAACGCCAGCATAGGCGTAGTAACAATCTGTGCATGTATTGTGGCGAACCGGGACACTACGTGAGATCCTGTCCGGCTAAGATGCGTAAGTGCCTGCCTGTCTCTTCTACTTGTGCCTCTTTGTTGCCTAATCCAACTTCTCACTTGGCTCTTTCCATTTCTTTACAGCTCCCCGGAAGGACTTCCGCAATCCAAGTACCCGCCATAATTGATTCGGGGGCATGCAGCTGCTTTATTGATTTGACATTTGCTGCCAGTCATCACATTCCCCTGCAGCCGAAACCCCGGGGACTTGCAGTACATCTCGCTGATGGCTCTATTATCAAATCCGGCCCCGTCACTCAGGAAACCGTCCCTTTGATGGCCTCGGTGGCAACCCACCATCAGGAGTTCCTAAGTCTGGATGCCATCTCCTCTCCGCTATTCCCCGTCATTCTGGGGATGCCCTGGCTGCAAGCCCATAACCCCGACATTGACTGGGCTACAGGGAGAGTTAAATTCCTCTCTGATTATTGCCTGCAACACTGCCTGCAACAAGTCTCTTCCGACCACCCTCACCTGCTCTGTCTGGGCACAGACCCTGACCTTCAGAAAACCATCCCTGAGCCCTATCATGATTTTCTGGACGTGTTCAGTAAGAAGGGAGCGGAAACCCTTCCTCCTCACAGACGATGATTGCCCTATAGAACTTTTGCCTGGGACCGAAGTACCTTTTGGGAGGATCTTCCCGCTGACTGAGCAGGAATTGGGTACCTTGAAAGTCTACATTGACGACAACCTAAAGAAAGGGTTCATCCGCCCGTCCACCTCACCTGCAGGTGCGGGTATCTTTTTCGTTGAAAAAAAGGACCATTCCCTACGCCCCTGTATTGATTATCGGCAGTTGAACAGGATTACCATTAAAAACCGTTACCCCTTACCTCTCGTGCCGGAACTGTTCCAAAGGCTGGGAACGGCGGTCATATTCACCAAGCTTGACCTCCGAGGAGCGTACAACCTGATCCGCATTCGAGAAGGGGATGAGTGGAAGACGGCCTTCCGCACACGGTTCGGGCACTACGAGTACCTAGTTATGCCGTTCGGACTGTGTAACGCGCCGGCTACCTTTCAACATTTTGTCAATGACATCTTCCGTGATTACCTGGACTTGTTCGTCATAGTATACCTGGACGATATCTTAATATTCTCATCCTCTGTAGACGACCATCGCAGGCATGTCCGGAATGTCCTTGTTCGGCTTAGACGACATGGGCTTTACGCCAAGCCAGAGAAGTGTGAGTTCGAGCGGCAAAGCATCCAGTTTCTCGGTCTGATCATCTCAATTGAGGGCATTAAAATGGACCCTCAGAAGGTGTCGGCTATCCTGGACTGGCCTGCCCCCACAGATAAAAAAGGGGTCCAGCGCTTCATCGGATTCTCCAATTTCTACCGGAAGTTCATCAGAAGTTTCTCTGCAATTGTCGCCCCCCTTACCGAACTGACCAAACAAGGAGACCGCTTCTACTGGTCCCCTAGAGCCCAAGCTGCCTTTGATAAACTGAAGGAGTTATTTGTCTCTGCCTCCATCTTGAAGCACCCTGATCCCGCAGTACCTTTCGTCCTGGAAGTGGACGCGTCCGAAAATGCAGTGGGGGCTGTGCTATCCCAGCGTCAGGGGGCTAAAGCCTTACTTTTTCCAGTGGCCTTCTTCTCGCGCAAGCTTTCCACGGCGGAACGTAACTATGACGTGGGTGACCGGGAACTCCTGGCTATCAAGGCCGCGTTAGAAGAATGGCGTTACCTGCTCGAGGGGGCGGCACACCCCATTTTGGCCTACACGGACCACAAGAACCTCGAGTACCTGAGAACAGCCAAGAGGTTGAAGCCAAGGCAGGCAAGGTGGGCACTTTTTTTCTCAAGGTTTTTGTTCCACATCACCTACAGGCCGGGCTCAAAAAACATTAAACCGGACGCACTGTCCCGAATGTTCAGCACTCCTGAGGAGAACTTACCTGTTGACACCATCCTCCCTGCCGGGAACTTCCTGCTACTCCAAGAAGACCTTATGCCCCGTATTAAGCGGGCGTCTGCTGGCTTGACCTTGCTTCCGGAGGACTGTGTCAGGGCACAAGATGGTCTGATCAGGCACGAGGGCAAGATTCTGGTCCCTGAGGGTCTTCGGATAGCTGTTTTGGAGCTTTGCCATGACCACAAGTTGGCCGGACATTTTGGTACCTTGAAAACGGCCGAGCTCATCAAGCGCACGTTCTGGTGGCCGCAGCTGGGTAGTGACTGCAAGAGATACGTGGACTCATGCAACATCTGCTCCCGGAACAAGAATAGCCGGATGAGGGCCTGGGGTCTACTAAAACCTCTACCTGTCCCTGAAAGACCCTGGAAGATGGTGTCGATGGACTTTATAGTGGAGCTCCCTCTGTCCGAAGGGTTCTCCACAATCTTCGTTGTCGTTGACAGGCTGTCCAAGATGGCTCATTTTTTGCCCATGAAAGGTACACCTTCCGCCTTGGAAACGGCAAGGGTTTTTATCAGAGAAATAGTGAGGCTTCATGGAGTTCCGGCAAGTATTGTCTCAGACCGAGGCGCCCAGTTCACCTCCAGATTTTGGAAGGCTCTTTGTGATTCCCTGGAAATCAAGTTGGCTTTTTCTTCGGCATATCATCCCCAGACGAATGGCCAAACTGAGAGGACCAACCAAACTTTGGAGCAGTACCTCCGTTGTTTTTCCTCCTTCTCCCAGGATGATTGGGCCTCCCTACTCCCCATTGCTGAATTCGCTTACAACAATTCCCTGCACTCTGCCACTAAGCAAACCCCATTCTTTGCCAACTATGGATTCCATCCCTCCTTCTTGCCAAGTACCATACCCGAATGCACTGTCCCTGCGGTATCCGAAACAATGGATTTCTTCTTCTTCAATAACAAACTCCTACAGGAGACCATGTCCAAGACCCAGGAGTACAACAAGAGGATGTTTGATAGGAAAAGGAGAGGGGAACTCATTCTGGAGCCCGGCAACCAGGTGTGGTTATCCACGATTAACCTAAAGATGGCCTGCCCGTCCAGGAAATTGGGCCCTAAGTTCATGGGACCTTTCTCGGTAAAACGGAGGATCAACAATGTAGCATATGAGCTCGACCTACCCAACTCCCTGAAGGTCCATCCAGTCTTTCATGTGACTCTGTTAAAGCCGGTTGTCCCTAACCCCTTCGATGGCCGTAACATTGGCCCACCGGAACCGGTTCTGATTGACGGCGAGGAGGAGTTTGAGGTAGAGGCAATCCTGGATTGTAGGAAGAGACACAACCAGGTACAATATCTGATTAAGTGGAGGGGTTACGGCCCAGAGGATAATTCTTGGGAACCCGAAAACGGCATACATGCGGAGGAACTCATGCAAGCTTTCAGGAGGTCTAACGCCACGAAGATCGCTCAATTGGGCATCCGGAGGCTGCCCTAAAGGGGGGGGCACTGTCAGTGTACGTACCTTGCCGGGCGCGTCGGTGGTCGCTTCGGTGTGCGTTCGCGTGCGCCGATGCGCGCTGTGGTTTTGCATGTTTCCATCTGCGCTGGTACACTTCCTGGATCGCGGGTGCGCGTGCCTGTGCACGCCGGTGCGTGCGGGTGCATGTGCGCGCATTGCGGGTGCGTGCACGCGCGCGCCGTGCGCGCGCCCGCGCACGCCGGTTTGCTTATTTAAACTACTGGAACACTTCAGACCAGTGCTGTCTGATCTGCAGTCCCCTGTGTATCCTGCTCCTGTTGTTCGCCTGGAATCCGACCTTCTGACCACCCGGCTTGTTACTGGACTTTCCTTTCTATCTGCCTGCACCCGACCTCGGCCTGTCTTTGACCCTGAACCTGCCTACCCCGCTGTGCCACATTGCCCGAACGTTGCCGAACCCTGCCTGTCTGACCGCCCCTTCTGCTTCTGCCCCGCTACGCTGCCCGGTATACCGGCCTGCCTACCTACCTGCCTGCAGCCCGCCTGGCTCGCTACCCTTCTGAACCCAGGACCCGGAGCCGCTCTCTTGAACCACTCTCAGGCTCTCTTACCCTTCCGCACTCCCGTGCCTCCTGTCTGCACTACCAGGGGCCCGTGAGTCGGATCCGTACGGGTGACCTCTCTCTGCTCCAACGGACTCGCTGATCAGGTGCGTATCCCCTGACACACTTCTCCTCAGTCAACCCTTGCATACCTGGATTCCGGGGCTGCCGGCAATTTTATGGATTGGAGAACTGCTTCTTCTATGAAGCTTACCCTTTCACCTCTCACTACCCCATTGGTAGTCTCGGCAATTGATGGCACTGTTCTCCCAGGGGGCCCTATTCGCTTCCAGACGCTACCCATTAGGATGTCGGTAGGGATTCTCCACCAGGAGTGGATATCCTTTCTTATTCTACCCAAGGCCTCTACCCCAGTTGTATTGGGCCTCCCTTGGCTACAGCTCCACTCTCCACATGTGGACTGGGTCTCTGGGCAGATCCTGGCCTGGGGTTCCTCATGTTTTTCGTCGTGTCTTCTCAAGGTGACCCCCAAGGAGAGTCTTCCGGTTGCTGCCACTTCTGTTTCTTCTGATCTTCCTGCTGCATACAGCGATTACCGGGATGTGTTCTGTAAGAAATCAGCTGAGGTGCTTCCTCCCCACAGGTCTTTTGACTGTGCTATTGATCTTGTCCCCGGAGCAACTCTACCCAGGGGTCGTACCTACCCTCTGTCCATCCCAGAAACCCAGGCCATGTCGGAGTATGTCGCAGAGAATCTGGAGAGAGGTTTCATCCGGAAATCCTCATCACCTGCAGGGGCAGGGTTCTTTTTTGTTGCCAAAAAGGATGGTACCTTAAGACCCTGCATCGATTATCGGGGTTTAAATGCGGTTACTATTAAAAATCGATACCCCTTACCCTTAATATCTGAGCTATTCGATAGGTTGAAGGGTGCCTCCATTTTCACCAAGTTGGATCTCAGAGGCGCGTACAATCTCATTCGAATACGGGAGGGTGACGAATGGAAGACTGCATTCAACACTAGAGACGGGCATTACGAATATCTGGTGATGCCTTTTGGTCTGTGTAATGCTCTAGCCGTGTTTCAAAACTTTGTCAATGAAATCTTCAGAGATCTGCTGTACCAGTTTGTTGTCATCTATCTGGATGACATTCTGATCTTTTCTGAAAATCTGCTCGTCCACAGAAACCATGTCCGCACTGTACTTCAACGTCTTAGAGAGAACAATCTCTATGCCAAGCTGGAGAAATGTTCCTTTGAATGTTCTGAGGTCCTGTTTTTGGGGTGCTTCGTCTCATGTTCGGGTCTTCGTATGGACCCTGGGAAGGTCTTGGCTATCACCAACTGGCCTCTTCCTGCTAGCCTCAAGGCCACACAGCGCTTTCTTGGCTTCACTAATTATTATAGGCAGTTCATAAGGAATTACTCTTCCATTGCCGCGCCTATTATCGCTTTGACCAAGAAGGGTGTGAATGCCAGAGACTGGCCTCCCGAAGCTGTCTCTGCATTTCACAACCTGAAACAGGCCTTTGTTTCTGGCCCCCTCTTGAGGAGACCAAATCCTGGGAATGCATTTTTTATTGAAGTGGACGCTTCCTCAATGGGGGTGGGAGCTGTGCTTCTTCAAATCTTTGAGAAGAGACGCCAACCATGTGCGTTCTTCTCCAAAAAAAATTCTCAGGCAGAGAGGAATTATGCCATCGGTGATCGGGAACTTCTCGCAATTAAATTGGCGTTAGAGGAGTGGCGTCATCTCTTGGAGGGTTCCCCTCACTCCATAACGATCTTTACCGATCACAAGAATTTACAGTATCTACAGAATGCTAAACGTCTGAATCCTAGACAGGCCAGGTGGAGTCTCTTCTTTGCCCGTTTTAATTTCACGATTACCTACAAACCTGGTTCCTGCAACGGTCGGGCTGATGCGCTCTCTAGGTCATTTGACACTTTGGACGAGGAGTCCGCCCCTGA
Source organism: Rana muscosa (assembly GCA_029206835.1). Classification (NCBI taxonomy): domain Eukaryota; kingdom Metazoa; phylum Chordata; class Amphibia; order Anura; family Ranidae; genus Rana; species Rana muscosa. Next base: position 68,848,813 of record CM055121.1, on the reverse strand, counting down.
ACCTGAGCCGATCATTCCTACCTCATGCATTGTTGCCCACTCTACCACCCTGAAGTCAAAAATTCCGCCTGGTAAGACCTTTGTCCCCACTGAGCTAAGAGCTAAGATCCTTCGTTGGGGACATGATTCCAAGGTGGCAGGGCATTCTGGATTCCTCCGATCCTTCCTACTCATCAGTCGTCACTACTGGTGGCCTAATCTCCGCTCAGACGTCAAAGACTACGTTAAAGCTTGTCATGTCTGTGCTCAGTCCAAATCCTCCACACAAGCTCCTGCTGGTCTCCTCATGCCCTTGCCCATTCCTAAGGAACCCTGGGCCCATATTGCCATGGATTTTATCACCGATCTCCCACTGTCTGAGAATAATACAGTCATTTGGGTGGTAATCGATCGGTTCTCCAAGATGGCTCATTTTGTTCCTCTTCCTGGTCTTCCTTCTGCCCCTGCCTTGGTTCCCATTTTCATTCGAGAAATTCTTCGCCTACATGCGGTCCCTTCTCATATTGTTTCCGACAGGGGAGTCCAATTCACGTCTCGTTTTTGGAGAGCCTTTTGCAAATCCCTCAATATTGTCTTGGATTTTTCTTCTTCTTACCATCCCCAATCCAATGGACAGACTGAGAGGGTTAATCAGGAGTTAGAGGTCTTTCTTCGCACCTTTGTGTCTTCTCACCATGACGATTGGTCCTCTCTACTCCCGTGGGCAGAATTCTCCCATAACAATCATGTGAATACCAGTTCGCAGAAGACACCCTTTTTCACAGTTTATGGAAAACACCCTCAACTTCCTCTTCCCATGATCTGTTCTCCAGATATTCCAGCTTTGGCTTCGGTTCAGGAGTCTCTCAATTCCGTTTGGGGTCACGTTCATGATTCCCTCCGGGCAGCTGCTGAAAAATTCAAAGGCTTTGCCGACCGCCGCAGGCGTAAACCGCCTTCTCTTCAGCCAGGGGACAAAGTCTGGCTCTCTACCAGGAACATCAAGCTCCGAGTTCCTTCTCTGAAGTTTGCTCCACGATTCATCGGTCCATACACGGTAACTGCTAAACTGAATCCGGTTTGTTTCAAACTCCAGATTCCTAAGAGCCTTAAAATCACTAACTCCTTTCATGTTGCTCTTCTAAAGCCTTTAGTCCTCAATAAATTTTCTCGTCCTCTCCCTACCGTGGCGCCTGTCTCTGAGGATAATCAGGAGTACGAGATCAGTCAAATTCTGGACTCCCGACTCTGTAAAGGCGTTCTTCAGTACCTCGTTCATTGGAAAGGGTTTGGTCCTGAGGAGAGGTCTTGGATCACTGCATCTGAGGTCTTTGCACCTCGTCTGTTAAAGGAGTTTCATCTGAAGTTTCCCTCTAAACCTGGGCCCAGGCGGGGAAGGGGGAGGCCTCGTAAGAGGGAGGGTACTGTCATGGATATGCATTAATGTCTGTCTGCCATCTTACCTTCCTCCTCATGTGTTCTTCTTAGAGACCAGACCTCCTTCACCTGGCTTCCTTTATAATCTCCTCCCAGCCTGACTCCACCCCAGGCCCTATCACAGAACACTATATTAACCTGTGCACTGCAAGCCTGCTTTGCTGATCAACGTGTTTGTTAGGCATTGTGTGTTTGGGTTCCTGCCTGCCGTGTGCTACGTCTGTCTCTCTGTTACGTTATTGGCTTGTCCCCGACTATCCCTGTCTGCTCGTGACCCTTGACCTTCGGCTCGTTCTTTCGTTATCCTTGTCTGCTTGTGGCCCCTGACCTTCAGCTTGTTATTCGGTTCTCTCTTATCTTGTGCTGCTGCTTCCCCTCTTTTCCCCTTATCCTACGGGGCGTGAGCTAGGAAACTCCAGGGGCCGCGACCTGGTCCCAGCCTGCAGCATAACATCCTCACCACTAGAGGCCCTGGAGAAGACCAGCTGGGTCTTAGACTCCGCGCCCTGGGGAATCTTGGCTCTAGCTTCCGTTACGATCCCGGTTGTGCTCCTCTGGTCCCGCTTTCCACAACCACCCAGTTTCCTATCCGCAGAAGCCAGCCATAGGGTTCACTACCTCGCGGTGCACTCCTGTCCCCCTACGGTGTGCATCTGTCACCTGGCCACAGGTGACCTTGACACCCAGACACATGATTCAAAGCCCCGGACTGTCAGGGTGAAACCTCGGACAGGTGGCAACCCTAACCTGAGCATAGTGAGTAAATGGGCAATACACAGTAGGACCTACATTTTCTCACAAAAGTGAGTACACCCCTCACATTTTTGTAAATATTTTATCTTTTCATATGACAACACTGAAGAAATTACACTTTGCTAGAATGTATTGAGTGTACAAATTGTATAACAGTGTAAATTTGCTGTCCCCTCAAAACAACTCAACACACAGTCATTAATACCTAGTCCGCTGGCAACAAAAGTGAGTACACCCCTAAGTGAAAATGTCCCAATTGGGCCCAATTAGCCATTTTCCCTCCCCGATGTCATGTGACTCGTTAGTGTTACAAGGTCTCAGGCGTGAATGGGGAGCAGGTGTGTTAAATTTGGTGTTATCACTTTCACTCTCTCATACTGGTCACTGGAAGATCAACATGGCACCTCATGGCAAAGAACTCTCTGAGGATCTGAAAAAAAGAATTGTTGCTCAACAGAAAGAAGGCCTAGGCTATAAGAAGATTGCCAAGACCCTGAAACTGAGCTTCAGCACGGTGGTCAAGACCATACAGCGGTTTAACAGGACGGGTTTCACTCAGAACAGGCCTCGCCATGGTCAACCAAAGAAGTTGAGTGCACGTTGAGCCAGACGTATGAGTACTTCCAGAATTGCTGCAGAGGTTGAAGGGGTGGGGTGTCAGCCTGTCAGTGCTCAGACCATAAGCCGCACACTGCATCAAATTGGTCTGCATGGCTGTCGTCCCAGAAGGAAGCCTCTGCTAAAGATGATGCACAAGAAAGCCCACAAACAGTTTGCTGAATCCAAGCAGACTAAGGACATGGATTACTGGAACCATGTCCTGTCGTCTGATGAGACCAAGATAAACATATTTGGTTCAGATGGTGTCAAGCGTGTGTGGCAGCAACCAGGTGAGGAGTACAAAGACAAGTGTGTCTTGACTACAGTCAAGTATGATGGTAGGAGTGTCATGGTCTGGGGCTGCATGAGTGCTGCCAGCACTGGGGAGCTACGGTTCATTAAGGGAACCATGAATGCCAACATGTACTGTGACATACTGAAGCAGAGCATGATCCCCCTCCCTTCAGAGACTGGGCCGCAGGGCAGTATTCCAACATAATGACCCCAAACACACCTCCAAGACGACCACTGCCTTGCTAAAGAGGCTGAGGATAAAGGTGATGGACTGGCCAAGCATTTTTTCAGACCTAAACCCTATTGAGCATCTGTGGGGCATCCTCAAACGGAAGGCGGAGGAGCGCAAGGTCTCTAACATCCACCAGCTCCGTGATGTCATCATAGAGGAGTGGAAGAGGACTCCAGTGGCAACCTGTGAAGCTCTGGTGAACTCCATGCCCAAGAGGATTAAGGCAGTGCTGGAAAATAATGGTGGCCAAACAAATTGACACTTTGGGCCCAATTTGGACATTTTCACTTAGGGGTGTACTCACTTTTGTTGCCAGCAGTTTAGACATTAATGGCTGTGTGTTGAGTTATTTTGAGGGGACAACAAATTTACACTGTTATACAAGCTGTAGACTGTACTGTATATTAGATTTCTTAAAGCAGTTGTTGGGGTTTCCTGATGTTTCTCCGTATGGCCTTTCGCATGGAATGACGTTTTCAAGAAACTTGACAACTATCAGATAACAGATAATTGGAGTCCCAAAAAAATGGCATAGTCATACTGGAGCTTTGTATGTTACGCACCTGAACCCCAACAATAGATTTAACTGTAGGGTGAAATATAAACTTTTCTAAGTATTGAATTGTTTGTAAGCTTCCAACCAACCACCCTTTCTCTCCCCAGGTATGGCTAATTTTGCAAGACTACTTTGAATACATTGTACATGTAGTGTGTAAACTGTCAACGAGCAGATAAAAGTCTGAGAAAAGTAAACATACAAATGCTAATGTTTTATCAATTATCTGTTAAAGTTGCTATCAGCTATCCAACATTCAACCTATCTGGCCACACACCGTGACAAGTCCGAAAGGACAGGTCCCATTGTCTGTAAATTAAATGGTTATTTGTACAATATTTATGTAACAGTTATAAGTGCATCATGTGGAGTCACATGTGTTTTCAATAAACAACAATATACAGTACTCAGTGTGTGATCTTGTAACAAGTAGATTTGCAATGAAAACAATGTTTAATAGTCACACCTGAATAATATGCGAACCATAGATATTAGAGGATGATCAGACATGCAGGTACACTCTGACCACATGAAGATTTCTTTTTGGATAAGTACTGTTTAGGACATTGGAAGAGAGATGAGGAGCCACATGCAAACAGTTCCTATGTTGAGTAAAGCAGTAGCACCATAATAATAGTTTCAAGATTTTTTCTCTTGATATTACTCATTTGGGTTGCCATGAGCTGCCCCATAGATATCGGATGTTAGTAAAACACCACTCTAATTTGATATGCAACAACCCCTAGCAACCACTTATCAGTAAGCAGCAGCTTAGGGCAGGCAAAAAACTGATTTCTCTCATTTCTGATCAGTCACGATGGCCCTGTTATTAAATTGGTGAAAAATATATAAATTAGGCACACCACATTCAAAGAATGATTTTGCAATAAAGTTATATTTGACATGTAGAGTATAAAAGCACTATAGTACTCTGGGGCCAAATATCCAAGTATGTCAGATCTAGGGATGAGCGAACCAGGCTGGGTTTAGTTTAGGAGAGGTTCCCTGAACCCAACAGGCAGTTCCAAACGCCAATCTAAAAGACTTTGGGAGGCAAAACTGCTATTTTTTTCTGGTCTTTTTCAAGGCAAATAGGCGATCTCTTGTTGAAAATGGTCACGGGGAACTGGCCAATGCTATGGGGGAAATGCCATTGAGCAGGAGGAGGGTCTTTATTTGCGACTTAAAGTGGAGTTCCACCCAAAAAGGGAACTACCGCTTTTCAGAATCCTCCCCCCCTCCTGTGTCACATTTGGCACCTTTCAGGGGGGAGGAGGGAGCAGATACCTGTGTAATCCAGGTATTTTGCTCCCACTTCCTGGGCATAGGTTGCCTCGGCGACCTACGCCACGTCCGGCGCCTACTTCGTCCCCCCCCCGTTGTTTTCTGGGAGACACACAGGTCCCAGAAGACAGCAGGGACCAGTGGGATCGTGCAGCGTGACTCGCGCATGCGCAGTAGGGAACCAGGAAGTGGAGCCGCAAGGCTTCACTTCCTGATTCCCTTACCGAAGATGGCGGCGCCTCCACCCGAGAGCCGAGGGACAGATCGGCTTCGGGTTCCGACATCGCGGGCGCCCAGGACAGGTAAGTGTCCTAATATTAAAAGTCAGCAGCTGCAGTATTTGTAGCTGCTGACTTTAAAAAAAAAAATTTCGCCGGAACTTCTCTTTAAGGGAAAACTTCACTTTTGTTGAGAAAAACAATTCCCTTTGGGTGATATACAGTATGTACGGTACATTGCAAGGACTTCAACAAACTTTGTAGCAGATTCCTACCTTTCTCTGTTTTGAAGAAAAAGCTGTTTTGTACTTTCAACACTCATTTCTGAATGGGTGGGTATGGTTTATTAAAAGCACCTGGTGCACTTTTGTTGTTCTATTGAGAAAAGATGCAGCATCAGCATCACGTTAGAAGTATTTAACCCTTAGGAACTATATCACCAAAAAATGAAATTCTTATTGCAGTGCATACAATTTTTAGGCTTTTTTCCCCTCTGTTTTCACCTGATGTTCTGGCCAGTAACACACCTTCTGTATTAGGGTGCCTTCACTCTTGATGAAAGAGCAGCAAAGACATCTTTGGACAGGGAAGGGTGTTAGATACACTAACAAATTAAAGCTGCACTTCAGTTAACACTTTATAGGCAGTTAAAGAAGTTTTATTCTATTTGGAATAAAGGTTTTACATAACTAAATAAAACATGATCATTGTAAGCACACCTGTTGGTGGTAAATGGTTTGTCTCAACCCTCTTAAGTCTATCTGTCAGAATCAACTGGTGAAAATAAATGAAAGAAATACTAAAAAATAAAACAAATGCAGCCACCAGATTTAAGAATTGGTAAGCTGCAATATAATAAATGCTTGCTTTTGGGTTTAATATTGCTTTAATGTTGCATGTGGAGTTATGGAACAGTAAGATTTAGTCCTTTTAAAGTGACATAAAAAAAGATGGGAAAAATTGGCATGGGAGTTCCCACTAAAATATCAACAGGACCCTTATTCCATGCATGCAGCCTGGATAGCTAGGAAAAGAGAGGGCAATAGGCTTGTGACCCCCACTTCTTGAAACATACCAGGCCTCGTGCCTGTACACATTGGGTTGGTACTTTGCAAGGAATAGGGGGTACCCAGAAGCCTTTTCCTCCCTACATGGCACCTTTTTTTTGAGACCAGGGGGCCCCTAGATATTTATTGCAGGAAATAAATTTGTATGATTCCCCCATCAACACAGACAGTGCTGACAGGGGAATCCCTCCTGCCAAGCAATTGTCTGTTCCCGGCGGGGGAAGCCCTTTCCCATTGGGAGAAGACAGTGATTATCGCTAGCGGCTATAGCAGCTTCTAGCGATAATCGCAAGAGAAACCAGTAGGCTGGTTGTACCCAAATTGATCGATCAACTTGGTACATTCAGCCTGCCCATTAACGGTTCGTATCTCAGCCAGTTCCTGCTGAACCAGCTGAGATTCGAACTGTGTATGGTCAGCCTTAAGGTGCCCCCCCATGCAAGGTTACACAATTACCTACATAGTTAGTCAGGTTGAAAAACGAAACTCAAGTCCACCTAGTGCTACCAAAAGAATAAATAAATAGAAAACCTCAATATACAGAATCCTATACACAGGCAAAACACGTTATAAAGCATGGTCCAATTTGCTCCAGTGGGGTAGGCCCATGCTTGCTGCCTTCTCTATTCTGGCCGTGCAGGCCTGGATAAGCTTCTGGTTGGAATTTTAAGGGGAATCCCACCTCTTTTTTTTCTCTTTTTTTTTTTTTTTTAAAGGGAGAGTTAACAGTAAAAAAAGGGGGGGGGGGTGATTTGTGATTCCCCTAAAATTCCAAGTATACCCTCATATCCATTATCCAAAATAGAGTAAGGAGAGAGAAATATGAAAAACACAATATTTCAGGGAAAAAAGGCTTGTAACTAAATAACACCATGATGTTTGCTCGGGTATTCAAAGTGTTACTAAACTCAGGACCCTATATTCACAATATCTGGTCTCCCACAGTACACAGAACATGGAAATACAATTATTTTAGTAAATATAAACTGCTACACCTTTTCTCATCAACAGTATATAACAGCCTTGTGACTTTTATCAGTATTTGACCGAGCACTGGTTAGAGCGTTGTAGGAGGAGTTTTCTGACTGTCCTATGAGACTGCAAGACACCTGACCATCTGTCTAGACAGTGCTGATTGGCCCTGTGCTGATCACAAGCATCCTCCCAAGAAAAAAAAAAAAAACCTCACTAGCAATACACACCAAGCTGAGCATGTGCAGCCTGACTCCAGAGACTCTGTGTTATCAGGAAATTATTAGGAGTCAGTTGAAGGAGGGGAGGATCAGAGAAGACAGGATCAAACAGCCTTTGTACACACTGCAGAGGATTAACCCCTTATGCCGCGTTTACACGACCGTTATTCATGTCATGGAAAAAAACTATGTTTTTCTCGACGTGATTTTTCGTGTTTCCTCTCAAGCCTGCCTTGCATACACACGTTCGTGAAAAAAAATGCTCGAGCAAAGCGCGGTGACGTACAACACATACGACGGCACTAAAAAGGGGAAGTTCCATTCGAATGGCTGCACCTTTTGGGACGCTTTTGCTGATCCTCGTGTTAATAAAGTTTGGTGAGAGACGATTCGTGCTTTTCAGTCCGTTACAGCGTGACGAATGTGCTATCACCATTATGAACACTAGTTTTACCAGAACGAGCGCTCCTGTCTCATACTTGATTCTGAGCATGCGCATTTTTTTCCCCTCGTAAAAGCATACACACAACCGTTTTTCACAACGTTAAAAAGAACAACGTGAAAAACGACGAGAAAAAATAGAGCAGGTTCTAAAAAAATTCGGGCATTTTTCTCGTCGAGAAAAATGCTCTGGAGCATACACACGACCGTTTTTCATGACCATTTTTAAAAATGGCAGTTTTCTCGTCATGAAAAACGGTCGTGTGTGGGCGGCATTAGGCTCCACAGGGAGTATAACAAGCATGCTTTTCTGCATATACAGACTGATTTTACTGTTGTGGGTTTAGTAGCACTTTAAGTGCAGTAACTTGAAGAACCAACTAAAAAAATTGTTTAATGGATCTGCCCACAAAAAAAAAAAAAGACTGGTTGCTGTGGCTTTCTCCACTTTACACATTGTCATTGCACCTTGTACTTTTTTCATTATTAAATAGGTTACTGCTTTGATGTAATAGATCTGATATAAAAAAATAAATTTTTATTGTTATAATGAATTTAAGGTTTAGTATCTATTAAAAGTGCAGAGCCATAACAGTTAACATTATTATCCTTGTAATGATTTACACATCAATTGATTTAGTTCTGCCATAAATTTTATTTGAAAGATACATGGAAAGTTTTTCATTTATCATCAGAGTTGAAGAGATAAAGACGCATTTGATTTTCCTTTTGATTTCGTTTAAATGCTGAAAAGGTAAAAAGAAAAAGCTTTTATGATGCCTGCCTGTGACAAATAATCACACCTTACCATTCTTATTTTTACTGTAAAAAATACATTTTTCAAAAGGTCAATGGCATACAACTTTGTTACAAAATCTAGAATTATTTATTTTCAGCAGTAACAAATTGACCATATCTGGGCAGATCTCCCAACAAGACAATGAGGTAAGAGACTGTGCACAGCCAGATCTCTGATTCCTTTGTCATTTTGATGAAGTGCAAATAGGATTAATTATTTTACCCTTTTTTCCTAAAGAAATATTTGAAAGAAATTACACGGTAGAATGTTTATCAAGGTAGTGCCCAATTACCTTTGGGGATCTTTAAGGAAATTTCCCCTACTGGAGCAAATTGGACCACACTTTGTGAAGTTTTTTTTACCTTTTTATGGATCAACTGCCAGTCAAGGTTTTCGAGTGTGTAGTGCCGCGTACACACGGTCGAAATTTCCAATGAAAAAAGTCCGATGGGAGCTTTTCATAGAATATTCTGACTGTGTGTATGCCCCATCAGACTTTTTCCGTTAGAAATTCCGACGGACTTAGATAGATAACATGTTCTCTATTTTTCCGATGGAAAAAATTCCTATCTGAAAATCTGTTCATCTGTATGCAATTCCGACACACTAAAAACCACGCATGCTCAGAATCAAGTCGAAGCATGCTCGGAAGCATTGAACTTAATTTTTTTTGGCTCGTCGTAGTGTTGTACGTCACCGCGTTCTTGACGGTTGGAATTTGGTGTGACCGTGTGTATGCAAGCCAAACTTGAGCGGAATTCTGTCGGAAAAAACATCTGTTTTTATTCCAACAGAAAATCCGACTGTGTGTACAAGGCATAGGATGCTCATATTTTTAACCTGACTAACTATGCAGCTATCAGTAGAATGTTGTACTGTGTTTACCATTAGTAGTAGTAGGAAAGTAAAAATGTTGGCAATATTTTGGGAATAAGACCAGTCAGTAGAAGGAATTTAGTAGGAAAACACTGTCACTGGAATTTATAGACACCCTTTAGAATTCAGTTGGGGTGCATCACCAACACTTTCAGTGCTGCACCCCGTCATTTGCACTTGAGTCATGTATCTGTCATAGACAGACAGACTACTGTCAGGTTCTTGACTATAAAGTGTGTGCACACCTGCAAATACACAGCCTGCTGATCTTCAGTAAAATCTGGACACAAAGTCAAGCCCTGTACACACGATCGGATTTCCTATGGTTTTTTAACCGATGGATTTTTCCATCGGAAAACCGATGAAGCTGACTTTCATCAGTTTTGCCTACACACCATCAGTCAAAAAACCGACTGTTCCAAACGTGGTGACGTAAAACACTCCGATGAGCCGAGAAAAATTAAGTTCAATGCTTCTGAGTATGCGTCGACTTGATTCTGAGTTCCCCGCAGACGATAGTAATTTGCTATTGGTTTTTTAACCATCGGATTAATTTAAAACGTGTTCTATTTTTAAACACCGATGGAAAAAAGACTGATGGGGCCCATACACGATCGGTTTGTCCGATGAAAAAAGTCCATCGGACTGTTTTCATCGGTAAAACCTATCGTGTGTACACGGCTTTAGAGGTTTCTTCCCTCATAAAGTTCTTCAATGCTCCTGGACTCTGGAAGTCAATCTGGGAATTAAAAATTCCAGAAAAAAACAACATCAATATTCTCAATCATAACAGTCATTCTGGAGCCTTTCTATTTGCACCCTTGAGAACCTTGCATGCCATTTACCTCTTTGTGCACAGTGCCAAGGCCCAACACGGTCACACCCTCTCTTACTGTTCAGGAGGCAACCAAAAATATGGTATTTCCTATTACTTTTACAAAGTTGCAACTTGGAGATTACACAAGGATGAGGACTATTTCCTCACTCTTATAAGAAAACCCCAGTCATGTGTTTATACATTAAAGCACTTCTGGCTTGCTATGCATAAGCAAATTAAAGGTTTGCTTTAGACCCCATGCACACTGGGTGTTTAAGATGAGACTCCAGCATTTAGGTGCAGATGGAAGGTACAGCCCCGCTGTCGGTAGTCTGTAAAAGTCTATGAGAGGTTGAGAGCTGCTGTGGCTGGGTAGGGTTGGATGGTGTACACAGTAGTACTTACATATTAGTGTAGTATGTACCCAGGGACGAATGTCCAAGCAGTCTGCATTCCAGACATTTGTCCCTGGGTGCATACTGCTCTACACTTACAGTAAGTACCGCTCGGTACACCATCCAAACCCACTGAAGGCTCAGTGTGCATACGGCCTAAGCACTGGAGGCTCATACACCAGGGCTAAAAGCCTAGTTTACACGAGGCCTTCAACAGGAACAAAATCACACTTCCTATAGAAAAATGGAATTGCAAGCACATAAAAATTCCAAAGTCATTGCAAAAATTAATTTTAAGGAGACGTTATAATAATAACTTTTTTTCCTTTTTAGTTCTTCTTTTCTTTCTTCTCGAGATCAAACAGCGATAACAAGTGTCTTCTGCTCAGGCAGGATCTTTATCAGACTATTTTTGTTTTCTTTTTATTATGCAGTTCTGCCTGCTGTTACAGTGTAACCCTCCTACTGTGCACACTGATTGCTTATGCTGTCTCTCAGAATGGATGGAGTTGCTGGAGCTCAAGAGAAAATGACTTCAGTTGTTACTCAAGCAGAGTGCCATTACAGGAAATGCAATTTACTAAGTAGAGCATTTAATTATATTAACCAGTAAGGTACACTTGATGCTAAAGGGCTCGCAGCCTTTTTGTATGCAGAGCAATTAGACCTACAGTAAATGCTCTAAAAGGTTTTATTATAGTTTCAGGATTTTTTTAATTTACCACAAAAAAAAAAAAAACAACTAGTACCCTTTACAACATTATCAGTCTCACAAACAATATCTACTTTCCTTACAGGATAATTTAACATATAGTTGTACTACGCCCAATTCTCCCCCCACGCCTTGCCCTCCCTATACACAGAGACTCTAGATCAGCTGTATAATAAAGATTCAATCTCCTTTCAGAGTTGGTTGATGGCTTCATTGATATTGTTACAAAAAAAATTAAAAATTGACTATACGATCAGGACAAGAGACATCAAAATTGGTCCATGTTGTAAACAGCTTGTTAGACCTTAAGATGACCAAAATAAACAAAGCATAATGTTCTGCTAAATACTTGATGCAATAAAAGTGTGTACCGGGGATACATTTTCATGTTGAATAACCAGTAAAGTAAGGCTGAAGTAGAATAAATGGAGTAATGGCAGGGATAGAGACTGGGCGATCTTGTTTGAAACTGGAGAAACAAGCCTAAAATCCTTGATAAAGAGGTTTACAACAAAGCCTTGTAGTATTAGTGCTTCAATAACTCAATTTATCTCAATAGGGGTAGTATTCTCCCACTCTTTCCTACCCCACCCTTTTTCCTTCTCTCTGTCTCTCTCTCACCTTTTCAGTAATTGACATATTCCTTAAGGCTAGGCTCACGCTGTTGTTCTGCGGCATTCAAATAAATGCCTTCATACAACACGTTAACCTGCAAAATGATATGCATTGATGTACCACAAGGATGTGTACCCAGCCCAATTCTGCTCTCACAGTATATGGAATGTATTAGCCATTATAACTTCTTGCTCACAAGGTTTCTTGAAAATATGTGGATGCCTTCACTTCTCAAATGTCTTTAATCTTTTTTTTTTTTATAATGGCATAGACATTACCCTCTGATGCCCATAACATGGCCTAATGGGTCATGTGAAGTCCTTGGACCCCAGCAGTCAGTATCGGGAGCATTAATTCCTACAGGGTTATAACAGCAATAATCCTTAGCAGCCTTATGTGCCCCAGACTGACTGTCTCCTACAGCATGTCTTCTGTCTCCAACCACTCCTTTAGTACAGTCTCTGACCATTTCCTCTAAGTCTTCAGTCTATGACAGTTTTATGTAGCCCTACATAAACCCATGGTAACCTCGGGGGCCACATTTGAGGTCCCATACCTTGTAAGTTAAAAACCACTGCCTAAACACTCAGATCTTAGAGCTTTCATATCACTGTATTTAGCAAAAATCCCACAGACCCAGGTATTGTAACAGAGCAACAGGAACGTTACATAAAAATCCAACAGGGATAATACATTTTTATCCCTGCTTATCCAAGCATGATCTATTGGATATGTCTACTGTAGACCAAGTCTGCTCATAGTTCTTAGAGGACAGTTAGATGTACAGGTATAACATGATCACCCTCAGGGCAAAAAGTGTTACAAGTGCTGCAAAGTGTTCAATAAACACAAGCTCAGCTCTGTTAAATTTACAAGTTAATTTTAACAAAGAGAGGAAGAGGAGCAGTGGGGACCAGAGTGAAGGGCATGGCCATTGCTAACTTAAGGCCTGTACACGTGATCAGACGTACATCGTACAAAAGATACTACTTTCGAAGTGATCATACGTTAATCTGAACATTATTACAGCTTTCGTCCGAAATTTCCTGAAGGGACAAACCCGAAACTTTTTCTGTGTAATACCAGATCGTACAATTTTAGTTTAATCAGTACAGTTTTCATCCGAAAATACAATACATATACAATACATCACTTCCAAATTTTTATTGTTGTGTGAGAATTTTCGTACTTTAGTAACTGTAACGACACCCCAAATACGAAAGGGGGTAACACCGTTTAGATATCTTCCCTCTCCTGGACACACATTCGCTGCCGATCCTCCACAGCCAGCCGATCCCTTCCCATAGGGATTAATCCTTCTGGAAGAACGAGACGCGCTCTGTATCTTCCTAGGATCTAATGACTTTATTGAGAAAAACATTGAAACTTTTATACCCATCCAATACTGCATTAACCTAAAATGAACAATGGTCCAGCTCCACCCACAACATAACAAGAGCCAATACACATTATTTTGACGTCTGCTAGGAGACAACAGGTTCTAATCCCCTTTATGTTTAAATAACTATGCATGACCTTTCTATTCACCAGACTGTCTGATACTTTACAATACACACAAGGACAGACTTAATTTCCCCAATCCACATCACCGCAAACAATGAACAGGTCTTCTAGAAGCTGGAATTCATTAGCATTACACTAGGCAAACAGGTGATTGAGGCTGAACACCTCAGTATCTCTCAATTAACCTGTTAAGTTCAGAATAAAACAATATTGTGGACTAATATTACTATTTCAATTTCAAGCAATCCAAGCCATATTCTTAATGTCCATGGTTTCCTGGCTCACCCTGTGTCCAACGTGACCCTCCTGTCACACATCTCCCCTTTCGGCAGGAGACTAACACAGGAGGTGACCCCAGACGGGTTAGACGAAAAAGGGAACGGCGCCCTCTAAAAGCAGCAAGTAAAAAACAGTTTTTAATTAAAAGATTAAAATACATTCACATTTGAGCAGTGGTAATCGAGCGTGTCAGGGGTTGACAGGAACTTCATCCGCAGATCCTCAGGGGTGATGGTGGTTTCACGGGCAGTTGGGCTGGAGTCCTCGATCCTGTGTCTCTTCCTGCACTGGATGTTGAGCAGCGCCGGCCGGAAACTTGGATCTGGACTGTGTGTGCTCCGTGGGGTCCTGGGGTCATCACTTCCGGGTCAGAGGTATGCGGGAGGTGCTTTGCGTTCAGGACATGCGTGTCCCTTCATCAGGCTAGTGTGGCGGCCATCTTAGGTGTGGTAATTTATACCAGAGTGAGGATAGGTGGGCGGGTTTGTCTTGTATTTTATTTTTGGCAACCATGGTAACCGCGCAAGCTGGGGCATGCTGTGTGCGGCGGGGATCATACTGGGCTGATAGATCGTGACACTCCAGGGAGGCAATGGCACAGGATGAGCCCAAGAAAATATATATATATATAGAGAGAGAATAGCTTAGGCTGTGTATTTCATGTGTTATTAAGAATTATACATAGTAGACTGTATACTATAAATTATACTACATAAAACAAAACAAACTATAAACTATATTCTGGTTCTATATTGATACTTACGGCCAAATACTGGGAATTTAATAGGAATCGTAGGGATATGATAAGAATATCTATATAGAGAAATAAAAGGTTGTTTTTTTAAAAAAGGGGTTTCTTTACAGAATTATACTAATAATGAAGAAGATAACGTTAAAAATAATAATAATTAAATAAAGATAAAAAATATAATAAATAATAAATAATAAATATAAATATAAAAATGAAAATGGAATTAGAATGGAATTAAAATAAAATATGATATATGAAATATGATATAGGATCTGAAAAAATGAATCTTATGGTGCTGGGGGAATATGTATACATATGTACTTGGATTATGGCACTGGGGGTGTGTGCGTAATGGATACACGCAGGACTAAGTGCATGCATCCATATCAGCTGCACATATTCATATGGACGCATGCCCACAAGAACATATGGGTGCATAAATCTAAAATATTAGGGAAATATAGATTAATAGGGTAAGGTATACATATACATTAATTTGATAAGTACATGAGGATATGCACCTGCAGGTGCATACACACATGCATACATATACACATACACACACACACACATATGTGTGTGCACACCTGCACATATACAGCAAAAATAACGGGTTGACTCCGAAGTTAGTCCATAGGTCCATTCTTCTAATGCCGGTATTCGCACTGTACCCCAAAAACATTGCTCCAAACAGGGCATTACTTACCCAGCCAACCTCTGCCTCTCTCCGAGAACATACCCGCCGCTGGGGAGAAGACAGGGTGACTGGGCTCAGTCCGTCATGCTGTTGGGGATCTGGGCCGACTGCTCAGCATCCCTGGGGTATACAAGTGGAGACTGAAGTCCCATCCCCTTGTGGTAGGTGAAAATCCCCCAGTGCTTGCAAAGCAAGGCTGACATCCTCCTGTCCCAGTGTCACACCATTTTCTGGGGTTGTGTCAGTGAGGACCGAAGTCCCATCCAGTACCACAGGAACTCCCTCTTCTGTTAGTTGAGAGCAGAGGCCCGCGGCACTCTGCTCTGTTGCCAGCTCTTCCGCTGGGTTGCTGTGAGTGGAGACCGTAGTCCCATCCACTGACATCCGCTCAAGTTGCAGTTGTGTGCAGCGGCCAGTAGTATTCTGCCCTGCTGCCAGTGATTCGGCTGGGGGTAAAAGCTTTACCACCTCAGCTTGTTGCTGGAGAGAGGGGCCAACTGCCCCGGCTTCCTGAAACTCCACAGTTGCTTCAAGTGCTGGGCAGAGGTTGCTATCACTCTGCCCTGTTGCCAGCACTTCTGCTGGGGACTCCACACCATCTGCTCTAGCTAACTGTTGGGGAGGGAAAAGGGCTGCTTCTCCCCCTGCATCTCTGAAATCCCCTGGGAAAGAGGAACCATCACCTTCTCACCTCGGGCCTCCAAAACTGCCACGGGTGTAGAGCAGGGGTCTGCAGTACTCGGTCCTGCTGCCAGTACTTGGGCAGGCGATGCATAATCCATAACATCCTCTGAACAGTCCCTTAAGTCCATACCTTCTGTAATCTGTGGCTGGGGAGATGAGCCAACTGCCCTAGCTCCCTGGAACTCCATATCATCCACTTCGGCTTTAGGGGTGGCAATCTTCAGATTTTCCACTGCCGATTCTTCAGCCAGGCTAGCTCCCTGGAACTCCATATCATCCACTTCGGCTTTAGGGATGGAAATCTTCAGATTTTCCACTGCCGATTCTTCAGCCAGGCTAGCTCCCTGGAACTCCATATCATCCACTTCGGCTTTAGGGATGGCAATCTTCAGATTTTCCACTGCCGATTCTCTGGCATGCTGCTGAACGCATTCTAGCAGTTTCCTGTATCCCCTTTCCAGATGCTGTTCCTTCCTTAACAAATAGTCTAGATCAGGTTTAAGCTCTGAGACCCCTGAAATACCAAGCGTAGCCTCTCTGTATTCTCGCAGGTCCTCAAGGGTAGGTTCCCCTTCATCGCCAAACACAAAACAATCTGTAAGGCTCTCCCACAGCAATCCAGGGCCGCCAAAGTCATATCCCTCCGGAGAGCATTCTGTTGTCTCTCTTAAATATCCCTGCTCTGCGTGCCATTGCAGAGCCTGATAACGACTGTCCAGCTCTATCTCCTGCTGGACCAGCCTGTCCAACTCAGTCCCCCATTGCTCCTGGGGCCGCTCTCCCAGGAATGCCATCCGCAATGCCTGTTGGTCACTGGCCCGTTGTTCAGGGGTTGGAAAGCATTTGCCCTGTTTTATACCAGCGAGCTGGAGGGCTCCAATCCAGAGCTCCACCCGAATCAGCTGCCTGAGCTCCAGGTATTCATCCGTAGACACAGTCCTGGTGTATGCTGAAAGGACGATTTGCAGCAGCCCCGGGAACTCTGATGCCAGATCCATATCTCCGCTGGTGTGACCAAAGTCTGCTTATCCTGATCTTGGATCCAGGTGGAGGTTTGAATGTCCCAGACTGCAGGAAGCATCCCACTGCTGCCAACCAGTGTAACGACACCCCAAATATGAAAGGGGTTTAACGCCGTTTAGATCTCTTCCCTCTCCTGGACACACATTCGCTGCCGATCCTCCACAGCCAGCCGACCCCTTCCCATAGGGATTAATCCTTCTGGAAGAACGAGACGCACTCTGTATCTTCCTAGGATCGAATGACTTTATTGAGAAAAACATTGAAACTTTTATACCCATCCAATACTGTATTAACCTAAAATGAACAATGGTCCAGCTCCACCCACAACATAACAAGAGCCAATACACATTATTTTGACGTCTGCTAGGAGACAACAGGTTCTAATCCCCTTTATGTTTAAATAACTATGCATGACCTTTCTATTCACCAGACTGTCTGATACTTTACAATACACACAAGGACAGACTTAATTTCCCCAATCCACATCACCACAAACAATGAACAGGTCTTCTAGAAGCTGGAATTCATTAGCATTACACTAGGCAAACAGGTGATTGAGGCTGAACACCTCAGTATCTCTCAATTAACCTGTTAAGTTCAGAATAAAACAATATTGTGGACTAATATTACTATTTCAATTTCAAGCAATCCAAGCCATATTCTTAATGTCCATGGTTTCCTGGCTCACCCTGTGTCCAACGTGACCCTCCTGTCACAGTAACCACTTAATTTACGATAAGGAGACTAGCATGCAAAAAATTACGGACAATTATTCATCCGATAATCTCATCGTGTGTACTAGGTTTTATCAGGAAGGATCAATAACGATCAGGTTTACCAACATATCCAATTTTCCATTCCCCCCCACAAGCAATTGATACTATATAATAGCATTAACCGATTTAAACGGGTACCCAATCTTACTGAAGATGGCCATATTGGACAAAAGTAACCTCATGTCTATGGCAACCTTTAATTTTTTATGTTTTCAAATGTATATGAACTACTGGCATATAAGCAGACATTAAAGGATTATATAAAGTGTATCCCCTATATTTAACATCCTACCAGTTACCCAAATATAGGACAAAACAAAGCCACATAACTTTAACGATAACTAGTCTTGTAAAATTGGAATTTGCCATGTGATCTTCTGTCAGTTGTAAGGGTTTTATCAGCCCATTTTAATGCTTTTTTTAATGCACCCCTATTCCTGTAGAGCAGAGGTGGCAAATGTAGTAAATATAGTACATCCCAGGGCAGTCCAGAGAGCTGCACAATATCTTTAGTTTATTAACATTTGCTATTATAAGTACAAACATAGCAATGCACCTAGAAAAAAATAATCCATTTGTGCAAAACAATTAGACCCCTTTTAGAGGGGTCCACCTGTCAGTTTTTCAGGCAGGCTGATCGTAAAGGTCCATTCATCCCTATGGACAGGCGGGTGTAAATGGGTGTCCATTTATATCTGCCTACCTTTGGGTCTGATCAGGCCCACTAAATAAAAAACCAGGAGAGGACACCATTCTCTTCCATTTAGGCATTGAACTGAAGGGTAGTCAGGTGTAAACGGACAGCAGAGTCCATATACTCCTGGCCTCCCATAGAGCAGAGCAGAGCCGGCTCTGTCCCTGTCAGCTCTGTAGATACTGAGCAGACACGGATATGTCATCCTCACTCTCTCAGCTCACAGACCCCCTGCTGATCGCAACAGAATCCATCCCGTATGAAAGGCGCCTTATCTAATGTTATGATGAGATCAAGTTGGGTTTGTGTAGGCAGAGTTAGCCTGATTTGACAGCTAGAACAAAGGGGGGCACATGTTGGGCACCAGAACTATAGAAAGTCAGAATCATTTTAGGTTCTTTGTGAGACCTTTTTCCCATATTCAATCAAGTATAGTTTGTACCTTGTGTAAATGTGACTTGTACACATGTCCATACTATGTATCACTAAGTCATAGAAATGTGTGCTGCCTGTGGGGCTACACAATTTTGTCAATTATCCTTTAAAAGCTCAATTTCTAGCTGAGGTAAAATCTACATCAATCGTAGCATAGGTAAAAATTAAGTACAGGTTGGAGAACCAGAGGCAAAATCTAATATTACTCTACAAACATAATTGTAGGTTTATGCCCTTTTAACTTCAGAAAGACCATTTAGTCCTATTCTAGCATTGCATTGAAACATCACGTCTAATCTAAGTGGATGGTAATCATTAGCTTGACTCTTGGTTCAAGTAGCAAGACTCCAAGCTGAGTGTCCAGATTATATTTGTGGTTACAGTTGGTTGTCTATATCCAGAAGCTCAAGGCATTTTCCATTCTGTCTACTTAAGCTGGTCATATACTAGTACCGGTAGAATTTCATTTCAAATGTTTCTTTACTAGAACATTTGTACAGTTTTCTAATTGTTAATGGGGTCAAGTTGTTGTTCGTTTTTGACCACATTGAATGGAAAATTTGAAGGAGCACAATAGAAAATGTTTTTCAAACAAGCCAATTTTTTTTTCGTTCAGGAAATTACAATCATTCCAAAATCGAATGTTAAAGGCAAATGAAAGTCGGAAGTACTTTCGAACATTCATCAAGTCATTGAATGTACTGAGAGTTTTTGTAAAAATGTTCATCAGAATATTCTTTAGAAAGTCTACTAGTGTATGGCCAGCTTGATTCTGGCACTTAAAGTTCAATTTTGTTAAAAGTAAGGCCTCGTACACACGACCGGTTTTCTCGGCAAGAAACGACAAGAAAACTGCTGGGAGAGCTTTCTTGCCGAGTAAACCGTGCGTGTGTACGAGGCTTTCAGGTTTCTCGTCAGGAAATCTACCCAGAATCTCGACGAGAAAAATAGAGATCCCGCTCTCTATTTTCTCGTCGGGATTCTTGTCGGCCTGTTTCCCGACGAGAAACGCGAGCGTGGGTATACTAACCTGCTTCCATGGAAACCCGCGCATGCTCGAAATGACTTTGACGCATGTGCGGTAGCTTCCAAGGCATAGGTAGGGTGAAGCAAGATGGCGGTGACGGCATCGAATGTGACGAGCGCATGCTCGTCATAGTCGATGACATCACCGCGTTCGTGCCATTCAAAAGAACGGCGGTTCTTTTGAATCGTACATGTGTACACTCAGCCGTCACAAGATTCTTGTCAAGAATCTCGCCAGGAAAAACAACGTGTTTTTTCCTGACAAGATTCTCGGCCGTGTGTACTAGGATTAATTGCTGGAATCTGAAAGCTCAGTGGTCAAACCTGTTATCAGCATGGTAGAATAGCGCATGCAATCTGAACCAGCACTTTTTATTTACTTCTAGTTATTGTCTTCCTTATGCACCAATGATTATGCAATTTTCTTTCTTTCCACCACGAGTGTAATGAAAAAATAGCTGGATTCCCCCATCAACACAGTCGGTGTTGATGGGGGAGTCCCTCCTGCATCACTATTGTGTTCTGCCCGCGGGGAGCCTTCCCTGCTGGCAGAACACAATGGTCACTGCTGGAGGCTATAGCTGCCGGCAGTGATCGCATGCAAAAAAATTCAACAGGCTGGTTATACTGAAGTCAATCGATGGACCGACTTCAGTACAACCAGCCTGCCCATAGATAGATCGTATCTCTGCTAGTCCCTGCTGAATCAGCTGAGATTTGATTAATCTATGGCTGGCTTTACTTGCAAGAGGAGCATTATGCTAAAATACTTGCTGTGTTTTTTCTTTTTCTCTCTTGCTCAAACTGTCAGCCTGCTCGTAGGATGGCCTGTTGCTGGATCCTGTGGAAGTCAAAAAATTTGCATTTCTCTGCAATTGAAAAGCTTAAGTTTAAAAAAAAAAGGATCTGTATGGTCTATCCAGCATGTTGAAAAGCACTGCAGATCATGGCATGAGCTCATTATTAGTGATAAGCTTGGGCATCTTCCAAACTCGCTTGTATTCAAACTTCATGTTATTTTCTAGTCTATTCAGCTGTGGACCAGATCATTCCCCACCACATAGCAAGTGTAAACGAAGGGGTAGAACGCTGGGGACGTGTGTCCTTATATGGGCATTTGCCCATTTCTAGTCAATAAAATTTACCAAATATGTGTGCTACAGGGCAGGGAATGACCTGGCACTAGAAAATAGCATAAACTGGAATTTCGGCTAGAGATGACTTCTGAGGTTGCCCAAGCTCATCTCTATTCATTATCACGCAACAGTTAATTTTTGCATGCTCTGTTTGTACCTAGTGATGCAAAGATATTGAGTTGTATATGCCCAACCTAAATATCTGTCTTCAGTCCTGTGATCTTATTGAGCATGTTAAAACTGGGCTGACCATACCCTGGATATTTAAAAGTCAAGAAAATGGATGGTTACGTTTCTTTAAGAAGTATGTGACATATAGCATGTGCTCCAAATGCTCTCACCAAATGAAGGCTTGGCTAAACAGTTCACCTTCTTGTACTCCGGTATGTTTATATAAGGCTTATTCAGCTAAATTACACTAAAGAAAAACATTCTTGCAATGTAATGGGAGACACCATATGGTAGGAAGAACAAGCTTTTGGTCACCATGTTTTTGTCTCATATCATAAATTTTAACCCTGCTTACAGTTTTAGAAATCTGTTAACGGAAAAAAAAAAATAGGTCATATATTTGAGCTGTAATATTACCGGTGTGTGTGTGATTGAATGTTTATTACACTCAGTACTCACTTTTCTACACAGTCTTCTGGTTTTGTGCTTTCAACACAGGACATGCATACTCTCGGCTTAGAAGTGTATAAGGGTTAAGGCCTTATGCACACAGGGTGTCAAAATTGCCACTTTAAGACCTCATGCACACTTGAGCTCAAAAATACTGCTTTTACAGATGTTTGAGCTTTTTATTTTCAATGCCTCTAAACACCCCTCTATGTTAGCCTATGTGTCCACGCAGGGGCGTTTAGAGGTAAAACAAACAAAAAAAACCCACCAACGTCGTGTTCAGGAGAGGAGCTTTTGAAAATAAAAAATGCCTGACGCACCTAAACGAGGGGAGACGCATATAAGCACACTTAAGCGTTAGGCCAGCTTCACACTGAGGTGGTTTTACCGCTAGAAATAGCCTATAAATAATGCCTGAAAACCACCTCCCATTCATTTCAGTGTGACTTTCCACACTGGGACGGTGCGCTTGGGATGACGTTAGGAAAAGTCCTGCAAGCAGCATCTTTGGGACGGTTTGGGAGCGCTGTATACAGCGCTCCCAAATAGCCCTGCCTATTTAAATGAATGGGTAGTGCTTCCAAAGAGCCTGAAAAGCGCTTCGAAAGTGCCGCAACACGGGCATGTTTAACCCCTGCTTTGGCCGCTAGGGGGGGCTAAAAGCGCCTCGCTATCGGCCGAAAAGCGCCACTTAAACAGCGCTAAAGCGCCGCTAAAACGAGCAGCGCTTTAGCCCTAATGTGGCTCAGTGTGGAGCTGGTCTTAGGGGTAGCGTTCCACCGATACCAGTATCAGTGCGAATACTAAGCATTTGCATGAGTACTTGTGCAAATGCTCAAATACTAAAACAGATACCTTCAAGTCCGAAGACTGTAACCGCTGCCTTTAAACCCAGTTCACATATATACAAATTGAATGCGTTTTAAAACGCATCCGATTCTCACGAGATGTGAGCCTGCAGCTTTTTCAATGGAGCCGGTTCACATGTGTGCGGACCGGCCGCAGTGCATTTTTAAAAAGAGTCGGTCCGACTTTGAGCATGGTTCTTGTGAGATTATCACTTTGACAATTTACACTTGAATCTCACCTGAACCGCTGAACAAAGTCACATCGGAGGGGGCTAAAATCCCGCTGTCAAAACCAGACTGCACATATCAACCCAGTCTAATGGAGAGAAACAAAAAATTGGTATCGGTAATTGGTATTGGTGAGTACTTGAGAAAAAGTTTCGGTACTCATATTCGGTCTTTAAAAACTGGTAATGGTGCATCCCTAGTTAGGCGTGATTGGCGCTTGAGTGTTTTTTCATTGGAATGGCCAGAATATATGAATATTCCGACCAATGAAATAAATAAACACCCAAGCGTATGACATGCTTAAAAAAATGCCCAACGTGCCTAAACATGTCTAAATATGTGTTAACACTAGATGCATCAAGCGGTTGAGTGTTGATTCATTTTAATAGTTAGAATAAAAGAATATTCTGGTCAATGAAAGAATGAACACCCAAGCAATTGACGTGCCAAAATGCGCCTAACCACATTTGAAAAAGCGCAGCTTTAGGCGGGTTCTTGGCTCTGCTTTTCTCCCGTCAGGAGAAAGGCGCTTGGAAGAGTTGGGTGAACACCCTGTGTGCATGGCGCCTAAAAGTTGGAGGTCTGATAGACATGATAGGCAATTCAACACTCAACTGATGGAGCTTACACGGCATGCTGACAACATTGTGCCAATTGTGAGGCAGTGACTATGTGCTGTCAGTCTCCAACTGGAAGTGTTGTTACTGGCAGGATCTTTGGGTAAGAAACTTTGCAACAGATTCACCCCCAAAAAAATGGTTCAGCCTGGGGATAAAAAATGTTTTTTTTGGCTGAGCAAAAAAAGTGTATTACCTTAATGCATTCCCTGCCTTAAGGTAAAACATGTCCTATTTATATGCCCCCCATACTTACCTGAATCCTCACCCAGCGCTGTGCCCATCCGTAGTCTCTCTCTCCTTGCATTCATAGTACAGAGAGGCATGAGCCGTTGTCTCCTGCTGCTGTCAATCAAATCCTGTGAGGAGGGAGCAGGGCCACGTTGCATATGTCAATGGACGCACACAGTAGTTCATACCATTGTGTTGCAGTGATGTGTGCTAAAATAGGTTATTTTCTTAGACTCCATTCACACAAGGGCAACTTGACTTCCAGCTAGGGTGACCACATTTCCAAACTACCATTCAGGGACACCCTCCCTTCCCAAAATTCAGCTTGTGCTGTAACGAATCACAGCACAGCGATTGGGAACAAGAGGCTGGATTTATGATTTCTCCAATTACAAGCAGGGGGCGGGGATTGTGCTCCTCCAGGCATTCCCGGCCAGGACAAGTACTGTCAGTGAGTAAAGCGGTGATGTGGCGGCCTTTTTTGTGGGCATCAGATTGGCCCGGGGGTGGCTGTGTCAGTTTCATACCGGGACACTATATTGTTCTGGAATGAAGGTGCCCGGGACAGACCTGCAAAATGCTGGACTATCCCGGGCAATCCGGGACACGTGGTCACCCTACTTCCAGCGCGACTTTGGGAGGCAACTTGGACACGACTTGAGTATGAATCACATTGCGACATGAGGCAACTTACAAGGCAACTTCAAGTTGCCTCCAGGACAGGAGGCTTTCCAATGGCCAATCAAACAAGAATCGGCTCTGTGGGAGGGAGGGGTTTGCTGGAGAAATGTATGTTCTCTTCCTGTATTGTTGCTTCTGTTAAGACAGTGATCCGACTTCTGAGGCGACTTCCATTGAAATCAATGGGTACAAGTTGCCTACAAGTCGCCTAGAAGTCAGATTGAAGTAGTACAGGAACCTTTTCTGAAGTCGGAGCGACTGCAGTAGTGTGCATTAAGACGGCTCTCATTCACTTACATTGATTTTCTCATGCAGCGCGACTTGAGGCAACTTGGGGCGACTTGAAGTCGGATCCAAAGTCGTCCCTGTGTAAATGGGCTCTCAGTGCAGCGGGTTGCAATACAAACTACTACATTGCAGCGCTGACGCGTGAATAGAACTTCAAAATCGTTCCCACATCAAAAAAGTAAAATGTGTGATGCGCCAGGATCAATGAATTGTCAATGTATACTCCCAGAACACACCATTGGGTTTGCGATTGGCGTGGCTTGCTGGTGTGAATGGGCCCTAATTATTGTGAAGGAAGGTTAAGTGGTTAGGGCCACTGGTAGCCCCCTCTATTTTTGCTACAGGGTTCTTTAAAGAGAAAGTCTACTTCCCTTCTCCCCATGTGTAAACTACAAAGGAAAGCATTTGAAGGACTAATCAGTGCTTGGCCAGGATTCCCCAGTAAACCTTATCTCAGTCTGTATCAGAGCAGCTCATATGCCGCTGTGATCATTAAAGCGGTTGTAAACCCAATAGCTATCTATACTTTTCTAGGTAGGACAATATATTAAAAATCAATCTAGCAAGCACAAGTTGAAAGAAAAGTCTCAGAAATACCTTTATGTCATTGCTTTTGTTCAGATCACATGACCACATTTCTTCTCCTTTGGTCTGCAGGTCACAGTCCTCCTCCCCTGGAGGTGCAAAGCTGCATGGAGGGGAAGTGATCACATGACAAATGTAAACAAAATATCTAATTTAAAATCTTCAAAATTGTAATAATACTTTTTGTTGAGAGCTTGCAATTGCATTCGTTCCTCCCAGAAATCCTGAATTCCGCCCCAAAAAATTAACTAATATTACATACCTCCCAACTTTTAAAAGTCCTGCCACGGGTCATTCAGTCAAATTTGTTGAGCAGGGGGGGTGCGGAGTTTTTTGCCGCGGATCGTGGGGGGAGGCCGCCAAACGCGGGGGGAGGGTCTTACCTCCTGCTGCTTCCGCTGGCTCTTCTTCCTCCACTTCCTGCTGTGTGGGAAAACATGCACTCTCGCGGGACTGCGGGAAAGAGGAGTCTATGCGTGGGAAAAAACCAGCAGAATCCGTGCTTGTTGGGAGGTATGAATATTACAGTAATTTTCATTAGAAAGCCTCACTCCTGGAGGCAGAGCCACTGTCAATCAGGTGCAATGATCTGCCTTGGCAGGCGTTGCTGCTGTGACATTGGCAGCTTAGAGCATTAAAGTGGATGTCTCTCCTGACCCTTTCCTCTGTTATCAGCCTAAAAACTATTGACAAATTCTCGGACACATCAGATAAAAGCAGCCTGAAATTTCTGTCAGGGGAGGCTGCTAAAATAGATTAGCAGGCAGCTGGCCCTGTTACAAAACACCACTGAGAGTCTCTGCCTATGTGGAGAGGGGATGTGTGCCTTTCCTCCAATCAGCAATTTTAGCTATCTTGGCTGTATGCCCAGACATCATACTCTGTGTTAACCAGGAAGAGAAAATCTCCTAACATGATCTGAACTTTCTAAACAGTATATAAATGTGAAGACAGAAGATATACATGTAAAGCCTATGTAGGGAGATTTGTTTCATCCCTGTGTATCATCTGAGGCTGTTCACTTCACTGGGTGTATGGAAGGTTTACATCCATTTTAAGGATTCATTCACACGTGCAGCTAGGGGGTGGTAAAGCTAAGTGTCTACTGCATGGGTATAGCCAAGCAGAGTAAAGGGGGGGGGGTTCAGGGTGTGAGCTTTTTAAGTGATTGTCACTTTAAAGTGATTGTAAAGCTTCCATTCTTTTTTATTAAAATGATAAATATGTCATACTTACCTGCTCTGTGCAATGGTTTTGCACAGAGCAGCCACGATCCTCTTTTTGCCTGTGCTCCTGTCTCCTCCTCTTCAATGAGTGCCCCCCAAAAAAGCTGCTTTCTATGGGGGCACTCATGCAGGCTCACTCTCGAGCAACGATGTCTGCGTCTATAGACACAGACAGCGGAGCTCGGCCCCTGCCCCCTGTTCACTCTTCATAGGATATGATTGACAGTAGCAGGAGCCAATGGCTCTCACTGCTATCAATCTGCCCAATAAGGAGGGAGAGAGCCACTGTTCTCGTGCACAATGCTGGATTGGGAATGGGCTCAGGTAAGTATAAGGGGGTGCAACAGAAGGTTTCTTTACCCTAATGAATAGAATGCATTAATGTGACATTAAGGTTTGTATTTTTGTTTTTTCCTCTTCTTGGGTCCCCCCCGTAGGCACTCCTGACCCCTCCCTCCTACCTAGTGCCCCCATAGCAAGCAGCTTGCTATGGGGCACCTGAGCAGGCTCGCTCTTGAGCTGCTGCTTTTTGTGTCCATTAACGCACAGAGCGTGGCTCGGCCTTCAGTCTCTCCTCATTGGCTCACTGGCTGCGATTGGCAGTAGCGGGTACCAGTGGCTACCGCTGCTGTCCCAGCCAATGAGGAGGAAGAGACTCGGGAGAGCCAAGGCTCTTGTGCACATCGCTGGTTTGGAATGGGGCTCAGGTAAGTTTTAGGGGGGTGCTGCTGCACACAGGTTTTTTAACTTTATACATAGCATGCATGAAGGTAAAAAACCTTGTGCCTTTACAATTATTTTAAGAATAAAGCACAATTGTGTTCTCTACTAATATAATTTTTTCCTTGGCTTATCAAGCATTGTGCCATCAAATGGTCAAATAATGTGTGAAAGGGGTCTTAGTGGGCAGTACCTCCTACCAAATTGGACCTATTCAACCAAATTAGGCTGCGCCACAACTACCTCCCAACCATATGTAATGCCCCCAGTTGTAGCCCGGTGGTGTGGCTTTTTCGGGGTTAGGATACATTCATACCGGCACTTAGGGCCAGCACGATTAGTAGTGGCAGGAATCTTCTGATTCTGGCTGCGGCTCTCAGAAGCCCCATTTACTACAATGACCGATTGCTGGAAACCGCAGCTATTCCCGACTCTCTCACCTACAGTGATTGCTGTTGGACACGCACAAAGTGTGTCCAGCAGCGATCACTGCAGGTAATCGCTAGCGGTGTGCACAGCAACGAATATCCGTGGCTGCTGGCAACCTGTCGCTATAGTGAACAGGGCTGACGGCCGCACCTAGCTGCTGAGAGTCACAGTAGGAATCTCTGATTCCTGACGCTAATATTTGCCCTAAGTGCCGGTGTAAATGTATCCTAAACAGGTAGCGACATAATGCCTCCTTCAGTGCCTGTCTAATTCCCTCTGAAAAACGTTCTGCTGCATATTGCTCTTCAGGGAGTGAAGTTCATGTAAACAAGCCCTTATACTTTAAATGGAATCCCAGACATACTGTATTAAACAGGTTTTCTTTATACATGCACATTACAATATGCACAGAACCAAAGTTAGAATTTAGTTTTTTCGAGAAAAAAATTCCATGCTTCTCCTTTGTCTTGAAAAAAGTCAGTTTATACTCCATTCACACTTGTGCAACTTGTCATGTGACTTTGGAGTCGCATGAAATTTTGCATCCCATATTGCCCTATGATAATCGTTTATATCTGTGCGACTTCAAGTCGAAGCGACTTCAAAGTAGTTCCTGCTCTAGTTTGGTCTGAGTTTCATGCGACTTGAGGTCCATAGACCTCAATGTAAACCCTCAAAAGTCACACCTGCACGATATAGATGCGATTTGGGTACAACTTATGAAAAAAATTCCTGCAACAATTTTTTTTTTTTTAAAGCCCCCAGCATGCCAGATACTTTGGGTCTGGTATGTATTTTAAGGGGAACCCCACGCCAAAATGTAAAAAAAAAACAAAAAACAGTGTGGGCCCCTATCTGAGCATGCAGCTCGGCAGGTCAGAAAAGGGGGACCTCACTTTTTTTCCCCATTTACTTTTTATCGCCGGTGTCTTGTCGAGCTGGTTCCCCTATCAATATGGTTCTGGGCTCGACTGCGCAGGCGCTGCCAAACAGCTGTTAAAGTGGTTGTAAACCCTGTTGAGTTTTTTTTTTTTTAACTAACCTGCAAGACAAAGCTATAATGAGCTAGTATGACTAGCATACTAGCTCATTATGTACCACTTACCCTAGATCGGGGCCCCCGAAGCCGTCCGTGTCCCTCCTCTAGCCGCATCCATCGCTGCAGCGACAGCCGGAATGTTACTTCCGGGTATCGCCGCTGCAGCCAATCACAGCACCGCTCCGGCGCTGTGATTGGCCGGAGCGGCGAAGACGTGACTCCGCGCATGCGCGCATGAGCCGTCGAATTCGGCTACGTCATCGAATGTTGCGACCTAGCCGAATTTGTGAATGTGGTTAACCCCATGCGCATGACGTCAGCGTCGCCGCTTTTAAATGCAAATATCTCCTTAACCGTGCAGGAGATATTTCATGCACCTACAGGTAAGCCTTAATCTAGGCTTACCTGTAGGTCTTTGTTTATGAAGTGGGTTTACAACCACTTTAAAGCTCGGAGATTTCCGTCTGCTCGGCTTGCGCCTGCGCAGTCAAGAGGGAACCAGATCGATAGGAGGAACCATAGGCTCGGCAGCTGTGGACGCGCTCGCCCCTGATGCTTCATTACACACGCCGCTTTCTTCTTCATGCCGCTTGCTGTATAGAGCGTCGTGTATAAACAAACAAATCGCACTGCTCAATATCATCACATCTTATCCGCCCCTTGCTGTATACAGTGGCATGAAGAAGAAAGCGGCGTGTGTAACTAAGCAACGGGAGCGAGCGCGTCTGCAGCTGCCGAACAGCTGTTACACCTCAGAGATTTCCGTCGCCTCGGATTGCGCCTGCGCAGTCGAGCTCGGAACCATATCGATAGGAGGAACCAGCTCGGCAGAACACCGGCATTCTTTTTTTTTACATTCAGCGGTCAGTGGGGAAACCCGCTGACAGCTGATGAGTCATCAGTTGTTAAGGACGCAGCAGCTGGCTTCCCAGCCTTCTCCTTAAGGCTGCTTTCACACTGAAGCGGTTTTCAGGCGTTTTAGTGCTATAAATAGCCTCTGCCCGAAAACCACCTGCCCATTCATTTCAGTGTGACTTTTCACACTGGGGCAGTGCGCTTACGAGACATTCTGAAAAGTCCTGCAAGCAGCATCTTCGGGGCGGTTTGGGAGCGGTGTATACACGAATTGCCTGCAAAGCGATTCAGCAGCGCCGAAATACTGGCACTTTTAACCCTTTCATCGGCCGCTAGCAGGGGTTAAAAGCGCCCCGCTGTCGGCCAATAATCGCTGCTTAAAACGACGGTAAAGCGCCGCTAAAACTAGCAGCGCTTTACCGCCGGACGCCCCTGTGCCTCAGTGTGAAAGTAGCCTAACAACCAGCTATTCTTTACACAGAATTTGAATCGGTTGATCGATAGCTATTCTTTACACAGAATTTGACTTTCGACTAATGCGAATTCAAATCGTTCTGAAAATTTGGAATTTGTTAGAAAATAAAGAAACCAAACGAAACAAAACAAATGTTTTCCGTTCTGCACATGCCTAACAACTTTGTAGAGCGCAAACAAAACAATCACATTGGTCAAAGCCAAAGTCGTAAAACAAAGTCGCACTCATCCAAAGTCGCAGGGTAAAGTTGCAATGGAAATCGCATGAGTGTGAATGCATTCTAGACACAATAACCATTAGAAGATCAAACAAAATTCTAGTATACGGCCAGCTTTACGAATCTGAAATTCAGCAAACATTCACTGCAGATGAATCGTCCAGGTCTATGTGTTTTAACCATCAGCGACTGATTCACCGCCAGTTTGATGAGCGTCACATTTGCCGCTTTATAAATAGAGCGTTCCCTATATGTATAGGAATCCAGCAGCTCCTCATTTACACACGCCGTTTAATGCTCGGCCATTATCCTTGATTGCTTTTAAAAACAAGAGCTAATTGCTTTTTCCGAAGGTTTACAGTATGTTAACGTCGTAATAAAACCGGGCTGTTTAAAGGGAAATCATCGATGAAGCAAATCTGCATTATGTTAATTACCCGTGGGTCTATCGCTGCCAGAAGCGAGCGTCTTTTCCCTATTAAAATGGATTTCTTTGAAACGTATGAAGTGGGAAGGAATACGGACTGGACAATACAGCGAACCCTTTCCCTCAGGAGCATGTGTGTCTTTGTAGTGGGGGATAATGGTAGAGAGCGGTTTCCACAGAGATTACAGTTTGAAAAGTGAGCACGTCGCCTAATAGCTGTTGTCATAGGCTCGGGTTCACACGCATAATGCCATTGGCTGGGCCGTCAAGCGCTTCGCTGCACTTTGCATCTGGCTGCTGAATGTACAGCATTGTTCATCCTTCAGAAAAGTTCCTGGGTAGCTGTAAATATGTCTGGAGGGAGTGAGGGAATCTGATTGGAAACTGGCAGCTTTCCTTTTAGTGGGAGGGAGAGGCAGGGGGAGGGGTGTGAGGCTATTGAGTGTTACAATCCCAAACAGGTTGGGGAGCTTTTTTTTTTTTACCACTCATATGGCTCTCACTTGTCTTGTGGAGCGCTCCTGCAAGGGGATCTGTGCAGTCCAGGCTGTGTGAGCTGCAAGGAACCTGCCAACGCTTTTTCTGCGTTTTTACATTCTCTGATATGCTGATTTTGGAGCTAGTAAACGCATACGTGCTTAATCTATTCATATGCAGGGATATTTTCTCTTGAGTGGAATCTTTAATTATTCTATCGGACAGCAACAATGCCTACAGGTGAGTGTGTGGCTATTGTGTTAACAGGACCTAGTTATTACATTTATATTATAAACCAATGTGGGTCATCATCAAATATATCTTTAAAAAAAATTAAATATTAAAGCTGACAAGATACATTTCAATCGACTGCTGGATCCAGGTTATCTCAATCTGTAATAAGTTGACCCATTTATTTTTTATTAGTATTATACAGGATTTTTATAGCGGCAACAATTTGCGCAGCGCTTTACAATGTAAAGGGAGACAGTTACAATACAATTCAATACAGGAGGGTTGGAAGGGCCACCAAAAAAGATACATTTCAGTAGGCTGTTGGCTCCAGGTTATCTTGACATGTTTCATAAGTTAACTTATTATTATTATTATTATTTACTCAGTGTCAACAATTTGCGCAGCGCTTTACCTTTTTATAAAGGGAGAAGGAACAGTTACAATACAAATAAATACAAGAGGGCTGGAAGGGCCACCAAGAAAGATGGGAAAAGATACATTTCAATAGGCTGTTGGACCCAGGTTATCTTGACATGTTTCAACATTATTATTATTATTATTATTATTATTATTATTATTATTATGTACAGGGTTTATATAGTGCCAACAATTTGTGCAGCACTTTACCTTTTTTATAAAGGGAGACGTTCCAATACAAGAAGGTTGGAAGGGCCACCAAGAAAGCTGGAAAATATACATTTCAGTAGGCTGTTTGGATCCAGGTTATCTTCACATGTTTCATAAGTTAACCTGTTTGTTGTTTATTATTCAGGGTTTATATAGTGGCAACAATTTGCGCAGTGCTTTACCCGATAAGTGCCGGTTCACACAGGGGCAACCCGACTTACAGTGCGACTTTGCAAGGCGACTTGGAGCAACTTACATGGCGACTTAAAGTTGCCTCTAGGACAGGTGACTTTGGCTGTGGCCAATCGCAGAATAATCAGCTCTGTGGGAGGGAGGGGTTTGCCTGGGTAAACTATGTTCTTTTCCTGTAAAGTTGCTTCAGTTAAGATGGAGATCCTACTTCTGAGGCAACTTCCATTGAAATCTATGGGTACAGGTCGCCTTGAAGTAGTACAGGAACCTTTTTCTGAAGTCGGAGCGACTTCAGTAGTGTACATTAAGACGACTCTCATTCACTTAAATGGAATTTCTCATGTCGCGTGACTTGGGGCGTCACAAGTCGGATCCAAATTCGCTGTAGTGTGAACCGGCACTAAGGGGAGACAGAACAGTTACAATACAATTTTAATACAAGAGGGTTAGGAAGGCCACCAATAAAAGCTATCGCTTAAGCACCAAATGTAAGACCCCTTTCACACTGGGGCGGGAGGTGCAGTGGCAGGAAAGCGGCGCTATTTTTAGCGACACTTTACCGTCAGTATTCGGCCGCTAGCGGTGCGGTTTTAACCCCAGCTAGCAGCCGAAAAAGGGTTAAAAACCACCGCAAAGCACCTCTGCAGAGGTGCATTGCCGGCGGTATAGCCACGGTGTTCCATTGATTTCAATGGGGAGGAGCGGTAAACACACCGCTCCAAAGATGCGGCTAGCAGGACTTTTGGAACGGTCCTGCTAGCGCACCGCTCCAGTGTGAAAGCCCTCAGGCTTTCACACTGGAGAAACAGCAGCTGCTCTTTAGGGTCGGTTTGCAGGCGCTATTTTTAGTGCAATAGCGCCTGCAAACCGCCCCAGTGTCAAAGTGGTCTAAGGATCTGCATCATCCGACAATCTATAATGGCTCCGAGCGACGCTGCAGTATTGCGATTTGAATGCTTTATTTTTTTTGCATGCTTTTGTGACATGTTTTTAAAACGACACCATTCATTTTTAATGGGCCTCCCTCCACTCTAAAAACGCACCAAAGAAGCTCATACACCAAATTTTGGCATTGATCCCGGCGCATTTGGAGTTGCGTGTTTTTGCCTTGATTTTCAAATGTTTTGTCGCACAACAATCGCAGCAAAATTGCACCGCGTTTGGGGTGCCATTAGGAAATGATGGCATCACAAGCGTGTTGCATGTTTTGCTGTGATTCTGGAATCGCTGGCAGAATCACGCAATTTTAATACGCTAAGTGTGAACGGGGCCTCAAACTATAAAGGGTATCACTTAAGCGCCAAACTTTCTTCAGGATCTGTGTCATCCCGCAATCTTTAATAGCTTAGGTTGGCCGATCGTATCACTTAAACGCCAAACTTTTTGCAATACAGTGCAGAATTAGAGTTGCCGCCTCATCCCTTTAAACCTGAACACACATTAATTACACAGGTTCTGTGGCTAATTGAATGCAGGAAAGGCACTAATTAATTGAGTTTAATTACCACCTTTTAATCAGCCACAGAACCTGTGTAAATAATATGTGTTTGGGTTTAAAGGGATGAGGTGGTAACCCGATGCAGAATCTGTGTCATCCCGTAATCTTTAATCGCGTAAATTAGGCGATAGTACCACTTAAACGTCAAACTTTCTGCAATATTCTGCTGCAAAGAATCCTAAAATTTTTCATCCTTTTCAGATTAGGTTTGCTAATCTTTTGCTGCAGAAAAGGTCATTAAGTAGACAAGCCTACAAAGCTGGTGCAGCATTTGTTACCTTTTACTAAAACATTCAAAGACGTGGGAAACCCCCTGCTGAGTTTTAATTAGAGACATTAGTAGGATCGTCCCCTTTAATCTGTAATCACAGGATATACTTGTAGCTCTTTCTTGAGTCTGTATTGGGCAAGCAAATAACGGTTAAAGGTCTGCATCTTGATTTTTATTTATTTTTTTGATATTATGCTTAAGCATTTGACCACAGTTTTTAGGGCTGATGACACACAAATGATTCTCTTGCAGCAACCCCCCCTTACAATTTACAATCCCCCCCCCAATTTACAACTATTTTGTTGCTAAGAAAAAAGCTGCATTCGAACGTAGTAAAAATGCCTTCGCTTTTTTCAGTGTTTCTGGTGCGTTTCCTAGCTGTGAAAAAGGACATGCAATTCAAAAACCATGCCAAAAGTGCGGGTGCGTTTTTGATGCATTTTTCATTCATTGCAATGTGGAGGTGTGTCTTTTTTTTTTTTACCGCACCAGAAATGCAGCAGGCAGGACTTAAAGGTGCAACTGACAGGTGTGAAGAGTTCATGTATTTTTCTTCTGGTAACGCAAAAACAGAAGAAAAATTGTTTAGCATGCAATGGCCCTATAATTTTCATTGGGATCGCTAATGGACACATTTTTTAAAGCGCTGTCGCTTCAGCTCTTCGGCTTAGTGACAAAATTGCTAGCAACAATCGCTCGTAATTCATTTTAATGAAACTTTGTAGCAATCGCTATGCTACAGGAAAGCGATTTATAGCAGCACACAACCCAATGTTGTAGCAAACCGCCAGCAGCTCTAGCCATTAAATCGCTATTAATCGCTGGCATTAGTGATCTGTAGTAAGAATTATTCTCTGCGAAAAAAATCGCCCGTGTGTCATCAGCCTTCTGGTGGCCATACATGCTTCAATAAATTATCAAATTATTTTCCGATTCATCAAATTATTCTATAGTCAACAATCTATTTATTTGATATGCCACACACAGGGAAGTGTTGTTTATTTTTTTTATTTTTTTTGATAGTTAAGATATGGTTGTAATTTACGATTGTAAGTCATTGATCGTATCTCGGTTTCCACCATGTGATCTCATTCTGATTAAAATATGATTTATATTTATGAACAAGGTATCTCATTGCTGCCAATCTATGCACCTGACCAATCGACTAAGGCCAGCCATACACGGAGCAAATTTTTTTTCTGCAACCACGGGTTGCAGAAAATGCATTCGCTCGGTCCCCCATCAACACAGACAATGTTGCTGCGGTAATCCCTCCTGCTGGGCCATGGTTGTTTCCTGGCTGAAGGGCAGCCGCTAGCAATAATCGCAGGTAAAATCTGGCATGCTGGTTGTACCAAAATTGATTAAATTGGTACAATTAGCCTGCCGATACACAGTTCAAAACTATTTTCACTGTATATTCCCTGCCTAAGTTTGCTTGAATCTGAAATTTGAATCTGAAAAATGATCAGAAGGGAGGTTAAAGTAAATAAACTTTACCCATGCTCAACTGGTCTGTAACCACATAGATTGCTGAGGGCCGGTGCTCATGGCTGGAGTGTGTGCTCCCAAGGCATCAATCCATAGAAGAAATTAGCCGGCAACCTGGTACGTTCCAAGCTCCAAATTCTTTATTAGACTACATTAAGCCTGAGTTCACACTTGTGCAATTCAGACACGGCATGTGATTTGCTCAGGAATCGCACCGCGTTCACATATGCAATGTCTATGTGGTGCGATTTCAGCCATACATTATGGCTGAAATCGCATCACATCTGCACCAAAATGTTGCACGATCCATATTTTATTTTATTTCCCCCCCCCCCCCCCGTACCTGAATCGCATTGCATGGGTGTTCACATGTAAGGGAAGGAAAGTTATGGATTTTTTATTTTTGCAGATAATTTTGCTTGAACCCCAGATCAATTGGATAGGCTGAGGTCAGAATAATCGCTGCTACAAAATGCTAATGCAAGTGATGCAGCTAGTATTGTAATTGCTAGAGTGTGGCTGGTGATGGTGCTACAGTGTGCGATTGTGCTCCACTACAAATCACGTTCTTCAACGATTAGAGCACAATTCTATAGATCTGCATTAGGAGCGATTGTTGAAACGGCATGAAATTCGGCTGAATCTTGATTGTTGAGCGACAAATCACTTTTAAAATGTAGGCGATGGCGATTTCATAGAAAATCTTTATACATTTACTAGCAAGGAGATGGGGGTATCGGCACCAAAAAAAACAACCGGGCTGACATCAGCTTTAGTAGCTGTATTCTCTTTTTTTTTTTTTTTTAACAGTATACATTTTTAGTTCTGGTTAGTGGCATGAGAATCCTTTTTTTCTTTAAAAACTTCTCACATCTTTTATTACAGCATGACGCTGACCCTTGTTGGCAGACACTGCTTTTTTTATATCACTTTACTTTTATAGATGTCTGTTAAAATGGTGCCAGATACCTTCCCTTAATCACTTTATTGCTTGTTTTTCACCTCTGTAAGGCATGCTTTGTTTTTGTGCCTGGTAAACCTTGCTATATAGATATATCTATATCTCATTAAATTTCCACTGCTGTGCTTATTTAGGTCCTGTGTGTATGTAGTGTAAAAAGAGGTGTAAGCATTAGACTTCCATCAGGTCTGCTTGGTGGTCTTGCACCTTTTAAGACCCCTTTCACCCTGGGGCCGCGTTAGGCGCTGCTCGTTTTGGCTGTGCTTTTCGGCAGCTAGCGGGGCGCCACTTACCTGCAGAAGCAGCCCGCGATGTCACTGCTGTCCCTGCTGTGTGGCCGCATCCATCTTCAAGCCCTCTTGCTTCCGGGGCTGTGGACTCCAGCTCTGTTACTGGCAGGTGACGTCACTCCTGCGCATGCGTGGGAGCCGACGGGCACTATATAAACTGTTCGTGCCCATTCTTCAGTGCGCATGCGCCAATGACGTTGGCACAAGCGTATATTGCGAACATCTCCTAAATCTTACAGGTTTAGGAGATATATCCAGTACCTACAAGTAAGCCTTATTTATAGGCTTACCTGTAGGGATAAGTGGTTGTATAAGGCAGTGTTTCTCAACTCCAGTCCTCAAGGCGCCCCAACAGGTCATGTTTTCAGGATTTCCCTCAGATGAAAAAGCTGTGGTACTTACTAAGGCAGTGAAACTGATCAAATCACATGTGCAAAATAATGGAAAGCCTGAAAACATGACCTGTTGGGGGCGCCTTGAGGACTGGAGTTGAGAAACACTGGTATAGGGTTTACAATCACTTTATAGGATAAATTCACCTTTTTTAGGCCTGATTCACACCTATAGTTTGCATATTCCAGGTGCATTTTTCAATACACATTTTTGATCCATTGAAATCTGGAACTAAAAACTAGAAGAAAAATCCCAGGCCCTTTCCATAAAATGCAGATGTGAACTACATCTATAGGAAACCATGTTAAATTGTCTGTATTGTGTTTCTGCAAAACTGAAAACACACTAAAAAATGCATAGTGAACCAGGCCTTAAATTTTAAATGCACATCTATTTGTTGGTAAATGTGCAATTTTTATTTTTTCTTCAAACCTGTAAAGCATTGCACCTGCGATCAGCAGATTGCGGGTGACATGCAGGACTCCTGCAGACTTGTCAGTGTATCTGTCTTCTCATACCTCTGTACGGGCAGGAAGAGACCATCCATTACCAGAGGGCTCAACAGCATCATTCAGAACTACAAGCGGACAGCCGCAAAGGCTATCGATACTTGCAGTTTCCTGTTCACAGTGCCGATTCCCCCCTACTGCCTGGGCTTCCCCTGTGTTGCCCATTGCCCCCCCCCCCCCACCTACAGTGCTGCTGGCTTCCCTCCTTGCTCTCCCCCCCCCCCCCCCCCGGCTGCTGCGGGAGAGGTTTCAAGATGGAGAGCAGAGGAGAGGCAGGTCAAAATGTAATTTACCAGCGTCTTCCTTTTCTAAATGCACAGTGAACTCCCTCACTGTGTTCATTCCTAACTGAAGCATAGAAAACGGTTTACTATGTTTTAATTTGTGAATAAACAGGAAGCCACTCAGCACAGGGCAATTCCCAGTGCAGCTGAGGCTGCATAGAAAGGCGTGCGTTTGAGTTCAGGGTGCACACCCTAATGCAATAGGCTGCACACACCTATGGGCTGCAGGAGTGGGAACATGTTACACGTTCCCAAAGATTAACCTTTAAGCATAAAGCTGGCCATAGATCGAAATTGGGCAGTTCAACAGGGACCAGCCAATTTTCATTACATCTATGGCCATTCCTGTTCCAGAGAAGCCGATCTAATGATCAGTGTATTCTGACAGTGGATGAGTCCTGCTAAACTGGGCTTAAAGGGGTTGTAAAGGTTTGTTTTTTATTTTCTAAATCGGTTCCTTTAAGCTAGTGCATTGTTGGTTCACTTACCTTTTTCCTTTTTTGATTTACCTTTTAAATTATTTGTTTTCTTTGTCTGAATTTCTCACTTCCTGTTTCTCCTCAGTAAGCTGTTCTGGCTGACTCCACACCACTCGGATGATGGTGTGAAGTTTAGTGAGGAGAAACAGGAAGTGAGAAATTCAGACAAAGAAAATAAATAATTTAGAAGGGAAATCTGAGGAAAAGGTAAGTGAACCAACAATGCACTAGCTTAAAGGAACCTGTTTGGAAAATAAAAAACGAACCTTTACAACCCCTTTAAGAGCCCATTCACATTGATGTAACGCACAGTAGAATGCGTGTTTTACAACAATGAATACTAATGTGGTGCTATTTTTTTGCGTGGCATCTCAAAACTCAAGTGGTTTAAAAAATTGTGTGTTGAGGACGACTGCCTTAAAGCGGAAGTAAACCCATCCATTTTGCTAGTTTCAAAAAACGGTTTAATTCCCGGCACGTGCCAGAAATGTAACACTCCTATTGGTTGTGCTCTCAACCAAACTGTCAAACCATCCAATGGCTGGTGTCATAACTGATGACATGTGCAGCCACATGACAGTTGTAGATTAAACAGAGGCAAAGATGGCAGCTTCCTTGGCTGAAAACGATAGGGGGGTTTACTTGCACAATAATTTGTTGTGTTAATGCACGATTACTAACGCAACACACCTTGTGAAAAGGCACAAATGCAAATAGAGGTGGTTGTCGCGACTGCTTGAATGCAATAACTGGCAGCCTCTGTTTAGCATGGATGGAGGAATCTGGTAGATTTCTCTTATTAGCCCATGGACTGAGTGGGAGAAATCTATGCATGTATGGCTAGCCTAAGATTATACAGCCCTCCCTTATATTTTTGTGATCGCTGCATTTTGTTAAATTGTATGTACTAGTCTTTGAAACATTTTATGGATTTTAATAGTTGGATTGTGCTCCTTTGTTATGTCTGTGTTGCAATGACAGAGGAAATTGTGGTGCTATAAAGATAAATATTAATTGGTCCCATTCCTTAGGAAAAAGCCCATATATCCAGCTTGAAGGAGATAAAAGGTGGTACAGATGCCAGGTTATGCTTACTTGATCACCCGTTTAAACACTGTCCACCTTCATTGGTATGCTGTGGACTTTTCAGGTTTCGTGTTCTGATTTAATTTTTTTTCAAAGGATCCCCTTAGAAAATCCTATTTATTTTTTTATTCCTTTTTTAAATCATTCACAATACCAGCTGTAGTCTATATCCATCTTCTTGGCAATAGCTCTTCAACTGTCAGTAAATGTTAGCGGCTATGGGCAATGGAAATCACTCAGCCATGTAACTCCTTGTCTTGGAGGACTGGATGACACAGTCAATTGCTATTTAGAGCTCCAGGGTTCAGAGCTTATGTGCCGCTGATACTTTGCTCCCTGTTGTTTGCATTGTTGCCTGTCCAGGGTTGTCCATTGTCATGCATGTCTATACATACGCTCCGCAATGGAAATCTGCATAGGGCACTTTTTTCTCTTCTTTTTTTTTTTTTTCTCCTTTTGTATTTCTGCAGTGCACATCTGCAAAGCAGGGGTACCCAACATTCTTGAGAAAAATGGCTAAACAATGCAGCTTTTTAATAATCCAGTACGTAAAATAAATATAAATAAAAAAAAAAATATATATATATATATATATATATATATATATATATATATATATCTCTAAAAATAAATTTGGGTCCCTTTTCAGCCAGAGGTGGGCACCTGGGAATCTTTAATGATGTATGTAGCTGCGGATTGTAAGGACTGCTATAATTTAGATGGTAATGCAATTTGAATTGAAGTAGAAGGAAAAGCTATAAAATAACCCACCTTTTTAAAAGTTGCCTGTGCACTTTTATATTGGAACAGGCCTGGTTCACACCTATGCAGGTTGCAGTTTGCATATTCCAGGTGCATTTTCTGTTTTTTTCAATACATGTTTTTGATCAATTGAGGTCCTATGGAAACAAAAACCAGAAAAAAAGTCCCTGACCAGATGTGAACATGAACCATAGGAAACCATGTTAAATGGACTGTAGTGTGTTTCTGCAAAACTGAAAACGCACAAAACAAATACATGGGTGTGAACCAGGCCTTAGGCTACTTTCACACTGAGGCGTTTTACAGGCGTTTTTGCGCTAAAAACAGTGCCTGTAAACTGCCTCTTCTGCAGCCTCAATGTGAAAGCCAGAGTGCTTTTACACTGGGGCGGTGCGCTTGCAGGACGGTAAAAAAAAGTCCTGCAAGCAGCATCTTTGGTGCGGGAGCGGTGTATACACTGCTCTTAAACTGCTCCTGCCATTGAAATCAATGGGCACCACTACTGAAGTGCCTGCAAAGCGCTTCGGCAGCGGCGCTTTTAACCATTTCCTCAGCCACTACCGGGGGTTAAAAGCATCCCACTAGTGGCCAAAAAGCGCCGCTAAAATTAGCAGCGCTTTACCGCTAACGCCCCCCACCCCAGTGTAAAAAGCAGCCTTAAAGTGGTTGTAAACCCTGGAACCTTTTTTTTTTTTTTATATCCAACCTGCAAGACAGCCATAATGAGCTAGTATGACTAGCATACTAGCTCATTATGCATCACTTACCTTAGATCAGGGCCCCCGAAGCCGTCCTCTTCTCCCTCTCCAGCCGCAGCCATCGCTGCGGTGATAGGCGGAAGGTTACTTCCAGGTATTGCCGCTCCAGCCAATCACAGCGCCGCTCCGGCGCTGTGATTGGCCAGGGCGGCGAAGACGTCACTCCGCGCATGCACGTGGGAGCCGGCTAATCCAGATTTGTGAATGGGATTAACCCTGTGAATGCGCCGTTGTCTACGGCGCGCGTGCT
Organism: Rana muscosa; assembly: GCA_029206835.1. Taxonomy (NCBI): domain Eukaryota; kingdom Metazoa; phylum Chordata; class Amphibia; order Anura; family Ranidae; genus Rana; species Rana muscosa. Next base: position 68,807,471 of record CM055121.1, on the reverse strand, counting down.
CCGTAGACACTGATGCATGTAATTTTTTGCAAATATCTCCTAACACCGTGTAGGTTTAGGAGATATTTCTTGCACCTACAGGTAAGCCTTAATCTAGGCTTACCTGTAGGTGCAAGTTGCATAAGTGGGTTTACAACCACTTTAATGTTTCTAAAGCCTCGTACACACGGTCGGACTTCCATCGGACCTTTCCGTGGATTTTTGTCCGAACGAAGTTGGCCGGGCACACCCATAGCATACACACCACAGGACTTTTCTGCAAACTTTCCCAAAACTTTTTGCAACATCACATGGTTTTTCTGCTCTTTTCCGCCACCCTTTGGTCAACTTCTGCTATTGTTGGTTGATTTTAACATTAGTTGTTTTGTCCATCGGACAAAAGTCCTATGGTTTTCTGTTGGGCAAAAGTTTGTCTGTTTGCAGACCCAACTTTTGTCCGATGAAATCCAAAACCAAACGAAAAAAGTTTGTCCGATGGAGCGTACACACGGTCGGATTGTTGGTCCAACTTGCTTAAAACGAAGTTTGTTGGGCAAAAGTCCGACCGTGTGTACGGGGCTTAAGAGGTCAAGTGGCAGCAACGCCCAAATAAATGTGTTTGTCTGCACAGCTGTTGGACTTTAAGTCTTTTCAGGGCCAGCAACACCTTAGGGTTATGTATGCTGGTGAGATTATGTCACTGCTCTAAGGCTCCTTTCACGCAGGTGCCTTGGTGTAGCTCAGGGATATGCAATTAGCGGACCTCCAGCTGTTGCCAAACTACAAGTCCCATGAGGCATAGCGAGACTCTGACAGCAGCAAGCATGACACCCAGAGGCATGATAGGACTTGTAGTTTTGCAACAGCTGGAGGTCCGCTAATTGCATATCCATGGTGTAGCTGATTCCGCTTGCTCAGCGGAGGATACAGTCCCGCTCTCCTCTATGGGAAAATCTAATGGAAATGGACTGCCTGTCCATTTCCATTCGATTTGCCCGGACGGATGGAAAATGGGACCACCATCCATCTGTTTTTTGCGGATCGGATCGAATTAAACAAGTCTGCTGACATTCGCCACTCCATAGGGGAGACTAGAGGGTCCGATCAGGTTTGTCTGAAAAAATTACAGGCGGACGTGATCAGACAATAAAACAACAAAAAATTGGCACTTCGGATAAAAATGTGATAACAATTAAGCTGCAGCAGCTGCACCAAAAGTGCTAAACTTTAAACGTGAAAAACATATTTATAAGCAGCGCTGGCAGTAAACTTGTGTGAAAACTTGATTTAGGAACAAATCCATAAAGAAAAATATATATTTGTATTGGTGATACAGCTGGGTGTAGTAGTTTATCAAATAATGATAGTACTGAGCAAAGTGAAAGTTAACATAGAGAAGCGTGGATCCCACTGCAGAGACTTCACTCACTAAAGTGTCCACAAAATCAAAATGGTGTCAGGAAAAAACAACAAAAAACGAAAACCCACTTATTGTCCATGCATGGAAAATTGCTGAATGTAACACATAGGTTATAACACAGTCCTCAAATGAGTAAAAAGATCTCCCTTCAGGGACCTTACTCATCGAATGGAGATCAGCAGCTTCCTGGTCTGGAGTTGTGGATGTGAGCAATTGCTGGTGTATTACTTGATGCTTCATTGAAGGATATTAGCTCCCACAGATAATAAAAAAACATGTGGAGGACAAAAATGGTGAAGTATGCTCAAACAGCGCTAATTGGAAAGTTGGCGGCAGAGACGGGCAGTCAGTGAAAACTTCCGTGAACGCCACTCGGAAGGCATGCGTTCCACGGAGACAGGAACTTGCGTTTACAGGTTAGCTGCAAACCGGAAATACGTCAATGCATTTCGCCCCTCCTCCAGGGCGTCATCAAAGGACATCGATGTGATCAGACCGCCTGTTTGACAGGGCCCTTAGGAATCAGTGGAGTTATCGTCAAATAAAGCCGGCCATAGATTGATCAAAATTTGGCCAGCACAGTGAGGACCGGCTACATTTTGATCTATCTATGGGCAGGCTGGTTGTATATCTCTTGATCAACTTCTGTGCAACCAGCTTGTTGTATAATTTTTGCTCAATTCTGAAAAGCGTATTCCAATGGTGAGGAAGCCTCCCCGCTGTGAGAATACAATAGCTCCACTGGAGGGATTCCCCCATCCACCTCGAAAGTGTTGTTGTGGGAATTGGTTAATTTTCTTTTTTTATAATGCAACAGTACAACAGCAAAAAAAAAAACCCACACAAAACATTTCCCACAAATAACCCCACCCAATCAGATCTCCCCAAAAAAAAAACATTTCCATCAACTCACTGGTTGAACAAAAGCAAATGAATCATGTATGGGATGCCTAACCCAATTGTAGTTAGGCCTAGTTCACACAAATGTACTTAAGCGTACATCCATGCAAGGGCCTTGTTTGCCCACACTGGGATGCAGAGGTGTTCTGTGCAGGCGGTCTCATTCATGTCCATTGGGACACAGCCGCTGCTCTTAACTTGGCAGCCATGTTGGTGCAGGTCCTTGAATGCGCACTGTGTTTAGGGACCTACACCTGCACCCACACGGCTGTCAGTTTGAGAGTAATGGCTGTGTCCCACTTGACATAAATGAAACTGCCTGTTCAGGCGAATCTGGCCCTTTCGTGGATGTGCACCTGCCAAAAACAAGGCCTTATATTCATTGGCACTCTGTTTACTAAGAAAGCTGTTGTTTGTTTTTGTTGGAGAAAAAAAATTTTTTTGGGGGTTTTGAAAACAATGATACGCCAACGATTATCCATTCTTTCTGTTGTTTTTTTTTTCTGTGTTTCCTGCATGCTTAATGGACTATGAATGAGCATCATCATTGTGCTAAAATCCTCCCTACCCAACACTTCCCCCCCCCCCCCCCCCCATCAATCCAAAGAAACCTGATACATGTTTGATACAATACAATAGTCGGACTGGCGCAGAACTTTTTACCGTTTTTTTTTTTGTTTGTTTTTTTTTTTGGTGGTTTATAGGTAGATTTCAGGTAATTATAGATGCAATTGGGGCCTGTTCGCACTTATATGCTGCCTTTATGCGCAGTAACGCACTCTGCCATTGCCTACTTAATGTTAGTTGCCTGGTTGTCATGCTGATCGTATTTTGGTAGTTTTTCTAAAAAAAGTTATGGGTCCTTGACTGAATGTAGCAAAGCCCCAGACAACAATGCAACTGGTATTTTTAGTAGGTGGCGCATGTTTCCTATAAATGTATTTTTTTTTTTTTTTTTGTGCTTTTTTTTGTTACGTTTAGGTTTTATGGAGTGAGCCATGCTTGGATACGGTTCATAGCACCGGGCTATTACTCATACAACCGTCCCGTAAACAAACAGCACTTACCTAGTAATGAAGAATGGACACACGTGTTGGTTTCTCTAGGACAGCCTTGAGTATTTTCTATTACTCAATTTAGTCACTTTTAGTACCAAAGAAACCTTAGTCTAGTGTACACCAATAAAACTGTCATGGCTCTCATCCTTTTTTGTCCTACTCATCTAGACTAAACGTAATTTATTCTAAGATCTGTTGGGTAAACTGACCATCAATGATTCATCTATTAGGATATCAATAAAGCTATGCAGTCTTTTTAGGAGTTTACTTCAAAGGAAAAGCATTTCTCCCTTTTGCAATCATCTGCTGTTTTGACCAATTTGTATGGCTGCCTTTTCCCCCATAAAACAAAATTCACTAAACAGGTGTCTTGAAAATGTGGAGCTTAAAGCCTTTCACTTACACCTCCAATTGGTGGTATCATTAAAGCCAAATTTTAAGCTCATTGTAACTAAAAGATGTCATTTTCTGTAGAAGAGTAAGGAAACAGCTGTGGGGCTTTACAATGAAGACTTTTAGCCTGAACTAATAAAATCAGGGCAGTGAAAGATAGATGACTTTGGTTGCGTATGAAATTTGATGAAATAGCTGTTTGTAGTACACAGAACACAGTGTATGTCATAACATAAATTATAACCTATTACAAACTGGCTTTTTCTTGTACTCGCAAAATAATCCAGCAGAGATTTAAAGTGTAAGGCTGCGTACACACGATCGGAAATTCCGACAAGAAAACCGTGGATTTTTTTTCAGACGGAATGTTGGATCAAACTTGTGTTGCATACACACGATCGCGCAAATGTTGTCGGAAATTCCGACCGTCAAGAACGCGGTGATGTACAACAGTACAACGAGCCGAGAAAAATGAAGTTCAATGATTCCGGGCATGAGTCGAATTGATACCGAGCATGCGTAGGCTTTTTGTGCGTTGGAATTGGCTACACACAATCAGAATTTCTGAGCAGAACTTTTCTTGTCGGAAAATTTGAGGACCAGCTCTCAAATTTTTGTTGTCTGAAATTCAGACAGAAAATGTCCGATGGAGCCTACACGCGGTCGGAATTTTCGACCAAAAGCTCACATCAAACTTTACTTGTCGGAATTTCCGATCGTGTGTACGCGGCATTAGTTCACCTTTTAAAAAAAAAAAAAAAAAAAGAAATGGTTAACTGACACTGGACACCCTCTCCACCCCTCTGGTCCCCGCTGTACTTACCTCTGTGGGTTCTGAGCTGTCAGTGTCTACTAGGGATGAGCTTCGAGTTCGAGTCGAACTCATGTTCGACTCGAACATTGCCTGTTCGCCCCGTTCGGCGAACAGCGAACAAATTGGGGTGTTCTCGGCAAATTCGAAAAATCTATAGGAGAAATCTAAAGTGCTAATTATAAAGGCTTATATGCAAGTTATTGTCCTAAAAAGTGTTTGGGGACCGGGGTCCTGCCCCAGGGGACATGTATCAATGCAAAAATAAGTTTTAAAAACGGCCGTTTTTTCGGGAGCAGTGATTTTAATAATGCTTAAAATGAAAAAATAAAAGTGAAATATTCCTTTTAAATTTCGTACCGGGGGGGTGTGTATGATATGCATGTAAAGTGGCGCATGTTTCCCGTGCTTAGAACTGTCCCTGCAAAAAATTTCATTTTTGAAACAAAAAAAATGCATTTAAAACTGACTCGCGGCTATTAATGAATTGTTGGCTCCCGGCAATACATGCAAAAGTCATTGATAAAAAAAAAAAAAAAAAAAAAAAGGCCCTTCAGGTCTGGAATGGATATTAAGGGGAACCCCGCCGCAAATTAAAAAAAAAATTGACGTGGGGTTCCCCCAAATATCCATTCCAGGCCCTTCAGATCTGGCATGGATTTTAAGGGGAACTCCACCCCAAATTTTTTAAAAAAATGGCGTGGAGTCCCCCTAAAAATCCATACCAGACCCCTTATCCGAGCACGCAACCTGGCCGGCCGCAGGGGAAAAGGGGGGATGAGAGAGCGGCCCCCCCTCCCTCCTGAACCGTACCAGGCCACATGCCCTCAACATGGGGAGGATGTCCCCATGTTGATGGGGACAAGGGCCTCATCCCCACAACCCTTGCCCGGTGGTTGTGGGGGTCTGCGGGCGGGGGGCTTATCGGAATCTGGAAGACCCCTTTAACAAAGGGGACCCCCAGATCCCGGCCCCCCCCCCTATGTGAATTGGTAAGGGGTACATTGTACCCCTACCATTTCACAAAGAAAGCGTAAAAAAATGTTTAAAAAAACACACAAACACCTTGAAAAAGTCCTTTATTTAAAAAAAAAAAAACATTCCAGCGGTGAAATCCAGTGTCCTGCGGCGATCCCGATGTCCAGCGCTGTCCTTCATTGGTTGTGCCTGAGCGGACCTGATGGGGAACTCACTCTCAGTATTTTAAATGTATAGACCCGCCCCTTCTAAAGTTCCCCATCAGGTCCGCTCAGCGGACCAGATGCGGAACATGAGAAGGGGCGGGTCTATACATGTATAACCAAAGTGAGAGCAGTTCCCCATCAGGTCCGCCCCCTCGGTATGTCAGACCCACCTACGTCATTGGCTTGAGCGGGGAACTTCCTTCACTGTGTAATTTAAATTTACATAGTGAAGGAAGTTCCCCGCTCAAGCCAATGACGTAGGCGGGTCTGACATACCGAGGGGGCGGACCTGATGGGGAACTGCTCTCACTTTGGTAATACATGTATAGACCCGCCCCTTCTCATGTTCCGCATCTGGTCCGCTGAGCGGACCTGATGGGGAACTTTAGAAGGGGCGGGTCTATACATTTAAAACACTGAGAGGGAGTTCCCCATCAGGTCCGCTCAGGCACAACCAATGAAGGACAGCGCTGGACATCCTCCCCATGTTGAGGGCATGTGGCCTGGTATGGTTCAGGAGGGAGGGGGGGCCGCTCTCTCGTCCCCCCCTTTTCCCCTGCGGCCGGCCAGGTTGCGTGCTCGGATAAGGGGTCTGGTATGGATTTTCAGGGGGACTCCACGCCATTTTTTTTTAAATTTGGGGTGGAGTTCCCCTTAAAATCCATGCCAGATCTGAAGGGCCTGGAATGGATATTTGGGGGAAACCCCACGTCAATTTGTTTAATTTGCGGCGGGGTTCCCCTTAATATCCATTCCAGACCTGAAGGGCCTGGTAATTGAATTCTGGGGAACCCCCACGCTTTTTTTTTTTTTTTTTTTTTTTTATCAATGACTTTTGTATGTATTGCCGGGAGCCGACAATTCATTAATAGCCGCGAGTCAGTTTTAAATGCATTTTTTTTCTTTCAAAAATGTCATTTTTTGCAGGGACAGTTCTAAGCACGGGAAACATGCGCCACTTCACATATCATACACACCCCCCAGGTATGAAATTTAAAGGAATATTTCACTTTTATTTTTTCATTTTAAGCATTATTAAAATCGCTGCTCCCGAAAAAACGGCAGTTTTTAAAACTTCTTTTTGCATTGATACATGTCCCCTGGGGCAGGACCCAGGTCCCCAAACACTTTTTAGGACAATAACTTGCATATTAGCCTTTATAATTAACACTTTAGATTTCGAACGTTCGAGTCCATTGTATTTAATAGGGTTCTAAAGTTTACACGAACATTTTGTCTGTTCGCAGGTTCTGGTGCGAACCGAACAGGGGGGTGTTCGGCTCATCCCTGGTGTCTACACAGCCGGTGCACATGGCTCCCAACTGTCCCTGATTTCGAGGGACTGTCCCTGATTTGGAGCAATGTCCCTCTCTCTTTCCCCCCCCCCCCCTCATTTGTCCCTCATTTTGGTCTATTTAGTTGTATATAAAATGCACTTTTTTATCTTTCAAAAGGTGTTTCCCAGTGCTAAACTTTTCATCCCATATCTAAATTGCTGCATTTGTACATTTTGAAAGCCAATATAAATGAATAGTAGTGGTTAAAAAAAGTCCTTGTGGATTTAATTAACCTTTTTTTTTGGTTAATTCTCCATTTAAGGGGGTGTGGCAGGGGGCTTGTCCTATGCCTACATAAGTTTGTTAGTAGGTGTCCCTCAAACACATCTCAATGTTGGGAGGTATGCCGGTGCAGGGACTTGAGAATCTGAAATCCCTCCTCCTCTCCCCTTCTTCTTTTTTTTTTTTTTCTCTCTGCAAGGCATATGAGATGGATCAGAGCAGTTCTTATTTGTCAGCGCCAGCACAGAGCATCCCTCTGATCCATCCTGGAAGCACTGCAGAAAGAAGCGGGAGAAGAGCAAGGGTTTCAAATGCACAGGCTACGTGGGCACTGACGGCTAATCACCCATGAAGGAAAGTACAGCGGGGCCCAGGGGGCAGAGTGTACGGTATTCACAATTTTTTCTGAAAAGATTGAATAACCCTTTCATTAAAACTGTAATTTTCAACCAAAATCACTGCCATCATTGGGAGTACATAATTTTTGCAGTTTAAAGCTGAACTCCAGGCCCAAGTTTTTTTTGGAAATAGATTCCTTAATAGCCACAAGCATATGCATAGCATAAGGGGTTGCAGGGGTTACAATTGCAACCTCACCCCTAGCTCCAGGGGGCCCCTGCAGCCTCCTTGTCATATTATCGTATCCTCCACAAAGTCCAGCTTCGATCTGCCCTAGAGCCCCACAGCCATGCTCCAGTACTAGGCTTCCACTTTGCCTTCCACAGTCCACACCTCTCTGTTCTCATTTTCTGGGTAAAAGCTGTGAGCCATTTCTTGAATGGAGAGAAGCATTAGGTGAGAAAAGCCCAGGATGGGGAATTGTCTGTGCTGTGTGCTGGCAACATGGAATGTTAACCAAGCTCAGTGAGTTAGGAGGCAGAGAATGCTGTCCTGTAGCCACTATGGGGCCGATGTTACTGGTGAGGTAAGACACCGCTCAGTGTCTCCTAGTCATCAGCTGGGATTCTCTTTACCTCCCCCCCTTCCCACCCGGGGATGTCCGCTTACCCCACTTCCCTGACAACTGGGGAAAAGACACACACCTCTGGGAGGTGGCCTTCCCCCAACACCTGCCAACACTGAGAGAGAAACCTTCAGAAATTGCTAAATCAAACCCCTAACACCTTCTGAGGGGTTGCAGGCTCCAGATTTTGTGTCACATGGCTTTTCCGCCCCCCCAAAGCCCCCTGACCACACCTTCCACCCTGGATGGTATGCCTGGCTGCTGAGCTCCTTTCCCATTACAGCACTCTATACTGCTCCTCCTCCGCAGGGCTAAAATCACATTCCTTTACAACACAGCCAGTCAGCCATGATCTGCACAGGGTGTATCTGCCTACTGCAACTACACTGCCATCCTGACCAGAGAATTTCACAGGTCAGAACGGCAACATAAAAGCCAGATACACCCTGTGAAGACTGACAGACTGTGTGTAAAGGAATGTGATTTCAGCCCTGTGTAGTGTGGTGGGGGGGAGGAGCTGTCTACAGTGCTGGGATGGGAGAGGAGCTCTGCCAAGTGACCTGCCAGGGGTCCCTGTCCTCCGATTCTCCAGCGGTGATCCCCCGTCCTCCGATTCTCCAGCGGTGATCCCCGTCCTCCGATTCTCCAGCGGTGATCCCTGTTCTCTGATTCTCCAGTTGTGATCCCTGTCCTCTGATGTAAGGAGGAACTCTGGGAACTCAAACTCTTAAGCCACTTTGAGTGTCTTGCCGTGCGGTGGGTGTATCTGCATGCACGGTGAAAGTGGTGGGTGGTAGTGGGGGGGGGGGCAGGTCACCTTTTGCATCGGGGCCCACAAGCTTTAAGCTACGCCTCTGGCCACAAGGGATATAAATCCACGTTTATGTGCGCAAAATATCTTTGCAAACCCAGTTATTACCTTGTAACAGTAGCAGTGACATCATCAGTGTGCTGTACGTAGCCTGTGGGGGGAGCAAAATTGTGGGGAGGACCCAGCCGCCTCTACAGGCTGTCTGCAGAAAACAGGAGGGGGTGGATTCAAGACCAGGAGAGACAGCAGCAGTGACTGGCCTGTATTACAGGAAATCCCTGCACAGTGACAAAGTTTCACACTGGATTACTGCACAGATCTGGAGGAAATACACAAAGAACACCAAGATTTAAGTAAAACATGCATGCCTCCTTGTATTTGGATAACAATTACTTTTCCTGGAGTTCAACTTTAAAAATATTGGGAAAGATTCAATATGGAATTTGTGACACATTTCTGGAGGTGTGGATGTAGTCGGATATCTTGTGCCAACGTCATAAAAACTGTGGGACATTTTAAGTACCAATGTGTACAGCAAATTTGTGTATTTATTTGAGACACTTTAAGGCCTCATTCACACAGGTGTTGAGGTCCATGCACCGTGAGCAGGTCACTTTCTTCAGTGTTTCTAGACACCAGGTCATAGATACCCGTATATAGTGAATGGAACGTTTTTATTCAGTGTCTCTAGACTCTAGATCAGGGGTGTCAAACTCAAAGTCATCGGGGGCAGCATGGTTACCCTCGAAGGGCTGATTATATCAACAACACTGCAGCAAGTTCTCAAATGGCTACAGCCCGCTAAAAAAAAATGTAAAAAATATTTCTATCTATCTATATCTATCTCTCCTTCGGAGCTGTCAGGAACCTCCGACATTGACGGGCCGACCGCGATTGCACTCGGCTCCGAAACAGCCAGCGCCACTAGAGGAACTGATGAGAACGCGTGACGGAGGATGTTTACTCTTGTTGCCTGGGTGACAAAGGAGGTGGCAGCCTCTGCGTGGTCCACATGACAAGGCCGGATTTTGCCCGCGGGCCTTGTGTTTGCCACCTGTGTACCATGAATGGGACTTTTTTTCAGTGCCTCTAGACTCCAGATCAGGGATCTTCAAACTATGGCCCTCCAGCTGTTGCGGCATTACATGTCCCAGGAGGCATTGTAAAACTCTGACATTCACAGACATGACTAGGCATGATGGGGATTGTAGTTCCTGAACAACTGGAGGGCCATGGTTTGGAGACCCCCCTGTTCTAGATTGTAGAGGCCCGTGAACAGGACTTTTTTTTTTTTTTTTTTTGTCTCTATACTCTAGGTTCTGCATGCAGGCAGCTTATTCAAAAATAGGCCTGTCAAAAACAAAAGTCCCGGTATATGGACCTCAGCGCCCATGTGAACAAAGCCTTACTGTACTGTATGTCACTATTTGGAAAACGTCATAAATGCTACTATATGAATGATAAGGAAAGTGGAGGTAAGTAAGACCTCTTCCATGTTGAAGTAAGTTGTGTCACACATGTTAGTATTGTATTGTAGACAAAATTCTGTGACAGATTCATTTACATCCTACCGACACATGCATACGTCTGACTCCTAGTTTTGGCATTTATCACACTACCACAAGGCTGATTTCTAATGAGTATCTACATAACACTTTAAATTTTACATATTTTATAATGCAATGGAGTTCTTATTTTAACAGTACATTTCATGCCACAAAATTCTGTTTGTCTAAAGTTGGTCTCCATAATGAATAGTGAGCAGGGAGACATCTGCTTGTGCTCCTATTCCTCTTTTCTCCAGCAAAGTGTACATGTGAAATGAATCTGACCGATTGCATAAGTTGAAGTATCTGTGGATAGTCGTGTGCATTTTCATTGGATGGAAGCCTTGATTGAAGTATGGATGGTTTTGCAGTCTGACTATGGGTAGACACCTAATTTGACACACCTCATCCCAAATTTTATGACAAAACGTGGGAGGAAAAGTGGATGGGACTATAACGGTGCTATTAACGTAGCGCTGAACACAGTGGAAGACTTAATTGCCAAATGGTAAAAAGTATCTCTCTTTTTATTAACAATTCGTACAAAATTTGTAAAAATATAAGTAATATCACATAATTCACAGTAGGGTAAATTCAAAAAGATGGTGGTTGTAGTGATGTTTAACTGAGAGAATCATACACAGTCCCAACATGTTTCGCCCTTCGGGGCTTCGTCAGGGGAAGTATGTCTCAGATACCCGAACAAATGAACAACTAATAATTGAACAAGAAAAAAAGGAAAAAGAATTGCCATTTTAGACAATTATTTCTAAAAACATTGGAGAAGTATGTATGAGTGGTCATGTGTATTTTCATTGGTCGGAAGCAACTTTTTTTTATTGCCTTCTCGATGTCTCTAAATGGCCCCAATCCATGCCCAAGCATTATACTGAATACTAAAATGCAGGGATATCCTAAATAGGACTAATACACAGAGAAATGTTGGACCTGGTAGGAAATTGCACTATGCATTTTAGTCAGAATAGCCATCTACTTGTGTGGTCATGTTCTACACTCATCCCGACACTCTACTTTCAGGAGAAATCGTAGAATAGTTTACTAATAAGATGAGAGAACCAGAAAGCAGCTGTTGCAGTATTGTCATCACTGAGCTTACAGATACCGGAGAACATGTTTCAAAGTAATTTTAGACGGAGAAACCCCATCCTGCAGTTTCCTTTGTTCTATTCTACGGTTTTCTGTATTTGTGTTGTGAATTAGGTTTGCAGCCAATATGTTTACTGAAACCCTGACTATTCATTTAAACAAAATTTTTACCTTTTTTTTTTTTAAATGGTTGTAAAGGCTTTTTTTCATTAATAACAAACCTGTTATTTACCTGCTCTGTGAAATGGTATTAACCACTTAAGCCCCGGACCAATACGCAGCATAAAGACCAGGCCCCTTTTTGCGATTCGGCACTGCGTCGCTTTAACTGACAATTGCGCAGTCGTGCGACATGGCTCCCAAACAAAATTTACGTCCTTTTTTCCCACAAATAGAGCTTTCTTTTGGTGGTATTTGATCACCTCTGTGGTTTTTATTTTTTGCGCTATAAACAAAAATAGAGGGACAATTTGGAAAAAAATGCAATATTTTTTACTTTTTGCTATAATATCCCCCAAAAATATAAAAAAAAGAAAAAAAAAATTTCCTCAGTTTAGGCCGATATGTATTCTTCTACATATTTTTGGTAAAAAAAATCGCAATCTGCGTTTATTGGTTTGCGCAAAAGTTATAGCGTTTACAAAATAGGGGGTAGTTTAAAGGCATTTTTATTAATTAATTTTTTTTTTACTAGTAATGGCGGCGATCAGCGTGGTGTTTTTTTTATTTTTTTGTGAGTGCAACATTATGGCAGACACCTTTGACACATTTTTGGGACCATTTGTCATTTTTACAGCGATCAGTGCAATAAAAATGCACTGGTTACTGTAAAAATGACACTGGCAGTGAAGGGGTTAACCACTAGGGGCGCTGAAGGGGTTAAGTGTGCCTAGGGGAGTGATTACTACTGTGTGGGGGCGTGGCTACGAGTGACACTTGACCGATCTTACGTGAGATCGGTGACATTGTCAGTAGGGGAGCGGGGAGATGTTGTGTTTACACTAACATCTCCCCGCTCCATGCCTCCGTGAGACGATCGCGGGGATCGAGTCCGCGGGACCCGCGATCCGACTCACGGGGAAGGCAGGGGGGTCGCAAGCGCACCGCCGAGCAGTTAAAGGGGACGTATAGGTACGTGATTGTGCCTGTACGAGCCATTCTGCCGACGTGTGTGTGTGTGTGTGTGTATACATACATACATACATACATACATACATACAGTGGCTGGTCCTTAAGTGGTTAAACACGTAATGTTGTGGCTGCAGTATGTAGTGTCATGGCTGATCGACTTCACTATGTCCACATATTCATTCACCTAGCTGGGCCCTAGGGACAGGCAAAGTCTTGTTCTAGGTCACACAGGGGGGTGATTTACTAAAACTGGAGTGTGCAAACTCTGGTTTCTATGCAGTGCTGCACCAATCGGCTTCCAGGTTTTATTGTCAAAGCTTAAAGAGGAAGTAAAGGCAATTATTTTAAAAATTTTTTTTTAAAACCCTGCAAAAGAAAGGCATAATGAGCTAGTATGCATAGCATACTAGCTCATTATGAATGACTTGCCTAAGATCGAAGCCCCGCAGCGGTCCTCGGTCACCACCGCCATCTTGCCTCGATGTCCCGTCAGTGTATCGCCACTTCGGCGCTGTGATTGGCCGGAGCGGCGATGACGTCACACATGCGCGCTCGGGCCGGCAAGATCCCATTTAGAAAACCGGCAATGATGCATGTGTGTGACGCCATCGGCGTTGTCTTTAATAGTAAATATCTCCTTAACCGTATAGGTTAGGGAGATATTTCTTGCACCCACAGGTAAGCCTTAATCTAGGCTTTACCTGTAGGTGCAAGTTCTCTAAGTGGGTTTACAACCACTTTAATAGAGCAAGCCGATTGTCTACTCGGCACCAGATTCTGAGTGGTGCAGTTTTAGTAACTCCTCCCTACAGTGTGCAGTACATGCCTCGCCATTTCCTCTGTGTTGTATTATAAAGATGGGAGTGCTAATGTGATGAAACGCTTATCTTCCAGGATGGTAATCTCCCTGTTAATTGCTCTGCCTGTTTGTGTCTCAGTCAGATGGCATTACTGTTTAACTCTTACCTGCAGAGAACTAGACTGAGGGACCCAGGGATTGTGGGATATATAGTTTCTTCACAGAAAGTGTGAGTTCTTAGACTACAGACAGAGGTCATACATTAACATGTGCAGTGCTATGCAGCATGCTTCACGTTTTGAATACAAACAAACTTCAGACAAGAATGTATGTTTTTGTAGGCTAGATAGATGATGAAATTCTCTAAAGATCCAAGCCCAGAATACCTGCACTATCCAACCATTTACATCTTGCAGGAGGCAGAAAGGCACAGGGGCTCTTCTCATTCAAAAATAGGAGGCAAAAAAAGCACAGGGACTCCTCTCAATGTATAATTGGATAAACTACACAGCCTTCTATATATTTTCACATTGAATAAACTAAAGGATATGTCCAGGCATTACCCTGATTACACCGCAAACCTTCCCTTCCCCCTCTAGAGTAGGGTGACCGGACAGTCCCCGGTTTGAGGACACTGTCCCCGGACCAAGTTTGCCCCCGGATTGGATTTGAACAGGGGCTGGGACAATTTCAAAGACAGTCAGTGCAGAATAAAAAAAAAAATTGAATTGCACACCCCTGCTCTGCCACTCCTACTAGCTTAGGGGGTGTATTTTTTTTTTCAATATCTGTGCCCCTTTCTGATGATCATGCGCTGGTCAGAGCGGAGGGAATATTTCTTCAGTTTCGGGTGCATGCCCGTTCCGCCCCCTCTTCTGCCTTGGCTCAAGTCCCGGCCAGCCGCCTGCCTATCTCCTTGCCTTCCCACCCAGTAGTAGCCGGGACCCAGAGAGTAAGACTTGACAGGCTGTGAGGCGGGCGGCGACTGGCAGAGAGTAGCTGATTACCGCCATTTCTAGTAAAAAAATTAAATATGTCCCCGGATTCATTAAAAAAATCTGGTCACCTTACTCTAGAGCATGTCCTAGCATTTATTTTTTTTTTTCTTTTATATTGTTCCTGTAACGGAAAACCAATTTTTTTTTTTTTTTTTATTTTTTTATTGCCAGTGATATCACCGCTAGCCCTGTAAAATTCATGCAGGGTCAGATGCCAGGAGTCCATGTGAACTTTTCACCAAATATTGAAAATGCCACAGTTGTGTTTATTTTATATAACACCTTTCTAATCTCTGCACATGGGACATCTAATATCCTGCATCTCTGATAGAAACAAATGTACAGATCCGTCACTTATACCTCTTCTTTAGTGCTGGTGATCTAGACAGTGCCTCCCAGAAGGCTTAATTAGTGCCTTCCAGGAATCTCTCATAGCTAAAATTTGAGATCTTGGGCAGCGAGTATTTTTCTGCAGAAACGGCATAGCAATGTGTAAACAATCTTATGCTGCACCATATAATGCTGTGCATGAAATCTGGTGGGCCAGCCTGAAAAGCAGGACGAAGCCGATCAGCTATGACATAA